>BSBN01000684.1:1367500-2567500 GCA_027924645.1 Cunninghamia lanceolata
TACCTATCTACCCATCTATCTATCTTTAATGTTTTTATTATTCTATCACATTCTATCCATCCATCCATCTATCCATCTATCTCTTTCTCTATCTATTTATCATTTAGTATTGTTCTATTGTATTAATAACTATCCATCTATTCATTAGTCTATTATGTTCCCTTGTTCAATCATTCCATCTATTTATCTATCAATCAAATCTCCATCTATCTATATACCCACCTAGCTACCTATGTATCTACCAATCATATCTTCATCTACCCATCTACCCTCCTACCTACCTACCTATCTATCTATCTATCATTCGATATTCAAAAAGCTATCATTCCATCTATATATCATTATATCATTCTAGATTCAACTATATATTTGTCCTTCCATTTCATCTATCATTCAAGATTATTCTAGTATTTTATCATTCTATCATTCTATAAATATATATCTATTAATTTATCATTATATCTCTATATCTATCTATCATTTTATCATTCTTTTATTAGATCCATCTATATTTCTATCGTTTTAACATTCTATCATTCAATTGTTCAATTGTTATATCATTCTAATTATCCATCTATCCATAAATGTATCATTTTAGATCATTTTATCATTCTATTGTTTCATAGTTCTACCATTCTATTATTTCATATATTCTATCTATTATTCTATCACTTTATCATTATTAATCATTCTCTCGTTGAATCACATTCTATCAATTTATTCATCTATCAGATATCCATTTATCCATCTACATATCTATCTGTCTATCAATCATTCAATATCTATTCATCTATCCATGAAAACCTATTATTCCATCTATTTATCTCTATCTATCCATCCATCTATATCTATCTATTATTCCATCTATCTATCTATCTACCTATCTGTATGTTTGCCTGTCTGTCTGTCTATCTGTCTACCTACCTACCTACCTATCTGATGCAGGGGAATCATATACATTTTATAAGTTTCTCTATTTTCTTGTTTATTTGAGTTTTGTGATAGGTTGTTGTGTAATCAAGTTCCTGTCGCCAAGGCGACAGGAAGTGTGTTGATAAAAAATGTTGCCTTCAACATAGTCTTATGAGCGATGGTGGACAGTTGGGAGTTGAACAATTATGAATTAGGCAATCATGGGTGGATTAGTGCAACAGTTATATGGTGAAGATTGAATAATTTGGGAAAAGGCAAGAGTCACGACAACTGACAATGGAGGGCATTTTAAATTCTAGAAACGGTCAGGGAGAATGTAGAAACAAGATTCGGAAAGAAAAGGAGGAGGTTGGTTGCAGAAGACAGATGAAGGCGTTAAGAAAAGGTCAACGAAAGGGGTTGCAAATAGTATAAGAATTGACAAAGCTGATAGGTTGAACCAGAGAGGAAGACTGACGGTATCAGGAGAGAGAAGTAGGCAAGACAGCTGGAAATGAATTGTTTGTATTCTCTGCGCATGAAATTGAAAGGTGAAGGGTCAGAAGCACGACAGAAAGATTCAGAAGTTAGTAGAGATTAAGAGCGACAAAAAAAGGAAGAATAAAAGGGGGTCATTGACAAAGAAGAAAAGGAGAGAGTAGGCCGAATAGGTAAGGCCATGAGAGAAGAAAAGGTGTGAAGAAGGCTGAACAGAGGAGGAGGCAGTGAATTTAGAGGGCATTAAGGTTGAAATGAAAAAGAGAGGCCGCAGGCCATAGAAACATTGAGGAATTGCTGAAGAGGTCGATTAAGGAAGAGGGTCGTAAAGGAGAAACTGATGAGTTGCCAAGGATGAAGAGTATCGGTTGGAGAACAAAGAATGCAAGACTAAGTATGAATTAAGAGGAGCAGGAAGTGAAAACAAAGTTTAGATATAGGTTTTATTTTTGTAGGGAAAGGCCGATAGCTATAGGCCTCTATGCTATGTAATGTCATGTTTGACAATAGGTTAGAAAAATAGGTAGTCTGTTTCAGAACACTGTATTTGGTGATTTTTTTCATAGTTAATAAAATCTGTATGTTTTATCTTTCTTGTCACTTCATTGCCAAATGATATTTTCTGAGTGTTTCAAGCTGAGAGAGAGAGACCTCTCAAACCCTTGTCACTAATTTCTCTGTGAGTGTAATTTAATTTGTTCATAATTCAGAAGCCTAGACTTCCTATCATTATTGGGGAATTGTGTTAAAAATTTCAATGATCAACAAGGCTCTCCATCGAATGTCATGTCATGGGAATATAAGTTCCTATAGCAAGTAATTCTGAGTAGTTCAAATGGATGACAATGTTAGAAAGATGTGACTACATGCTATCAAATTGGTATCAGAGCCCCAAAAGATCTGGGTAGTAAAAGTTTGGTAGTTTTATGTTCACAAGAATCTTGGAGTGTTATGTGTGTTTGCAAATTGGTAGGTTGTTGAAGAACCCATAAGACTGGGTAAAGGATAGAGGAAGAAGATCATTGGCATGGTGAAAAGTATGCTGAAGAATGAGGCATGAGAGAGTTGATAGAGTTTTGAAAGAGGTGTTAGTCATAGACATGAGAGCATAGGTTGTTGCATGCATGAGAAAGGGCTTGTAACTGCTATCCTCTAGCAAAGATAAACTGGGTAGAAGGTGTATAACTTCCTCCATGAAGAGAGAGTGGGTAGAGGGGGTTTTGAGAGTAACATCTTCCAGGGTCCTTGCTAGGTAGAGGGTAGGTGTGGAAGGTAAGAGATTCTGTTGCAGTAGTGAAAGGATGGGTATTAGTGTAAGGAGACTCGTCATAATCCCATTTTGGGAAAGATATTGGGATGAAGTAGAAAGCAGAAAATTCTGAGAGGAATTGGAAGAGATTGTGAGAAGAATGGATATTTTGGAGAAGATTTATTTTCCTGATAAGGTGGTGATTGCAGAAAGTAGACAAGAAGAGAAGAGGAAAATTCTCATTAAAGATAATAAGGAAAGGAGAAAAGAGAAAGTGCAGCAAAGAGCACCAAAATAAGAGGAGAAGATAGTGTCTGTGGAAGAGGCACTTGAAGAGACATTTTGGTCTCTTGATTCATTTGCTACTGATTTGTTTGAAAGTGTGGATGCAGGTATGAAGAAGACTAAGAACAAGCCTTTGGAGGCAAAAAGATAAAGGGCAAGAAGAGAGCCCGTAGACAAAGATGAAGATGAGGAAGAAAAGAATGAAACAAAAAAGCAAATGGGTAAGAGGAAGGATGAAAACTAGGCCTTGAAGATGATGGAAGAAGGGGCAAGGAAGGCACCTAGAGATGAGAAGAAGTGGAGACAAATTGCAGCAGCATACCAAGAAGGAATAATGCAACATGGTGAAGTCGGGGCACATTGTAAAGTACCTACAAATGGAGATACGAAAGGTATTGGAAGAGAAGAAGTTGGAGCTGCCTCATATGCATTGAAGGGCGTTGCAGATAAAAGAAAAGGAGCCTACAAAATAGAAGGGTTGACAAGCCATAAATCCAAGAACGGAAGGAAATCAGGATAGCAAAGGATTACACTATTGAATAGAGGTAAGAATGTTGTTTTTAATCCTGTATGTGAAGGTAAGAATGTGGTTATGCAAGTTTATAAAGAAAAGAGGAATGAACATGGATATATAATACCATTTTGGCAAAGAAAATCAGTTGTCAATGAACAACAAAAAGAAGTGAAGCAGCAGTGGATGAAGACAAAAGGATGAAAGCTATGGTGAATTGTCAAAGTAGAGTTAAGGATAGGCCCAGTGCAAAGGCAACAAAACAACAATTCGAGGAAATGAATAGCCAAGTAGTGAAGCATGGAACAATAATAGGAAAAGATGGTGATAAAAAGGTAATGCAAGATGATAGATGTTGTGATGAAGAAGACAAGTCCAAAGGACGGGAAAATAAGATAATAGCCATAGAGGATGAAAGGAGGGATAAGGCTCCAAAGCACATTGCAAAGTTTGAGAAAGAGCAACATGGTATGATCAAGGTAAGAAGTAGCCAATTTGATTTTGATAATGATGAATTTAAGGTTTTCAATGAAATTTATGAACATGAGGAAAAGTTGTGGCTGGCGGTGGATGAAAAGAAAATGAGAAGAGGAAGATATAATATGAGGAAGGAGAGCAAGGGGAGGTAAAGCAGAATGTCTAGTAATGAGTACAAGAGAGACAAAGAGTATGTTGGTTAAGATGGATGGAAACAAAAGAGGAAAAGCAGAGAAAGACATGAAGAGTGAAGGAGGAGTAGCATAAAATAAAGATGAAGAAGTTGAGGTAGCAAAAGATAAATAAGGTAAAGATAAAATTTATAATGAAAACAAGGCAGACATGGAAGTTGAAGAAGTAGTAGGAGAAGCTGAGACAACAAAGAATACAGAAGATGAAGATAAATATGTTCTTAAAGGCTGCATAAAGGAGGAAGAATTTAAAGTTAGGACAGCAAACAAGAATGATGGTTTTTGGGTATAGTCCTCTTGGATTGAAAAAGAATAGCAGGATTATATTATTAGTGAAGGAATAAATACAAGTGGGATAGCAAAGAAGGATTCAGTTAGTAACCAAGAAGTTGGTGCAACAATGAAGCCCGAGATAAACAAAAATGTCTTTTATAAGAATGTGGATTTGTATTTTTTTAGAATTTTGATCAATGAGAAGTTTGAGCATAATTTTGTAAGAGAGCATGATATTGTGGTTTGTGATGAGAAAGAAGGAAGTGAAGGTGTTTTGATGTTGTGTAATGGGATCGTGGGAAAAGAATCGATGAGTGCATATTTGTGTAAGTCTAAACATGTTTTTGGAGAAGTAGACAACCCGGTTGGTGAAGTTGCAACGATTGCAGACACAAATGCAGAATTATTTAATCTTAGTACACTTGGATGGAATGTTTGGAGTATGACTGAGGAAGCAAGTAATTAGACAAGAATTGAGTGTGATGCTGAGCAACAGTGTTGGCAAAATGTGTTGAAGATTCCAGAACGAGTATGGAAAAGGAGAAAGAAAAGGATGCCACAAAAGGAGTTTTGAATAATGGCCACGTGTGCAGGAGCACATGATCTTTTGCCCCTAGGGAGTCCAATGCAGGGGCATTGTATACATTTTATAAGTTTCTCTATTTTCTCATTTATTTGAGTTTTGTGACAAGATGTGGTGTAATCAGGTTTCTGTCGCCAAGGCGACAGGAAGTGTGTTGATCGAAAAAGTTGCCTTCAACATAGTCTTATGAGTGATGGTGGATAGTTGGGACTTGAACGGTTATGAATCAGGCAATCATGGGTAGATTAGTGCGATAGTTACATGGTGAAGATTGAATAATTTGGGAAAAGACAAGAGTCACGGCAACTGGCAATGGAGGGCATTTCGAATTCTAGAAACGGTCAGGGAGAATGTAGAAATAAGATTTGGAAAGAAAAGGAGGTTGGTCGCAGAAGATAGATGAAGGCATTAAGAAAAGGCCAATGAAAGGGGCTGAAAATAGTATAAGAACTAACAAAGCTAATAGGTCGAACCAGAGAGGAAGACTGATGGTATCAGGAGAAAGAAGTAGGCAAGACAGCTGGAAACAAACTGTTTCTATTCTTTGCATAGGAAACTAAAAGGTGAAGGGTCAGAAGTGCAGCAGAAAGATTTAGAAGTTAGCAGAGATTAAGAGCGACAAAAAAAGGAAGAATAAAAGGCGATCATCGACAGAGAAGAGAAGGAGAGAGTAGGTTGAACAAGCAAGGCCGTGAGAGAAGAAAAGGTGTGAAGAAGGATGAACAGAGGAGGCCATGAATTTAGAGGGCATTAAGGCCGAAATGAAAAAGAGAGGCTGTAGGCCATAGAAACATTGAGGAATTGTAGAAGAGGCCGATTAAAGAAGAGGACCGTAAAGGAGAAATTGACGAGTTGCCAAGGATGAAGAGTATCGATTGGAGAACAAAGAATGCAGGACTAAGTATGAATTGAGAGGAGCAAGAAGTGAAAATAGAGTTTAGATATAGGTTTTGTTTTTGTAGGGAAAGGCCAATAGTTGTAGGCCTCTATGCTATGTAATGTCATGTTTGAAAATAGATTAGAAAAATAGGTAGTCTATTTCAGAACACTGTATTTGGTGATTTTTTTCATAGTTAATAAAATCTGTATGTTTTATCTTTCCTGTCACTTCCCTACTAGATGATATTTTCTGAGTGTTTCAAGCTGAGAGAGAGACCTCTCAAACCCTTGTCACTAATTTCTCTATGAGTGTAATTTAAGTTGTTCATAATCCAGAAGTCTGAACTTCCTATCATTATTGGGGAATTGTGTTAAAAATTTCAATGATCAACAAGGCTCTCCATCGAATGTCCTGTCGTGGGAATATAAGTTCTTGTAGCAAGTGATTCCGAGTAATTCAAATGGATGACAATGTTAGAAAGTTGTGACTGCATGCTATCACTATCTATCTATCTACCTATCTACCTATCTACCTACCTATCTACCTACCTACCTATCTACCTATCTATCTATCTATCTATCTACCTACCTACCTACCTACCTACCTACCTACCTATCTATTTGTCTATCTATTTATCTATCTATCTATCTATCTATCTATCTATCTGCAGATATCTATCTATCTATCTATCTACCTACCTACCTACCTATCTACGTATCTATCTATTTTTAATGTTTTTATTATTCTATCACATTCTATACATCCATCCATCCATCCATCCATCTATCTCTTTCTCTATCTATTTATCATTTAGTATTGTTCTATTGTTTTAATAACCATCCATCTATTCATTAGTATATCATGTTCCCTTGTTCAATCATTCCATCTATCTATCTATCAATCAAATCTCCATCTATCTATCTACCCACCTACCTATGTATCTACCTATCATATTTCCATCTACCCATCTACCCTCCTACTTACCTACCTGTCTATCTACCTATCTATCTATCATTCAATATTTATCAAGTTATCAATCCATCTATATATCATTATATCATTCTAGATCCAACTATCTATCTATCCTTCCATTTCATCTATATATCACTCAAGATTATTCTAGTATTTTATTGTCCTATCATTCTATATGTATATCTATTAATTTATCATTCTATCTATATATCTATCTATCATTTTATCATTCTTTTATTAGATCCACCTATAGTTCTATCATTTTAACATTCTATCATTCAATTGTTCAATTGTTATATCATTCTAATTATCCATCTATCCATAAATGTATCATTTATATCATTTTATCATTCTATTGTTTCATAATTCTACCATTCTATTATTTCATATATTTTATCTATTATTCTATTGCTTTATCATTATTAATCATTCTCTTGTTGAATCACATTCTATAAATTTATTTATCTATCAGATCCTCCATTTATCCATTTACATATCTATCTATCTATCAATCATTCAATATCTTTTCATCTATCCATGAAAACCTATCATTCCATCTATCTATCTCTCTATTAGATCTTTGTCTAACCATATACTTGTCTACCTACATGCTACCTACCTATCTATATATTTACCATCCTTAATCATTTGTAATATCCCTCATTTTCACATCTTTTAGATATTTGATTATTACGTTATTTGTTCTATCCCATTGTAACTTAGATGTGGTTGATTTACCTTGGATGATTATGCCATATGAGACTATGGATTGTGTTTGTTTGTTGAACAAGTTTTAGCTTGATGTGATAAATTAATTAAATGTTAACAATGGATTATTATGTTTATTTAACAATGCTACTAGGATACTTTTGTTGAGATGTTATGTGTGAAAGGAATAGGTATCGAGGAAGGTGAACTAGATCTTGTTATTTGAAGTACATCAACCTATGGTCTAGTTACATGAAAGAGATATTGTTTGAATTTATTAAATTAGATAAGTTAATTAATAAATTAAATAAATTAATAATATTTTCTTAAGTTATGAGTTCATAAAATAGTTTTAAATTACTTAAATATTGTGCTGATAAGTTATTATTATTTAAAAAAAAGAGAAAAATTAAATTAGATATGAAACTTATTTGTTTTATTCAAATAAGTTAAATGTGCAATTGTGTTATAAGAAATTAGGAAAACTAAAATATTTAATATATTAATTTCGTATTTAGGAAAAATAAAATATTTAATATATTAATTTCTTATTTGTGATTTAAAGATGAAGATTCCACTAAAATTAGTTTGTGGATAAATTTTATATTTAAATAATTTGAAAAAAAATATTATTAATATGTTCTTTAGTAGAGAGATGTGCATGAAGAGAAGATAAGATATTTTTATTAATTTTCTTTTAATAGGAATAAAATAATACTATCTTATTTTTAGGTTTTATAATTAGGGTTTTGAGATATGAAGGAGAATTATTATTAAAAGAGGTTTTATTTTAGAGAAGCTTTCCTATTTTATTAGGAAAAACACATAGGGTTTGGATGGCTTGAAGTTTGAAGTTTTGCTAGCATTCAAGGGTTTTCATTTGCAAGTGGATCATTTTTCGATTGTTAATTATTCATTAAATAAGCCTTAGATTCTAGATCGGGGAATACTATAGAAAAGATTTCATTTTTGGATATAATGTATTTAGAATTCTATATTTGAAAGAGACATGTTGATTTCTATGAAGATTGTGTGATTTCTTATCAGATAAGAAATTAGTGTATAGGTTGTAAAATCTAATTGGGTTATTTAATATAGTTCAATCCATAAATGAAATAAATGTTTTGATGTTATTATAACATGATAATGAAACTCTTTTAAATCAGGTTTAATTTGACAAGTTGTAAAATTGAAAACTAAGTTTTAGAAGAGAAAACAAAGGTTTCTTGCATCAGATGAAAGATTGAAAAACTTAGGAAAAGCATGGGAATTCAGGTAGACTAACATTAAAATATTTTCACATTTATTATAGATGAATTAAGAATGTGCAAAATTTTGATTTTTATTCTACAAAACTAGGGAATTGATTTATGTGTTGAAACCCTAGATCTATGATAGAGAAACTTGTGGGAAAATTGTTAGTGTGAAAAGTGACATTATCTATCTAGTTATATTTTAGCATGTCTAAGAGATTTCTATTCACACTAGCTTAAGTCCAACTTTGGGATTCTTACCTTTTGTCTCACCTCATGTGGTGAATACATGTGTACTCACCTTTGTGAGACACCTACTTCATGCAAACTTGCCACTTGCTCAAACATGTGTCACTTGAGCAAGAAAAGTGTTGCACTTATGGAGGGTTGCTTAGTCGTTGTGTACGACCCTCTCACCTCCTCATGATTGCCTATTTTAAGAAAGACTTCTATGTACATTTCATTCATCTTTTGGTAATTTTAATTTGGCTTATTGTGTGCAAAATAGCTTTGTGGTTTTATTATTGCTTGTTGATCTTCGTCATTCCCAACAAAAACAACCTAGTGAAGAGGATTTTATCAAAGATGGGGGGTTTAGATCAATTAGATCTTATGAATGAACATATGATGTTAAAATGACTATACATGATTACTTTTTTCTATTTTGGAAAACTATGCTCATAATTTTGCATCAAAATAATTGTAACTATAAAATTAGGGAAATTGAAAACTAGTGAACTAGGAAACCAAATTGGTGGTTTTAAACTAGGTGATTTGTCAAATTGATTTTACAAATATGAAATTGAATATGAATAGAAGTTCTAATAGGAATTTAAATGTGTATTATTTTAGGAATTTATATTTTCTAAGTACAAAAGAAGCTTGTTTTGTTATTATAATCTTTTGTGTTTATCATGTTTCTATTTCACATTCCTAAGAACTAGACCAAACCTGAGTAGAAATCTAAGTAGTCAATTTCTAAAAATGTTATACCATGACCAGCTATCCAAGAATGGTTAGACCACTAGGTAGGTCATTTCAAAGGGATCAATTCATTAATGAGGTCATTAGGGAGGGACCAAGCCATTGAGTAGGCCATCTAAGAGGGGCCAAGCTATTGACTAAGCTATCCAAGTGGACCAAGTCATCCCAGTGGTAATTTTTCCATTCTGCAACAATGTCCATGGGGTGTTTGTTAGGAGTTTACAGGTAGATCAAACCAATTCCACATAACCCAAAGGAGATAATGATGCATACAATCTTACAGATTTACCATAATGCAAAGATCAATAGACAATCAACAAGATAACACAAGATATACCCTAGGAAAACCTTCATTGACGAAAAAAACCTAGCCTCCAAAAGCATCCATACTTAATGTATTATTCAACAATAAGAAATTACAATACACTCACAGAGTCTCCATGAACACCACTGAAACATCAAGATCCTCTAATGCATCCTCCATGTATCCAAGCATGAATCCACACATCCCATGCCATGCTTTAGAATATGCACTCACAAGAGAAAACTCAATACAATGATAGCCTCTCACACAACCTATAAAATAAGAGCCAACCCTAACCACTAACCTTGTGCTTGCTTTTATAGACTCAAGATCACACAAATACATCTTGTGGTATTGGATAAAAATAATGTGACTCAAAACCATGAGCACCAAACCATTGACCCCAAAATTAATTATTTTGCACAAATAATAAATATTTGCCTTATGTCTCCCAATGTTAAATACAACTTTTACAAGTGATACCAAATAAATATTTAATGTGGCTAAACACATCAGTTAAGATGTGCCACAAAAGAATATTTATTTTACATAATTTAATTAATTAATTTTATGCAAGGTGAACAACACCTTTTTCCCAACAGTATTTTTAGATAAAATTTATGTCACAAGTTCTATAAGTGATCTAGACTATGTTTTTGCTAGTTAGGATTGATCAAAGATAGTAGATTTTGTTGTACAATACATTCTTTGACTAGGATTGCTAGGATGAAATTTAGATAGATCAGTGCATGTATTTCCCAACTTAGTTTGGTGATGAATTGAATATTTAGTGAGTTGTAATCTTTATGGTTACAAAGTGGATTGATGAATTAAGTAAAGGACGATAATTCAATCTTGAGCTCCAATCACTTAGAGGAGGCCTCATTATGGTGGAACCACTTGAAAATAATGAATAATTATGATGTGTCTACTATCTCTTGGGAGAAATATGAAAGGAAATTAGGTAGTAATGTCTTTTATCTCAACACAAGGATAAAGCTTCATGGTTTGTAGCAAGGTTCTTTGTTAGTTGTAGAGTGTAAATCCAAATTCATGGATCTTTTGAGGCATGTGCAATGCTTGAAGTCTGAGGAGGATTGTGTCAGTAAATGTATGTTGGTATTGAACAAGAGTATCATGTATGCTACCAAAATTGTGAAACCTAAGACCTTGGCAATATAGGTAGTTGAGGCAATAACAATTGTTGAAGAAAAAAGGAAATATAAGTATGACTGGTAGAGAATCAAATCCAAGTCAAGATTCTCTAGGCTATAGAAGATAGCTAATAATGGGCATAATGTTGGAGGAGATCCTCAAGTGAATAAAAATGGAAATTTCAAAAGGAATTTAGCAATAAAATAGGTCTAATCCACAAAACTAGAAAATAGGAACAACAATAATGATAGAAAACATAATTCTAGAGCAAAGGATAGAGTTGAGACTAGAGTTTTGAAGGCAAGTTGATATACATGTGGTGGTGATCATTTTTAAATGGATTAACCTTAATTTACCAGTGGATATTTAGGTATCCAACCTAAGATTTATGCATATATAGACAAGAGAGGTAGATAACCAGGCCACCTTGATCAAGCTTAGAGGTATTTTTCATAGTTTACTAGTTTGTATTTTGGTTGACTTAGGAGCTAGTAATAGTTTCATTTCTCTATCCTTAATAGAAAAGTGTAAAATTCCTTCTATTAAGCTAAGAAAAGAGTGCATTGTAGTAGAGTTTGATTTGGGTAAGAAGTTGGGAATAATTATTGTCTATAGGAAGTAGAAATTAAAATAGGATCTTTTATGGACACATGATTTATTTGTCACTTGGTTGGGTTCCTATGATATGATACTTGACATGGATTAGTTTGGACCTTACAAGGCACATTTTGATTATTTTGTAAAGAGAATAGAATGCTTGAATGATACAAGGAACACTGTAGTTCTCTAAGGAATTCATAGACTTGTAGTCTTGAGAAATATATTGACTATGCAAGCTAAGAAAGTAGTTTGTAAGGGTTGCAATGAACTAATGGTGAGGATTTCTAAAATAGAAGAGGAAAATATCTCAAAACTTAAGGATCATCCAATCTTGTAGGAATTTATTGATGTATTTCCTAATGATTTGTTAGGTTTTCTACTAAAGAGAAGGTTTAATTTCTTAATTGATCTTGTTCAAGGAATAAGTCCTATATTTAGGGTTCCTTTTAGGATTCATGAACAACATAAAGTTGTAAGAACTAAAGATGTAGTTAGAGGATTTTTTAATAAAAGGGCTCATTCAACCTAATGTACCTCCTTAGGGTGTACCAATTTTGTTTTTTAAGAAGAAAGATGAAACCTTTTATTTGTGTATTTATTATAGGATTATCAATAGGGTAACCATCAAGAATCATTATCCTTTACCTTTGATTGATGATTTATTTGATCAAATGAAAGGGACACAAATGTTCTCAAAAATTGATTGAGATCTGGTTATCATCAATTAAGGATTAAGGATGAGGACATTCAAAATACTACTTTTAAGACACAATATGGCCATTACGATTTTGTGATTTTTAATTTTGGTTTTACAAATTCTCTACTAGCTTTGATGTATTTAATGAATCATGTGTTTTATGATATGCTTGATACTTGCATCTTAGTTTTTCTTTATGATATATTGATTTATTCACATAATAAGGAGGAACACAAAGAACATCTTAGATTGGTCTTGGAGAGAATAAGAGAGCATAACCTCTATGGTAAGCTGAGTAAATACTCATTATTTCATTATGAGATATAGTGCCTTGGGCATGTGATTTCAGAAGATGGTATTATAGTGGATATAATAAATATTTATGCAATTGTAGAGTGGCCAACATCGAAGAAAGTTGGAGATGTATAAAGTATCATGGGTCTAGAAAGTTACTACTATAGGTTTGGGGAAGAATTCCTTAGAGTGGATTATCTTATTACTTCTTTAGAAAAGAAGGGTAAGAAATTTGTCTGGTCAAAGAAGTGTGAATCCCTTCAAAACTGGAGGCACCAATCTCGTAATACAATGTGAGCATCAACTCATAGAGAGCACCAACTCTCAAAAATGCAGTGTGGGCACCGACCCACAAAGGGCACCAACTCCTTGACTGCAACTCAAATAATCACAAAATCAACTTTGTTGATGAAGACTCCCTCTTTTCTCTATTCTACAATACTCTGACCTCCTCTACAAGATATCAATGCCCATCTCACAGGTGAAGTTTTCCTTTAAAACCTCTAAAATCCCAATATGCTACACAAGTGAAGTTTTCCTTTCAAAACTCTGAAATCCCAATCTACTACATACATTTTCAATCTCAATATTAGGCACTCATGTCTTCCTTCTAAACACTCCACTCTCCTAGGCGCTCCACATTTTCTCTTTCAGCTCTTCACATACACTTCCCAAAAAAATCAAAAGATCCCTCAAAAAATTATTCAACAAATTTCAAATTTTTTCAGACTTCCCTATAGTGGCATCCCACTTCTGCTATTTTCAGTGTTGCACATCCACTATTACTGCTTTCATTGTGATTGTATTCCTATTTTGCTCCCACGTTCTGGCATTCACTTCATTATTTAATTGCTACACCCACTTTAAAGAATAAAAAATGATATATTTGCCTCAGAGAGGCGTTGCAAAAATTGCAGCATGGAATAATAAATTTTACAAATTAAAAACCTCTTGAAAGAGGCATTCTAATCCCCATAGGCATTTCATTTTTTTGTTCTTAATTAAGGCGCTCTAAAAATAAAACAATCTCAATATTTTTAAGGCCTCAAAGAGGAATTTCCACTTTTTCTTCTACTTTATTATAGTTTAGAGAAAAATATTTTTATCCTTATTGGCACCTTATACATGCAAAAAAATTGTATCTCCCTTTGATTTTCTATCGCTTCTATTTTGAGTTGTTTTATGCCTTGACTATTTTCCAGATTTTAATATTTTAAAAATGCCTCCACTTTGATATTAAATGCTCCAAATAAAATTGTCATTGTGTGATTAATTTTTGATTTTCCACAGGTGCAAATTTATGGTGAACAGGTGGAATTACGGCGAGCACAAAATCAAAACTATTATTGCCCAGAAAAAGATTTCAATTTGTCTCAAAAGATGGATGATTAATGAATAAAATCCATCAAAAATAATTCTAAAAACTTGAAAACTCCATTTGGCACAAAATTCCAAAAATTTAGTTTTGTCCCTGTAGCACCTATGTGCCTGAAAATGAATTTCATGCATAACTTTTTCTCATGAAAAGATATTTCAACAAAAAACTTACCTAAAGCTGCATAATACCAAAACAAAGACTTCCACTAAAGGAATTTTCCTAAAAGCTCACCAAACTTGATAACTTAAATTTCTCATAAACTATGAGCATAAGTCACAAAACAATCAATTCTCCCAAACCATAATAGATATGACATTGAAACCTTTTGCATTAAATCAAGGACACTTCTAAGAAACTAAATATAAAGGGAATTTGAAAATATTAGCACCAATTGTCCTGAACAATTGTTTTTGTGACAACAACTCACTATGCACCAGTGAAGTCACAATGTGCAACTTGCAAACAAGACACTTGTCAATCTGCCAATCCTGTGAGGCCAATAATGTTGATTGTATGACCTTAATAACACTACACCCTTGACATCAATGACAACATATTCTAACACTGCAAAATATTGCTTTTATTTTAATTTACTTGTAAATGCAGGCACCAACCCACTGGAGACACCAATCTTGTAATACAATGTGAGCACCAACTCACAGAGAGCACCAAATCTCTAAAAAGCAATGTGGGCACCAACTCACAGAGAGAACCAACTCCCTGACTTCAACTCAAACAATAAAAAATATGAAAAAAATCAACATTGTTGATGAAGACCTCTTCTTTGCTATGTTCTGCAATACTCTGATCAAAGTCCTTTACTACATTTCTCTGTTACCATCTTTCTCTCATACTTGATCAGCAACCTCTACCAAGACTTTTAAATTTTCTTTCAAACTTTAATGGAAATCCCAAATATTAATCTATCTTATTAACCATGTGTAGCACCATATCTTTGTATAATGGTGGTCACTTCACACAAAACATCCCAATCTTTGTATGCTCCAAACACCCCACTCTCTATATGCTCCAATCAATGTATCTGGAAAAAGCGTGCAATACAAATGTAACCAGCTAACGCCCTCTTCATGTCCTTCCTTTTTTGCACACACTTCAGTAACACATAAAAGAAATCCCTCACCAAATTATATCAACATATTTCAAATTTTTTAGGCTACCCATACTTGCTATAGAGAAATTAATGATTTTAACTACTTGGCTGCTCCAATTCCGTCACACCATACTCCCCTTCAATGGAAAGTATGAAAATGATTTATTTGCCTAAGGGAGGCATTACAAACTACTACAACATGAAATAATTTTTACTAAATTAAAAACCTCTTGAAAGAGGCATTCCAATTCTACCATTTTGCGTTTCATTTCAGGCACTCCAATACAATACAAACTCTAATCTTTTTGAGTCCTCAAAGAGGCATTTCCACTTCCTTTATTGTATGTTGCAGGGGCCGCAGACTACCACAAGTCAGCCGACCTATGCGGCCACTTGCGACTGGCACAGGCCACTGGCTTGTGGAGGCCCAGAAGTGGGGGATGGGGTCCTTGACCCCAACCCCATTGCCTAAGCAAGGGGGGGTGGACAGGGCTTGGCCCTACCGTCCCTCCTCCCAAAACCTGACTTATTTCCTATATTTTTAAAAATCAAAACACTTTGCTTTCTAAAAAAAATCTGACACCTAAAAAAATATAAACATAACAATTTTTATTTTATAAAACTTTTCAATATATATATATATATATATATATATATATATATTTTCTCCATTCTTTTAAAAACGGTTATAAATAAAATAAAACCATAATGTTAAAAGAGTAGTTTCTTCTATATATATTTATATATCAACATTAGAGAGTATAAGTGAGTGTGTGTGTGTGTGTGTGTGTGTGTGTGAACAAAGGGGCTAAAATCATCCACTCTACTATATTCTATTTTGTCAAAGCAAATACAAAAAAAGAGGAAATGAGAGAATATTTCATTTTTAAAATTTAGGTCAACTATTAAGCAAGATAGGGAAAAATATTTCTTATAACCATTGTAACTAATTTATTTATTTTACAAGTTGGAAGCCATACCCATTTTGAATGAAAATACACCATGAGAGAGAGAGAGAGAGAGAGAGAGAGAGTTAACTAAAACGACAAACAACAATATTTAAAATGACAAACAACAATTATAGGATAAATACATAGTTTCTATTAATTTTATTTTACAAATGATACATTTTTACAAGGGAAACAATATAATACAAGGGAATCCCCAAGAGAGAGATTTGCTCTCTCAACTAACCAACCCATTTACAAGCTCAATAAGCCAAGGCATTTACAATGCCATTCAAACTATAACTTGTTCCAAAACCACAAACCACCTCAAGAAGACCTCTCTCATGTAGTCTTTCTCCATAGATCTAAGAAAACCTACAAGACAATAAAACTCTTCCCATGGCCAAGGGAAGCTCACCTCCCAAAGTCTTGCTTGCAAGCCACCCCCAAGTTAGGAGGCCTACAAGTAATCCAGTTTCATACTCATACACAAGGGGATTCAAACACACTCGCAATAAACACAATAACACCCAACCCAAGGGATCTTAACCTAACCAAATCTATAAATATGGATTCCAAAGGGGGAGAGAGTGGACATTGATGAGGTATAAACAACCTCATTTCTTTGATGAAACAAATAACCCCTTTTGCATTGCCAATTCCCTAACCTTGCCAATTTATTTGTTTTTATAAGAAATATTTATCTATTTTTAATGAAATGTTGTATAAACCTTTATTTCCTGAATTGATTGAAATTAGCTTTTAAATGTTGATATAATGGCATGTAGAGTTGGGTAATTGTGTAGGGTAATGCATTTCCTATAGGAGAAATGGACTTCATGCGGTTGAGGTCGAATACGCTGGAAGTTGAGGGTGCCAAAATTTTAGGCATGCATTAATTGAAGGCTTTGCTTTAAAGTTCTGTTATTGTTGTTGGTTACCCAAAGACATTATGACTCCACTTGGAGCCCTCTTTATGTTTTAAAAGACATCAGTAGTTAAGATTCTATTTTTTTGTTATACGACTTCTGCAAATGGCATTTTCCCACCATCTAAAATTCAGGAGTTCGAATGTAGTTCAGTTTTCATCTATTGCTCAAAACATGGATATAAATATCATACTATGGATGGATAAAAATCAATCCCTTAGTTTTTGAAATAATCAAAGTTGTGTACTTGCAATTTTTCTCCATGAATGCAAATAGTGTTGTTCTAAGTAACTTCTTTTGAAGAATGGAGAGTTGAATAGAGTTACCATGTTGCTGTGGAAATGATTGAATGTGACCTGAGTTAAAGACAAATTTCTCCCAAGAGCTGGACACTCGTGAGACTCTAGGATAGATAAGTAATTTCATTTCTATGGATGTTTTCATTCAGCTGAAGTTAGTTTATGTTTAGTTTTCTCTCATGATCCTGCAAGTGTGTTGTTTAAAAGTTAAACTGTTGTGTACTGCTATTTTAGAACTCTCTGTGTTGTTTAAATGTTTTTAGCGCATCTGCCTTAGTTAAACTATTGTTTCCTAATAGTTGGCATAGCATTTCTCATTGTTCAAATCAGAGTAAAGTTGCATTTTTGAATTTCTAGTGTAGAATTTATATGCTTTCTAGTATAGAATTTATATGCTTTCTAGTATAGAGCTTTCATGCTTTTTAGTATAAAATTTGAATGCTTTCTGTAGAAGGATATAATTTTTGTTTCATTTCATATGTTGTTTCAATCTTTTAAAGGAACTAGAAAACTGTTTCTCAATGAGATATCCAAACTCCCTATTGCATACAGCCTTGGACACTACCTCAGTCGATAAACTAATAATTTTCAACTAAAGTGTTAGGACCTTACGATAGCCTATCAAACATCTCTCACTCAAGGGGAAAGACTTAAGAACCACCATAATACCCAAAATCATATTTCAATACTACATAGCCTCTTGCTATCCCATATCACTTATAACTCCAATATACACAAAGGCACTCTTGTCAACCAAATGATAATCAAAATACAAAGGTAGCAAGGCACTCATGCCTATCCAAACTTACACCAGAAATACTGAGAATAAGGCCAATACCTTCTAAATCTCTTTAACAAGGAGTGACTTTCCTTGAGGAGGTTCACTCTGTTGGTTTTTTCCCAGACTGCATGCTTACTCCCAGATTTCCCTACAAGGTAGCATCAATGATCAACAGGATCTCTGGGCCAGGGGCCAACAGTATAGGAGATAGACTCTATTTTTATCTCCTCTTCTTCTTCAGGCTCTGCAAAACCTAGGGGGGTATTCCCTACTCAACATCTATGAAATGTGCTTGTGGGTTAGCTTGAGATGCTAACATGAAGCAGATAAGTCCTCCTGTAAGTAGACCAAAACTGCAAGATAAGAGCAAAGGGGCTAGCTTTGGGCCTATTTTCAGTTGTAGACAAAGGACTTGGGATCCTAAAACTAATTCTACTGTCCTAATGGTTGTTTTTGAGTTTGATTTTGATTTTATGTTTGGATGCAGAGCTGGACCTGGTGTATAACCTCAACACAGAACTAGATTGGTGCCTATCCAGGGCTTGGAGTCAGTAACCATACACCTGTGAATAGTCAGCATGAATAACTAAAACTAGATTTCAAGGGGATTTATGTGATATCTACCTTACAAATATCTCCTAACACAGAGTGTTAAGCTATCTATACTTATGGCATCCCTACTGCAGTATACCCTTCCCAATATTCAATCTGAAAATAATTTAATCTACCCCTTGAGCAGAAGTTAAAAGATCAAACATTCAATACAGGATTCTGTATTCTAGAAAACCAGACACCCCTTAGATATCTAGAATTAGAAGAAGGACACATACAACACTGGAGACAGAATTAACAAAACACATGCAAAACAACATTACTCATATAAGATTAATCATGAAATCAGTAGATTCATGCAAGAAACATACAATAGGAGATGCATAAACTCACAAGGAATCCTGCACAGAGCAAACCAAAACCAGTCGTATTGTATTACAGAGCCAAAAATGTCCAACTTTCAACAACCTAAAAATGGGTCACACAATCTGCTTAAATAGCAAGAAAATGTACGCAGCAAACCAATTACATGGGAGGCCAAAAATCCCGCCAGATACACTGCATTGAAAAGTGGCGCTCATAATCATAAATGCAACAGGGGACAAATCATGGAGAAGCCAAAGAAGGACGAGGAGCAGGTGAGATTGGAATCTGGGCCGCTGCTCAGGGACTTCCCTCATCAATCGGGTGGTTGACCCGTCAACTTGACCCATACCGCCACCACAATCTGCCATTAATGTTTCATCTACCTGTAGCCTTCTTTGAAACCATAACAGCACATCCATGAAAGTTTCTCGCCCAAAACAATGCCCGCGGATGCAAGGAAAACCCACGCTGTAACTTTAAAACCTGGCCGTTGATATGTCATCTAGTCACTGAGATCAAACGGCCCTAAAAACACTGAAGAATCGCCAACCAATGAAAACGTGCCACGGAGACACATAGAGTTTCAAAAGTTAACCCCTTTTTCCTTTATCCTCCCTGCCGAGAGCCTTTTGCCAGAACCTCACGCGGAAAGCGACACTTGGCAGCTTCCACGACATCCTTGAAACATTAGAGACCCTCTAGCGAAAACACATGCGAAAGCTGACAAGTGGCACGTTCCGCCTCATTCTTGAGAAACATAAAAGGGGCATTTGAAAACTCTACGGACTGCGACACATGGCATCGTCCACGTCAAACTTGAGACACAATGAAACTTAAGAGAAACAATCATAAAGTTCTGGACCTTCCGCCACGCATTACATTCTGCCTCACTTAAAAAATTATGTTGGGGCCCACCTCCATGTTTCGCTTAACTTTGAAATACACAGAAACAGCTTTCAGAAGATGACACTTATCATGCTCCGCAATAACTATGAGGGACACACGGCGCTTTCCGCGCACCCGTTGAAACATATAGAAACTGCCCCCGCCGTTTGACACTTGGCGCCTGCCGCACATCTGTATCTTAGAACTGGGTCCCACCACTACTTCGCCACACTTAGAAACTTTAAAGCCCCCTTTTTGAAACTCTTGCGGGAGCTAACACTTGGTGGGCTCCGCGTCCATTACAAAAGAAACGTGGCACCATCCGCAGACACAAAGAAACTTTTCCATAGGGTCTCCACAAGTGACACGCGGCGCCTTCCGCGTGAAGAAAAATAGAAACTGTGTTGGAGACATGTATTACACGCGGCATGATCCGTAGCATCAGAGGCACTTCACTGGGACCCACCCTTCACTTAGCACTGAAACAAGAAACAAAACATTATGCGGAGGCTGACATTTGTCAAGCTCCGCAGCTACCATTAGGGACACATGGCATGCTCTGCCCCTACTTGGAAACTTTTTAGAAACTTCGCTTAGAGCGACACGTGGCATCGTCCGCGAGGCATTGAGAAACATTAAGGGTCTTTTAGAAACATTGGCGGAAGCTGCCACTTGGCACCATCCACAAGCCTTTAGTTACTTTCTTTTGTGTCCCTCGTGTGCCTCCACGTGGTGCCTTCTGCGCCACTTTGAAACATTTAGAAACTTTATTGAAACTTCAGCGGAAGCCAACACGTGGCGCCTTCCGTGCATTCAACTTGAAACACAAAGGAAATGCTTAAAGGGTCTTTGAGACTCAAGCAGAAATTGACACATGTCAAGTTTTGTGGCTAGCAACTTAAAGCAACACTAGAAACAGCTTCTGCCATGTGGCACGCTCCGCGCTATGGTTATCGGTTAAAAAAGTGCGGCATGAATCAAGGCTCGACACTTGGCGGATGCCGCGATACTAGCAAAGGGAAACACTCATAGCCATACTCAGAAATAA
This sequence comes from Cunninghamia lanceolata, assembly GCA_027924645.1. Lineage (NCBI taxonomy): Eukaryota > Viridiplantae > Streptophyta > Pinopsida > Cupressales > Cupressaceae > Cunninghamia > Cunninghamia lanceolata. The sequence continues at coordinate 1,388,623 of BSBN01000684.1, forward strand.
TTTTAGACACAGGAAACTGAGACCCGATACGCATCTAAAATGCATCTACCTCAAATTTTTATCATTTTTAGGGGCCGATAGTAATTTTAGCAACAGAACAAGATCCTGCAACTCAGAAATTTCAGAGTTTGAAGGAGAAAATTAGCAAACATTCAAGTTTAAAACCCTAGACATAAATAATTACCAACATAGGCTCCAATTGGGGACGTGCAGGCGCAAGACTACAGCGAGGACCAGACAACTCCGGGCAGACCAGACAAAACCCAAAACTCAAAACACGACCGGCCACACAAGTTATGTACAAAATATTTACAACTATTTTACATTGTGCACACAAGTTACTCATTTATGTGAAAAAGGCTTTAAGGAATTTGTTGTGCACCAGCAATTCCATTAATTCACCACTTAGGGTTTGGAGAAAGTAGGAGTCTCCTCCATAGATATTGCTAATTTGGTATGGGCATGTCCAAAAGGGTTCAAATTTTCCATGTTTACCCTTATCCTGGCTCCTTGCATTCCACATAAGGACCATATCACCTATCTAAAAACCTCTCTCTGTAACCCTTTTATCAAACAGGTACTTCACCTTTTGCTGTTTCTTGATGTTTATTTTTTGTGCCTTTGCCCTGATTTCATCTAGTTCAACTAGTTGATTGATCCTTTCCGTCATTGAATCATTAACCTCCCCATCATTCTCTTGTATGAACTTGTAAACTGGCAGGAGGTTATTCACAGGCAATCTAGCTGTTGTACCATACACTAATTCATAAGGTGACCTTCCAGTGGCTTTTTTCACTGTCACCCTATCAGCCCATAATGCCAACTTCAGTTTTGAATCCTAGGATTTCTTATTTTTATCCATTATCCTCTTGATGATTTTAATTAGGCTTTTATTGCTTGACTCTGCTTGACCATTTCCTTGTGGGTGGTATGGTGATGTGTGAGACAAGTCAATTCCATATTTATTGCAAAAATCAACAAATTCACCTGATCTAAAGCACATTGCATTATCTGTGATTAACTTGACTGGTACCCCAAACCTGATAATAATATTCTCCAAGATAAAATCCATCACCACCTTACTTGTAGCCTTTTTAGTAGGGATAGCCTCAATCCATTTAGTGCAGTAATCAGTAGCAACAAGAATCCAGCTGTGTCCACCACTTGATTTCTCTGAGATTTCCCCTATGAAATCAATCCCCCACTGCTGAAATGGAGCTTCTACAGTCACAGTCTTAAGGGGCAATGCACCTCCATTTTTTAGCTGTCCTGAGAACCTTTGGCAAGGATCACACTTCCTTATCATTCTATGTGCATATGAGAAAAGAGTTGGCCACCAATAGCCAGCTCTGAGAATTTTGTGGGCTATTGTATGGGCAGCATAGTGTCCACCACATACTCCATTGTGCATGTCATTCAAAACATTGTTAGATTCATCTTCATCCACGCATCTCAGCAACACACCATCAGGGTTCTTCCAGTACAACTCACCTTGAACAATAACATACCTGATTGCATGTAGTTTTAAGGTCCTCTTTTGACTGTCACTGAAATGGGAAGGATAATTCAGATTTTGCAAGTAATATATGATGTCCTTATACCATTCAGATTTTGATACATTGACATTCTCATTCTGGACTGCATTGACTTGGCATGCCTCTAGATTTGATTGTGTCATTAGCTTTGCTAACCCTTGTCCCCTTACCAACTTGGTAATTTGTATCTCTATATTTAACTCCTATAGTTTGTTTATCCATCTGCATCTCCTTCCAGTTACCTCTTGCTGAGCAAATATATCTTTGACTGCTGCATGAGGTACATATGCAATTATTTGTGAGTCTACCAAATATGGCCTAAAGCTCTTGACTGCTCTAACCGGTGCATATGCTTGTTTCTCCATAATGTCATACTTTAATTCAGCAGCCTGCAATGACCTACTAAAGAAAGCAATAGGCTGTTCAAACCCTTCCTCATTTTTTTGCAATAAGCATGAAGCAATAGTATGGAAAGAAGCAAATGAGAATAACTGAAATGGCTTAGAAAAATTAGGAGACTTTAGCACAGGAGCCATCTTTATAGCCTCTTTTATGTTCTGGAATGATTCAGTTGCTTCATCCTCCCAATTAACAGTTGCACCATTCTTCAACATCTTGGAAATTTCTTTTGTGGTCTCTGCAAAGTTAGGAACAAATCTCCTAACAAAGTTTATTTGTCCAAAGAAGGACTGCACACCTTTTATTGTTTTAGGGATTTGAATTTTGTCAATTGCAGCCACCCTTTCAGGATCAATCTTGACTCCATCCTTGAAAACAATGTGTCCAAGCAATTTTCCTTCCACAACCCCAAAAGCACATTTCCTTGGGTTGAGAGAAATGCCATACTCTAGTGCTCTAATGAAAATCTACTGCAAGTGCACACAATGTTGCTCTTCTTTCTTTGAAAAGGCAGTTAAATCATCCTGATAAACAGCCAAGATTGAATCAATCAACCCTGCAAAAGCAACATCCATTGCTCTTTGAAATGTAGCATCTGCATTTGTTAGTCCAAATGGCATCCTTACATATACATAGGTTCCCCATGGAGTAGTGAAAGCAGTCTTAAATTGTTCTGATTCTTTTACTTTCACTTGATTGTACCCTGAAAAACCATCCATCATAGATAAAAGTTCACAACCAGTCACTCTTTGCAACATGGCCTCCATATTTGGCAATGGATAGTTATCCTTCAAAGAAGATACATTTAGGTTTCTAAAGTCCACACACAACCTTATATCACCATTCTTTTTTCTGACTGGGAAAAGGTTAGACACCCAAGTTGAATGTCTGATAGGCATGATTATTCCAGCCTCCCTAAGTTTCATAAGTTCTTCTTGCATTTTTGGAGTTAAGGTTGGGTTGATAGGCCTTCGTTTTTGTCTAAATGGTTTAGCTCCAGGCTTCAAAGGGATTTCATGCTGAAATAAATCCTCTCTATAGGCTTTCAAGTCCTCATATGACCAAGCAAAAACATGCTTATACCTTTTCAACAATGCAATCAGCATGCTCCTGATGTGTGGTTTGAGCTGTTTGCCAATGTATACCCTTTTGGGAGCATGAGATGTTCCCAAATTTATCTCCTCCAGATCATTCTTGTTTGTTGGAGATGCTTTTGTAACAAATTGGTCTCTATGGTCAAAAGCTCTCTCTAAAGCTACCAGCCCTCTAGGGATTTTGTTTGTCTTGAGTTGAATTAGTTCCTTCCCTAAAAGGGTTTCTTTTCCATCTACAACTTCCACAAAGTTCTGAAAATCTATTTCTTGGTTCTCATATTCATCAATACAATGCAGAAATCTCAGTAAATCCTTATCATCATCAAACACTTGCCAACTGCATACATTATATGGCACTGCAGGCCTAAGCTTGACTTCAATATTTGTAACATCTGATAAAGTTATATCATCTGGCCTTATGGCTACATTGGCTAGAAAATCTGCTCTGACATTTTTTGATCTTTCTATCAAATTTATTGAAAAAGCATCAAACAATTCAATTGTATCCCAAACAGCATGCTTGTATTGTTTCAACCTTTTATTTTTTGATGCATACTTATCTCTAATTTGGGACACAATAAGCTCTGAATCACCAAACACTTTGAGCATCTTAATTCCATGCTTCAAAGCAACATTTAACCCTAATAACAGAGCCTCATACTCTGTAATATTATTTGTACAGGCAAACCTCAACAAGAAAGAAAATTGGAGAAGCTTACCAGTTGGAGACAGAAAAACAATTCCAGCACCAGAGCCTTCTTTTGAACAAGCTCCATCAAAATACATGGTCCAAAGACCTTGCTGGTCCAACTCTTGAATGCAAATTTTTTCTCTCTTATCTTCCTTATCATCTGAGACAACTCTGAAATTTTCACAGTCAGTGTCCACAAAATATATATGCTCCTCTGATTCTTGATCCTCCACTATCTCTGATGATCTTTCTTCTCTGATCAGCTTGACATCCCTGCCATTCATTGGGATCATGGCATATGATAGGTCCAATTGCATACTTCCACCAATCAATGCTGCCCATCTTCTTGACAGCAACATGCCATACTGTGGCTTGATATCAACAACTGTTATGTTCATTTTATAGATCTTTTCTGGATATGCTGCCAATCTAAAATCAACATCCTTCATGATTCCAATGACAGGTACCTCTCTAGCATCCATTGCATAGCATTTTCCACATGCCTTGTCTATTTTTAATCCTGCTTGTTGCATAATGGCTAGAGGCATGATGTTTGTTGATGCTCCTGAGTCAAGCATACAATTTCTAATCACTTTTCCATTGATAACCATGGAGACATAAAATGGTTCAACCTGTGAAGGGCATTTTGTCATGGTCATCCCTAGATATACCTTAGGAATTTCATCCCCTTCAATGCACATAGCTTGTTTCTTATCCTGAGTCTCAATATTCTGCTTGGCTTGACATGGTACTCCTGAAATCAAGGATACAGTCTTATTTCTGAATTCTTCAACTTTCATCAGCTCCATTAGTGGAACAGAGACTTTTATTTGAGACAAGACCTGAGTGATGTCAAATGGAGCATAATTTTGAATAATAGTTGTAGCCTGATCCATAGTTTTACCTCTATCCTGAGATGATCCAGCTTTAGTTTTTATGGTTGTCTGACTGTCATCCTTGTTCTAAAAATTCTTATTTTGATCTTCAACCTGGGGAACTCTATTTTCTGGTCCTTGAGGATCATAACCTATTTTTTGCTTAAAATTTTGCCTATTATTGTTCCATTGCTTCTTTTGTGTCTCAGTTCCTTTATGACCGTGTACAGGCTGATTTGTAGAAATGCCTTCTGGCTGGTGTGAGTTACTTGCCTGGGCTTTACCTCTTAGGTTGTAGTTGCTTTTGACTTGAGCAACTGCTGCAGTTGTGAAGGCCCTAATTTCTTCATCAGAAGGCCTCCTCAAGTTATTCAGAAAACTGTGTGAATCCTGAGCATAGGCATAGTTGTCTTCATCATCTTCATCATATGGGAACTGTTGGCAGACTTGAGTTTCATCATTTGCATTTGTATGAGCATTATGAAAAGAGTATTCTCTATTTGTAGACAACATGTTGACATTATCATCTTCCATGCAATGAGGCTCATTGCACTCATCACAGGCCATAGCATTGTTATATAGAGACTGAGCAATCAAACATTGTGACTGTGAATGAGGCATCTAGCATATTATACACCAAGGGGTATCATCAGCAATATTTACAGTCTTCTTCAAAGGATCAGGAGTTTCCTTGGTATGTTGAGCTCTCTAATTTGTGTTGTTATGTGGCAATATAGGTCTACCATTATGCCAATTGGTATTATATGGCATATCATGCAATGATGGTCTCTTTTCCTGTCTTTGGTAAGCTTGCCTATCAGGACCTATTCCTTTTTCACTCCTAGCCAGCCTATAGCTTAGATCCTTAACAACATTTGTCAATTTGTCTATTTTATCTTCAGGGGCAGATGTACTACCTTGAGTGTTTTGAGGTTTGTTTGGATTCTGCAAAATTTTCACATCATCCCTTCTGTTTATCTTGCCTGATGCTTTCCTGTTATTCTCAATATTTATTGCTCTCTTGAAAGCATCCCTGAGAGTAGCAGGACCCTTATCTCTTAACCCATATGTTGTTTTGGCATCAAAAGCATTAATATACAATATTATGCACATTGGTTCATTTGGCCTCATGTGATGTGGCAATTTGTTCAACACTTTAGTAAATCTTGCATTAAAATCTGCAACCTGCTCATTTGACCCTTTAGTGATACTAGTGAACTCATTTACAAAAAAGCTAGGGTCAGTTTTGTCACCATATTACTCATTAAACATCCTTTTGAAATCATCCCATGATGAAATGCTTCTGTCAGGTAGACCTTTATACCATTCCTTGGCTTCATCAACTAAGGATTGCATAAATGATTTCATGAAAACATCCTCATGCTCAACCTCAAAGTTGTCCATGGTATTCTGAAAAGCTTTTAAATGGTCTTCTCCTGAGATAGTATTATTTCCTAAAAATTTAGGCACTTGCAGTCTCACATGTTTGTCAACAGGGTTTGGATAACCAGGAATACCATAAAAAACAAGCTGTCTGAATCTATCCAACTGCATTGGGTGCCTTTCAAACTGACTAGCATTTGCATTTCTATCAGCATTATGCTGTCTCACATTATTTAATGGTACTCTGGCATTGTCTACATTTTGTCTTTGATCATTACTCTGATGATACTGTACCTCATTTCTTTGTTGATTTCTCCGCACATTTGCATTTTGGAGGGTAGGAATTGAATCATTTTGAGCAACTCTCAAAGCCTGCACTTTCTGTCTCATATCATCTCTGATTTTTACTGCTTGCAGATATTCTAACTCAGCCCTTAAGCTCTTAATTTCATTAGCTAGTTCTTCCTCTCTAGGCATAGAAGAGGATGGTTTTATCATATTCTGATCATCATTATCATCATCCCTTAGGGATTCAACCTCTTCAAATCTGTCAGGAGAATCATGAAAAGGACATTCTTGAAACACCTCTGACCTTATTCTCAAACCATTACCTTGCTGCCTTTCATACACATTCTGGATTTCAGCCTCAGTGTTTGAAAAATAAGGTACTGTCTTCTCTGAGGATCCTGGATTATCCTGAATAAAATCATTTTTCTTGGGGCTAGGAGAACCATCTTGACTGGCTCGAACAGTCCCCTTTTTTCTATACATCATTTTTATGGGTAACTCTTCAAATAGAGTATTACGCTGGGATCTTCTCCCTTGCATACAAATTTTTACTTTACCAGTTGGGAGATTGGTTCGGAGTCGCCACCTATTACTAGGAACTGTTTTCTTTTAAAAATCAGGGTTCTTTCACAAGTCCGCAGTAGAGTCACCAATTTCTATTGGTGACTCGGATGGGCCACAAATATATCACCTGGGATGACTAGATAGTACTACTTTTGATCAATCACATCCCCAGTAGAGTCGCCAATTTCTGTTGGTTTTTTCCCAGACTGGATGCTTACTCCCAGATTTCCCTACAAGGTAGCCATCAATGATGAACAGGATCTCTGGGCCAGGGGCCAACAATATAGGAGATAGACTCTATTTTTATCTCCTCTTCTTCTTCAGGCTCTTCAAAACCTAGGGGGGTATTCCCTACTCAACATCTATGAAATGTGCTTGTGGGTTAGCTTGAGATGCTGACATGAAGCAGATAAGTCCTCCTGTAAGTAGACCAAAACTGTAAGATAAGAGCAAAGGGGCTAGCTTTGGGCCTATTTTCAGTTATTTTTGAGTTTGATTTTAATTTTGTGTTTGGATGCAGAGCTAGACCTGGTGTATAACCTCAACACAGAACTAGATTGGTGCCTATCCAGGGCTTGGAGTCAGTAGCCATACACCTGTGAATAGTCAGCATGAACAACTAAAACTGGATTTCAAGGGGATTTATGTGATATCTGCCTTACAAATATCTCCCAATACAGAGTGTTAAGCTATCTATACTTATGGCATCCCTAATGCAGTATACCCTTCCCAATATTCAATCTGAAAACAATTTAATCTACCCCTTGAGCAGAAGTTAAAAGATCAAATATTTAATACAGGAATTCTGTATTCTAGAAAGCCAGACACCCCTTAGATATCTAGACTTAGAAGAAGGACACATGCAACATTGGAGACAGAATTAACAAAACACATGCAAAACAACATTACTCATATAAGATTAATCATGAAATCAGTAGATTCATGCAAGAAACATACAATAGGAGATGCATAAACTCACAAGGAATCCTGCACAGAGCAAACCAAAACTAGTCGTATTGTATTACAGAGCCAAAAATGTCCAAATTTCAACAACCTAAAAATGGGTCACACAATCTACTTAAATAGCAAGAAAATGTACCCAGCAAACCAATTACATGGGAGGCCAAAAATCCCGCCAGATACACTGCACTGAAAAGTGGCGCTCAGAATCATAAATGCAATAGGGGACAAATCATGGAGAAGCCAGAGAAGGACGAGGAGCAGGTGAGATTAGAATCTGGGCCGCTGCTCAGGGACTTCCCTCATCAATCAGGTGGTTGACCCGTCAACTCGACCCATACCGCCACCACAATCTACCATTAATGTTTCATCTACCTGCAGCCTTCTTTGAAACCATAACAGCACATCCACGAAAGTTTCTTGCCCAAAACAATGCCCGCGGATGCAAGGAAAACCCACGCTGTAACTTTAAAACCTGGCCGTCGATATGTCATCTAGTCGCTGAGATCAAACGGCCCTAAAAACACTGAAGAATTGCCAACCAATGAAAATGTGCCACAGAGACACAAAGTTTCAAAAGTTGGCCCCTTTTTCCTTTATCCTCCCTGCCGAGAGCCTTTTGCTAGAACCTCACGCAGAAAGTGACACTTGGCAGCTTCTGCGACATCCTTGAAACATTAGAGACCCTCTAGCGGAAACACATGCAGAAGCTGACAAGTGGCACGTTCCGCCTCATTCTTGAGAAACACAAAAGGGGCATTTGAAAACTCTGCAGACTGCGACACATGGCATCGTCTGCGTCAACCTTGAGACACAATGAAACTTAAGAGAAACAATCATAAAGTTCCAGACCCTCCGCCACGCGTTACATTATGCCTCACTTAAAAAGTTATGCTGGGGCCCACCTCCATGTTTTGCTTAACTTTGAAATACACAGAAATAGCTTTCAAAAGCTGACACTTGTCATGCTCCGCAGTAACTATGAGGGACACACGGCACTTTCCGCACACCTGTTGAAACATATAGAAACTGCCCCCGCCGTTTGACACTTGGCGCCTACCGCGCATCTATATCTTAGAACTGGGTCCCACCACTACTTTGCCACACTTAGAAACTTTAAAGCCCCCTTTTTGAAACTCCTGCAGGAGCTGACACTTGGCGGGCTTCGCGTCCATTACAAAAGAAACATGGCACCATCCGCAGACGCAAAGAAACTTTTCCACAGGGTCTTCGCAAGTGACACGTGGTGCCTTCCGCCTGAAGAAAAATAGAAACTGTGTTGGAGAAATGTATTACACGCGGCATGATCCGTAGCATCAGAGGCACTTCACTGGGACCCACCCTGTCTTCACTTAGCGCTGAAACAAGAAACAAAACATTATGCAGAGGCTGACATTTGTCAAGCTCCGTAGCTACCATTAGGGACACATGGCACACTCCGCCCCTGCTTGGAAACTTTTTAGAAACTTCACGGAGAGCGACACGTGGCATCGTCTGCGAGGCATTGAGAAACATTAAGGGTCTTTTAGAAACACTGGCGGAAGTTGCCACTTGGCACCGTCCACAGGCCTTTAGTTACTTTCTTTTGTGTCCCTTGTGTGCCTCCACGTGGTGCCTTTCGCGCCACTTTGAAACATTTAGAAACTTTATTGAAACTTCGGCGGAAGCCGACACGTGGCGCCTTCCGCGCATTCAACTTGAAACACAAAGGAAACGCTTAAAGGGTCTTTGAGACTCAAGCAGAAACTGACACATGTTGAGTTTCGTGGCTAGCAACTTAAAGCAACACTAGAAACAGCTTCTGCCACGTGGCACGCTCCGCGCTACGGTTATCGGTTAAAAAAAGTGTGGCATGAATCAAGGCTCGACACTTGGCCGATGCCACGATACTAGCAAAGGGAAACGCTCATAGCCATACTCAGAAACAATTTTAGACACAGGAAACTGAGACCTGATACGCATCTAAAATGCATCTGACTCAAATTTTTATCATTTTCAAGGGCCGATAGTAATTTCAGCAACAGAACAAGATCCTGCAACTCGGAAATTTTAGGGTTTAAAGGAGAAAATTAGCAAACATTCAAGTTTAAAACCCTAGACATAAATAATTACCAACACACTCCTCTCTCAACCCCATACAAGGCAAGCTCCCTCACATGGGGAGCTTATGCTAACAACCCAAAACCCAACACAATAACACAAGTACACAAAATGCCATTCTTACATACATGAAATAAAATGGAAATAAAACAAGAGAGACTTGAAGCCTTGGGATCCTACCTCTCAAGATTCAAGTAGTGAATATGGTTGAAGAAGCCTCTCAAGAGCTTACTCCAAGATCATCTTAGCTCAAAACTCCTCTCCAAGCCCAAAAATCCCTTCCAAAAATCCAAAACCAAAAACAAAAGAACCCTTATCACCTCCACAAGAGGGAGATAAATAGGCCCCAAAAAACATCCCAATGAATGAGGAGGTGACACTTGTCACCTTCTCATTAAATCTCTCAAGCACATCTCTCTACATGTGCTCTCACACATGTGTGAGATATTGAGGAGTAGGGAGGTGACACTTGTCATCCTCTCATTCCTCCTCAAGAGCACACCTCCCCACACTTGTCCTCACACATGTGTGAGACATGAGGGAAAGGGAAGTACTTGAGGTTCTCTTCCCAAAGGCTCTTACAATGTGTGCTCACACATGTGAGGCCTTTGGGATTCCCCCAAGCCCTTGCATGAACCTAGGGTACTGGGATTGGGATGTGACAAGTCACCCAACCCTCATCTCAGAACCTTAATTCGTCAATTAACACTCATGGTCAAATAGAGTGGTCAAATATGAGTTAAAACTCATGGTTTGAGGTCTATAAAGTACCTAACCCATAGGTACTTGACCTAGGGCCCCAAAACACATGAAATAAACATAATAAAACTCAAATTTATCAACATTTAAGTAGCCCCTAAAACCCATGAACGAAAATGGACACATGGATGACACTCATCATCCAGCTCATCCTAAGTCAACCTTAGGGGACTCAAATAAAACCAAAACAAATTATTAACACATTCAAATTCATTCTCAAATAACATATAACCTTAGTCCACCCTATGGACTAGGTAGGCATCACAAGGGGGTTATTAATTGGGGTTACTTGTGATCTACCTCTGATTTCCATTAGCCATGGAATTAACCTGCACACTTACACACATACATCAATAGTCCAATGTATATTGTAGTTGAAGCAACTCAAATTACACACACACGATAATGCACAAGTTCATATAGTTCAATTAGGTCAATTTCATACGACATGGTATAATTTACTATATTTTCAAATCAATTTTCTTTCAAATCAACATAGTCCTGGTCATGCAAATCGTAATTCAATATACTAATCCATTTACCCAATATAGCCCATTCTTTAATTTTAATTTCATCATGTAATTCAAGACATTTATTATCATAGAAAAACATACTATAACCTAAGCATGCATAGATACATCATCAGTAATATAACAACACAAAATATTGACATCAAAAGTCAAAGGGATGGGATCAACAACCTACAATAGTATCAAATGTCAATCATAGAAATACAAAGATAATAGGTCTATCAATTCAAATTAAGGAATCTAACTAAGGTGGCCTCACAACAACTCACTAAGGATCATTTCCAAGCACAAACAAGTGATATACAATCAATCCAAACTAAGGTGTACGTCTCCTACGCATACTCAAATCATACACAACTACCTTATAATTAGATCCACAACAAAACCACATCGTCTAAAGAATAGGGTTACAATACCCTATACCATATCCTAAGTCTAGGTGTAGCAAAATAATTAGGTCTAATAGTGACACTAAGTCTGTCGCACAAGGGTGAGCCTCATAGCCACTAAGCTCGAAGCATTTCCCAAGTTAAGTCTTCTAAACTTGAAGACATGAAGAAGGTGGCTTTGACTAAGCCCACTCTCCTGCTTCTCAAAATAAGGAAGAGAAGCCCACTTTTTCCAGTCCCAAGAAGGCAACACCAATTGCTAAGCCCAAGCAATAAGCGGCTAAGCCTAAAAAGGTTGCAACTCCAACTATAAAGAAGGATAAGAAATGAAAATGAATTGCATGTACAATACTTTTTTTTCTCACTTTTTGGTCTAAATTTGTAGGCCAATGGTTGTTCTACAGGCCAAAACTTATCATGGTAATCAAAATTTTGATCTATTTGCATGTCAACTTTGTGTTTGTATGTAATAGAGCAAAAACATTTTCAATAATTCAATTTATTATTATTGTTATTGGTTTTCTAAGGGCAATTTGTTTAATTATGTTTAGTTGAATGAGGATTGATGTTGAGTTATAGTTGTCAAAGATTGTAGATTAATTAGATTCCATATCTAGAATAAAATTTATAGTTATGTAACATCCCTCATTTTTGGTTTCTTTGTGAGTCTATGATGTTTCAATTCTATGGTAAAATTAGATAAGCTCTATTGTCTTATGCTAAGTGTAAAGTGTTGATTTAATGCATTGTGTGCATAATGTGTGATTGCATTTCCATAGTTGATTGTACAAAGGTGATTATATGATTATGTTATTTTCTAACAATGCTACTAAGGTATGTGTGGCAAGATTATGTTATGTGATAGGTACAGGTATTAGGGAAGGTGAACTAGGTCTTGGTGTTGAAGTGTACTGGAATGATCCAATGGTGTGGGTAATTAAATAATAAATTAAATTAAGATAAATAATTGATTGGAAATAAATTAATTAGTGGCTTAATTAATTTATTTGAATGCATAGAAGTAATTCTATTTATTTATTTGATAAGTAATTTTTAAGGTTAATTATAAAATAAAATAAATAGATAATGTTAATTATTTATTTAATGCTTAAATTTTATTGTAAATTATTTATCTAGTTAGATAATTATAATTTCTAGTTTTTTTAGAAATAAAATTAATGCAATTTGTATATCAATTATTTAACTATTATAATTGAAAGATTTTTTATGTTCAACTTTTTATTTTAGAATTTGGAAATAAATAATTATATTTTATTTCAATGTAGAAAAATAAAAGATTAAATTAGAAAACTAAAATTTAATGAGCAATTTTATTTTAAGAATTTAGAAAATAAATTATTTTATTTATTTTATTATGAATTTTCTAATATTAGTTTTAAGTGAATTCTTTTATTTTGATAGAATTTGGAATGATAATATTTTAATATTAATATTTTTCAAAAAAAATGTACATGAATATGAATAAAGATATTTTAATATTATTTTGCTTTTATTAAGAATATAATATTATATTTTTTTAGGTTTTGGAAAGAAAAAGAAGGGTTATTAAAAGAAATGAATTAGTTTTATTTTAATTCTTTTGGTTATCAATTTTACTATGCAATTTAGAAGAGGAAAAACAAGTTATTGAAGCTTAAGGATTTGGAAGTGCTTTTTGTAAAGAATTGAAGAATTGTTATTGTTTGTGGATTTCATTTTGAATTCATCTCCATTGATTATCGAATTGCTATAAGCATTGAGGTAGGATTCTTATCATGGGAGGATTTAAATAATATATACTTTGGTTAATCAATGAATTTAGGTTTCTTTGATGAATATAAATTTATTTGTTAATCATATTTTACTTTTAAAACTAATAGGAAAATTTGAATCAAAACAATTAGGTTTCAGGTTGTTCAATTTGGAAAGCAACTAGTTGTTGTGGGTTGAAAACTAAGGTTGCTTGCAAAAAAAGAAACCTATTGAAATTTAAAAGAATCATGTGATTTAAGAAATTTAAACATTGGCCTAATTTTGGATTAAACCTATATGTTAAGAGGATTCAAATTATGTTTTTCAAGGTGCATTTTTTGTTAATAAACTCTTTTATAATAGATTTTTAGAAAAAAATTATAATGATAGTAAAATTGTCATGAGGAGAGAGAAACTAGTCTATTACATCTTAAATAACTTTAGTTTTGGAATTGAGTTTCTCTAAAAATTCTAGGGAAGGTGTGCAACTAAGTTTTTTAAATCCTCTAAAAAAAGCATTACCTACTTTTCTAGTTATGAGATATGTCTTAATTAGTGACTATCTATCGATGCTGCTATTTTTAGAATGATATTTTACATGTGATTATATTGTCGTTATAAAAGTATGTTAAAGAAACTTATACTGGAAATATTTTCTGGATTTATAGATCTTTGTATTATCTTTCCAACACATTTTTAAAATTAGAAAAAAAATTATGTTTTTGAGAAAGTTATGGATTAATTAGGGAAAACCATTTTTATGCAATTTAGATATAAATTACTAGCATGAAAGTCATGTTTGGTGTGTATGATCTCCCATGTTCTGTACTTCTTATTGAGTATATTAAATTATTATGTGGATATTATTTATGATGGCATGAGCATGAGTTGGAACTTACTCCCTATGCTACTATTACATCCCTAATTTTTGTCTTGCTATACTTTTTACTTTTACTTGGGCATAAGTAAATTTATTAAGATGTTTAGATCAATGACAAGGAAAGACATGGATTATATTGAATGTCATTTATGAAATTATGGAAATGATTATGTTATTATCAATTTAATATTTGCATTATGAGATTTGATTTATTATTTGAATAATGATGCACTAATCATAATTTGTTTGGTAACAAGTTTGATACAGGATTACAGGTTTTCAGATGACTTTCGGAGAAAAGAGAGAGAGAGAGAGAGAGTATCTTTCGAGGAGCGAGATATAGACCTCGGGTTACGAGTGGTTTATTTGCCAAATCGAGTATAAGTGTTTAACAAAAATGTGAACCAATGTGTCGTAAGAGGTAAGTCTTGTCTTGTCAGTTTACTTTTGAATCCAATCAACAGGTAGTCGATATCTTTTGAATCTTTTCAAGTCATAGTATGTCATCGTAGTCATTTGTGACATAAATGATGTCGTCTCAGTAAGATTTATGACCATTTACATTTAACGTAAATCTTAGAACGTCATTGTTGTAAAATGGTTGTGTTATTACTTTTGAGTCACCTAAGATTTTATTGTCGGTGTTTAACGTCAAATAATGATCTCGTCACAATAAGTTGACCTAAATTATCAAGAGACTATGTAGGGGAGACAAGCTTGACCCTTCCATAGTATTCGTAAGTCTTTCGATTTAATTGTTATTATTGTATTTTGATCAAGGCATAAACTATCACTTAAGATAGGTGCCATGTTGAACCATATTTATGTGTATAAACAAATATATATATATATATATATATATATATATATATATATATCAACAGAGGATAATACCTTGTGGTTCTTAATAGAACTTACTCACTTGAGCAGCCATAGGCATATATTTTGGAGTGCTTTCATTGTAAATGAATAGTGGGTCGAATCACTCTTTGTGATTAATAAATGCTCAATGAGGATTTATATGTCTTGTCGGCCTCTTAGAAGAGGAGTGGTGGTTATGCTAACCACATTCTCTAAGCTTCCACAAAGGACATTCTCATCGTCGACATATGTTGAGATTTGCATTTTATTAGCTATCGGTTGAAACTGAATCCTCAACGGACTGCTTTGTATTTATTATGCTTTGCAACTACAAAGAGTGGGAAATGGAAGTGGCATGACTCATTATGAGTCTTGTCGAGTCCTTATAGCCACGACTGAGTTAAGTCGTTGGTGGCATCATGGAGCGTCAGGCTATTTTTGCATAGTCATTATCATTGGGATAAAAAGTGGAAGTAGAGTGTGCACGGGGGTAGAAGGATAAGGAGTTAGAGAAAGGAAAGAAGGTAGTCTATCTTGGACAACCTCAGTAGAATTCTCCTCTACAATATCTCCTTAGTTTAGACCGCCGCAACTAGGAGGGATATAGTAGAGCAATATAATTGAGAAGGTGAATTTTAGTTGTTGGTGATGAGTGGAGCATAGTGATGAGCTTAAAACTGTCATTGGATCTTTGGGAGTCGATTAGAAACCAGGCGGGCGTCCATGAATGGAGAAATAGTTGAAGCTAAGATATCTAGTGTGTGCTAAGAATTATCTGTGCTTAGATTCTTGTTGACTATTAGGAAACATTGAATCTTGTCAATATGATAGATGTTTTAAACTGTTATCGTATGGTTTAGACTAGTCTTATTCAAATTGTGGAATAAATGTGGTCAAAGGCATATGTTGAGGGAACCTCTGTAGGTTATTATAATCTCAGTCTTATTCTGTCAGTGCTTATATATTTTAGACAACTCGGTGCAAATATATTTTAAATGTCTTCATTTCCATTATGATGTTATTGAACACATTTTGGAACAAACGTAATCACTGCAGACTTATGCTTGAATAAGGCTCATTATATTTAATGACTTCTTTTGAGGTAGCTATCATGAGACTATTATACTCATTTCCATGATTAAGTCATCCCATGATTTGTAGAAATCTTGCTATGAATACTTAGAACAATTAACGTTATTATAGCTTACAATTGTGCAAAAGGCACCCGGTTATAAAAGTGCAATATATGAAGCCTTTTGACCGTAAGACGAGAATGTATAAAGGTTTACTTTCACTAAAGAACACTTAGTTGATGTTACTCTACATACTATTTCTAGTCGATATTATAACCTTTCTTCAAGGTAAAGTTTAGAATCAAAGTTTTCGTCTCTTAAAAGCCGTAAGTCATAAGTGCAATTTTTATGGCCGAAGGCTAATCTTTGATTATAAGAATCGAAGACAATTAAAAGCACAAAGTCTAATATGTAATAAAGATGTATGCATGTCTATGTATTACCTTATGTCGTGGGTTACATTGTGAAAAGTCATAAAGTTACTATGTAAGCTTTTATGTGCTTATCTCATGTCTCTTTTATACCATATGATTTTTATAGAACATATATATCGAAAGTAGAATGTTTTGGATATCTATGGAGATAGTATTCCTATTATTAAGAACACTTACGTTCTAGATAATAAGCTTTACCATAATAAGTATACTTTGTCTCTAATGGTGCTTTGAGGAGCAATAATTTCTCTATATCAGGATTAGACTAGAACACTTGTATGTTTAGTTTGGCATAACTCATTGAATCCAAAAGAGAGAAACTTGACATTAATTTTAGTTGGATAGCAATTGGAATTAGACTATCATCTTTTGGAGTCAGACCTAGACAAAGTTTAGATTCATATTTGAACCTTTGATTTAGATAATTCTAAGGAACAGACATGGGTCCAAAGATTTAAACAACCTCTTGGTCAAAAGAAGACTAGAAGATTATTGTTTCATATGATATTCTTACTTTCAAGAATAAGTAGGATTGTTATTCCTTCATGTTGGCAATAGGATAATAAAACCCTAGTTCAACCCAGGAGGGTTAAAGATTATTTGATGACACCTTATGATTATAACTCATGTTAGTTATTTTATGATGGAATACACTAAGTCTATCTAGAAATGACCATTGTATAGAATCATATATGAGTATATAAGTAGTGATGGTAATGACATCATGTAAAAGTAAGTGTAAAGTATTCATATTCCTTTTTTATAGGAGTTATTATCTATTACAGAACCATAGTATTCTTAACCTTGGTTGAGTTAAACCAAAGGTTGATTATGAACCTTAGCCTTACAGAAATGAGATATGATATATATTGAATTATCGCCATATTCAAGGGTTGTTTTAAAACCCTAGAGTTGATTATGAACCCAATGAATGGTTATGTCATTTAGACTTAGCTAAGTCAAGAAAACTATTATCATGACAAGATGATTAAACCTTTACATAAACATAGTTGGTGTGAATAACTGTGAGAATGTGACAGTATTCAAGTCGAGTAGGGGTGGGTGAACACAACGACCATGTTCATTTTGAATGTTATTGATATTAAAAACTTTGGCCAAAGTAATGCATTTGTTTTCTGCATGCATTGTCGGTTCACTGTATCTGGATTGCTCGTCCTATTGGAAATAATACTTAGCTAGAGGGTATCTAGGGTTGTATGGTTGATAGAGTTGAGTAGGATACAACACTATGTACTCGAGAAAGACAAATTACCATTGGTCGCCTTTGGTCTATATCCCTCGTGAAGGGTAGGGCCACTTCCTATGTGGAAGATGTGTGGGAGACCGTCGGTCTGTGGATGGAGGTAAATCACTAGAAAGATACTCTTTCTCTCTCTCTAAGCAGGAAACATGCCAGGACTTGTGATAAAGATGTCAGATATTCAAAAGCAGTAATTATTCCAAATTTGTTTATGTAATTTAATTTACTTTTGCAATTATTGTAAATGAGAAAAACAATATGATTTATTGTATTTTGTAAAGAGAAATCTTGTGATTGTAGTTACTTGATTATATTTTAAATAAAAGAAAAAATTTCTCTCATTTTTACCTTGTTAAATTACTTTACGGTAAATTTTTCAGTTTTACCATGTTTTAAAACCTGGATGTTACATATGGTATCAGAGCTACCAAGTTTGGCACTAGGGCTTATGAGTCCACTATGCTAACCTGTAGTCAACATTATGCAGTTAGCTAATGTTTGAATTTTCTTGTGCCAGAATGGCGTGGAGAAAAACCAAGAAAACTGCTAGAAAATTTGTTCCCCGGCATTTGCCTGAATTAATGGTTAAGAAGGAACCTATCGAGGAAGTGAAACTTAAAGAGCATATTATTTACTCCGAGGTTGCATGGCTGGAGGATTCAGAGACTTTTATTGATGTGCTTAAACCTATTCGATTAGAAAGAAAACAACGTTTTGAACTGACCAAGAATCCTACTATTTCTACTCCTGTAGTAAAACCTAGTAAACTATAGCCAGTCATGACATGTCACGTGGAGGTTGTTGTAATGCTTCTGTTTTAGGAAAAGAGATGTTGGAGAAGTACCTGTGTGTACATCCATCCTCTAAGTTTGTTTAATTGGAAGATCATTAAATCGATAGTGGCATGTAATCTTGTCGTATCAACTATATAAATAAGGATGTGGTTACTCCTGAATGAATTATAATAAAGATGAGAATGATGTGTATCAATTTATTGATTGTTATGAGATAAATATGTCTGATGTTTTGAGTCACTTTAGATTTAGAAAACTATTAGATAACTTATTTATCTGGCATGAGAAAAATGACATGTATCATACAAGAACCAAATAAGGGTGAGAGTCTAGAAGAGAATAAACCATTAGTTAATCTCTTGGACAAATTGGAGCAATCCTAACCATGTTTGTAAAAACCAAAGAGAGACCTAGTATTTTGGAAAAGAAAGTAAGAGATCAAGGAAACTTTGAAGGGAGAAAATGAGATTTCTCATGGGATGAGAAAGGAAAATCACCAAGAATATAGTGTGAGTAATACAAATCCTGAAACCATAGACCCTAAAAGGAAGCAAAGGATAGGCTTGCCTTAGAACTATCCTAGACATGAAGAATGTCATTCCACCAAAGTTGATGGAATAGGTGATTGGAGCAACTGAAAATTTTATTCCTCCTAGAGTTCTCGGATAAGTTACCTAGAAAAGTACCTTACCATATGACAACTACAAGATTAATGGAATCAAAAGCCCCATAACAAGAATTATTGGCTAAAGGTTTGATTAGATCCAGTATTTCACCATGGGGTGCACACTAGTTATCATTGTCAAGAAAAAGGACATAACTCTGCAATTGTGTATTTAGTATCGCATGCTCATTAAAGCATCAATAAAGAATAAATAACTTTCACCACGTATTGATGACCTCTTTGATTAGATGTGTGGAGTTGCAATGTTTTCAAAGATTGATTGGCGATCAATATTATCATCAGTCAAGATTGAAGGATGGGGATACCTATAAAACAAATTTTTGGACAAGAAATGGGCACTATGAGTTTGCAGTGTTGCCTTATGGAGTTACAAATAGCTCTTTCGTATTCATAAATCTCATGAACAGTTTGTTTAGAGATTGTTTAGACAAGTTCATTCTAGCCTTTCTGGAAGATATACTTATTTATTCTAAGAATGAAGGAGAACATTACCAATATGTGCAAGTGGTTCTGCAATGGTTAAGGGAAGCAGTTTTGAATGGACAGATAAATGTCAAGAGGTAATGGATCTATTTAGAGAGAACATAGTAGCTAATGCTCTGAGTCAAAGGGGACATATTTCTTCAATTGTCTTTATTCATGCAAACTTTAAATATTAAGTGTTGCAAAATTTATTAGGTGATGAACATTATGAGCAAGTCAAGCAAGCTCTTGTGGTAAAACCTAAAGATTCAAGGTATGATGGGTTTCTATTGGAGTCAGATGGACTATTGAGGTATAGAGGTAGAATGTATGATCCTGATTCAGCTAGATTAAGGGATCTAGTATGGAAAGAAGTTCATACCGCACCATATTCTGGACATCCATGAGTGACCAAACTTCTAGCGGATGTTAAACCTCTTTATTTTTGGAAAGAAATGGAAAAGATGCTGCAAGATTTGTAGCAAGATGTTTAGAATGTCAAAGGGTAAAAGCAGAGCATCAACACCCTATAGGATTGTTGTACCCGCATGATATGCCAGAGTGGAAATGGAAAGTTATTAGTATGGATTTTGCTCAAGGTCTTCCTATGTCTAGGAATCCACTTAATGCCATTTTAGTTGTGGTTGATAAACTCACAAAGGTAGCACAATTTATACCAGGGAATTTGACTAATGGGGCACCAATGTTAGCTCACAAATTTGTGCAAGAGGTGTTTTAGATTGCATGGCTTCCCTAAAAAGATAATCTCAGATAGAGATGCGCGTGTAACATCAAGGTTTTGACAAACTTTGTTTTCTGCGCTAAGGACTAAACTCGATGTGAGTAAAGCTTATCATCCTGTAACTGATGGGCAAACTGAGAGAATTAACCAGGTTTTGGAAGACTTGTTGTAAATGTATTGCATGGATCAGCAATATAAGTGGGGAGACTACTTACCACTTGTGAAATTTTTAACAATACCTAACTTTTGCTATTAAGATAGCTTGAATTGAGACATTGGATAGAAAAAGATGCCAAACTCCTATAAGTTGGGTAAGCTAGAAGATATGATTAGCATTAGTCCAGAAATGTTATCAAAATAGATGAAAAGAATTAGCTGATCATAAAAGATTAGTGGAAATTGATAATAAATAGAAAAGTTACGTTGATGTTAAGCGTACAGTAAGACAATTCTCGATTAGAGAAGAAAAGTTCTTTTGAGGGTCAAACCCCAAAAAAAGTTTCATAAAGTATGGAATGTATTCCAAACTAGTTCCTAAGTATAAGGACTCTTCTAAATTTTCAAGATTATTAATTCTATTGATTACAAGAATCAATCTATTACCAGTTATTGCCAAGAGGCATAATGCTTTTTGTGTTTCATATATGAAAAATATATTTATGTAATATATGAATATTATATTTTAAGAATGTTTTACAAAGTACAAAACCTAGAAATGGTTATGATTGAGCTTCTTAAATGCTTGAGGTTTACAAACACTGCTTGTGTAACATAGAAATCTTGTAGTGCAAGGTCCAATAGGATCAATATGCTGAGGAAAATGCTACATGGGAGGATTACCATGAATTTTATCAGAAATTTTCTCATTTATTTTATGCTGTTACCAGTTGAAAATAATGAACTTGCTTTTTAGTTGCATTTTGATACTTTATATCATTGAGGATGATGAATCTTTAGGGGAAGGATATGTTACATCCCTAATTTTTGTCTTGCTATACTTTTTACTTTTACTTGGGCATAAGTAAATTTATTAAGATGTTTAGATCAATGACAAGGAAAGACATGGATTATATTGAATGTCATTTATGAAATTATAGAAATGATTATGTTATTATCAATTTAATATTTGCATTATGAGATTTGATTTATTATTTGAATAATGATGCATTGATCATAATTTGTTTGGTAACAAGTTTGATACAAGATTATAGGTTTTCAGATGACTCTCAGAGAAATGAGAGAGAGAGTATCTTTCGAGGAGAGAGATATAGACCTCGGGTTACAAGTGGTTTATTTGCCAAATCAAGTATAAGTGTTTAACAAAAATGTGAACCAATGTGTCGTAAGAGGTAAGTCTTGTCTTGTCAATTTACTTTTGAATCCAATCGATAGGTAGTTGATATCTTTCGAATCTTTTCAAGTGATAGTGTGTCGTCATAGTCATTTGTGACGTAAATGACATCATCTGAGTAAGAATTATGACCATTTATGTTTAACATAAATGTTATGACGTCATTGTCAAATGGTTGTGTTATTGCTTTTGAGTCACCTAAGATTTTATTGTTGGCATTTAACGTCAAATAATGATCTCGTCACGATAAGTTGACATGAATTATCGAGAGACTGTGTAGGGGAGACAAGCTCAACCCTTCCACAATATTCATAAGTCTTTTGATTTAATTGTTATTATCGTATTTTGATCAAGACATAAACTATCACTTAAGATAGGTGCCATGTTGAACCATATTTATGTGTATAAACAAATATATATATATATATATATATATATATATATATCAATAGAGGATAATACCTCATGGTTGTTAATAGAACTTACTCACTTGAGCAGTCGTAGGCATATATTTTGGAGTGCTTTCAATGTAAATGAATAGTGGGTCAAATCACTCTTTGTGATTAATAAATGCTCAATGAGGATTTATATGTCTTGTTAGCCTCTTAGAAGAGGAGTGGTGGTTATGTTAACCACATTTGCTAAGCTTCCACAAAGGACATTCCCATCATTGACATATGTTGAGATTTGCATTTTATTAGCTATTGATTGAAACTGAATCCTCACCGGACTGCTCTGTATTTATTATGATTTCAAATGCAAAGAGTGGGAAATGGAAGTGGGGTGACTCATTATGAGTTTTGCCGAGTCCTTATAGCCACGACTAAGTTAAGTCATTGGCGGCATCATGGAGTGTCTGGCTATTTTTACATGGTCATTATCATTGGGATAAAAAGTGGAAGTAGAGTGTGCATGGGGGAAGAAGAAAAAGGAGTTAGAGAAATGAAAGAAGGTAGTCTATCTTGGACAACCTTAGTAGAATTCTCCTCTACAAATCTTCCTTAGTTTAGACTGCCGCAACTAGGAGGGATATAGCAGAGCAATATAATTGAGAAGGTGAATTTTAGTTGTTGGCGACGAGTGGAGCATAGTGACGAGCTTAAAATTGTTGTTGGATCTTTGGGAGTTGATTAGAAACTAGGCCGGCATCCATGAATGATGAAATAGCTGAAGCTAAGAGATCTAGTGTGTGCTAAGAATTATCTGTGCTTAGATTCTTGTTGACTGTTAGGAAACATTGAATCTTGTCAATATGATAGATGTTTTAAATTGTTATCGTATGGTTTAGACTAGTCTTGATTCAAATTGTGGAATAAATGTGGTCAAAGGCATATGTCAAGGGAACCTCTGTAGGTTATTATAATCTCAGTCTTATTCTGTTAGTGCTTATATATTTTAGACAACTCGGTGCAGATATATTTTAAATGTCTTCATTTCCATTATCATGTTAATGAACACCTTTTGGAACAAACGTAATCGCTACAGACTTATGCTTGAATAAGGCTCATTATATAATGACTTCTTTTGAGGTAGCTATCATGAGACTATTATACTCATTTCCATGATTAAGTCATCCCATGATTTGGAGAAATCTTGCTATGAATACTTAGAACAATTAATGTTATTATAGCTTACAATTGTGCAAAAGGCACCCGGTTATAAAAGTGCAATATATGAAGCATTTTAACCATAAGCTGAGAATGTCTAAAGGTTTACTTTCACTAAAGAACACCTAGTCGATGTTACTCTACATAGTATTTCTAGTCGATATTATAACCTTTCTTCAAGGTAAAGTTTAGAATCAAAGTTTTCGTCTCTTAAAAGTTGTAAGTCATAAGTGCAATTTTTATGGCTGAAGGCTAATCTTTGATTATAAGAATCGAAGACAGTTAAAAGCACAAAGTCTAATATGTAATAAAGATGTATGCATGTCTATGTATTACCTTATGTCGTGGGTTACATTGTGAAAAAGTCATAAAGTTACTATGTAAGCTTTTATGTGCTTATCTCATGTCTCTTTTATACCATATGATTTTTATAGAACATATATGTCGAAAGTAGAATGTTTTGGATATCTATGAAGATAGTATTCCTATTATTAAGAACACTTAAGTTATAGATAATAAGCTTTACCATAATAAGTATACTTTGTCTCTAATGGTGCTTTGAGGTGCAATAATTTCTCTATATCAGGATTAAACTAGAACACTTGTATGTTTAGTTTTGGTACAACTCATTGAATCCAAAAGAGAGAAACTTGACATGAATTTTAGTTGGATAGCAATTAGAATTAGACTATCATCTTTTGGAGTCAAACCCAGACAAAGTTTAGATTCATATTTGAACCTTTGATTTAGATAATTCTAAGGAAACAGACATGGGTCAAAAGATTTAAACAACCTCTTGGTCAAAAGAAGACTAGAAGATTATTGTTTCATATGATATTCTTACTTTCAAGAATAAGTAGGATTGTTATTCCTTTGTGTTGGGAATAGGATAATAAAACCCTAGTTCAACCCATGAGGATTAAAGATTATTTGATGACACATTATGGTTATAACTCATGTTAGTTATTTTATGATGGAATAGACTAAGTCTATCTAGAAATGACCATTGTATAGAATCATATATGAGTATATAAGTATTGATGATAATGACATCACATAAAAGTAAGTTGAAAGTATTCATATTCCTTTTGTATAGGATTTATTATCTATTACAGACCCATAGTATTCTTAACCTTGGTTGAGTTAAATCAAAGGTTGATTATGAACCCTAGAGTTGATATATGATTGAGATAGGTTGATTATTACAGAAATGAGATATGATATATATTGAAATATTGTAATATTCAAGGGTTGTTTTAAAACCCTAGAGTTGATTATGAACCCAATGAATGGTTATGTCATTTAGACTTAGCTAAGTCAAGAAAACTATTATGATGACAAGATGATTAAACCTTTACGTAAACATAGTTGGTGTGAATAATTGTGAGAATGTGATAGTATCCAAGTCGAGTAGGGGTGGGTGAACACAATGACCACGTTCATTTTGAACGTTATTGATATTAAGAACTTTGGCCAAAGTAATGCATTTGTTTTCTACATGCATTGTCGGTTCACTGTATCTGGATTGCTCATCCTATCAGAAATCATATTTAGCTAGAGGGTATCTAGGGTTGTATGGTTGATAGAGTTGAGTAGGATATGATGCAGAGGCATCCACACTATATCATTCGCATATAGCATGAATGTCTGCAGACCAACCTCATCATCATCATCTTCGCCATCATCATCATATTTCCTAACGCCACCAACATCATCATATTTCGGCTTTACTCTGTCAGCATCATATTTCTTAAAACCAACAGCATCATCATGTTCGACCAGCGCGAACATCCTCCTGACGTCCACTGTTCACCTCACCAACAATTTCCGTCTTCACTACCTTCAACATCATCATGATGTTCAACAGGCGCAAGCATCCTCCGGTTGCACTGTTCATCGGGCGCCAAGCACTAGCGGCCTCATCATGATATTTAACATCACCTTCGTCAGCAGGATATTCAACATCCGGTTGCTCCAAATATCCTGATGACGTTCCACTTCAACAACTTGCCTTCGACGCTCCACTGCCCGACGATACAAGCAACAGCATCATGATATTCAACAGGATAACGAACATCCGGTTCTTCCCAATTATCCTGATGATGACAAACCCTAACTCCTCGCACCGTTCACTCGATGCTGACGTCACCCGATATCCTGATGACGTAGATCCTGATGACGATGACGTCACCCGCAGTTTCACAATATCCTGCTACTCCGAAATATCCTGATGACGTATATCATGATGATGATGACGTCATATCCTGCTGTTTGCCAAACTTAGTTTTTTTCTTCGGCCCGCGATCAACCCGATCTTTAGCCTGATGCCGATGCGCTCCTCCTCGGCCCTCCTGATGATGATCCTGATGCCGATACACTCCTCGGCTCCTCCTGCTGATGATCACCCCAACGAACTCACTCTTCATGAAATCGACATCATCATGCTGATCTCCTCCACTTATCCGGATGATGATGTCCGAACTGTCTGCAGGATATTTGCAGAAATATCCTGATGATGCTGTTTCGGCGAACTTCTTCGCTTAGCGAAATCTCTCTTCGCCGATCCACCAGGGATGACCCGATCCAACTCAGGGTGATCTTCCAACACAATTAGCTCGACCTAGCACATGAGGATGCTAGGCTTCTCAACATCTGTCTACCGCGATCCTGCGCATCTGCATGCAAACGGAAAACAATCTAACATCTAACCTACTGTACATTGCCATTCCACCGATCAGGTGAGTCAACCGGTGGAATGGATCAGGAAATCCATGAAAAACTCTCAAACCCGCGATCGATTACAGGAAGGAGATCAAACAGAAAACAAAACAGGATCTTTATTGATTCACAGATGTAATACAATATGATGTTCCTCACACAGAACACTCAACCTACTCTGCGCAACACTACACTGCCGATCGATGCTCTACAATCAACCGATCCCATGCTTATAAAGATTTCAATATGAGTACTACTGACCCAACTCCAAGCGGCTGGGAACTCTCCAAGCGGCTGGGAGATCCCATCGAACATACATCATGACAGCTGTTATAACTAACTAGCTAAAAATAGCAAAAGCCTGGTCAGCATGATCTTATCCTGATCAGCATGACCTTATTACATGCATCTGGTCTTAACAGACCTTCTTGGAAACACAAACAAGACCTAAATTACTAACTGCCTTATCATGACCAGCTGTCAAGTAGGTGCTCCTGCACCATACTCCCCAACAGAAAAGAACTCATGTCCCATGAGTTGAGCATGTGGAAGTCTTCCACCTTTACACTTTGCTTTGTCAATCTTCTGACCTGCTCCAGCTTTGTCTGCTGCTGTCTCTTGGCTGCTCCCAGACTTCTGAACTGTAACTTGCTTTCTGGCAAGTAAATCATCATGCCTGTTGATGTAGGCCTTCTTCTCACATACCCTGTGTTTGTCAGGTTGCCTGACCAGAATCTCTTTCTGAACTGCCTCTATGGTGTTCAACTGTATCTTCCTGTCAATCTTCATAGGACAAGCAATAGTCCCAACTATGACAACATCCTTGTCATGCTTCTGAACTGGTGGCTGTTTGCACCCCTGTTGCTGAACCTGCTGCTGACCTCTGTCAGTCACAACTGAAACTTTCTTCAGCTTGTTGTCTGTAACAACTCCTTTCCCTGCAGTGTCCTGAACTGCCTTCATGCCTGCTCCTCTAGGCTTCTGCACATACTCCTTCTTTCCCATTAGAATGATTTGAGCTGCCTTCTGTACTGCAGCTTTTGCCTGCAATGGCATTAACTTAATAATCTTCCCATCCTTCTTGATGGTGTAGGTATTAGCATACCCATCATACAGTACTCTTCTGTCAAATTGCCATGGTCTACCTAGCAGTAGGTGACAACATTCCATAGGCAATATGTCACACAAAATCCTATCCTGATATGGTCCAATCTGGAAATCCACATATGCCTGCTCAGAGACAAAAAGTGATTGCCTATCACTCACCCAAGATGCCTTGTAAGGGTGTGGATGTGGAATCCTTTCCAACTTCAGTTTATCCACCATCTCCTGAGATACCATGTTGTCTGTTGAACCAGTATCAATGACAACCTTACACACCTTACCTTTGCTCTTACATGTGGTTTTGAAAAGAGCTCTTCTTTGCATCATATCCTTTGATGCCTGCAAACTAATTCTCCTTAACATCAGTGATTCTCCACTCTCTGGATATCCAAAATTCTCAGGACCTCTGTTTGAACTCTGTGCACTTTCTTCTTTCTCTTCTTGCACAAGTTGTACTCTCTTGTCACTTGTTCTATCATTTCTGGATGATGAACCTTTGTTTTCTGGACATTTGAAGGATGGATGACCAAACTCTCCACAGGTGTAGCATTTACCTGAAAATGTAGTAGAACCTCTACCACCTCCAAATCTTCCTCTATTACCTTTCCATCCACCTCTGAAATCAAACTGTCCTTGTCCTTTACCAGTGTCTTCTTGAACCTCATTGGTTTGCTTTTGTGCAGGGGCTGCTCCTCTTCCCCTGTTGTTTCCTCTTCCTCTCATGGACTTATCATGTCCTCTATTCAACTTTTCTTCAATCCTGATTGCCATTTGATAACAATCCTCCACATTCTTAGGGTTAGCTAACACTAACTCATCCTGTATGTTAAACCTTAAACCTGCCAAGTACCTAGCCACCTTTTCTACCTCATTCTCATGATGACCAGATCTCATACTCAACAGATAAAATTCCTCAGTATATGCTTTCACATCCCTGTCTTTCTGCTTTAAAAATTGCAGCTTCTTAAACATCTGGATTTCATAATCCCTTGGCAAGAATTTACCCTTTATCCTTGCTACCATCTTATCCCAAGAAGTGATCTTAGACTTCCCTTGCTTCCTTCTCTCAGATTGTACATAATCCCACCATACCAAAGCATGACCTCCTAACTTGGTCTTTGCAATCTTTACCTTCTGATCCTCAGCTACATCTTCACATTCAAAGTGATTATCCAGTGCAGCAATCCAATCTAACAACTCATCTTCATTCAAGCTTCCAGTATATTTGGAAACATCAACCTTTACCTTAGGTTTTTCACTCTGTACTGCCTTTAACAGTTTTGCCAATCTCTGGTCTTCAGCATCCAGATCTTCAGCTACCTCTTCATACTCTTCAACAGTATCTGCATCTTCTTCAGACTCACTGTCTTCTACCTCCCTCTTTTTGTTCTTTTCCAGGGCTGTCAGCCTGGCTTGAAGTGCTTCAGCAAGCTCCTTCATCTTCCTCATCTCTCTAGCATGTTTCTCCTTCATCTCCTGCAATTCCCTTGCAGTACCATTACCTTTTGGAGGCATTTTGTCAACCTCACACAACACACAACATACACAATTCAACTTCTACCTCTGCCCTTTCAGTGACAGAATCAACACACAACAGCCCAGACCTTTTGCTGAGCTCTGATACCACTATGATGCAGAGGCATCCACACTATATCATTCGCATATAGCATGAATGTCTGCAGACCAACCTCATCATCATCATCTTCGCCATCATCATCATATTTCCTAACGCCACCAACATCATCATATTTCGGCTTTACTCTGTCAGCATCATATTTCTTAAAACCAACAGCATCATCATGTTCGACCAGCGCGAACATCCTCCTGACGTCCACTGTTCACCTCACCAACAATTTCCGTCTTCACTACCTTCAACATCATCATGATGTTCAACAGGCGCAAGCATCCTCCGGTTGCACTGTTCATCGGGCGCCAAGCACTAGCGGCCTCATCATGATATTTAACATCACCTTCGTCAGCAGGATATTCAACATCCGGTTGCTCCAAATATCCTGATGACGTTCCACTTCAACAACTTGCCTTCGACGCTCCACTGCCCGACGATACAAGCAACAGCATCATGATATTCAACAGGATAACGAACATCCGGTTCTTCCCAATTATCCTGATGATGACAAACCCTAACTCCTCGCACCGTTCACTCGATGCTGGCGTCACCTGATATCCTGATGACGTAGATCCTGATGACGATGACGTCACCCGCAGTTTCACAATATCCTGCTGCTCCGAAATATCCTGATGACGTATATCATGATGATGATGACGTCATATCCTGCTGTTTGCCAAACTTAGTTTTTTTCTTCGGCCCGCGATCAACCCGATCTTCAGCCTGATGCCGATGCGCTCCTCCTCGGCCCTCCTGATGATGATCCTGATGCCGATACACTCCTCGGCTCCTCCTGCTGATGATCACCCCAACGAACTCACTCTTCATGAAATCGACATCATCATGCTGATCTCCTCCACTTATCCGGATGATGATGTCCGAACTGTCTGCAGGATATTTGCAGAAATATCCTGATGATGCTGTTTCGGCGAACTTCTTCGCTTAGCGAAATCTCTCTTCGCCGATCCACCAGGGATGACCCGATCCAACTCAGGGTGATCTTCCAACACAATTAGCTCGACCTAGCACATGAGGATGCTAGGCTTCTCAACATCTGTCTACCGCGATCCTGCGCATCTGCATGCAAACGGAAAACAATCTAACATCTAACCTACTGTACATTGCCATTCCACCGATCAGGTGAGTCAACCGGTGGAATGGATCAGGAAATCCATGAAAAACTCTCAAACCCGCGATCGATTACAGGAAGGAGATCAAACAGAAAACAAAACAGGATCTTTATTGATTCACAGATGTAATACAATATGATGTTCCTCACACAGAACACTCAACCTACTCTGCGCAACACTACACTGCCGATCGATGCTCTACAATCAACCGATCCCATGCTTATAAAGATTTCAATATGAGTACTACTGACCCAACTCCAAGCGGCTGGGAACTCTCCAAGCGGCTGGGAGATCCCACCGAACATACATCATGACAGCTGTTATAACTAACTAGCTAAAAATAGCAAAAGCCTGGTCAGCATGATCTTATCCTGATCAGCATGACCTTATTACATGCGTCTGGTCTTAACAGACCTTCTTGGAAACACAAACAAGACCTAAATTACTAACTGCCTTATCATGACCAGCTGTCAAGTAGGTGCTCCTGCACCATACTCCCCAACAGAAAAGAACTCATGTCCCATGAGTTGAGCATGTGGAAGTCTTTCACCTTTACACTTTGCTTTGTCAATCTTCTGACCTGCTCCAGCTTTGTCTGCTGCTGTCTCTTGGCTGCTCCCAGACTTCTGAACTGTAACTTGCTTTCTGGCAAGTAAATCATCATGCCTGTTGATGTAGGCCTTCTTCTCACATACCCTGTGTTTGTCAGGTTGCCTGACCAGAATCTCTTTCTGAACTGCCTCTATGGTGTTCAACTGTATCTTCCTGTCAATCTTCATAGGACAAGCAATAGTCCCAACTATGACAACATCCTTGTCATGCTTCTGAACTGGTGGCTGTTTGCACCCCTGTTGCTGAACCTGCTGCTGACCTCTGTCAGTCACAACTGAAACTTTCTTCAGCTTGTTGTCTGTAACAACTCCTTTCCCTGCAGTGTCCTGAACTGCCTTCATGCCTGCTCCTCTAGGCTTCTGCACATACTCCTTCTTTCCCATTAGAATGATTTGAGCTGCCTTCTGTACTGCAGCTTTTGCCTGCAATGGCATTAACTTAATAATCTTCCCATCCTTCTTGATGGTGTAGGTATTAGCATACCCATCATACAGTACTCTTCTGTCAAATTGCCATGGTCTACCTAGCAGTAGGTGACAACATTCCATAGGCAATATGTCGCACAAAATCCTATCCTGATATGGTCCAATCTGGAAATCCACATATGCCTGCTCAGAGACAAAAAGTGATTGCCTATCACTCACCCAAGATGCCTTGTAAGGGTGTGGATGTGGAATCCTTTCCAACTTCAGTTTATCCACCATCTCCTGAGATACCATGTTGTCTGTTGAACCAGTATCAATGACAACCTTACACACCTTACCTTTGCTCTTACATGTGGTTTTGAAAAGAGCTCTTCTTTGCATCATATCCTTTGATGCCTGCAAACTAATTCTCCTTAACATCAGTGATTCTCCACTCTCTGGATATCCAAAATTCTCAGGACCTCTGTTTGAACTCTGTGCACTTTCTTCTTTCTCTTCTTGCACAAGTTGTACTCTCTTGTCACTTGTTCTATCATTTCTGGATGATGAACCTTTGTTTTCTGGACATTTGAAGGATGGATGACCAAACTCTCCACAGGTGTAGCATTTACCTGAAAATGTAGTAGAACCTCTACCACCTCCAAATCTTCCTCTATTACCTTTCCATCCACCTCTGAAATCAAACTGTCCTTGTCCTTTACCAGTGTCTTCTTGAACCTCATTGGTTTGCTTTTGTGCAGGGGCTGCTCCTCTTCCCCTGTTGTTTCCTCTTCCTCTCATGGACTTATCATGTCCTCTATTCAACTTTTCTTCAATCCTGATTGCCATTTGATAACAATCCTCCACATTCTTAGGGTTAGCTAACACTAACTCATCCTGTATGTTAAACCTTAAACCTGCCAAGTACCTAGCCACCTTTTCTACCTCATTCTCATGATGACCAGATCTCATACTCAACAGATAAAATTCCTCAGTATATGCTTTCACATCCCTGTCTTTCTGCTTTAAAAATTGCAGCTTCTTAAACATCTGGATTTCATAATCCCTTGGCAAGAATTTACCCTTTATCCTTGCTACCATCTTATCCCAAGAAGTGATCTTAGACTTCCCTTGCTTCCTTCTCTCAGATTGTACATAATCCCACCATACCAAAGCATGACCTCCTAACTTGGTCTTTGCAATCTTTACCTTCTGATCCTCAGCTACATCTTCACATTCAAAGTGATTATCCAGTGCAGCAATCCAATCTAACAACTCATCTTCATTCAAGCTTCCAGTATATTTGGAAACATCAACCTTTACCTTAGGTTTTTCACTCTGTACTGCCTTTAACAGTTTTGCCAATCTCTGGTCTTCAGCATCCAGATCTTCAGCTACCTCTTCATACTCTTCAACAGTATCTGCATCTTCTTCAGACTCACTGTCTTCTACCTCCCTCTTTTTGTTCTTTTCCAGGGCTGTCAGCCTGGCTTGAAGTGCTTCAGCAAGCTCCTTCATCTTCCTCATCTCTCTAGCATGTTTCTCCTTCATCTCCTGCAATTCCCTTGCAGTACCATTACCTTTTGGAGGCATTTTGTCAACCTCACACAACACACAACATACACAATTCAACTTCTACCTCTGCCCTTTCAGTGACAGAATCAACACACAACAGCCCAGACCTTTTGCTGAGCTCTGATACCACTATGATGCAGAGGCATCCACACTATATCATTCGCATATAGCATGAATGTCTGCAGACCAACCTCATCATCATCATCTTCGCCATCATCATCATATTTCCTAACGCCACCAACATCATCATATTTCGGCTTTACTCTGTCAGCATCATATTTCTTAAAACCAACAGCATCATCATGTTCGACCAGCGCGAACATCCTCCTGACGTCCACTGTTCACCTCACCAACAATTTCCGTCTTCACTACCTTCAACATCATCATGATGTTCAACAGGCGCAAGCATCCTCCGGTTGCACTGTTCATCGGGCGCCAAGCACTAGCGGCCTCATCATGATATTTAACATCACCTTCGTCAGCAGGATATTCAACATCCGGTTGCTCCAAATATCCTGATGACGTTCCACTTCAACAACTTGCCTTCGACGCTCCACTGCCCGACGATACAAGCAACAGCATCATGATATTCAACAGGATAACGAACATCCGGTTCTTCCCAATTATCCTGATGATGACAAACCCTAACTCCTCGCACCGTTCACTCGATGCTGGCGTCACCTGATATCCTGATGACGTAGATCCTGATGACGATGACGTCACCCGCAGTTTCACAATATCCTGCTGCTCCGAAATATCCTGATGACGTATATCATGATGATGATGACGTCATATCCTGCTGTTTGCCAAACTTAGTTTTTTTCTTCGGCCCGCGATCAACCCGATCTTCAGCCTGATGCCGATGCGCTCCTCCTCGGCCCTCCTGATGATGATCCTGATGCCGATACACTCCTCGGCTCCTCCTGCTGATGATCACCCCAACGAACTCACTCTTCATGAAATCGACATCATCATGCTGATCTCCTCCACTTATCCGGATGATGATGTCCGAACTGTCTGCAGGATATTTGCAGAAATATCCTGATGATGCTGTTTCGGCGAACTTCTTCGCTTAGCGAAATCTCTCTTCGCCGATCCACCAGGGATGACCCGATCCAACTCAGGGTGATCTTCCAACACAATTAGCTCGACCTAGCACATGAGGATGCTAGGCTTCTCAACATCTGTCTACCGCGATCCTGCGCATCTGCATGCAAACGGAAAACAATCTAACATCTAACCTACTGTACATTGCCATTCCACCGATCAGGTGAGTCAACCGGTGGAATGGATCAGGAAATCCATGAAAAACTCTCAAACCCGCGATCGATTACAGGAAGGAGATCAAACAGAAAACAAAACAGGATCTTTATTGATTCACAGATGTAATACAATATGATGTTCCTCACACAGAACACTCAACCTACTCTGCGCAACACTACACTGCCGATCGATGCTCTACAATCAACCGATCCCATGCTTATAAAGATTTCAATATGAGTACTACTGACCCAACTCCAAGCGGCTGGGAACTCTCCAAGCGGCTGGGAGATCCCACCGAACATACATCATGACAGCTGTTATAACTAACTAGCTAAAAATAGCAAAAGCCTGGTCAGCATGATCTTATCCTGATCAGCATGACCTTATTACATGCGTCTGGTCTTAACAGACCTTCTTGGAAACACAAACAAGACCTAAATTACTAACTGCCTTATCATGACCAGCTGTCAAGTAGGTGCTCCTGCACCATACTCCCCAACAGAAAAGAACTCATGTCCCATGAGTTGAGCATGTGGAAGTCTTCCACCTTTACACTTTGCTTTGTCAATCTTCTGACCTGCTCCAGCTTTGTCTGCTGCTGTCTCTTGGCTGCTCCCAGACTTCTGAACTGTAACTTGCTTTCTGGCAAGTAAATCATCATGCCTGTTGATGTAGGCCTTCTTCTCACATACCCTGTGTTTGTCAGGTTGCCTGACCAGAATCTCTTTCTGAACTGCCTCTATGGTGTTCAACTGTATCTTCCTGTCAATCTTCATAGGACAAGCAATAGTCCCAACTATGACAACATCCTTGTCATGCTTCTGAACTGGTGGCTGTTTGCACCCCTGTTGCTGAACCTGCTGCTGACCTCTGTCAGTCACAACTGAAACTTTCTTCAGCTTGTTGTCTGTAACAACTCCTTTCCCTGCAGTGTCCTGAACTGCCTTCATGCCTGCTCCTCTAGGCTTCTGCACATACTCCTTCTTTCCCATTAGAATGATTTGAGCTGCCTTCTGTACTGCAGCTTTTGCCTGCAATGGCATTAACTTAATAATCTTCCCATCCTTCTTGATGGTGTAGGTATTAGCATACCCATCATACAGTACTCTTCTGTCAAATTGCCATGGTCTACCTAGCAGTAGGTGACAACATTCCATAGGCAATATGTCGCACAAAATCCTATCCTGATATGGTCCAATCTGGAAATCCACATATGCCTGCTCAGAGACAAAAAGTGATTGCCTATCACTCACCCAAGATGCCTTGTAAGGGTGTGGATGTGGAATCCTTTCCAACTTCAGTTTATCCACCATCTCCTGAGATACCATGTTGTCTGTTGAACCAGTATCAATGACAACCTTACACACCTTACCTTTGCTCTTACATGTGGTTTTGAAAAGAGCTCTTCTTTGCATCATATCCTTTGATGCCTGCAAACTAATTCTCCTTAACATCAGTGATTCTCCACTCTCTGGATATCCAAAATTCTCAGGACCTCTGTTTGAACTCTGTGCACTTTCTTCTTTCTCTTCTTGCACAAGTTGTACTCTCTTGTCACTTGTTCTATCATTTCTGGATGATGAACCTTTGTTTTCTGGACATTTGAAGGATGGATGACCAAACTCTCCACAGGTGTAGCATTTACCTGAAAATGTAGTAGAACCTCTACCACCTCCAAATCTTCCTCTATTACCTTTCCATCCACCTCTGAAATCAAACTGTCCTTGTCCTTTACCAGTGTCTTCTTGAACCTCATTGGTTTGCTTTTGTGCAGGGGCTGCTCCTCTTCCCCTGTTGTTTCCTCTTCCTCTCATGGACTTATCATGTCCTCTATTCAACTTTTCTTCAATCCTGATTGCCATTTGATAACAATCCTCCACATTCTTAGGGTTAGCTAACACTAACTCATCCTGTATGTTAAACCTTAAACCTGCCAAGTACCTAGCCACCTTTTCTACCTCATTCTCATGATGACCAGATCTCATACTCAACAGATAAAATTCCTCAGTATATGCTTTCACATCCCTGTCTTTCTGCTTTAAAAATTGCAGCTTCTTAAACATCTGGATTTCATAATCCCTTGGCAAGAATTTACCCTTTATCCTTGCTACCATCTTATCCCAAGAAGTGATCTTAGACTTCCCTTGCTTCCTTCTCTCAGATTGTACATAATCCCACCATACCAAAGCATGACCTCCTAACTTGGTCTTTGCAATCTTTACCTTCTGATCCTCAGCTACATCTTCACATTCAAAGTGATTATCCAGTGCAGCAATCCAATCTAACAACTCATCTTCATTCAAGCTTCCAGTATATTTGGAAACATCAACCTTTACCTTAGGTTTTTCACTCTGTACTGCCTTTAACAGTTTTGCCAATCTCTGGTCTTCAGCATCCAGATCTTCAGCTACCTCTTCATACTCTTCAACAGTATCTGCATCTTCTTCAGACTCACTGTCTTCTACCTCCCTCTTTTTGTTCTTTTCCAGGGCTGTCAGCCTGGCTTGAAGTGCTTCAGCAAGCTCCTTCATCTTCCTCATCTCTCTAGCATGTTTCTCCTTCATCTCCTGCAATTCCCTTGCAGTACCATTACCTTTTGGAGGCATTTTGTCAACCTCACACAACACACAACATACACAATTCAACTTCTACCTCTGCCCTTTCAGTGACAGAATCAACACACAACAGCCCAGACCTTTTGCTGAGCTCTGATACCACTATGATGCAGAGGCATCCACACTATATCATTCGCATATAGCATGAATGTCTGCAGACCAACCTCATCATCATCATCTTCGCCATCATCATCATATTTCCTAACGCCACCAACATCATCATATTTCGGCTTTACTCTGTCAGCATCATATTTCTTAAAACCAACAGCATCATCATGTTCGACCAGCGCGAACATCCTCCTGACGTCCACTGTTCACCTCACCAACAATTTCCGTCTTCACTACCTTCAACATCATCATGATGTTCAACAGGCGCAAGCATCCTCCGGTTGCACTGTTCATCGGGCGCCAAGCACTAGCGGCCTCATCATGATATTTAACATCACCTTCGTCAGCAGGATATTCAACATCCGGTTGCTCCAAATATCCTGATGACGTTCCACTTCAACAACTTGCCTTCGACGCTCCACTGCCCGACGATACAAGCAACAGCATCATGATATTCAACAGGATAACGAACATCCGGTTCTTCCCAATTATCCTGATGATGACAAACCCTAACTCCTCGCACCGTTCACTCGATGCTGGCGTCACCTGATATCCTGATGACGTAGATCCTGATGACGATGACGTCACCCGCAGTTTCACAATATCCTGCTGCTCCGAAATATCCTGATGACGTATATCATGATGATGATGACGTCATATCCTGCTGTTTGCCAAACTTAGTTTTTTTCTTCGGCCCGCGATCAACCCGATCTTCAGCCTGATGCCGATGCGCTCCTCCTCGGCCCTCCTGATGATGATCCTGATGCCGATACACTCCTCGGCTCCTCCTGCTGATGATCACCCCAACGAACTCACTCTTCATGAAATCGACATCATCATGCTGATCTCCTCCACTTATCCGGATGATGATGTCCGAACTGTCTGCAGGATATTTGCAGAAATATCCTGATGATGCTGTTTCGGCGAACTTCTTCGCTTAGCGAAATCTCTCTTCGCCGATCCACCAGGGATGACCCGATCCAACTCAGGGTGATCTTCCAACACAATTAGCTCGACCTAGCACATGAGGATGCTAGGCTTCTCAACATCTGTCTACCGCGATCCTGCGCATCTGCATGCAAACGGAAAACAATCTAACATCTAACCTACTGTACATTGCCATTCCACCGATCAGGTGAGTCAACCGGTGGAATGGATCAGGAAATCCATGAAAAACTCTCAAACCCGCGATCGATTACAGGAAGGAGATCAAACAGAAAACAAAACAGGATCTTTATTGATTCACAGATGTAATACAATATGATGTTCCTCACACAGAACACTCAACCTACTCTGCGCAACACTACACTGCCGATCGATGCTCTACAATCAACCGATCCCATGCTTATAAAGATTTCAATATGAGTACTACTGACCCAACTCCAAGCGGCTGGGAACTCTCCAAGCGGCTGGGAGATCCCACCGAACATACATCATGACAGCTGTTATAACTAACTAGCTAAAAATAGCAAAAGCCTGGTCAGCATGATCTTATCCTGATCAGCATGACCTTATTACATGCGTCTGGTCTTAACAGACCTTCTTGGAAACACAAACAAGACCTAAATTACTAACTGCCTTATCATGACCAGCTGTCAAGTAGGTGCTCCTGCACCATACTCCCCAACAGAAAAGAACTCATGTCCCATGAGTTGAGCATGTGGAAGTCTTCCACCTTTACACTTTGCTTTGTCAATCTTCTGACCTGCTCCAGCTTTGTCTGCTGCTGTCTCTTGGCTGCTCCCAGACTTCTGAACTGTAACTTGCTTTCTGGCAAGTAAATCATCATGCCTGTTGATGTAGGCCTTCTTCTCACATACCCTGTGTTTGTCAGGTTGCCTGACCAGAATCTCTTTCTGAACTGCCTCTATGGTGTTCAACTGTATCTTCCTGTCAATCTTCATAGGACAAGCAATAGTCCCAACTATGACAACATCCTTGTCATGCTTCTGAACTGGTGGCTGTTTGCACCCCTGTTGCTGAACCTGCTGCTGACCTCTGTCAGTCACAACTGAAACTTTCTTCAGCTTGTTGTCTGTAACAACTCCTTTCCCTGCAGTGTCCTGAACTGCCTTCATGCCTGCTCCTCTAGGCTTCTGCACATACTCCTTCTTTCCCATTAGAATGATTTGAGCTGCCTTCTGTACTGCAGCTTTTGCCTGCAATGGCATTAACTTAATAATCTTCCCATCCTTCTTGATGGTGTAGGTATTAGCATACCCATCATACAGTACTCTTCTGTCAAATTGCCATGGTCTACCTAGCAGTAGGTGACAACATTCCATAGGCAATATGTCGCACAAAATCCTATCCTGATATGGTCCAATCTGGAAATCCACATATGCCTGCTCAGAGACAAAAAGTGATTGCCTATCACTCACCCAAGATGCCTTGTAAGGGTGTGGATGTGGAATCCTTTCCAACTTCAGTTTATCCACCATCTCCTGAGATACCATGTTGTCTGTTGAACCAGTATCAATGACAACCTTACACACCTTACCTTTGCTCTTACATGTGGTTTTGAAAAGAGCTCTTCTTTGCATCATATCCTTTGATGCCTGCAAACTAATTCTCCTTAACATCAGTGATTCTCCACTCTCTGGATATCCAAAATTCTCAGGACCTCTGTTTGAACTCTGTGCACTTTCTTCTTTCTCTTCTTGCACAAGTTGTACTCTCTTGTCACTTGTTCTATCATTTCTGGATGATGAACCTTTGTTTTCTGGACATTTGAAGGATGGATGACCAAACTCTCCACAGGTGTAGCATTTACCTGAAAATGTAGTAGAACCTCTACCACCTCCAAATCTTCCTCTATTACCTTTCCATCCACCTCTGAAATCAAACTGTCCTTGTCCTTTACCAGTGTCTTCTTGAACCTCATTGGTTTGCTTTTGTGCAGGGGCTGCTCCTCTTCCCCTGTTGTTTCCTCTTCCTCTCATGGACTTATCATGTCCTCTATTCAACTTTTCTTCAATCCTGATTGCCATTTGATAACAATCCTCCACATTCTTAGGGTTAGCTAACACTAACTCATCCTGTATGTTAAACCTTAAACCTGCCAAGTACCTAGCCACCTTTTCTACCTCATTCTCATGATGACCAGATCTCATACTCAACAGATAAAATTCCTCAGTATATGCTTTCACATCCCTGTCTTTCTGCTTTAAAAATTGCAGCTTCTTAAACATCTGGATTTCATAATCCCTTGGCAAGAATTTACCCTTTATCCTTGCTACCATCTTATCCCAAGAAGTGATCTTAGACTTCCCTTGCTTCCTTCTCTCAGATTGTACATAATCCCACCATACCAAAGCATGACCTCCTAACTTGGTCTTTGCAATCTTTACCTTCTGATCCTCAGCTACATCTTCACATTCAAAGTGATTATCCAGTGCAGCAATCCAATCTAACAACTCATCTTCATTCAAGCTTCCAGTATATTTGGAAACATCAACCTTTACCTTAGGTTTTTCACTCTGTACTGCCTTTAACAGTTTTGCCAATCTCTGGTCTTCAGCATCCAGATCTTCAGCTACCTCTTCATACTCTTCAACAGTATCTGCATCTTCTTCAGACTCACTGTCTTCTACCTCCCTCTTTTTGTTCTTTTCCAGGGCTGTCAGCCTGGCTTGAAGTGCTTCAGCAAGCTCCTTCATCTTCCTCATCTCTCTAGCATGTTTCTCCTTCATCTCCTGCAATTCCCTTGCAGTACCATTACCTTTTGGAGGCATTTTGTCAACCTCACACAACACACAACATACACAATTCAACTTCTACCTCTGCCCTTTCAGTGACAGAATCAACACACAACAGCCCAGACCTTTTGCTGAGCTCTGATACCACTATGATGCAGAGGCATCCACACTATATCATTCGCATATAGCATGAATGTCTGCAGACCAACCTCATCATCATCATCTTCGCCATCATCATCATATTTCCTAACGCCACCAACATCATCATATTTCGGCTTTACTCTGTCAGCATCATATTTCTTAAAACCAACAGCATCATCATGTTCGACCAGCGCGAACATCCTCCTGACGTCCACTGTTCACCTCACCAACAATTTCCGTCTTCACTACCTTCAACATCATCATGATGTTCAACAGGCGCAAGCATCCTCCGGTTGCACTGTTCATCGGGCGCCAAGCACTAGCGGCCTCATCATGATATTTAACATCACCTTCGTCAGCAGGATATTCAACATCCGGTTGCTCCAAATATCCTGATGACGTTCCACTTCAACAACTTG
Organism: Cunninghamia lanceolata; assembly: GCA_027924645.1. NCBI lineage: Eukaryota > Viridiplantae > Streptophyta > Pinopsida > Cupressales > Cupressaceae > Cunninghamia > Cunninghamia lanceolata. The sequence goes on from BSBN01000684.1 coordinate 1,429,506, forward strand.
CCTTCGACGCTCCACTGCCCGACGATACAAGCAACAGCATCATGATATTCAACAGGATAACGAACATCCGGTTCTTCCCAATTATCCTGATGATGACAAACCCTAACTCCTCGCACCGTTCACTCGATGCTGGCGTCACCTGATATCCTGATGACGTAGATCCTGATGACGATGACGTCACCCGCAGTTTCACAATATCCTGCTGCTCCGAAATATCCTGATGACGTATATCATGATGATGATGACGTCATATCCTGCTGTTTGCCAAACTTAGTTTTTTTCTTCGGCCCGCGATCAACCCGATCTTCAGCCTGATGCCGATGCGCTCCTCCTCGGCCCTCCTGATGATGATCCTGATGCCGATACACTCCTCGGCTCCTCCTGCTGATGATCACCCCAACGAACTCACTCTTCATGAAATCGACATCATCATGCTGATCTCCTCCACTTATCCGGATGATGATGTCCGAACTGTCTGCAGGATATTTGCAGAAATATCCTGATGATGCTGTTTCGGCGAACTTCTTCGCTTAGCGAAATCTCTCTTCGCCGATCCACCAGGGATGACCCGATCCAACTCAGGGTGATCTTCCAACACAATTAGCTCGACCTAGCACATGAGGATGCTAGGCTTCTCAACATCTGTCTACCGCGATCCTGCGCATCTGCATGCAAACGGAAAACAATCTAACATCTAACCTACTGTACATTGCCATTCCACCGATCAGGTGAGTCAACCGGTGGAATGGATCAGGAAATCCATGAAAAACTCTCAAACCCGCGATCGATTACAGGAAGGAGATCAAACAGAAAACAAAACAGGATCTTTATTGATTCACAGATGTAATACAATATGATGTTCCTCACACAGAACACTCAACCTACTCTGCGCAACACTACACTGCCGATCGATGCTCTACAATCAACCGATCCCATGCTTATAAAGATTTCAATATGAGTACTACTGACCCAACTCCAAGCGGCTGGGAACTCTCCAAGCGGCTGGGAGATCCCACCGAACATACATCATGACAGCTGTTATAACTAACTAGCTAAAAATAGCAAAAGCCTGGTCAGCATGATCTTATCCTGATCAGCATGACCTTATTACATGCGTCTGGTCTTAACAGACCTTCTTGGAAACACAAACAAGACCTAAATTACTAACTGCCTTATCATGACCAGCTGTCAAGTAGGTGCTCCTGCACCATACTCCCCAACAGAAAAGAACTCATGTCCCATGAGTTGAGCATGTGGAAGTCTTCCACCTTTACACTTTGCTTTGTCAATCTTCTGACCTGCTCCAGCTTTGTCTGCTGCTGTCTCTTGGCTGCTCCCAGACTTCTGAACTGTAACTTGCTTTCTGGCAAGTAAATCATCATGCCTGTTGATGTAGGCCTTCTTCTCACATACCCTGTGTTTGTCAGGTTGCCTGACCAGAATCTCTTTCTGAACTGCCTCTATGGTGTTCAACTGTATCTTCCTGTCAATCTTCATAGGACAAGCAATAGTCCCAACTATGACAACATCCTTGTCATGCTTCTGAACTGGTGGCTGTTTGCACCCCTGTTGCTGAACCTGCTGCTGACCTCTGTCAGTCACAACTGAAACTTTCTTCAGCTTGTTGTCTGTAACAACTCCTTTCCCTGCAGTGTCCTGAACTGCCTTCATGCCTGCTCCTCTAGGCTTCTGCACATACTCCTTCTTTCCCATTAGAATGATTTGAGCTGCCTTCTGTACTGCAGCTTTTGCCTGCAATGGCATTAACTTAATAATCTTCCCATCCTTCTTGATGGTGTAGGTATTAGCATACCCATCATACAGTACTCTTCTGTCAAATTGCCATGGTCTACCTAGCAGTAGGTGACAACATTCCATAGGCAATATGTCGCACAAAATCCTATCCTGATATGGTCCAATCTGGAAATCCACATATGCCTGCTCAGAGACAAAAAGTGATTGCCTATCACTCACCCAAGATGCCTTGTAAGGGTGTGGATGTGGAATCCTTTCCAACTTCAGTTTATCCACCATCTCCTGAGATACCATGTTGTCTGTTGAACCAGTATCAATGACAACCTTACACACCTTACCTTTGCTCTTACATGTGGTTTTGAAAAGAGCTCTTCTTTGCATCATATCCTTTGATGCCTGCAAACTAATTCTCCTTAACATCAGTGATTCTCCACTCTCTGGATATCCAAAATTCTCAGGACCTCTGTTTGAACTCTGTGCACTTTCTTCTTTCTCTTCTTGCACAAGTTGTACTCTCTTGTCACTTGTTCTATCATTTCTGGATGATGAACCTTTGTTTTCTGGACATTTGAAGGATGGATGACCAAACTCTCCACAGGTGTAGCATTTACCTGAAAATGTAGTAGAACCTCTACCACCTCCAAATCTTCCTCTATTACCTTTCCATCCACCTCTGAAATCAAACTGTCCTTGTCCTTTACCAGTGTCTTCTTGAACCTCATTGGTTTGCTTTTGTGCAGGGGCTGCTCCTCTTCCCCTGTTGTTTCCTCTTCCTCTCATGGACTTATCATGTCCTCTATTCAACTTTTCTTCAATCCTGATTGCCATTTGATAACAATCCTCCACATTCTTAGGGTTAGCTAACACTAACTCATCCTGTATGTTAAACCTTAAACCTGCCAAGTACCTAGCCACCTTTTCTACCTCATTCTCATGATGACCAGATCTCATACTCAACAGATAAAATTCCTCAGTATATGCTTTCACATCCCTGTCTTTCTGCTTTAAAAATTGCAGCTTCTTAAACATCTGGATTTCATAATCCCTTGGCAAGAATTTACCCTTTATCCTTGCTACCATCTTATCCCAAGAAGTGATCTTAGACTTCCCTTGCTTCCTTCTCTCAGATTGTACATAATCCCACCATACCAAAGCATGACCTCCTAACTTGGTCTTTGCAATCTTTACCTTCTGATCCTCAGCTACATCTTCACATTCAAAGTGATTATCCAGTGCAGCAATCCAATCTAACAACTCATCTTCATTCAAGCTTCCAGTATATTTGGAAACATCAACCTTTACCTTAGGTTTTTCACTCTGTACTGCCTTTAACAGTTTTGCCAATCTCTGGTCTTCAGCATCCAGATCTTCAGCTACCTCTTCATACTCTTCAACAGTATCTGCATCTTCTTCAGACTCACTGTCTTCTACCTCCCTCTTTTTGTTCTTTTCCAGGGCTGTCAGCCTGGCTTGAAGTGCTTCAGCAAGCTCCTTCATCTTCCTCATCTCTCTAGCATGTTTCTCCTTCATCTCCTGCAATTCCCTTGCAGTACCATTACCTTTTGGAGGCATTTTGTCAACCTCACACAACACACAACATACACAATTCAACTTCTACCTCTGCCCTTTCAGTGACAGAATCAACACACAACAGCCCAGACCTTTTGCTGAGCTCTGATACCACTATGATGCAGAGGCATCCACACTATATCATTCGCATATAGCATGAATGTCTGCAGACCAACCTCATCATCATCATCTTCGCCATCATCATCATATTTCCTAACGCCACCAACATCATCATATTTCGGCTTTACTCTGTCAGCATCATATTTCTTAAAACCAACAGCATCATCATGTTCGACCAGCGCGAACATCCTCCTGACGTCCACTGTTCACCTCACCAACAATTTCCGTCTTCACTACCTTCAACATCATCATGATGTTCAACAGGCGCAAGCATCCTCCGGTTGCACTGTTCATCGGGCGCCAAGCACTAGCGGCCTCATCATGATATTTAACATCACCTTCGTCAGCAGGATATTCAACATCCGGTTGCTCCAAATATCCTGATGACGTTCCACTTCAACAACTTGCCTTCGACGCTCCACTGCCCGACGATACAAGCAACAGCATCATGATATTCAACAGGATAACGAACATCCGGTTCTTCCCAATTATCCTGATGATGACAAACCCTAACTCCTCGCACCGTTCACTCGATGCTGGCGTCACCTGATATCCTGATGACGTAGATCCTGATGACGATGACGTCACCCGCAGTTTCACAATATCCTGCTGCTCCGAAATATCCTGATGACGTATATCATGATGATGATGACGTCATATCCTGCTGTTTGCCAAACTTAGTTTTTTTCTTCGGCCCGCGATCAACCCGATCTTCAGCCTGATGCCGATGCGCTCCTCCTCGGCCCTCCTGATGATGATCCTGATGCCGATACACTCCTCGGCTCCTCCTGCTGATGATCACCCCAACGAACTCACTCTTCATGAAATCGACATCATCATGCTGATCTCCTCCACTTATCCGGATGATGATGTCCGAACTGTCTGCAGGATATTTGCAGAAATATCCTGATGATGCTGTTTCGGCGAACTTCTTCGCTTAGCGAAATCTCTCTTCGCCGATCCACCAGGGATGACCCGATCCAACTCAGGGTGATCTTCCAACACAATTAGCTCGACCTAGCACATGAGGATGCTAGGCTTCTCAACATCTGTCTACCGCGATCCTGCGCATCTGCATGCAAACGGAAAACAATCTAACATCTAACCTACTGTACATTGCCATTCCACCGATCAGGTGAGTCAACCGGTGGAATGGATCAGGAAATCCATGAAAAACTCTCAAACCCGCGATCGATTACAGGAAGGAGATCAAACAGAAAACAAAACAGGATCTTTATTGATTCACAGATGTAATACAATATGATGTTCCTCACACAGAACACTCAACCTACTCTGCGCAACACTACACTGCCGATCGATGCTCTACAATCAACCGATCCCATGCTTATAAAGATTTCAATATGAGTACTACTGACCCAACTCCAAGCGGCTGGGAACTCTCCAAGCGGCTGGGAGATCCCACCGAACATACATCATGACAGCTGTTATAACTAACTAGCTAAAAATAGCAAAAGCCTGGTCAGCATGATCTTATCCTGATCAGCATGACCTTATTACATGCATCTGGTCTTAACAGACCTTCTTGGAAACACAAACAAGACCTAAATTACTAACTGCCTTATCATGACCAGCTGTCAAGTAGGTGCTCCTGCACCAGGATACAACACGATGTACTTGGGAAAGGAAAATTACCACTGGTCACCTTTGGTCTATATCCCTCGTGAAGGGTAGGGCCACTTCCTATGTGGAAGATGTGTGGGAGACCACTAGTCTGTGGATGGAGGTAAATCACTAGAAAGATGCTCTCTCTCTCCAAGCAAGAAACATGCTAGGACTTGTGATAAAGATGTCAGATATTCAGAAGCAGTAATTATTCCAAATTTGTTTATGTAATTTGATTTACTTTTGCAATTATTGTAAATGAGAAAAACAATACGATTTATTGTATTTTGTAAAGAGAAATCTTGTGATTGTAGTTACTTAATTATATGTTAAATAAAAGAAAAAATTTCTCTCATTTTTACCTTGTTAAATTACTTTATGGTAAATTTTTCAGTTTTACTATGTTTTTAGAACCTGGATGTTACAGCTACCCATACACCTTAGTGATCTTGTATTTGAGAGTGTTAGGATTAAGGTATCATCAACCTTGTAAATCTTATGTAATTAATTACTCCTAGTGTTGTGTGTAAATTTCCATAAGAGAAGATGTATTCACCAAGCAGTGGTCTTGTTTCAGCCACATTTGGATCCCAGTACCTAAAGGGGGTCCAAGGGGTGATATCACTGCCCTTGGCGAGTGTTTAGGGGCAGTGCCCCTGAATAATTTTTTTTAGAAAATTGCCTTGTAAAATATTGTAATTTCGTAGTCAATCTGAATTGTTTATCATTAGGTCACAAATTTGACGGTATAAGTTATGTTAGAGTTTTTTGCCTTAAATGGCAACACTCTTTTAATGAGGCCATTGTATTACGGTTGTGGTGTAGTAGAGAGTTGAGATTGAAAAAATAGGTGTTGTTGGATTGAAGACTGAAGAGGAGGTTGTTAGTGATGTATTGTAAACTCTATTGAAGTTAATACAAACTAGTACATATATATTTGTGTGGATTTCTTTCTTGAAAGGGTTTCTCCACGTAAACATTGCATTATGTATTTAGTTCTTTTGTTCCTTTATTTATTTGTTTTGCTGATTTGATTTCCTATAATCTCCATTTGGTTCTGCACTAGATTATTATAACAGTTGAAATCAAATTTCTATTCTCTAGTTGTTCACCTTTGTTTATAACATTTGGTATCAGATCCTAGCCAGTTATGTGTCTTGGGTGGAGGTGTGAAGGTTTTTTGAGTTGTAGTGGGAGTTCTACTTGAGTTTGTTTTGCAGATTTTGTGTAAAAGCCATGTTTGCATCCTCATCTCGATTGGACATCAAAAAATTCAATAGAATGGGTTATGAGTTATGGAAGTTAAAAATGGAGGATCTACTTGAAGAAAGAGATCAATGGTTGGCTACAACAAAAGAAAAGAAATTCAATGCAATTAGTCAAGATGAGTGGGACAAGATGGACAAAAAAACATGGGGTACAATCCGGATTTGTCTTGCAGATTTTGTCCTATTGAATGCCTCTGAAGAAAAGACTGAATTTGTATTATGGAAATGGTTGGGTGAGATCTACCAAGCCAAAAGTCTAGTAAAAAAACTTTATCTAAAAAGAAATTTATTTTCACTTAAAATGAAGGAGGGTGATTTGATAGCAAAGCATTTGAATTCATTTAATTTGATTTTGAGTTGGTTGGCTTCTGTTGATGTTAAGATAGATGAAGAAGAAATATATCATGTTACTTTGTTCTATGCCTAAGTCATGGGAAAATTTTATCCTTTCTATTAGTGCTAATCTCGAAGATCTAAAATGGGATGCTCTTGTTGCAACTCTGTTGGCATAGGAAATGAGAAAGAAGGCTATGGATAGTTCAAAGGATGCACTCCATGTCAAGGGAAGGTCTAGGGAAAGAGGACAAAATGGAGATCAAAAGGGACCCAAGGACAGTTCTAAGGGTAGATCTAAGACTCTTGGGAGAAAAGAACAAAGTGAAGTGTTGGAACTGCAAAAAGAGGGGATATGTGAATCTAAGGAATGTCAAAATAAAAAGAAGCAGTTTAATTCCTCCACAGAGAAGTCCTCAGATTTATGTGATGATGTTTTGATTTCTTCTTGCAGTGTTATGTCTAATGAGTAGTGGTTGATTGACTTAGGTTTCTCCTATCGTATGACTCCTCATAGAGAATGGTTTTCCACATACGAGAAGTATGATGGAGGTGAAGTATACCTTAGTGACAACAATTCATATCCTATCATTGTTGAGGCAAGGTACAATTGTGTTTCAGTGATGGGAGGATGAAAACCCTCCCTGGTGTTTTATATATTCGAGGTTTAGCTAGGAATTTGATTTTGGTTTCTAAGTTGAATGATGCTAGAATGCATGTAACATTTGATAAGCATGGTTACAAATTTGTAAGAGGGAGTTTGGTGATAGAGAAAGGAAAAAGGAAGGGAATTATGTTTAAGCGACAAACCACTACTATTTATAACTCTACCAATGTAATTGGAAAATCTAAAAATACTTGTATGTTGTGGCACCGCAAATTGGGCCACATAAGTGAAACTAGTTTAAAACCCATTTTGAATAAAAAAATGTTAGACAGTTTATCTTATTCTGATGAGAGTTTTAATTTTTGTGAACATTGTGTGTTTGGAAATAGAGTAGAAATCCATTTCTTCATGCAATTATAAATCTAAGAATTAATTGGAACTTATTCATTAAGACGTTTTGGTCCTGTAGATGTTGAATCAATTAGAAAATCTATATATTTTGTTCCTTCATTGATGATGTCTCAAGATTTACCTGGATTTATTTTATGTGATATAAATCTAAAGTATTCACTAAGTTTAAGGAATTTAAAGCCTTAGTTGAAAAGCAATCATATTGTAAAATAAAGGTTTTAAGATCTAACAATGGAGGGGAATACTGTTTTGGGGACTTTGATGAATTTTGTAAGGATGTAGGAATTGTTGGATAGAAGGCTGCTCCATATACTCCACAACAGAATGGAGTGGCAGAAAGGATGAATCAAACAATCATGGAAAGATCCAGAAGTATGCTAAGTGGTTCACATTTGAATAGATGTTTTTGGGCATAAGCTTTGAGTACTACTTGTTACTTGTTGAATAGATCTCCTTGCAAGGCTCTTGAAACAACTTCTTATGAAGTGTGGACATGTAAGAAACCTTATGTTTCACATTTGAGGGTATTTGGCTATGAGGCCTATGTTCATGCGCCTAAAGAAAAATGATCTAAGTTGGACCCAAAAGCTAAAAAGTGTATTTTCATTTGATATGGTGATAATGTTAAAGGTTATAAGCTTTGGAATCCACTAACCCATAAGTTTATCTATTCTAGAGATGTCATTTTCAAGGAACTTAGTGTTATTTCAAATTCTGAACAACCAAGAGAAAAAGATAAATAAAGGAGAGTGCACTTTGAGATTAAGTAGGAAGATACACCTCTAGAAGAATAGAGAGATGGATTTGAGGATGAGGAGGATGAAGATGAAGAAGAAGAGGGTTTAGGTGAGGTTATTGAGAAAACTGAAGAGGTTGGGGAAGATAACCAAGAAGAAGTTGAGCAAACTCAAGAACAAGAAGAGCCCCTTACTCCTATTCCTAGAAGATCCACAAGACAACGAAATCTAGTTGATAGGTATAGATCACCAAATTTCTGTTGTATATTTGTTTTGTTAAGTACTGACAATGAACCTAGATCTTACAGGGAGGCTATAGATTCATTTGATAGTGAGTCTTGGCAACAAGCCATGTTGGAGGAGATGATGGAATTAGACTTGTGTGACACCTAGGATCTTGTGCATTTTCACAAAGGTAGAAAGGCCATCACATGTAAGTGGGTCTTCAAGAAAATTTTTGGAGCAGATGGTTCATTGGAGAAGTACAAGGCCAAATTGGTGGCCAAGGGCTACTCCTAGAGAGAGGGAGTTGAGTTTGGTGAAATATTTTCTCCCATTGTTAAATTATCCTCGATTAGTTTTTTGTTATCTATTGTTGCTACTAATGACTTTGAGATTGAGGGAATGGATGTTAAAACAATTTTTTTGCATGGAGACTTGGAAGAGGAAATTTACATGCAAAAGCCTACAGGATTTGAGGTAAAAGGGAAAGAACATTGGGTATGCAGATTAAAGTGGTCTCTTTATGGTTTAAAACAATCTCCTCGAATGTGGTATCAAAAGTTTGACTCTTTTGTTTTGAATTGGGTTTTGTTAGAAGTGAAAAGGATCACTGTATTTACATTTAATGTATGGAGACTTGGAAGAGGGAATTTACATGCAAAAGCCTACAGGATTTGAGGTAAAAGGGAAAGAACATTGGGTATGCAGATTAAAGTGGTCTCTTTATGGTTTAAAACAATCTCCTCGAATGTGGTATCAAAAGTTTGACTCTTTTGTTTTGAATTGGGTTTTGTTAGAAGTGAAAAGGATCACTGTATTTACATTCAATGTATGGATGATCATATACTAATTACTGCCTTGTATGTAGATGATATGCTATTTTTTAGTAACACTAAGGGTATGATCAGTGAGATGAAAACCCAACTTTCAGGTGCATTTAAGATGAAGGATTTGGGGGTAGCTAGGTATATTCTGGGGATGGAGATCAAAAGAGATCAGGTAAATATAAAGCTTTGGTTATCGCAGAGTAAGTATGTTGATACTATTCTGAACAAATTTACTATGCAGGGTTGTAATCTAGTTATAATTCCTTTGTCGGTTGGTAGTAAGATTTCATTAGATATGTGTCCTAAGAATGAAGATGATTTAGAGGATATGTCTAAGGTGTCATATGCTAGTGCTATAGGAAGTTTGATGTATGCAATGATTTGCACGAGACCATATATTTCCCAAGCAGTGGGAGTTTTGAGCAGGTTTATGTCTAACCCTGGTAAACATCATTGGAATTATGCAAAGAGGGTGTTTAGATGTTTAGCTAATACTTCCGATTACTATTTGGTTTATTCTAGTACTAACAGTGTGGAAAGACATTAGACATACATGGTTTGTTGCAAGTATGTGTAGTTAGTGTTGTCATTGATGTCAACAAGCTTGTGTTGTCATTAGTGTCAACTGTATGAGCAAAGGAATATGCAAGAATGTGAGAAGTTGGTAATGAGTTGATGATGAGAAAGTGTTGAAGATGTTGTTGATATAATTTTGGTGCTTGGTTTGCAAGTGCTTTTGAGAAAATTTGAAATATAAAGGAAACAATGTGTTGTAAAGGTGTTTTGGCATACATAGTGGTGTTCTAGTTTTGCTCTGCAGTCCTTCTATGTTGAAGATTTGCTCGTGTAGGGATATGTTGTTCAGAGATGCTTTTAGGTGCTGCATTCAGACTTTGGCGTGTTGGATCATTGTACAGAGGTAGGTGTGTTCACCAATGTGTGAACTATGTATTGCAGAGGTGTCTAAGAGAAAGGTTTTTGCTCTGCATTTCTCCACAGAGTGATTTTTGGTCTTGCGGTTCTGGGATTGTGTTTATAAGGTTCATATCTAACTTTAGTTCAAGTTGTTTGTCGCTTGGTACTCTGCAAGTTGACTTCTTGAGTTGCAGTGCGTGATAGAGATGTTTGAGTATGTTGGGTAAACATGATAAGTTTGTTTGGCAGGTGAAAAAAGTTGTGAAGGAATTTGATGGATCTTAGGGTGTTTGTGGAATATTCTAGATCATGTTCAAGCATGATGTGTGTCCATGAGTCACCTTTGTCTTTGAGGAAGTGTGTACTTAAAAGATTATGGTTCTAACACAGGTTCAACCGACTTTGGGTGTTTACACTAATTTTGGATGTGCTTCAATGTTTGTGGAAGTGTGGTGTGGTGTGCATGAATGGATTTAGGTCCAAGCTAGGGTGTGTTGTGGTTCGCCTTCATTCCTTTTCACCACGGGAATGTTTTGGTTCCGACCTAATTTGAATTTACATGGTGAAGGTGTATTGCCAACCTTGGAGAATGTTTTCAAGGTTGAAGATGGTACAAATAAGTGTTGATTTGTTGAGGTAGAAGAGTGGGTATGTGTATGTGATGTGAATAACAATGTGGTAAAGTGCAGAGTGTAGTGCAAGCTTTCATGTGTTAGATTACTGGGTGCAGTGAGCAGAAGGTGTCTACAATTCCTCAGTATGACTGCGAAGGTGTTGGTGATGTTGTGGTGGACTTCTCCGTTGCATTGAGATGATTTTCTCATTGTAACATTCTTCTCTATCTTATTTTCTGTTCTGGTAGTGAGCCTTTCTTTTGGCAGTGAGCCTTTATTTTGGGCAGTGAGGCCTATTGTATTGGGTGTTGATATTAATTTATATTGTGAGTTAATCCTCACCATGGTTTTTCCCTTCTTGGGTTTTCCACATAAATCTGGTGTTCTCTTATGTATGATGTTGATTTCATTTAGTTTCTGTTATTTGTTTCCATGCTTAATCATCTCAACAGTTTAAGGGTTAATTGAATTAATGTTGATCTGAATATGTGTAAGGGTTCTGGAATTATAAGTTACAACTGATTCACCCCCCCTCTCAGTTGTCTTGTGCATTCAACATGGTTATGTTGATGTTGATTGGGCAGGTGACTTAGACAGTCGAAGGTCCACGAGTGGGTATGTATTTACTCTGTTTGGAGGAGCAGTGAGTTGGATGAATAAGAGGCAACATGCAGTTGTATTGTCGACCATTGAATCAGAGTACATGGTAGCTACCCATGTCTCTAAAGAGGCGGTTTGGTTACAGAGATTGTGTACAGGTATTGGTTTTGATTGCAAGACTCTTTAGATTGGTTGTGATAGCTAGAGTACAATATGTTTGGCCAAGAATCCTATGTATCATGCATAGATGAAGCATGTGGATGTTCGATACCAATTTGTTCATGAATTTATTATTAATGGGCAGATTGTGCTAAAGAAGATTGAAACTCAGGAGAATGTTGCAAATTCACTTACTAAACCTATTAGCATAGAGAAGTTTATGTGGTGCAGGGAGACCATGGGCCTTATTCCTAGTGCTTAATTATTTTATGTTTTCCTATGGATTAATTTACAACGTATGATGTCAAGTGGGAGAATGTTAGGATTAATGTGCCATCAACCTTGTAAATCCTATGTAATTAATTACTCCTAATATTGTTTTTAAATGTCCATAAGGGAAGATGTATTCACTAAGAAGCGGTGTTGTTTTAGCTACATTTGGAGCTCAGTACTTGATGGGGGTCCAGGGGGCGATGTTGCCCCCCTTGGCGAGGGTTCAGGGGTAGCGCCCCAAAAGATTTTTTTATAGAGAATTACCTTGTAAAATATTGTACTTTCATAGTTAATCTGGATCATTCGTCATTAGGTCATAGATCTAACAGTAGAAGTTATGTTAGGGTTTTTTTCCCTAGATTGCAACACTCTTTTAATGAGGGTATTGTATTACAATTGTGGTGTAGTAGAGAGTTGAGACGGCAAAAACAAGTGCTATTGGATTGAAGACTGAAGAGGAGGTCATTAGTGATGTATTGTAAACTCTATTGAAGTTAATACATACTAGTGCATCTCTTCTTGTGTGGAGATTTTTCTTGAAAGGATTTCTCAACGTAAAGATTGTGTTATGTGTTTAGTTCTTCTGTTCCTTTATTTCTTTGTATTGTTGATTTAATTTCCTATAATCCCCATTTGGTTATGCATTGGATTATTATAATAGATGAAATCAGATTTCCATTCTATAGTTGTTCACCTTCATTTCTAACAAAGTCCTTTAATGGGTTTATGTATGACAATTTTGGTGTCATGATTGGAATGTTTGACTTCCATTGTTATTTTATTTGTTTTTCCAACTTATTTTGGGTGGAGATCATATCTTTATTGGGATAGTGTTTTTATGTTATACAATTCTTTCTTGACTGTATGTGTGGGGTGAGATTATCATGTTTATGCTCATGTAAATCCAACTTGGGTTGGTAATGTATTATTTCCTTGGGGAGATGTTTCTATTTATTTGTGACATCATTTGTGTCATGGTTGATTATATTTATGTGTGACATATATTGTGTCATGATTCTACGCATGAGAGTAGAGAGGTGGTCATATGAGTAATTGGTTTATGGGAGTGATCTCGAAGCTTCTCGACACTTGATTATTCTAAGGGCTAGGATGGTTGATATCTTGACTTCTGTTGGAGGTGACAAGATTAAAGGAGTAAGAGAGGTTGGATGTCCTGGTCATGGGTGGATATATCATGGCATCATCTTATCTACTTCAGTCCCAACACATTGAGACATCATCCCCTTAAGAAAGTTGGTCGAGGAATCAAGCTTGCTCTTTCTCGCTATAGCTACCACGTCACGTGAAGTTATAGTGCTCTTGATGGTAGAAGGTCCACATGATGTTTATGCATTGTTTTCACCATCCATCACTAATAGTTAGGAGATCTCTGAAGATAAGACCTATGGCTTGTTTATTAGTGTGCATGTTGTTCTACCTTGAGGGGTTGGGGTAGGGTGCTCTAAGGTAGTATAGTTAACCTTCTTGTCTTATGTGAGATAGTGGTACTTGGGTACACTGCACAGTTGGGAGATGCCCTCTTGATGGGTTGTGGGGACCAAGTGTGTGTGCCATGGTTGTGGATTTTTTGTGTGATTTTGTTTTATATGAGTACCTTTATTGTTGTGATTTTGTAATGTATGGTGTGCTTGTGTTCTATGCTTGTCAAGTATGTACTTGCTTTATGTGTGTGACTTGTGTATTTGAGTTGTGAATGTTTAGATTGTAAGTTGTTGTATATGTTATTTATTTGTGTTTTTTTTTGTGTATTTGAATTATTATTATATGTATGTTGGATACTTGTGTTGTACTAAGGTTAGAATGCATGTAGTATGGGATGCATGTAGCTCTACCTTGGGCACGTATGGGATGCAAGTATAAATTCATATAGCATCACATGAAGAGAGATTCGTAGTATGGGATGTGAGTAGCAATTCATGTGGATGTTGGATATGGTTTTGGGTGTATAGTTTTAAGTTAAACCTTGTAGGGTTAAAATGACTTGTGGTTTTTATTGATGGCCATATTTGGTTTGTTCATGTATTTGCATTCGTATGTGTATTAGATGCTAGAAAAGATGTGTTGATGTGTGTTGATAAATCTATTTCTTGTATTTAAGATGTTTTGGATATATGGTTTCATGTGTATGCTTATGTGTTAATAAGGAAATGAATTAAATAAGATAATCACTAGTATTGTATTGTACCACACCTTTGGATTATAGACGATGCTTCTTTACCTTGACTAATGGATGGGGAGGAAAGGGACATCCTCATGGTAGGTTCAAACCCATCCCTGATCAGCAACACAAGCATGAGAGCTTGGAGGATTCACTTGCAGAGTTGAGCTTGGAGTTATTCAAACATTGTTCATGATGTACATTATATATGGCCACTTGTATTTGTTGTGGTTGCTTCATTGCTTATTGTATTCATTATCATTGGTGAGGGTTGTAGTATTTGGCCCCTTGTATATATTGATTATGTAAAGATGTTATCTTCATTGATAAGTACTAGATATGTACTTGGGAGACTTTCATATTATTTGAGATATACTTATTATATTTAGTGAGTAGGAGTCATATATTGTGTGGATCTTATTTGGACATCTCTTGCATGTTTTGCATATTGTTACATAATATTGTATCATGGAAGTTAATAGAAGCTGTTGGAAGTATATCTTGTACCCTTTTTCTTAGTACTAGGTTGTTTTGGTCAATACTTAAGAATTTTGAGGTTGCATTTTGGAGGTTGTTACAAGTTATTGGTGTGCAAGTTGATAGAGTGGTTAAATGACATGAATACAAATCTGAACATAATTACAAAGTTTATATTTACACTCTTGTAAAAATAAAATTTATGCTTGTTGATGTGTAGTTTGATAGAGTGGTTAAATGACATGAATGCAAATCTCAACATAATTATGGAGTTTATATTTATGCTCTTGTTCAAAGATCAATATCTATGAAGGGTTTTTGAATACTAAACCATGTGATCTATTTCAATGATAAATAGAAAACCTCATTTAGGTACTTTTGTCTTTTTTAATTAATAGACATTAAAATCATTATTATTATTTTTATTAGAGTTTTTTTTTTAATTCTTGAAATAATAAAATTGATATAAAAGTGAGGTTATACATTCTAAACATAGCAACATATCATACATCTGTGTATCAAGTTGGTTCATAATGATGACTAGAAAAAGGTGGGAACTTTAAAGTTTGAATTTGAAGATTTAAATTATGGGATCATTCTCACATGTCTTTGGATTGATCTTGAGTAACATAGAAATGAACAAGGATAACTGATAATCTTGAAGTAGGTAGCGAATAAATGGAGGTAAGTGTGAATGAGGGTGCAATAATCAAACATGAAATGACATATATGGGAAGCAGTGATAATGAGAATAAATAGAAATGGATATGATTTGAGCCATGAGGCAAACTTAGCACAAGAGCATGCACTTATTAGTATATAAACACATGTCCACTGAATTGACCTAGCCCCCAAATCACCCTAGTCACATGGGTATGGCCTTAGGAATGTAGGTTGTGTTTCTTGGGTCAAATGGTCATGTTTCTTGGGTCACAAGAGAGCTCCATACATTGTTAGTCTAGAAGTGACAGTCTCCCTTCTAGCATGGGTACAAAATGACCATTAGAGCAATCTTAATCGCTCATATCAAAAATAGGAATAGTCTCCCCAAATACAATTCTAGGGAAGCTTGCCATGCAAGCTAGATTAGTCTTTCAACAAATTTATGTGGCAGAAGATCCATAATTTCACATCTCTTAGGAAAACCTTCAATGACCTTGGGAGCCCTTAAGCTGACCAACTAAATATGCAAAGCAGTGGCTTGACAAATATAGTTGAAGTGCTATTAGATGCAACATTTGAGATGGCCACACAAGTGGATAACTCTTTGGAGAGAACACCACTTCACATTTTTGCATCAACATGTACATGCCTTGAAGAAGTTATAGAGAAACTATCAAATAATAATGCTTCCTTCTGTTATGGAATCGATGAGAAGGGTCAAACCACACTTCATGTTGCAACAAGTGTGGGGGATTGAGTTTTTGTGAGTTGCATTGTCAAATATTATAGACCCATCATTGTAATAGTTGATGAAGATGGTAGAATTGCTCTCCATTTGGTTGTAGACAATTCTCACCTCCTATTGTATTTGAACGGTTATTCTTAAACATCATCTTCTTCAATAGTCAAAAGTCAATTTTGGCTAAAAAAAGTAGGACAAATATTTACCACTTTTTGGTGTGGATGAGGTGTAAATTTGCTATTGACTATTTGACCATTGAACTAGATGATGTTTAAGTAGAGTATATTTGAACTACTTCTAGCGATGGAAAGGTTAATCAATGCTCATGCAAATAAAGGTGATACTACATTCGACATACTAGTTTAGAAGCCCCAAGATTTGCAAAATTGAACAGGAGTACTATGGTTAAATATGCCTTATTTCAAAAGCTGAAATGTTAGTCATCCATGGAACCAACAACACTTATTGTGAAAATAGATGCAAAGAAAAACATAATTAAAATTTCTTTAATGTTTAACAAAAGTTCACTAGCATTGCTATAGATTTTAAGCAATTCCTCAAAGGCAATAATGTGAAAGGGGCAAAATAATTGGAAGAGGAGGAGTTTGATCCAACTTCAAACAACACTCTTTCCATATGCGCAATATTAATTGCAACAATAACTTTTCAAGCATTCTTTATATTTCCAGGAGGAACTCAAGAGCACGATAAAACTAAAGTTTTAGATGTATTGATCCACAATGGACTTTTTAAAGCCTTTATCGAGTTGAACACATTGGCATTGTTTATTTCTATGGTTGTAACATTTCTCATGGTTTATGAAAAGGGTATAGGTCACAAAATAGTACAGTCGATAGATTTTGTAAGGATACAACTTCCAAGTTGTTATCAGAGCCAATGCAAGATAAATTAGTAGTACCAAATTCTCTATCGAACATTTACCATAATTGATCACAAAGGCCAAAAATATTTTTGATAACTTTTAAGGTTGTAATAAAAACTTAATTTGAAATTACCATACCTAGTGATGTAACTTCTAGCACATACCTTGGTAGGTACTTTAGGAAGTACACAACTACAATTGTATTTTGGTCAAACTTACTTAGACATGGAGCCTTCTCATTGACAAACACAATAAGCTAAACTTAGAGGCAGTTTTGCTATTTTTTTACGCTGTATAAAATTTTATTTAAAACCAAACTGAAAAAAAGAATTGCCAAGTCAATGAAGCAGCCAACAAACTCATGTGTAGCTTAACTTTTAATGGTCAAAACCATAAAAGTTAATTTATTTAAAAATATGTGACAAGTCCATTGCTCATGGGGTTGTGGTCTCATGGTAAAACTATGGATTTCATTCTTTTCAAATCTAAGTTCAATAGAGGAGTCTTTTTTAGATTGTTGCTCACTTTCCTTCCCATCCTCTTAATCCATGCTTAAAAAATCACCACTTCTTAGAGCTTTTACCTAGCTCATGCCTCAAACACTAACATTACCATTCACACTGGTAACATTATTTTCTTTGAGAAGAAAGTGGTGGCAGCGGACTTGGTGGTGGTTCAAGTTTTTAGGGAGCTAGCAGCATCCCTCTCAGTTTTCAAGCATTAACATAGGTTGCTTTCATATTTTATTTTAGAGCCTCTTTCATGTTTTATTGCTTTATGTTTCTTTTACTTTTTAACATTTTTCATGTTTTACTTTATTTGAAAGCCTTTTTCATGTTTCACTTGCTTTCTATTTCTTTAGAATGTATCTTCAATGAATCAATAAAATTCAGATATCCTCATATTTATGGAACGCAACTTTCTTTTGGCCTTTGGTGTTTTCCTTTCCTCCCCTTCACCTCTAAAGTTTGTCTTCAGTTACTCCACTATTCCAACTTGTTTATTGCTCACACTAATTCCTCGTATTCTTGACTGCAAAAGTATGCAACTTTTGTTTTGTAGAGTAGTTATTTTTAGTTCAATCAATGGTTTTAAAGCTTTGGAATACATTAATGTTTTGCATTAATGGAAGTTTTCTAAAGTTTATGCAAATTATTCAAACAATGTGGAATATTATGGGGTGATTTGGACACCTTATGGTCAAACACAATTAAAGTAATTTCTTGAGAAATAGGGTAGAAATAAGAATAGTTTTTTAGTGACAAAATTACCAAAAACAATAGTATGGTAGTTACATTTCTGTCATGGTAGTTTTACATGCATCATGGTGGTTTTAGAAGTGTCATGGCAACTTTTGTAGTATCTTGGCAATTGTTAAAGTGTCATAGCTCTAACCTGTGTATGTGGTATTTTTCCCAAATGAGATACAACCAACACTCTTTATTGGGGTTCAAAGATGTTTAGACTCATCCTTGAGACTTCCCCTTGATGGAAATTCATAGATTGCCATGAATAGAGTTTTGCTTGTGTTTTTACTTCTACTCTTTATGTCACCCGATATAAGGTTTTATATAATTCCTAGATACTTATTAATTCAAATATTCAATTGTGATCATTAATCTTAGAGATGTCACAATGCTTTAAGATTCCAATGGAGTAAAATGTTTTATTGTGGTAAGAATTATAGACCGTATATTGGGTGGCATAGAAACTACATTTTCAAGGCACAAAGAGAAATGAAATCATAGTTTAAACACATCTAAGTTCTTGTTGTACAAGCAGAGGCGATACTTGTTCATTCAAATCCCCCCTTTTGAAAGGCCTAGTAAATCACATATTTTTGTCAATTTAAAAAGCTAAGACCTAAATGTGAGATGCTCAAGCACAAGTTTGTGCCATGGTAGTTTTACATGCATCATGGTGGTTTTACAAGTGTCATGACAACTATTGTAGTATCTTGTCCCAATTGTTAAAGTGTCCTAGCTCTAACCTGCATATGTGGCAGTTTTCCCAAATTAGCTATAAGGTAAGGGGAATGGTTGGAAATAGTGTCTCTTCCACTTCTAAGGTTTTTTAGACTTCTTGGGTGAGCCTCTTCTCATAAAAAATGTATAAATACACCCATAAGGGGTGGTTGGAAAACATTATTCAACAATTCATTCATCCCTTTCCATCTTTCTTCATTCTTTCATGCATAGATTGGGAATATGCAAGGAAGTTTTGTGCAGCTAAGAGTGTGCATTTGTAGTAAGTTCCATAGCAATTGTAAGTGTAGAATAGTGTAAAAGTGTTGAGTTAGTCTTTGAAGGCCTTGTAAAAGAAATGATCTTGTAATATTGGAAAAGACCATGACAAGAGAAGGCAAAGGGCCCTACTCTTTAGGAGTTTCTTCCCATATGTAGTTCTCCAAGGCAACCTCTTGTGAGTATTCTCTATTCGTGTGATATGGTAGTTTTGCATGCATCATGGTGGTTTCAGAAGTTTCATGGCAACTTTTGTAGTATCTTGGCAATTGTTAAAGTGTCCTAGCTTTGACCTACGTATGTGGTAGTTAAAGTGTCCACAAAGACAAATGTAACTACCATGCTGTTGTTTTTAGTAGTTTTGCCACTCAAAAACTATTCTTATTTCTACGCTATTTTTGTGACCATGCTTTCCCTTCTCAACGATTTTTTGTAAATAACAAATGTTTTATTCTTATTACAAGCTCATTGCTTTTACAAGGCCTTCAAAGACACACTCAACACTTTTACACTATCCTATACTTGCAGTTGCTATGGAACTTACTACAAATGCGCACTTTTAGCTACACAAAACTTCCTTGCACATTCCCAATCTATGCATGAAGGAATGAAGAAAGATGGAAAAGGGTGAATGAATTATTGAATAATATTTTCCAACTACCCCTTAAGGGTGTATTTATACATTTTTTACGAGAAGAGGCTCACACAAGAAGTCCAAAAAACCTTAGAAGTGGAAGAGACACTATCCCCTATTTCCAACCATTCCCCTTACCTTGTAGCTAATTTGGGAAAAACTTCCACATACACATGTCAAAGCTAGGACAATTTAACAATTGCCAAGATACTACAAAATTTCCATGACACTTCGAAAACCACCATGATGCATGTAAATCTACCTTGACAAAAATGTAACTACCATACTGTTGTTTTTAGCAATTTTGTCACTCAAAAACTATTCTTATTTCTACCCTATGTTAATGCCATGCTAAAAGTTTTGTCCATTCCAATATTTCCCAATTCAAGGATATTCCAATGTTTTTTTAATTTCATGTTTAGTTACATAGTGCCCTCATTGCAAGCACCTATTAGCATGCCCATTGCATAATAAGTTTGATTAATAGTAATAATAGTAGTCATCATGAGCTCATAACTTCTTGTGAATTTTGCTTATAAATCTTTTTTTTCCAATTTGTAAGGACAACTATGCCATTGCTAATCATATCTATAGGTTTTAGTAGATTTTTGAAAATGAATCCACCAAATTCAATTGCAAATTAGCATTAGGATATATAGCTTTCACCCAAGTAACTTGGGGTCAAATCCTAGCAACATAATAGCTATAAATTTTCAAATATTCTTGATTATTTCTTAACCCCATTTTAGATTCATTTTGGGAAATCCTTCTCTCAATAGATCTTTTTAACAATTTATATTGGAAATCTTTTCTCTAGAAGGGAGAGATTTGTATGCACCTATTTATATTCAAGGAGATGGAACAGAAACAAGAGAGAAATTTAATAGATGTATGTATAGATATGCAATAAAAAGTAAAACACAACATGGACCTTGTGTACTACAATAGCTAAGTTGGTTAGAGTGTTTGACTGTTATTCAATATTTACGTAGTTTCTATAGTAAATTCGATACTAAATGTAAAAGCTTAAATTTAAGATTTCTTTCAAGATTTTGGGTTTGAAGAAGTTCTAAAATATTTATTAGGCATTTTTGTTGTGTTTAAGCTTTCTAATCCTACCTAATATTAAAGAAACACACACACACAAGCTAGCTACAATAGCAAAATGTAAAAGCTTACATCTAAGATTTATTTCAAGAATTTATGTTTGAAGACTTTAATTGCACTATAGTAACCAAAACATCTCACACCTACTTCACTAGCAGTTTACATATGTTTGTATTATACTTATGAACAATGCTCATTACATATTCAAATGTGATTGTTAGTTTATAGATTAAATTTTTTAGGGTCCAATGGTCCCATGATTTTTGTTTTGTTGCTTTATTTTGAGTAATTATCAAATTATGATCATTTTGTTATTACTAAAATTTGAAGGTAAAATCTAAAATAAAAGTAAAAAATGAGGGAAGATAAAATATGTAGCCACATGACAAAATTTGGTTAAACAATTGTTGCATAATTTAAGCACCTCTCTTCATCTCTAACTAGACTTTCACATCCTAAATTATAGTTGATCCACTATTTTAGAAGAAGATTCTAAATTATACATTGCACTCATTAAAAAATTACACGAGACCACCTAAGCCTTAATAAAATAAATATTAAGCATCTATATGGAACCAAGATGTAAGTGGAGGAAACTTTGAACTACTCTCACCAACATGAACTTGAAGAGCTTATAACTTTATATGTGGAGCTCCTATTTCATAAGCCATGTTTTTAATTCCATGAAAATATGCCGAGAATAAAACTAGGAGCCTAAGCCCCTTCCATGGAACCACATCTTAAGCTACTAAAGAAATACCAATGGGACCATATTTGCCTTAAGAAAAAATTAGGGGTGGCCAATTCGAAGGACAATTAGATATAAAGAGCTAAATTATTTCGTTATCAAAAAATCTAAAACACATTTTTTGGTAAGTTAATTGAGGGACGCTATTGGGGCCCTCACCCTTGATCAATAAAACTAAAGAAATACAATTTGAAAAAAGGAAATTGAGCTTTCCAAGATCTTGAAAAGTCTAAAGGAGAAGAATATTACCAAAATAGCCTAAAATTTCAAATTTGTTGAAAGGCACCAATGTTGTCTATAGACCCAAAAGAGTATTGGGGAAGAGATAGAGCTCAACCTTTAGCTAAAAGAAGCTTCTTACCCTTGTGGGTTAAAAGAGCCTCCATAGTCCACTAAGAACCTTCATCAACCGAGTTCATAGCTTCCAGTCACAATCTTTCAACTTTAGTCTTCCTTCCCCTACTTTTCCTTGTAGAGCCACAATTTTGCTTGGACCTCATAGATTTAGTTTGGGAGATGGTGTGGATTTCAATTGAAACTAGATTGTTACCTTCTTCCTCTTATGATTCAACTCCCTTCAAATTATGAGAAGTAATAAAATTATGGTGTGCCAAAACCTTGGTCTCCATTAGAGAAGCATCTTCCATGTCTAAAGAAGACAGACCCTTGGATTGAGTCGAGGCAATGGGAGAATGGATTGGCCCCCTTAGGTTGCTCCAAAATAGGCAAGTGAGACAAATTACAACTCTTGTCCAAACCTAATTTGGCTATAGCCAAAGGGAAGAAGTGAGTTTTAGGAGACCTTCTAGCCATGCTTTTAACTAAATCAACATTTGGGCACCCTACCTTCAGAATCCATTTTTGTGCATGGAAGGTCCTTGAACCCAAGGGAAGATGAGAAGTGTACTTCAACAATTTGTGCCCCAAATTATTGCATCAAAAGCAACACAAATGAAGCCCCTCAAATTTGATGAACTAAATTCTAGAACCCTTGGAGGAAATGATTTTAATAGTGTGAAAGATAGGCTTGGACAAGTCCACTATCACACAAACTCTCATGAAAAAGAAAGGAGAATCAAGGGACTCTTCATCAATTCTAATGAAAACACCCACTTTTATGACCAACTTCCTTATCGATTTGAAGCCCCTCATTATCAATAGAAGTCTTTACAACCATATCCAAAAATGGGGCCTTGGTGATTTCTGCAGTAGTAGGGTCAAAAAAGGAGACCTTGATTGCATGAAGATGCCCCTCTTGCCAAAAAATTGTGGTCTATTCTTCCACAATGAGTCACAATCTTCCATCATCTGAAACTTGACCATAAAGAAACCATTATCAAGCAAAGAAAGGGAGGGATACACAATGTTGCTCCAAACTAATTTCATCCATTGTATTAAAGCTTCAAAAGAGGGTATTTTACCAAAGCATCTGAAGACCAAAGATCTTTTGCTAATGTCCTCTTCAATGGAAAGAAAATAGTCATCATCTAAAACCAATTCTTGCATCTTCTCAACAATAGTCAAGGGAACATCCCCATAGGAAAAAAAGGTCAACGAGTCTTGATCCAAAACAACATTTTTAACCCTAGACCTAGGAAACATCTATATCTTTCCCCACCTATGCTTCAACACTTGCGGAGGAAGAAGACTTCAATCGATGCTCCACCAAAACTAGAGAAAGGTTATGATTACTCAACAAAGTTTGTTGTTTATAGAAAGGCTCAAAACCATGATAAGAGTTGCCCCAATTTTTGCATTCAATATAGATCTTAACTCCATCCACAACTATAGTAGGTGCTTCACTATCTCTAACATCATGAGCTAAGGTTTTTAGCAACCTAGGAAACACCGCCTTAGAGATCTAAGAGGGGATTCCCTTAGCTAAAATAGGGGTGATAAACCCTTGTGATTTGTGAGCAATTTGGTGTTGAGCTTGGATTGAACAACAATTGTTACCATAAGATCATGTTCATTCTCTCCTCCTACATCCCTAATTATTGCACTCTCGCTTTGGACCGTTGCCAAATATTTCAATATTACTAAGATTATCACTATATTTAAAAAGTTAAAAGGATATAGATACAACAAGGTTGAAAGAACAAAATAACTAGTCATGTATACTAAACAAGGTTAAAAGGATATAGTCATAGTCATGTATACTAAAGAAGGTTGAAAGAACAAAATAACTAGTCATGTATACTAAACAGTGTTGAAAGAACAAAATAACACACAACCCCACAAATGAAACAACCACAACAACCAAACATGACCCTAACAGAAAAACAGAAGAAAAAAAAAATCCTCTCACAAAATCACATTATCACAAAATCATAAAATGAAAAAACAAAATAGCCAAAACTAGAAAGCTCATGTCACCCTCTCTCAAGGGAAAGCGAAGTTGTTAGTTGCAGAGTTGAGGGGGGACCGGATCACATCATCTTAGATGTGAGGCCAATGGGCTAGTAGATGGACTATACCTAAGGAAGATTGCGAAGAGAGAATTTGCCTATTCTGCAATAAAGGGGTGGTGGAGACAAAATGACACTTCATCATGGAGTGCACAACATACAAGGATATATGTATCTAGTATGAAAACAACCTGAAAGTAAGCAACCTAACTAAGTTACTCGAGGAAGCAAGGGTTAACAAAACCGCATGTTTTTTTGGCTAAGATCCGTACTAGAAGACCCGACATTGAAAGGAGTTTGAAAATGTCTCAAGGTTGTGGCTCTTGGTCCCTTGCACTGCTTAGTTGATGGATGTCATTAAAATGTTTCATTCATTCATAAATATGGTCCCAAAGAGTGAAAGGTCATAATGCAAGCTTTGACTAGTGTTGTAAATTTCAAAGAACACTTGGAGAGATCATAATATTGAGCCACGTGGCAAGATCAAAGGACACGATCTTGTGATGGCGAGATCGAAGTTCTCGCTTTGTTTGCCCTATAATCTGCTTGAAGTTTCCTTTGTGCCCTAATCTGCTAATTTCGCCCGGCCTTTAACCAGAGCAGCCCACACAACTCAGGCCTTTCTTGCGCACTATAGTTCATCGGAAATGGTAAGCCTTTTTTCTTTTCTTGTTTTTTCTTTCTCTTCTAAGCATTGCACTTGACCATTGCTCTTGTTTATACTGTAAAAACCTTCAACAGACACCAGTTTTTTCAACTTAATTTGGTTAAAACAACTAAAGAGGAAAAAAAGCCAAAAAGAAAAACTGAAAGAAACTGCGAGGCTTTAGTATCTAGGAATTTATTATTTACGCTTTTCAGGTTTTGAAGTTTAGGGTTTAATAAGCCTATAGTGAACAGCAGCTTTTGATTCTTGTTGGGAGTTGCCACTTCTTCGTGCATGTGAGCTTAATAGACAAAGATGGTTCTCATATGGTGGGGAGGTGTGCTGGCTAGACTGGGAGTCTGGGACTCAAAATCGTTTTCATTCAATTTGCTGATATTGAATCTTCATTTATTTCAGATGGAACTGAGTCTGGAGTCTTAACATAGGCACTGCTACAACAAAGTTTTTCTATCCCAACATTGGAAATGTGATAGTAACTATAAGTTGAACCCGTGATGAATTCCTATACCTTAATCCCAGAATTTATAGAATTATATTCCATTCTGTAGATAGAAATTCATGTCGCTAGAATTACCAGTGATGCCAATAGCTTCTAGTGGGAGATTGATGAGTATTACTCCTATCATTGTCGCAATCTGTAGAAGTATTGTTCAAGATGATGTCTCCTCGAGTGAGACAAGATTTTTCTTTGTTTGATGGGGATAGGAAAGTGGTTTTCTTTTCTTGATCTTGTAACAATTACTAATTGCTTTGTTTGACAAATTCCTGGAATTTTGCATATGCAAATGTTAATTTTTAACGCTTTTGGTAACCTGTGTATTTAAAAATGTTATGCATTGTGTCCCTTAATGGTAGAAATGGTCAATTCTTCCTTTTTATCATGTTATTTAATAAGTAGTTGCTGAGATCTATATGAATTAACGTCAGATGTATAAAGTTAGAATCTAATTGTTCGTTTAACTTATGAAAACTGCAATGGGGTTCTGCATTTTTCTTTTTGAGAAGAGTGGGTTGCAAGCATGGCTTAATATGATGTACCTTCGAGAACTGTTCATGTGAGTTCCATGTAGAGGACCATTTAATTTTGTGCATTGGCTCCACTTAAAGTATAGGAATGTCAAAAATCACAATGGACAAGAAACAAAGTGTAAGGTCAATGATAGTATCTAATCTCAGTCTTCTAGACAATGTTCCACCAAGTCCTTTTTTGCAGGGAATGGGGAAAAGTTTGAAAGCAAAAAGGGGATGCCTAGAAGTAGCCCTAAAACATAGAAACGACTTTCGATTAGGAAAATCA
The DNA here is from genome assembly GCA_027924645.1 of Cunninghamia lanceolata. Taxonomy (NCBI): domain Eukaryota; kingdom Viridiplantae; phylum Streptophyta; class Pinopsida; order Cupressales; family Cupressaceae; genus Cunninghamia; species Cunninghamia lanceolata. Next base: position 1,455,587 of record BSBN01000684.1, read on the forward strand.
AAATAGCCTCAGGGCATGGATGAGGAACTGAGAATGCATCCTAATGGGACATAGCTGCTAGATAAGCTGTAGGGCACATTCTTATGAGCATTTAAATACAGTATCGTAGGTTAGGCAAGAGACTTACATAAAATTCAGGAAGGAAAACAGTTTTGAGCTGTTCAATATATTATTCTTTGTAGCATACTGTCCATTAACATTTGGCATCCTGACTAAGTACTGACCTACTTGCACTTGGTATAAATGTATTAGATGACATTGATTGAGAACCCTTCAGAGAGCCATTACCAGTGTTTGATAGTTGTCATACTTGATAGTTTGTTTGCATAGCTACTTTTTTTTTATTCACTTTATTTCAAGGAACTTTTTCTTGGAAAAGACATTTTAATGTTACGCTCTACAAAGTAGGGATACTCCCCATCATATACTAACAAGAGAAGCAAGTTATTGTTAAAGATTTTAGTTTTTCTCAGTCAGACATAATATCTTGTATCTGGATACCACTGTTTAATTTTTTTAATTCCAAGAGAAGCAAGTTATTGTGTCCAGCAATATGGTTAATGCAACTGAGACATTAACAATCGATCCATGATTGGGATTCCAAGAGTGGCCACGGAAGGGCACTTTAAATTGTTGGAACTTATATGAGTTAGAAGCGAGAAGCAAATTGTAATAACAATTGCAATTCAAAGATATTTGTGAAACTGAATGATGAATGAGAGCAATATAGTTTCAACATGGTACACTAAAGCAAAGAGCAGATAACATAAATCATAAATGTAAACATGTGTATTAACACAAACTTTCTACATGAGTAGAGTACATAATATGTCTTCTGTATGCTGAGACAAGGTGTTATATAGGAGTCTGCAGGCGCATAGGGATGTGCATGAACTCCCTGTACTCCAGTGTCAAGATGTGCATCAAGAGATGTGCATGAAACCTTAAGGCACCTACATATAATTTAATATTTTGCAAAAAGCAATTGCAATCAACCACAGAAATAGATGCCTTCAAATATACAAACACATCAGCTTAATTATCCATATAATGATTCATTAATGACAGCTTTAACTTCCAATGAACTTGAACTCCTAATTTGTCCAATTCTTTCAGGAGGTAACCGGCCTGGATGTACAATTCAATGTACAAATGTAAAAGTTCTCAGAACTCAATGCAAGGACAAGTGCTTTACCATGAATCTATCAATGATTAAGTAACTCGTATCATCAAATTGTGGTCATTTATTCTTAAGGATGAATACTATAACCTAAGTTTGGTTTTTTTATGTTATTGTGTCGGCCTGAAAATTGGCTGTTTCCAAGTACAAGTCGTACTGGAATCGGGTATGGCTTGGAATCGACTGTGGATTCTTACAGGTTTGGTTTGGAGCAGTTGGATTTATCTGGAAATGTTGCAGATTGAACCGGGTGATTCTGAGGTCGATGTGGCAAATTCATAACAATTTCAGAGCGATTCCAGGAGTCAGCGAAGTTTTCAATGCATTTTTTTGTTGATTCTTTAACCCGCGAAACCCTAAATGACCATCGCCACACTATACCCACATCCAAATCTGTTCATAGAAATAGAAATGGAAAGCTGACTGAGTTCAAGCATTATCCATAGTCATTCGAAACATTTCAGCTTGTGCTCACCATATTGGTCGAGGGAGGAGCTCTGCCTTAAGACAGTTGGAATATTGTCCTGCAGGCAGCAGATGTTTTCGCGAAGACCCAGCCAGATTAGATTCTTGCCCTACTGTTTTCTGCTTCCAGCTCAAAAAACAACTATTGGTATTATTAAATAATAAAATAATAAAATATCAATATTACTTTCCGTATCTATTAGTTACTAGCAGATATCTATTAGTTATTAGTGGATATCTATTAATAATTTAATAACTTCGATAGTATTTAAATTTTTAATATCTATAGTATTTAATAACTTATTTGAATAAAGTTAATTTTTTTTTTAATTCAGTATTAGCTTTATATTAATATACTATAGGTTTTGGGCTTGCAAATATGATTTTTATAAGTTTTTTTGTACGGATGTAATACCCACCCCCCCAGAGAAAATTGCCATACCGGTGTATCGTATCCACATACTCGATTCTGATTCCGATTCGGTAGCTTAGAAATATGTTGTGCAAGGATCATATGACTATTGCTGGAACAGAACCACCCAGTATACCAATAGAAGGTTCAGCTGTGGGCTTTGCGGTTGGCTCAAGTTCAGTAGCCAATGTTGCATTTATGAGCATTCCATTGATCCCACTTCATCCAGACTGTGATGTAAGCCTCAAGTATACCTGTTATAGTAACCTATGGTAGTTTTAAGACAATGTCCTGAAGTTAATCGCAGAAAAAAAGTGGCTTTTATAATGAGATCTTTAATTGAGATCATAAGCTTAGCTTTTAGAGCAGAGAAACTTCACTGAGGAAAGCTAGATGTTAAGTAATTCCTGTACAGGCAGTTAAGAGACATTAAGTATGGAGCCAAATAGAGAAACAAAGTTTGTTTAAGAGGGCAGAGGTGTATGGACCAGAGAGTTCGTTTGCCATACAAAAAGGGCTATTGTTATTGATAAAGACTAGATTTAAATATTTTTGGAAACCCTTTCATTGTCCCCATTGTGATAGAGACAAATGTTTGGCTGGATTTGGTCGTTATCCTAAAGAATATTTGGTTTGTTAGTGATCACGTGAATGATTGTTACAGCCTACAGGTCCAGCAGTTTGTGAATGATTGTGTAGAGTGTTTGTGTTCAAAAAAATGATAATGACCAGTACAAGAATTCTTTTTGTCTAGGAAGTTTGCAATTTTGAAAGAATGTATCAAGTGTATCCAATTCAAGGATGACAGGTAATTTTTTAAAGCTTGTATAGGCTTTTTTTTTCAATGATTGACAAAATGCTATTAAATAGTTAGTCTTTTCGTAGTAGAAAGAGATGGAATGATTAGCTTAAACATCTTAAAGAGCAATTCAAAAATTGCTAAGGACATCAGCAGACAGGGCTTACACCTGAATTTAATACATGCATTAGGTGTCAGGATGATGATTGTACCCTCAGTTTTCAATGCCTCAAGATGAACACATGAAGAGTCGAGAATCATTTCGGAAAGGAATTGGAATTGTTTAGATTGCAGGGATCTGATCATTTGATTATTTAAAAATTGTTTTTCTTATGGTTATGTCTACTATCAACCAACCTTTTGAATTTGTTGGACAAAATCTAAATTTCAACATGTTATACATTTAGGCCAGTTTCATGGTTGTCACATTTTTATATGGAGTCATTTCTCTGAAGAACTCTCTGCTTTTATACTTTTTATTTCTGTGATTTACTTTTAACTATTCCAAATGCTAGTTTGCATTAATATCTGTAATGGTCCTGCCTGAAGAATTTTTAGGATAATGTGTTGCAAGGTCCCATGGTTGGCAATTATGTTCATAATTTAATCATTTCAAACTTCCTTACACTTGATCTATGGTGGTCAATAGGAAGATGGTCCATTTTGGCTTGTATTTCTCTATATTTTTGTGGGACTTAATAGTGCCATGGCATTAATTACAATTACATAGGAGTTTGTTAGATCTATTAACTGGTTCAGATAGAGAAAGCAAATTTTAGGGAAGCACCACTAATGGACTTTTTGAGGGGCAATATAATGGGAGACTTATATGCAAACAAAATCAATTTGGTATAGATCATTGGACATGTATTGTAAAGATATGAATTCCTTGTAGTTGACCTGTTATAGCCAGTAATGTAGTTGTTGGGATTATGATGTGATTCTACTGGAGCTGAACTTAGAAGATTAATGATTAGTGCCTAATGAGCCAGGGCTGCTACTGCTAACATTTTTCCTAAATCTTGTATATATAGCCTCATTGTTTATCTTGATTAATAAATATTGATTATGCATGCTTTCTAATTGCTTTCTTGGGATTCTCCAGGCAAAACGAACAAAGAAGGTTGGCATTGTTGGCAAATATGGTGAGTGTGTTTTTGTATGTGTGTAAGTATATAATCTATGTATGTATGTATGTGTGTGTGTGTATGCATATACATATGGCCATTTGTGGTGATGGTCTCTGTATTTTGACAGACAATGAATGAGAAGTGGGCTATTGTGTTGCTTAATTTCAGGTACCAGGTATGGTGCCAGTTTAAGAAAGCAGATCAAGAAGATGGAAGTGAGCCAGCATTCTAAGTATTTCTGTGAATTCTGCGGCAAGGTTAAATAATTTTCAAATCAGATTTTTTCTGTTGCTTACTTTGTGATATTAAAGTTATTAACTTGTATTAAGCTCTAAATGAGGTTTTCAATTTTATAAACTGAATGGATTGAAAATTTTATTTTTCGCTTATTTTAGTTGAATGGGCTACTGTTGTACAGTTACATTTGGGTAAGAGATTTGTTTCTTTAACATGCATACACTCTACAGTTTGCAGTGAAGAGGAAAGCAGTTGGGATCTGGGGATGCAAGGATTGTGGGAAAGTAAAGGCAGGTGGTGCATACACATTAAAGTAAGTTGCCTTCAAGTCAGCCATTTTACATGTTACATTAAAGTTAAACCATTTTTTGCACATAGAGACTAATCAAAATGGTTCCAAATAATTTGATATTTACATGGAGTATTGAGTAATTATAGTTTAGATAATTTGTTGTGTAATCTTCCTCAAGTTTTCCATGTTCTTTTTGTTGGTTATGTTTTGCAGCACTCCTAGTGCTGTCACAGTGCGCAGCACTATTAGAAGGTTGAGGGAGCAGACAGAAAACTGATTCTTCTCTATTATTTTCAGGCAGTTTTTAATTAGGAAGTAAGAAGGAATGCGCTTGAACCAAATGTTGTTTTGAAGAGCAAATTTTTTTTTTATGAAATTTGCCTCCAATTTTTTTTCCTCTTAGAACCATACAAGTGATTTTCATTGTTTGAGTTTGTGTTGTTGATCTGCGAATTGTGACAATTGTGTTTACCTTTCTAAATGCTTGAAATTGAAATATTATATAGCAAAACTTCATACGAGTTCAAGAAAATATGAGATTTTTTATATGTTTATTGTCATTCTAAATCTTGTTATTAAATAGCTTATAGGTCATTTTTATAGCTAGTACTAAAGGTTAATTTGAGGACATTAAGGAAACCTCACTGCAAAAATGTTGTTGCTGGTCATTTTTGAAGTCAGTAGATTTGAAAATGCCACCGAAGCCCTTGTGCGGCTTAATGCAATCTTGAAAGGTATTATAGTTAAAACATAGCTCAGAAAGCAAGCACGGAGAGTCTGAAATTCAAACAAAGCTTTAAAACATTCTGAATGTGTGTGCTTCAAAAATTGTGTACTAATTATATGGTTCTCAAAATTTATCTTAATACCATTTTTTATCAATCTGATGAGGAACAGAGGAACACAATTTCATTGATTTCAACTATGTAGTAAATATCAGGGTAAATGAACAAAATATTTTGCTAAATATGACACAAAAAAGATCACATTGGTCCGAATACTAGTACATCTAAAGACAAAACAATATTTGAGTGTAGCATTTTTCTCAAAGTTTAAGCATCGGTAGGAGATGGGAATTTATACATTTTGGGGACAGTGGGACGGCAGGGGACATTCCCTGGCCGCTCCCCTCAAAAACTTGAAAACAGGAAACGTCCCTGAACATGTATTCTTTTGCAGAAACGTGAGGAAATGCGTAGGGGACACCTGGACATCCCTGAGATGGCTGGGGACGTTTCTCGACTGTCCCAAGGACAGACAGGTGTCTCCAATGTCAACATGTGTTTTTATTTTATTTTTTAAATGACAGGTGGCGCAAAAGTAATAGTTTTAAAAGGGGTGTGGGGGTCCCACAAACCCTCCCATGCCCCTTATTCACCCTAAAACAAACTCAAAGTAAAATGCCATTCATTTTTATCATTCCATTTTGGTGCTTGGAGACTGCTGTTTTCACTTGGCGCTGCTATCGGTGCCCTGCAGTGTTTTCAAGTTTTGGCATCAAGATTCAATGTTATTGTTCATTGTTTTCATTTTGGCATAAAAAGAAACTGTATTTTTTTAATACAAGACATATTGGTGTCATGATTAATTTTAGTGCTGTTATACTGCTGTTCATTAATTTGTAGAAATCTCTCTCTTTCTCTCTCTCTATATGTATGGGGACGACAGGGGGACAACAATATATATGAATTTCTCAATATATATTGAAAAGTTCATATGTATTGCTGTCTCCCCGCCGTCCCCCAAAAATGGCCCTTGGATTGACGTCCCTGAAATGTGTGCCCTGCTGTCGCCTCATCCCCGACCTTGAAATGCCGTGGAACATAGATCTTGTGAGTGCAAACAATGTAATCTGGTCGTAGTGAAATATAAGATGGTGAGGTGCTCCCTGCTTGGGTGCTATCTAGAGAGTAGATAATTCTTTTTACTCTGATTGTAACACTATATGATAAATAATACCAATTCTCTACTTTCATATGTAATTAATTGTGCATTGGATTTCAACCCATTCCATGATCTGTAATCACCTGGATGTTCCATTGCAAGATTTACCAATATGACACTCAAATTCAACACCTTATGCCCTATAAGTATTTGAACAACATAGAAGATTGCAAGTTATGATGTTATCATGGCTCTTTGACTGATTCCCAAGACGTCATACATCTAGTAATGGTGATAGCATAGGCTCACATCTACTTTGTTCTACAAATTGTTTGAAATTAAATGCAATTAAACAAGCCTCAGCAAATGATTTAAGAATAACATAAGAAAAGATGACACAAGAATTACCCTTAAGAAACTCAACATGGGAGGAAACTATCAATAATCTACCATATTGTAAAAGTTGTTCCTTTTATGAGGGCTAATAAGAACACTCATAACATCCTTTCACTTGTAATTATAATTATGTCTATGTAGTGCAAGTACAACATTTTTACAAGGTTTTTTCATATAGTGAGAAAATGGTGTGTTGAGTTATACATTTTAAATATTTGTGCTCTCTATGGCACATGATGGGAGAGGATTCACACTTAGTTGATTGCCTTATAAGTTTTGGAGATGAATCATTAAACAATTGTTTTATCTCAAAATATTTTTTATATAGAGATTCATGTCTCGTAGAGTTGTAGCTCCAAATTTGTTTCACACATGTGCGTGCATGCGTGCGCGTGCGCTTGCACATGCCCACACGCACTCACATGCACAGGAATGTGTACACACATGCGTGCCCATGCACATGCCCACACGCACACTCACATGCCCACACATGACAACACAAGTGTACGCATTCACAAACACAAAAACATGCACATAGACAGACACATGCACGCACCCCCCCCCCCCCTTCCCAACACTCACACACGCATACACACAATCACACACACACAATGTGATAGGATTCACACTTTTTAGATTACTCCATATGTTTTGGAGCCAAGTCATTTAACAATTGACACACTCACGCGCGCGCATGATGGGATAGGATTCACACTTTGTTGATTGCTCGATAGGTTTGGAGCCGAATCATTTAATAATCCATAGACACGCACACTCACGATGGGATGGGATTCACTCTTTGTCAATTGCTCAATAGGTTTTGGAGCCAAGTCATTTAACAATTCACACATTCACACTCACACTATGGGATAGGATTCACGCTTTGTCGATTGCTCAATAGGTTTTGAAGCCATCACTTAACAATTGACATGTGCATGAGAGTGCGCGCGCGCGCACACACACACGATGGGATAGGATTCACACGTCAATTGCTCAATAGGCTTGGTTATTTAAAAATTGATGCACACATGCACACACACACGAAATGGGTTAGGATTCACACTTTGTCGATTGCTTAATAGGTTTTGGAGCCAAGTCATTTAACAATTCACACATACACATGATGTGATAAGATTCACACTTTGTCGATTATTCGATAGGTTTTGGAGACAAGTCATGATTTTATCTAGAAATATTTTCTATATGAGATTCACACCTCACAAAGTTTGAACTCCACACTTGGTCCATACATGCACACAGATACATGTGTGCATGTGTATGTGTGTGTCATGTGATTACCTTGATGAGGGCACAGGGTCAAGTTGTATAGAGCATGCTTCTCATGTGAATCCTAGATAGCAAGCCATTTAGGTTTCCTCCTTTAGGTGTTTATTTATTGAGATAGGAACCCCATTTCATTACTCTTATGCTTGGATATGCCTCTTGAGACAAGAATGGGGAAATTCAATTTTGTGATATTGAGATAACAATAATATGTGTAATTTGTTGGTAGGGGAAAGTCCCTGGAAACAACTATTAGATTATGAGGGTATCCCATTTAGATGCAGACGATGTTTTGCTATCGGTCATTTGGCCTCTGATTGTCCTCTCTCGCGTTGCAAGGGCACTGCAACTTGGTGGAAGGATGCTCTCCTGGATCACTTGACTATCAGTGCTTCCCAGGAGGATGAGCACCTTATTGGGACTGTCCCTGAGCATGTGGTGGTGGCTACAGCAAACACCACGAATTCTATGGACTCTTCTAATCATATCTCAACTCACATGTCGGCTCCTCCTACTCCGAGCCAGACTACTACTTCTTTAGTTCCTACTTATTCTTCAGTTTTGCCTACTTCTGGCTCGACTTCCCTGCATGTGGATTCTATGGCTATGGCGTCTGCTGAGGTTCACTGTGAGACCTCTTTGGTTGCGGCTTCGGGGGAGGATCCCCTCTCTCCTCGTTCTACAGATTTTGACACTGAGCTTTTTTGGATGGTGCTTCAACAAAAGAAGAAAGAACTTTCTCATTCTGTGGCTGCTTTGCACCCTAGAGTCAAGGGAGTTAGGTTTTCTAGGTTGGGATCTGGTGTTGTGTAGTTCCTTGTTGGTTTTTTCATCTAGGCTAATGTGCCTACGCTGTTGTTCTACTATTTCTGGCCTTTTTAGGCCTGCTTGTTCAACGCTAGGGGCTTGCTTGTAAAGGGATCGAGACCCTTTTTCCTGCTTATCTTAATCAAAAACAATAATATGTGTAATGAATTAACCTTAGCCATTAGGTTAAAAAATAGTAGTTTGACATGATTGCAATAGGTTGTTTCTTTCAATTATCCATGTATAGAAATATTGTTGTTTCATGTTCCATAATGTACTAAATAATATAATATGTTAATATTATGTTTTTTCTAGACCTCTTAGAAAGGTAATGCTTCCAAAGACATATGCATGTGCAAATGCTTGAGTGGCCAACAAACTATATTCATAAGTAAAATTTGAAAGAACAGTACTCTTAATCTTGTACACACCATTGGCACGCTCAACTATACATCAATTTATTTTTATGACAACCATTCAACCTACCTTGAATTATGCCAATGAATGTGCAACTCAAATTGTGTTAGCAGGAAAAATCAGGTTAATAAGATCAAGTATTACAATGTCACCTAGATTGTATTGATTCCTTGGTTGGAATGTGGATTGCTTCTCAATAATGAACAACCATAGTTGCCATAGTTGCCATGATGATGGATAATATGGTCAAAGTACTCAATGGATGTAATATGCATGAGATGATAATCTGAATGCTACCAAGATTGTGTGGGATTAGATGAAATGAGACAAGTGAGAGGGTGTATATATAACTCTCAACTAAGATTGATCAATGGTGGAGAAAAAGTGGCTATGTGAACGGTTGAGATGATTCAATAGGCTTGGATGAATGTGTACAAGACGTGTCCATAGAGATAGCTTTTATTAAATGATTGTAGTTGGGTTGTTGGTAATGGTAAGATTGATTTTCTTAAAATAGTATGGTTTTCTATTTTAAGGGTTGGATGATGTGGATGATTGATTTTAGAACCAATTAAATCATTTTTTTTTGTATTTTATTTTCAACAAACTATGGACAAGGATGACTTGTACACATAGAAGAAAGTGATAAGGAAATGATGAGATAAAAAATAAATTAAATAAATAAATTCATTTAATTTATTTTTAAATGATAGCTAATTTTAGAAAATTGGAAGAATCAATATAAATAAATAAAATATGCATGATGAGAAGATAAATAAATAAAATATTGATTTTATTTATTTTAGAGGAATAATGGGATAATTAAATAAAAACAATTTAATTATAGATAGAAAATAGAAGAAAATAGATGATAATAGATAAAATTAATTAAATGATGGAAGTGGATGGTTTAGAAGAAAATCAATAATTGATACAAGTGTGCTAGACAAAATTGACATATGCAGTGGTGAATATTGCGATAAATTGACAAATGATGCGAAGGGTCAATTTTGGGTGTCTACATTTTGCCCCTTTGAGACAATGTCCGTTAGGACATTGTTTCAAAGAAGATAAAACTGATACGTAAAATAATAAGCTATACCCCAATGAAACTGGCGAGTGATGCCTCCTTGAGAGGAAAACCAGGCTATCGGGAAAAGACTAGGTTGACTCGCGATTAGATGAAAAAACAAGGATATGAAAAGGAAGAAATTAGGTTTTGGTTTAGAAGAAATTAGGGTTTGACTCTATAAATAAGCTTCAAGGGTCCATTTCAACTCAGTTGTGCTATTTGTGTTGAAAATTCTAGAGCTCTTGGTGATTTAGAGTGCATCAGGACTTCCAAGAGCTTTAGGATGGTGATTCAATGCGCAGATCATTGAGCGGAGAGGGTGAGGACTTATGGATGACTAGCAGGAGCTCCCGCACTGGTATGTATCGAAAACTCGCTGAGTATGCATCATTAATTAGGTCCAAAGGTGTCATAAATTCACATGCTTGACCAAAGGCACACTAGGATAGTGCATGCGCGTTTGAGTGACAAGAAGTCGCATTTGGTTTTTTGAATCGCATATGAACGCGAGTTAGTCGCGTGTGGTCATTTAGGTCACATATGGTTGAAAAGTTAGGTTAGATGTGCTGCAATGCGCCTTTGGCAAAAAAGCTTGCTTTTGATGAGCAGCAACTCGCATTTGGTGGTTTAGGTCACAGATGAGCGACAAAGGATCACGTTTGGTTTTCTAAGTTGCCTATGGCTGATAATCGATCGCTTATGGCAAAAATAAGTCACTTTTTGGTTCAAATATAGGCAAACTTAAGGTTTTATATTGTTTTAATGAATCAGGCACAAATTACGAAGTAATGCTTAATTGAATTGATGTTACAGAATGTATTACCAACGTTACTGTCGAGGGAGGTGCATCTAGTAGATTTGTCATTGGTGAGGCATTTAGACGCGGATGAGCACCTGTTCTTGGAGATTTTTGGCTTACAACATGTAGCATGTAGATCACCCTTGTACGAGCTCATCTTGCATTGATGACGACATTAGTAAAGCGTGGTATAGTGAGCACAATTCTTTCTTGTTTCTAATTGGAGAGGCTACCATCACATTGGAGGATGTGTGGCGTATATTGCGGATTCCTATTGATGGTGAGTGTATCGATTATGATCTAGAGCGAGGTCCTAATGTACTTCGATGATTGTTCGAGACTCCTGATATAGGGGATGAGGACCACGAGATACCCATATGGAGGATGAGGGGACACTGCGATAGACTGTAGAGGTTAGTAGTGGCGATCATTCGGTTCCTGGTGCCAGATAGACAGGCGAGAGGATTCCCAGTATGATGGGGGACTGTCGTGGAGAGCTTGTTTGAGTACGGAGTCAGATATGCATGGGGACCATGTGTATTAGGGCAGTTGTATCAATATTTGCATGATTGTGCGTACTTGTTTGGTTCGAGCATGTCAGCTAGAGTCATTCTACTGCATGTTTGGGCATATGAGCACATTGTCGTGACGAGGCCAGTTGGGGTATGACAGAGGGTAGCAGGAGAGCCTTATGTTCACATATATGGAGGTGCTACTACATACAGACAGCTTAATGCGCCTGTATACTGGAGACAGACACTGGATGAGATGGATCAGTTCATTTAGAGACCGTGGAGGGATTGCGAGAGTTGGGATGATGATGCTGAGCAGTTGTTATATGTGCGAAAGTTGAGGTATCTCTTTGGGTGGAGCATATATGTTATAGAGAGATATCTTCCAGAGAGGGTACTTCAATAGTTCAGATTGCCCCAGACCGTACTAGTTGGAGATGCTATCTATGGACAGACACAGAGAGAGATTCCAGATTGGGTGCCTAAGATCATGGTGGGAACAACTTTGGCAAATTTTGAGGGTTTATAGTCGGTGGTATGGGATTGGATTCTGGGTCCAGCTGATCATGGCACTACTCTAGAGTATGATGCTTATTGGCTACTACGTAGACCTTCTTGTTTGACCATTCCAGGAGAGGTAGGAGAGGTGGTAGTTCACAAGCCAGTTCGTCAGAGAGTGAGGGGACAAAGATGACCACCGAGGGTACAGGTGCTTGCACAAGAACAAGCTCCACAAGTACAAGGATAGCAGCAGGGGTCGGGACAGGCTCCTAGACAGGTTCAGGTCCAGCCACCGCAGCAGTAGGTTGAGGTTGGAGGTGGATGAGGAGGAGGAGATCAGGGAGATGCAGAGACTCATCTGGGGCAAGAGCTACAGAGTGAGATAGGCAGAAGGATGAGGCTAGAGGCTCAATATAGATGGCTGGGAGTAGACAGGGATAGAGCCATAGTAGCTATGAGACAAGCTCGGGCATAGGTGCAGGCTTACCAGGCATAGGCACAGGCACAACCAGTACCAAATGATGGAGTTGTGGCGAGACTTACTACGTAGAGGGATGCAGCAATGCAGAGGGCAAAGAGGTTGACAACAAAGCGGGATGCCGCTATAGCTGCATTGGGTACGGATCAGGCTACCTTATACTTGGATAGAGAGCTTACTCAGATACAGGGTGAGCTTGGTACGACTCAGGCAAAGGTGAAGTACTATAGAGGTTTATACATTAGAGCACTGTCTGTAGATCAGAGACAACCTAGTTTCAGGACTAGATCCAGGGCTTCAGGTTCATGGAGGACAGGGAGATTCGGCCCATCAGTTGCGATCCCACCCCTACCGACAGGTGCAGGATAGTCTCAGGGAGCTGGTGGAGATCAGGGTGAGGCTTCCTCAGCGAGTGCCACCCACTTGAGACATCAGGGATAGCATGCTTTGTATATATTGTATTAGTTTTTGTATCATGTTGTATCATTTTGAGGCCGGCGAGCCGATATATGTATTTTGATGGCTCTTGGATAGCCGGTTTATATATATATCGATTCATTTTGTACATGATGAGACACTTGTATATTGACCCAGACGTATATATATGATGGATTTTGATGGCGATATGTGGTCTTATGATTATAGATGCACATGTATGATACTTATCTTTATGGTTATATGTTTTTATGATTATGACATGCATATGGATAGGTGGTAAAATGATACATAGATACGATTATGATTGGATAATGTAATGCTTATGATGGATGCATAGTTATGGAAATGTATATATGCTTATGTGAATGGATTTAAATAATGATGCAAAATGATTTATGTTATGTAGATATATGTATATAATGATGTGTGATAATGATATATGTCTAACACACTTGTTTTGCACAATGAAGATGATGGAAACATAGATGATAAATAGAAGCAAGTAGGTGAAATTCAATTGATCAATCCTTGTGAGAGCTATGAGTTTTATTGCGAGATAAATGAATAGTGAATAATAGATGATGGAAGTAGCTTTTTGATAACGGTTTCACACAAATTTAGAGATTGCAATCCTTATATTTGATATAGCATATGGATATTATGTACCAGGGTAAGACCAAGGTGTCGATGTATCCAATGCATTCAACATAATACAACCTTGTCTATCATATGAGGTTAAGATGTTGATCCAACATACACAAGATATGAATATTAGTTGATCCGAGATGGACTTTGACTCTGCAAGCAACAGTTTGAACTTATTTCCACTAAACATAATGAAACCTTGTTGGTTATATGTATAGGAAATAGTCTTAGCATAGAATTGTCTTAGTGCATAAGAGACTGTTTAGCTCCTCAGATGCAAAAGATATTGATATGCAATATGCTAATCCCAACACGTACAAGATACCATTAGGCATAGTAAGAGAATAAGATCATCCCACAAACACAACATATGAAAGAAAATAACTATGCCCCAGTCCATACTTCATCGCGACATACCAAGATATGATGAATCAAGGTAGCTTGACTAGGTATTAGAAAGGGACAAAAGATTAAAAAAAAAAAAAACACAACCATCATGTTCTCTTGCCAAAAGAGGGTGGTCTTGGATAGATTAGATAATGCCTTGTTGTGAGGAAAGATATATCCTATTGAAGGCTAAAATGTTGGATTAATATAGCAAATGTTGGCTAAAGGCATGCATACAAATGTCTTTATTTACCTCTGATTTGATGAGTGCTTGAGCTATCGAGACACACATAGTTTGGTTTCTGCTTGAATTTGTCAAAGAGAAGAAGATGAAAGATAGAAGAGATGAAATGGGAAAGGAAGAATGAATCGTCTGTGCTTGCATACTGGATACTTCCTTCGTATTCCAAACTGCCTACATACCCTGTATCCACGGGATCAAAGCACAGTACGATGATGATGAGACATGATGATATGTAGTTCTAGGTGTTTATTGATGATGTGGGAGATAAATGATAGAAGAAAAATGAGATGGATGAAGATGATGATTGGTGAAAATTAGAGGTGAAAGAGGTGTATCACCTGTGCCTAAGTCTGGGTACTTCCTTCGTATTCCAGACTGTCTACATACCCTATATCCACGGAATCAAGACACTTAATGATAGAGATGAGATGTAGTTCTTATAACGTTTTATTGATGGTGATAATGAAAGTTGATGGATTGACAAGATTATGGATTGATGGGATTGGTCGGATGTTTGATGATATATGATGTTGATGGGATGTTTAACGATGATGCTTTAAGTATCCACTTCAAAGACTAAGTGCAAGCAAGTGCCCTCAGTATGGGATGAATTTATTATGAACAATGATGGATTAGATGACCTAGTTCTAGGCGGACAATGGACAAAATGATATCTCAACTTCAACTGTAGTGCCCCTACATTCTCACCTTGGATGTGCAGATGGTCTAGCTAAGGAGCATGAAGATGAAGATAAAATAATAGGAATATTTAGGGTATGTTAGACAGTTGGCGTTGTACATTATATGATGTTGGTAGATGCTACATTCATGTTGGTGACATTCCTAATTATCCTCATGTGTGGTTTCACATGACAATTAGCATGTTTTATTGATAATCCTTGTTATGACACTGATAATTCATATGCTCTGACATTGTTTTACATTCAGGGGATTATGATGTTGATCTTACTATGATTGTCATATGTTAGAATTAATTTTTATGTGACTAATTTTGTATTATTGGATGATCTAATTATTGTGTGGTGTGAAAAGGACAATGTTGTACCACTCATTCATGAGCGTTTGGCGACGTTGCGATTCTCTTTCACTCTATGATTGTTTTATATTTATTTGTGTATAAACCATGTTGTGTGCTATAGGTTGCAGGTATCAGGCATCGACTCCACCTAAATTGACAGGTTTGAACATGCCTTAAACCCAATAGAAACTGTTGAACGAAGATAACATATGGTCCCCTAGCTTGGTCACCATCCTTGAAAAGGATGAGTATCCAGTCTTGCATCCTGTCAGTAAGGTCAATAAATAATGATAATTATGAGTTGTCATATATATAGTAAACACTAAAATAAATAAATTTAGAAAGAAATCTTCTTTTTTCCTAGTTGTATAATAAATAAATAGCTATTGTGATAAAGTAATAAAAGGCAGAATTTATTGCCTTTAGGTGGGGGGAATCTTCGGGAAGAAATGGGGGATTTCTATCCCAATAAAATAGGCATGGTAGGAAGGGGGTCGGGAGGTTTTCAGGGAAGGCGAGAAAGAGGATGCTAGAAAAAAATTAGGGTTTTAATCATTATTTTCTAGTGCACAAATCTATAAGTTTCATAAGCTTTCTTTTCAATATTTCCTCTATGCACAGTTTTTGCAATTCTTCTTTGCATACGTTTCTTAAGGCTTTTATTCCTTGATTGCTCAAACAATAATATTCTTTCACTTGAATGTTTTTCTGTCATCCCTAATTGAATTTATCTCGATCTTCTCTTGAGGCTACTTTTCCTTTGAGACATCTTGTCTAGGGTTCTTGTGCATATACAAGTTTAAGCATGTCTTCCAAAACTAATTCTTGATCGCTTCTTTAATGCTTATCCAGTGAATATTACTTTTCAACCTTGGTCCTATAGTTTAAATGCTTTTGTATGTATGGCAATGAGGACTTTTGCATCAGTCTCATTTTGAATTAAAGCCTAGTAGATCTGTTACACCATCCTTTAAGTTTTGATTCTTTGAATACTATGAGATTTGTGCCCTTTTCTCTTTCATTTTCTTGCAAACCAGCGTGCTGGGATAGAAATGGTAAAAACTAGATCTTGCACTTGAAATAGAAACTACCGAACTGTTGATGAATATCATTGCAAGCTCTCTTATACTAGTTACAAATTTGGTTAATTGCTTTTAGAAGGTTTCTTTTAATTGTGTTTTATCTTCTCCTACATATCTAACAGCTAAAGGACATAATAAGTTTGCCACTTTTGTGCAACTTATTGGTCAATGTGATCCTTTTGTAGTGTTCTTTTTCACCTACAATTTTATTTCCTTGAAGTATCATTAGTTATGAATATATATTTCACAACTTAGAGGTTTTACACTTTTTCGTTTGAGTCTATATCTCTTCTGGATGGAATCATGAAGGAAGTTGTACAGATACCAAAACAAAACAACATCATCATTGTAAGTACCCCAAAACCTTAATGCATTTGTGTTTTGCAAAGACTTGGGATCAGAACCTCTCAACCTCCACAAATTCTCTTGACATCTTATGATAAATTTTAAGGAATCCTTAGGATAGCTAACTCTGTCTAGAAGGTCAATTGTGCACACTTATCAAACCACAGTAACAAAAAGCAATAAGAGTTATTCCTTTGAATGAAGTCATTTTTTATTTTTGCTAATCCTTTTCGTTCATATCCAATGATCATTGCAATGACATGCACTGGCAATCTGTCAGTCAATTTGTGACCCTGTTTCTGCGTCCACATTTTGTATACACATCTACCAGAGTATTTAAGCTTCTTGAATAAGATTGTTTAAGTGCAAACTTGCAATCATTACATTCCATGAGATGGCATCTACTTAAAGTTTTATGTCAAATAGTTCGCTTACATTTCAATGCTATAACTTTCTGCATGAAATTGCCTTTCATTTGTTTAATGGATGTCCGTACCTCAAATCTGTTAGTGATAGTGATAGTACTTTAGATAGGGAAACAAATCTTTAGTTCTATTGGATTTCTTTATATAGATTAATGATATAGATAAGAATCAGATCTATTAGATACCATGATATAAATAAATAAATTATGCTTTAGGAATTTATAAATTTAGTAATGGGTTTTCATTTGATTTTGAATTGATTATGAGGATAATGCTATGTAGGAAGTGGTTTATTTTATTTATCTTTAACATCAATTATCAATGAGACTATTTAAGACAGGTTGGTATTATTAATGGACATAGAAATGTACTAAACTAGGCATTTATATTGTTTTCTTGAGTTACTTAGGATAAGTTGTAATACTAATCCAACCCTTACCTGGATGAGGTAGGGTATCTTTACTTCAAAATTTTATAGAGTGGATCTTTTAGGATCTAAGTCTTTAGTTTGAAATACATATTTGTTTTTATCAGTTGTAGATTCCATATTGTTAATTGGAGATCTTAAACTCAATTTTAGATCAATTGGGGATATTAGATAGTTAGATAAGATTAGATTTTCAAGTGAGAAAATGATTAAGAGATAATGTTTAATTTTTTCCTTCGAGTAGAGATAGGATCTTATCCTCCCTTGAGATAGCTACATTTACTTTAGAAAAGCATATCTTTAAGATTAGGTTAGTTTTTTTGTATGACCGTATAGATAATTAATACCTTCTCAATGTTGAGAGTTTCTAATCTTGAATTTATTATGAGAATGATACTAGATTAGTAGAAAATTACAAATGAGAAATAGTTTTCTTGATACCACTTGCTAGAATATAAGTATGGATATAGTCTTTGTCCTATGATATCTTGACTTGCTTTGAAACATACATATTCATCTGTTACTTATCTCCTTTACTATCGCTTGCACTGCGAATGATAATAACACACATTAATTTATCAAGGTTGCTTAAATGTAGAATACAATTAGGGATAGTTAAGTGCTAATATATGAGCATTGTGAATTTAATATGAATCTTAAATGTTTCAGTTGACAATTGTTGAATATGTGTCACCTATGGTTGAAACCGTAAGGGGAAGTTTAAGCTATGCTAGTTGTTAAAGATAAGTAGATAGAACTTTGATGTAAGTTCTTTTGTTATAGTAGCTAGAATATTATTGTTCTGCATTGTAGAGATAGATTCACTTTATGTTTGATTAGATGATAGATCATGGTTGGATTAATGTTACATTCTTTAAGACCCATAATTAGTGCATCATATTATATGTTGCATTTGTGGTATTGTAATTGAAGTATTGATGAAAGATTTTAGTTTATGATGTGCATTTGAGAGTGAATGTGATGTGAGACCCTTGTGTTTTAGTGGTGTCAAGTGTTTGTGTCATTTGGGGAAAAAGATTCTAGAGGCCTAGGATGTTTATGTTTTAATTCATGTATTGTGTTGATAGGAGTCTTGAAATAATGATGTTATAATAACATGATGTCTCTTGTTTATGTATGTGGGTTTTGGTAAATGATAATGTGAGATGATGTGCTTTCTGTGTTGTAAATGCATCATGATGAGGTAATAATCTCCTTCAAGGATGTATTGATATCGATCGTGTTTTTTATTATGAGAAGATCTCGAAAATCGTAAAGAGGAAGTATTTTGTCTATCGTTGAGATTTGGGAGCAAGATGGTCCATGCCTTGCTCCAGATATGTGTTTGCTTCAATTGGAAGTTTTGGGACAATGATCTAAGAGTTCGTCCTTGTGATTATGCTTTGTATGCAAGAAGGTAAATACCTTGCTTTGTTTATGTACATTTGTCGTTATGATGGTAATTATCTTGCTTGATGGATAGGGTTTTTTAGATGCAGGTAGGGGAGTGGCTTTCAATGCAGGGTCGATGCCCAAAGTGGTCGCCAGGGTAACCTATTGGAAGTTGTTAATCCAGTGATAACTTAACAATAAATTTAGAGGGTTGGGTAGTTTTCACACTAATTAAGATAATTGGATGCATCACCCATGCTTGTAGTGCTTGTTCAGGCTAAGGATGGGATGAGAAGGCCGTGGTTGGCAAAATCAACTTCCTTGTCTTCATGAAAGGAATGTTGGTTCTGCATGTGTCACCCTATAGGGCTGGTGTCTAGTGAGAGATTGTCAAGGTAACCTATGTTAGGGACATGCGATGACACTCTTCCCTATTGCAACCTAGCACTCCCTAATTTTGTGTTTTCCCCTTTCATTGTGTGATTGCCTCTGGAAGTAATGTTGAGTTGCTTGTGATGTTCTTATTGTCACATGTTGTATTGGAGTCTTGTGTAGTCCTTGCACCTGTTAGTCTATTGTCTTCTTGATTGTTTTATGTAGTGGGACCTTATTGTTATCTCCTAGCATAGGGGGTGGACCTTAGGGTTTCACATGGTCGGGTGGTTTTGCTTTTATCTCCATTGGTTTCCTATGTTGTTCATGTGCAAGAAGGATGTACCTCTTATATTAGTTTTTGGATCTTGTTCTAGCTTGAGGAGACAGATACTTATGTTCATATTCTAGTTATGTATATCAGTAGAATCGTGTATTGTTATCTTGATGTATGTACTCCAATGTAATCAGGAAAACGATATTGTAAGCAATGTAATGGTGTACCCTCATGTAAAGGAAATTGTATATGTACTTGTAATCCTTTATACAGAATCTTGATGATTACTTATCTAATGATATAATATGGAAATGTATGTGTTTATTCATTTGATGCAATTAGATTTAGAATGAACCATGGTTGTTAGTTAATTCATAATGTTGGTTAGATCATGTCAATAGTTGTTAGTAATGCATCCGTAGAATCCCTAGAAGATAAAGCTTAATTAGATGTTTGAATAAATATGATTTACATTTCTTCGTTATTTCTTTCTTTTAAAAAAAAATCATTTTTGGTTTGCATAGTCGAGTTATTCTCTAAGGTTTCTTGGCGAGGCATTACATCAACAATTTCCAAACCATGATAGAAGTAAGCATGGGGATGGAAAAAGGAATGATGTTATTATGGATGGATAGATTTATTATGGTATAGGTTAAGTTAATGAGGAAACAGATGAAGCTTCTTATGGGATGAATGGGGTTTATTATGGACAGGAGTGTATTATGGATGGGATAGATGATGTCTATTATGGATGATGGTAGGACAATATGATAAACAAATTGAATAGATGGTAGAGCTAGTTCTACACATAGCACCTGTTTGCTAGGTTTTCACTATGGTACTTATCCAAGGCACCTATTTACCAGGGTTTCACTAGAGGACGAATTATTTATATTTACTATTTTTTATGGGATATTCCAAGGATCAAGCATAAAATTTCTTCAAATGAACACTGTTGATGGATTCATCCAAAGGAATTCCTTCAGGTGTTGAGAGAGTATAAGCTCCTGATCCATAGACTGGTGTGATCACAAAAGGTCCTAGCCAATTTGGTTCAAATTTGCCTTTCTTTCACAATCCTATTGATTCTTCTGATTCTCTTTAAGGACAAGGTCTCCTACTTGCAACCTTCTTTCTCTGATCTTTTTGTTGTAGCTACAATGAAGACGATTTTGATAAACTTGAAGATGATTGAGGGTTGTGAGGTGTCTTTCATCTAGAAGCTCTAGATCATTTAGTCTGGATATCATGTATTCCTTTTCAAAAATGATATGATGTAGTGACACTCTCAATGATGGGATCTCGACCTTGACAGGTAGAACAAATTCGGTGCCATATACAAGAGCATAGGGTGTAGAACCAGTGGGAGTTCTGACACTTATTTGATAGGCCCACAAGGCTGGATTAAGTTGTAAATGTCAATCACAACCAACTTCATTGACTGTCTTTTTAAGGATTTTGATAATAGTTTTGTTAGAAGCCTCAGCTTGGCTGTTACTCTGGGGACAGTAAGGTGTAGAAAACCTATGTTGGATATGGAAGTTATGGCATAGCTCACGGACTTCTTGATTCTTAAAAGGACGTCCATTATCAGTGACAATGGCTTGTGGAACTCCATATCAGCAAATGATATAATGAAGGATAAATTTGGATATTTGTTTGCCGGTGATATAAGTCATTGGTATGGCTTCAACCCACTTTGTGAAATACTCCGTGGCGGTAGTGATAAACTTGTGACCATTGGATGAGGGTGGATGGATCTTTCCTACGAGGTCGAGTCCCCATTGCGAAAAAGGCCAAGGGGTAGTAACAGGCTGTAACGCGTGTGCTGAAGCATGTATCAAATCCCCATGTTTCTAACATTGTAGACATTACTTAGCAAACTTTTATGCATCTTGCTCCATGGTTGGCCAATAATATCTAGCTCTCAAGAGTTTCTTAGTAAGACTAGGGCCGATAGAATGCAAACCACATACACCTTCATGTACCTCGCGTAGGGCAACATTAGCTTCTTCCGAGTCAAGACATCTATGAAGGATACCATCGAGACTCTTGCGGTATAGGGTTTCTCCAAAGATGTGTAACGAGAGGGATAAAGGTTTTGCATTGGGTGTTGGATAGTTGGAATGGAAGGGTACCATTGTGGAGATACTCATAGATATCCTCATACAAAGGAGAATTAGGACCAACAATTTCACATACAAGCTCAAATTGTACAGCTTCAAAAGCTAGGACCAAAAGTTGTTTAACTAAAAATTCACATCTATGTGTGTTGGAAGGCATGTCTAGAAGATACTCAATTGTAGCCATAGCATCCGTTGCTTTATTGTTTATCCTAGGAATTTGCTCAAATGTGATCTGGGAAAAGTATATCTTGAAATCATCTACCATCAACTTGTATGGGAGAAGCTTTTCATCTTTTGTTTCATATTCATCCAAGACTTGTTTGATAACCAACTGAGAATCTCCAAAGACCTGTAGTTGTGTGATAGCCCATTGTACTACCATGCGTAATCCAGTGGTCAAAGTTTCATACTTGGCAATATCATTTGTGCAAGGGAAAGCAATCTTATATGATTTTGGTATACAATCTCCTTGAGCGTTGATGAAACATATTCTGGCTCCAGATCCATGTTGTGTATATGATCCATCAAAGTACAATTGCCAAACTACGAAAGGATATAAATTGAATAACTCTTCATCAGGAAACTCAGGACAAATAGGATGAATATCTATTATTGGTGCTTTTGCTAATTGATCTGCGATTACTTATCCTTTTATAGCTTTTCAATCCACATAATCTATGTCAAACTCACTTAGAATCATTACCCATTTTGCTAGTCTGGCTAAGTACTGCTTTGGATAGAAGATACTTGAGAGGATCAAACTTGGATGAGTTTTGTTCTTTGGTTTAACATATAGTGTTGTAACTTTTGGGAAGCAAACACTACAGCTAAACATGCTTTTTCCATGGTTGAATAATTAAGCTCATAGCCAACAAGAGTCCTGCTAATATAGTAGATGGCTTATTCTTTCCCTAAGTCATCATGTTGAGCTAGAAGAGCACCTAAAGCTACTGTTGTTGAAGAGATGTATAATAACAATGGTCGATCAGGTATAGGAGGTACCAAGACAGGAGGTGTAGCTAGATATTCCTTTATTTTCTCAAAAGCTTGTTGGCACTTATCATCCCATTTAAAAGGTTCTCCCTTTCGAAGAAGGTGTTGAAAAGGATGACATTTATCTACTAGTTGTGAAATGAATCTACGAATGGACTGTAATCTACTTTGAAGACTGCGAAGCTGTTTCAAATTGGATGGTGGAGGCATTTCAACTATAGCTTTTACCTTGTCTTGATCAACTTCTATGCTTCGTCGAGATAGAATGTAAGCCAACAGCTTTCCTAATGATACACCAAATACACACTTCTTAGGATTCAATCTCACTTGATACTTCTCCAACCTATCAAATATTTGTTCTAATACTTGTAGATGGCCTTCTCTAGTTTTTTATTTTCCCAAGATATCAACATAGTCTTCCATTATGGTGTGAAAAAGATCATGGAAGATAACAATTATGGCTCGTTGATATGTGGCTCTGATGTTCTTAAGACCAAAAGGCATTATAACCCAACAGTAAATACCCCATGGACATATAAAGGAAGTCTTGTGTTGATCTTCTTCTACAATTCTAATTTGATTATAGCTAGAAAATCCATCCATCAAGGATAACATTTCATGTCCTGTTGTGAGATCAACAATGGTATCTATGCTAGGTAATGGAAAGTCATCCTTAGGAGAAGCTTTATTAAGGTCTCTGAAGTTGGTGCAGCAACGGATGCGGCCATCGGGTTTTGAGACTGGTACTAAATTTGAAACCCATTCAGGATAATCAATAGGCCGTATAAACTTAGCATCAAATAGTTTCAAAATTTCTGCTTTGACTAAAAGT
Organism: Cunninghamia lanceolata; assembly: GCA_027924645.1. NCBI lineage: Eukaryota > Viridiplantae > Streptophyta > Pinopsida > Cupressales > Cupressaceae > Cunninghamia > Cunninghamia lanceolata. The sequence goes on from BSBN01000684.1 coordinate 1,479,276, forward strand.
GTTATTTGAGGATGCATTTTGCAAAGCTTTTGTCTAACATGTTTTACATTTGGAGATACTGCTAGATGATGTCCAACAAGTGAAGGATCTAACCCTGGCATATCTGCATAGGTCCATGCAAAGTTGATTGCTCTTTTCATAAAGAAGGTGGTGAAATCTTTTCTTTCTTGCTCTAATAATGATGCTGCTAGGAATGTGATCTTGGGATTTTGTGCTATACCTAGATTCATCTCTTGAGATTTTTCCACCAACAATGGTGATTGTTCTTAATATTCAGTGGTCAAAGGAAGGTCAAATTCTCTAGCCTCGGGTGCCTTAGAGGTTTTCACCCTTAGATACTATACACTTGAAATCATGACTCCAGTTGCCTGGAGGTTGTCGAGTCAGATCTCGGCACGCACACAGACCCTTTCCCTCCTTGCCATGGGACAATCCGCGATGTCACTCTCACTCACGTGGAATTAGACAGTTGAGAGGAGGTGAGACACGACAGGGTCTGGCTTGTTGGAGAGCTAGATTTCGTGAAGGGGGGTCGGTAAGTTCTGTGGCCTTTGTTGTTGTGTATTTGTATGTTTCATTCAATCGTTGTGGTGGTTGAGATAACCCTATGACCCGAAGGGTCACTAGTCTACCTTCTTCTATTTGGATTCCTTGAAATCCACCTTTGTGTGGGCAAACGGTTGTTCTCGTTGATGTTTTCTCTTGTTTCTATGTCTGAGAAATGCTCTGTGTAATCGTAATTGCCTAATTTCCTTAATCAACAAGACAACAAATGGATCCTCTTGTGGTGGAATATCTGTCTGTTGCTATGGTTGCAGATGAATTCTTCTATCTCATCTCAAACAACTCTCACCCACTCTCCCTTCACTCCTAAACACATGCGTGAATCAGGATAGAAGAAATTGTGCGATTGCTAACTCTAACCAGATCTAGGGTTTTGACCTAGGGTTTGTCGACCTAGGGTTTGACTTGTGTTTTGACTTTGTTTGTACCTTGTGATAAAATCAAGGGTTTGTTTAAGGTCTATTGAACTATATTTACCTCGTGATGGAATCGAGGGTTTTCAATGCTGTCTACTTTATATGAATGCAAACTAAATGACATGCAATGCGTCTTTTTGGTATTTTTTAGAGTATTTTTGGAAATGAAAATGCTTCTAATCTATTAAACAAATATGTATGCAATCCTATATGTCTTTTTCAAATGCAATTTGTAGTCTATGTTTTTGTGGGTTTTTGGTGTTTTCAATGCAATTTAATCTAATAAAAAGGAAAGATGCTTTTTCTAACAAAGTAGATCTAAGAATGCAAAAATGACTAATCTAGCATACAAGATCTAATCTATCAAAGAAAAAGCAAGTATGTTACTATTCCCAAGAGTAAGATGATTGTCTAATTACTATGAAAGCAATAAAAGAACTTGAATAGATGAAGATTTTAAGACTCCACTATCCCTTAGTGATCCTTGTGTAGGCAACCTTGAATCCTTTTATGACAACAGTTGGTTCTCTTGATGACAAAATGACCCGAAGAAGCATAGAAAAGCTTTTTGTGAAGCTGTATGAGCTCAATGTGAGCTTTTAATTGAGCACAATGGCTGAAAATTGAGCAACGTGATGTCGCTTGATTGAAACAAAGAAAATAAAAGGCACTTACATCCTGTATTGAGCATATGGATGCTAGGTTGGAGAGCAAACTTGGCAAGAGCTGGTGCACATTGAATTTGCCTCCTTGGAAGAGCTTTGAGGCTATGCAGCAATGAAAGCTTTGAAGCTTCAGAAAACTAAAGAAAGAAATGAAGAAAGAGGCTCAAGGGCCTGTGAGGAAGCTTGTGAAGATGAGAAGGGTATTCTCCAACTTACTCAACTTGGAAAATAATGAAGAGGTGAGGGATATTTATAGATTAGAAGAAGGGAATGGATTGAAGAGTTAACTCATTTGATTGATGAGTTAACAAGAATAGATTGGGGAGTTAATAAGGTTGATTACCCAGTGAACTCAGCTGATTAGGGAGTGATGAAGCAATGATAGCTTATCACTGAAGAAGAAATGGAGGTGAGGGAATGCATGAGATTGATTAGAGAGTTAATTTGAGATCAAATAGAGCTAATTATGCATGTGTGGGTGCATGAAATAGTTAACTCTATATCAAGGATCAAAAATCATGCAAACATAAAGAAAAATGGATGAAAACGGAGCAAAAATGTGAGAAACTTCTATTTTTTTGTGGGACAAAAGATCGCAGGGTCGCCACTTTCATCAGACAGGGTCGTCCAAGGAGATCATGGGTTGCCCTAGGGGCAACCATGGGTCGCTCAGGGGAATCCGGGATGAAACAGGGTAGAATGCAGAAATTAGGGTGGCAGAAGGAAAGAGGAAGGAAAAAGATGATTTCTGCATCAAGAAACAGGGCAATCATGAGGAAGAATCCAAATCTCCACTTGCATCTACAAGATCTCCTAGGGAGATCTAGAAATAATAGGGGGGATTTGGATAGGAAGGTCAAAACTAAAAACGGAAAGCGGAGAGGGATCAGGGGACCTCTAGAAGGCTTCTATGAGGTGCACTAGATGAAACACAAAGGGACGAGGTGAAAACTCAACTACAAGACACTCATAAGGCCTAGGATTAAGGTCGCAAGCTAGAAAATGCAAGTCGACAAGTGTCGCAACAAGTGTTGAAAGCGTCGCAAATGGGGAAGAAGGAGAAGGAGAATTGACAAAGCAGAAATGACACAAAACAAGAGGAGAGGACATGTCGTCAAGAGGCCTGCTGCCCAAAGGATTTATTTTCACGCTTACATCTATGTAACAAGGATCTGACTCATCATAGGGGTCCTTATGGAGGTAGTGCATGATTTTTGTGCTTACATATTTGCCCCCTTTGGGGACGATAGTCTACATGAAAGGTAGACAATGTTCCTGAACTAGGCCCTACCTGTTGTCAATTTTCTACAATTTGTACCTGCAATAACTAGTATCAGTTTGGCATCTAAATATATCAAAATGAATAATGAAAACTGAAATGACCAACTTACCATGGATCGTTTGAGTTCGACTGGTCATTTGCTTTTGTTGGTTTGGACTTGTAGGGATGAGAGCACGCAAAACGATGCACGAAAGAGATGAAGACAACATGCTAATCTAAAGAGGAGGATAATAGATTCTCCTTTTATTGCAAATTTTGAAGAACATATTTGATTTTTAGGGATTTTTTATGTTTTACAAATTTTTTAGGCTTTTTCAAATATTCAAATTTTTATGGTTTTTGTGAAGATTTTACAAAGGTTTGATTTGACACTTTTTGAGGTCTTTGAGAGACCTATATTTAAGATATTTCTACCCTTTCCCCCTTGCATGGGGAGACTTGTGCTCAGACATTGTTTTACACTTATTGTTACATGACTTGATTTGATGAGATCCATACATAGCTTTAGTCGACATCTTGTACTTCACTCTCTCTTTTGTGCATATGGTTGATTAGAGATTTTATTTTGCTTATGAGAATGCATACCTAAGATGATCACATATGGATGATGCAATTTGTTTTTGTCTTTTTGAGCATATATATGATTGCAGGTGACGATATGCAGAATGTTGAAATGAAACATTTACTTCTATGGAATGCCATGAGTTATGACATTGATTTTATTGCTTTGGAACTCTTTTTTCTAATTTTGGCATGAATGCAATGTGGAACAAACAATGTGATTGCTCTTAACTACAATTTTCAATCTAGGGGATTGCGAGTTGTCCTGATATAAGAAAACTATTCAAGGTTGTGAGATGGCATTTAGGGAAACTCAAGTGGGGAGTGGAAATGAATATGGAGTGTTTCTGATTTCTAGACTTCACTAAAGGCTAAACACCGATCCTTATCTAGATAGGACAATCTAATAAGTTTCAACTTAGACAAGCATCAAGTTTTATAGGTGTTCGCTAGACTTAGATCATAGATGGCAAGCAAGATAGACCCGGGGTAAAGGATATCTAGGAAAGAACAAAGGTCCCTAGATAGAAGATGATCCTAGAGATAACTAGACTCTTCGGCTTTGCTCAGCTAGTGTGTGTGTATGCTTGGTACCTTTCTTTCTCTGTTAGAATGTCACCCTTGAGGCTTCGAGCTTAGACTAATCTCCACCCAAGAGAACGGACACTCAACAACCTTCTCTCTTTCACTCTTTTTTTTATCTCTTTTTTTTTTCTTTTTTTTACTTTTTTTGTATTTTCCTCACTTGATTTTTCTCTTTTTTTTTTGGACTTTTGACTCAAGAAATGAATGCTTTTGGGACTTTTTTCTATGCAATGCTTTGATCTCTCAATTCTCACTTTTCTACTCTCTTATTTTGATCACTCATTTTTTTTATTCACTCAAATTTTCGATTGTTTCCTTCAGAGTTTTGATCTTCTTGATGTTTTTGGCCAAGAAAGATAAGGGGCTGAGCGCCACCTAAAGTTTTTGTAATCTGGTTGGACTTATCTTCTACTAGGGAAGAATTGGGAAGGTCTACCTAGAAGCTTCCTTTGAACATTGTAGGTTTGAATATTGACTTTGCTTAGACCTAACATCTTGACTCATTAAGACTGGGATCAGTGTAAAGCTGAGAGCTAGGCTTTGATTTAGAATCACTGGGAGTGAAGGGGGATAATGGTGATTGTGGAAAATGAGGACTGTCTAGGTCCTAAAAGGATGATGTATATCTAGACAACATTAGACTCCTTGCTAAAGGCAAAATGGTATAAGAGCAAGTCACGAACTGTAATGCAAAATGAATAGAATGAAACTGAAATGCAAGAAACAAATTGTTTTTGACATTTTGAGTTTTTATAATTTTTTGTATTTTTATGTTTTATGAGTTTTATGAGATACTAAACTCTTCTCCTTCCATAATGCACAAGAGATAAAGTCATTTATGATGTCTTCCTTAACTATGTGTGGACCTATCCAGTTTGATCTAAACTTCATTTGAAAGTCTTTGCAAGGACACTCGAAGACTTGGTGTGAAAATGTCTTGGCATTCAGTGAGGAGTTTTGTGTACTCACATGTTTCATTGTTTGATTATTTGTCCCCTAGCATTACCATTTTATGTTCTTGTTGAGTTCCCATGTTTGTTTTGAAATTTTGAAGGGCAAATGAGGTTGATGTTGACTCTCCTAGTTTCTGTGTGGATTTTGATTCTTCTTCTTCAGTCATGGTTTCAACCATAGGGATGTTTATGTCTGGTTCAATTGGAATGGCCACTAAGTTGAATGGAGCATAAGACTTTGTTGAGTTCAGATCAAAGGGGAATTCTCTTGTTGCTCCCTTTCTTATACATTTTAAGGTCTTGTCTATGTTTGCAATTTGTTTTGATGTCTCTCCTTTTTCAAAAGTGTTGATTTTTGGGTCGCTAGTGGTTTCCATGGTCTCTCCCTCATTTTTGACTTGTCCAACTCTATAATGGCTTAAAGGATTAAGATCTCCTTTGATGATGTGGGTTTGTCCCATGTGCAAGAAATGGATTTCTTGAAATAATGTGGAGGGAATGGCCCTCATCCTATGGATCTAAGGTCTTCCTAGGATCATGTTATAAGTGGTTTCTTCATTAATGACATAAAATTCAGTTGGGAGGGTTTTGGGACCCAATGTGATTTGAAGATTGACCTTACCCATGGTTCAAATTCTTGTGTTATCATGAATTCTAAGGATGGAAGTTTATTTTGTGATTTGTGTCTTGTCGTAACCCATTCTTTGAAGAAGCGAAAAGGAGACTATGTTGATTGCAGACCCATCATCAATCATTACACGTTTAATGGAACACTCTTGGGTTTGGACTATCAGATGGAGAGGGATGTCACCCTATTTGGCTGTCATTGTCTAAGGGTAACTTTTCAAAATCAAATGTTGAAGAACACTTTTCACTTGGAGTGTTTTGAACTTGATGGCCTAGATCTAAGGCTTTGAGGAGAGCATTCTTGTGTGTAGGAGAACTCTTGATAAGCTCTAGCATGTGAGAAAATTTTGAATTGTTGGTGTCATCTGGTTGTTCTGGTCCTTGTATGACACAAGTTTCTTGATCTTTATCTAATTCCACAAGGCCTAAGGTGTTTTGATTAAAGCTATTGGGATTAAGTTCTTCATCTTGTGAGAATGTGTCCATGAATGATTTTTGTTGACGTTTTGGGAGGTTTGATATGAAGTGATGGTGCCCCTGACATGACTTGATATCACGCCCCCTTCTCTTATGAAATGAGCAATATTTATCATGATTGTGATCTTGAGGTTTATGACGATTGTTGTAAGACTTCTTGTTGATGCTTAGGGGATAGTTGTTGGCATTTTCATTTCCCAAATCTATGTAGTCATAATTGTCATTCCTTAATGGTGAAGTGTTTTTTGACCCATCTATGTCTTGATCGTTTGTCCAGGATTTGTTATTTGTATCATGGTTTATCAACCTTCCATTGGCATCATACTCCCTTCTTCCACTATCAATAGCAGCTTGGTCAATTCTAAGGGCACTTTCAAGTGCTTGTTCATATGATTTGTAAGGGAGTTTTTACACTTGTTCTTGTATGTCATTGTTGAGAGCATGTAAGAAGAGATCAAAAAGTTCTCTATGATCCATGTTTGATGCACTAGTTGAAGAATAGAGAACTTTCCTCCATCGTGTGATAAAATGTGCAACCGACTCATTGGCTTCTTGTTTGATTGTTAAAAATTCTCGTATTCCTATCTTGACCAATTTGTTTATGTCAAAGGCAGCCACAAATTGATCAATGAGTTACCTAAAAGAGTGGACTGATGCTTCTGGAGGTCGATGGTACCAATCCAAAGCGATACCCTCCAAAGTCTTTAGAGAAATCTTTGCTACTACCCCATCCCAAGGGAGGAGTTCTCGCACTACCATGATGTAAGCCTTGATATGAGAGTTGGGATCACCCTCTCCTTTAAACTTTGGAAGCGTAGGGAGAGGCCATGGTAGTATAACCTGATGAATGTTGTAGTCAAGAGGCTCTTTTAAATACTTGAAGTATGTTCCTAGGAGGGGGTTATGTGTAGATGGTTTTGTTCCTCCAAACATTAGCCCTTTAGGTGGATCTTGTTGTGTTTGTTGAAAGGGTATTCTAGATTGTTGATATCCTAAAAAAGTTGGATGACTAAATGGCATCATGTTTATGTTTTGAAGATTGGGTGGGATCATTTGTGGTTGATGTTATGTAAATTTCACTACATCTCATTTAGGTAGAGCTTTGATTCAAAGTTTAAAAGGTACATTTTTATCTGATCCTTATTACATTACATTCAAGTGCATAAATGAAATAATTCAAAAGATTATGATTATCAAATTACTGGATTTATCCAACTGCATGTAACATAAGAAAGATTTGTACAAAACTTTTCTAAAACAAATAAATAATCTTTATTGAATGTAAAATGTACATTATCTCACACAAGCCGTGAGATTAACTTTCTTATTCAATGAAATTGAAGAAACAATTTATACATGAATAAGCAAATGAAAGTAAAAGTGCATGTAAGGATAGAGGCCAGTCATTGCCTGAGAATGACTAGTTCTGGTTCAGGTGTGTTGTCCTATTTCCCCAAGTTGTCTTTGTCCTTCCTAGTTCATGTCGTCTCTAGTTCCTACATCTAGCAAAAGAGTGATGTTAGAGCAATGCTCTAAGTAATGAATGGTCCCTAACCTGACATGAACAAGTACCTATGCATGTATAAATTGATCCTCAAATGCATTAAACAAGAGATGTATACTTTGGATGTCCTAGACAACAAGCAAGTTATCACACATCCAACGTATGCATTTACTTTCTAACAGGTTTGCTTCATGTGTAGATACAGGTGAAATTGTGTTTCTGAGTGATTCATCAGTTTATATTATGGGTGGAGAAAATGTGGCTCCCACAAGGGTTGAGCCCAGCTTATAGTCATTATAGAACATTCAATATGTATTTCTCAGAGCAAAGAATAGTTAGCATGCTTTACAGACTCAGTTTAAAAATAGTCATCATTGGTCTGAGAGTAGTGATTGTGGACAATCAGCCATGAAATAGAAAGAAGCAATAACAAGGCAATATGAGGATTGACAAGAGGTTATTGTTAAAGTACAATCAACAACAAGGATATTAAGACACTAATGAAGCATGTTAAATACATGTATGAGATCAATAGGAGTGTACTGAGACAGACCCACTACAGGAGGAGTCAAACAAAACCTGCTACAAGAAATGTATTCAGAAGTTGTTTTTTACCAGTCACGAGACAAATCAGCTACAAGGGATTTGATCTTCTTTTGCTCACCTTACTCGGAGGGTATGACTGCATAAGTATACAGAGGACAGTCTTGAGGCTCGTGGGCATTGCTTATAATAGTCTGTCAATAGCAACAATCAAGGTAGCTATCTAGAAATAGATGATAGTTAATTATGTGTTCATCGGTATAGCCAATAAAGACTGTCACAGCCAAAATAGGCCGAGTCATAGTAGTAGTAGTTAGATCTAAAGGAGCTCATTGACAAGGCCTACATATTGCAATATAACAAATGATAAGAAACACAGTCATAAACATTGAGGATACAAAGGTTTCATTATGACCTGTTAGATGCACAACACAAGGAGATCACAAAGGATGGACATCTCATGAACAAGAGCATTGACTGAATAGTGGTGTTCCTTCAAACAAAGCAAGTAGATATAGCACTGTCAAGAGTTTGAGAGAATTTTATAAGGACTAAGACAATGGACAACTACCTCCTAGCACTACACAGGATTAACAATAGTTAGAAGACTGTTGAAAGAGCAAGAATGAAAAGTTAAGGGTCTGCAAAGAGGTAGGTGACAAAGTAGAAAGAAAGGAAAAAGGCATAGGTTTGAGATCACTGACAGAGATTAGATAACAAAGACAATCAGAGGGGGGATGGAACAGTCCTAGGTGACTGTTATATTGTCTTAGGACAGTTTTAAATGACTATCATAGGATGGAGGAAAAGGATGAGAGGTGAATACCAAAAGATAGTCTGAATCAGTCAATAGGTGATTGCTATAACAATGTCAAAAGGTAGTCTTCGGTATCAGATAATAGTCACAGTCAAGACAACTGGTTAGACAGAGACACATCTTGCTTGCGTTCTTTTATGTTTCTATGGTGGGTGACATATTTACTCAAATGATAAACAGTCTCAAGACAATCCAAAACAACATGAAAAGTGTATTGAAAGGTACCTAAGGTGTATTGAATCCTGATAAGTTTTGTTGAGATCAAACCAAGCCAAAGATATCCTAAACGTTGTCAGAGAACTTTATTGAGTGTTTATATGTCTGAGATACAGTCAAAAGAGGCTCACACAGTGATCAAGAAATGAGACCCGTGATAGGATAATGAAAGACTTTGACAGAGGAGGAAATGTTGCAAAAAATATCAATAACTCTGGAGATCTACAAAGTATTTATGATGAACATAGCTCACTACTGCTAATACAGAGTACCCTGCCAAATAGTTAAGTAAAGATGTTGACGAAATGTTACCAAGACATGAAAAGGGTGTAGTCAAACTTCAAGAGACACATGTCCTATAAACCAACATGATGGCCACAAAAGCATCAAGGATCCAGAATAGAAGTGCAGGAACCAAGCAAAGGTCTAACAAGTCAAGTAGTGTTGGGCAGACAGTCAAAGAGGGCCAATAAGTCTTTTGGTTTTTTGCCAAGGTTGGTGAATCAAGATAGCATGTAAACCATGCAAGAAACTTGCACTATAGCCTGACAGAGAGTCATGGGGACAACTAAAGGAGATAGTGAAAAGACCACATAAGGAAGCAATTTTGGAAGGAGGTTCACTGTTTCAGGTAGCAACAACATTGTAGACATTTTTGGAAATAAACAAAGATAAGAGCAGAGACAGTCACCTAATGACAAGAGTTGTGTGAAGCAGTCAACATGCACAGTGAAACCCATTAGAGGAGGGCTACAGGAGTCACAAAGATGTTTCAAGATCCAAAAGTTTGCATGGTCCTTCTCTACAATGGTTTGATCTTGTTTCCATTCACAAGTGTCAACTGGAGATGTGATAGTCAGGTATGAGGAGACAAATCTTTCCAAGACAATAGATTCCATATTAGGTATAGAAGTCATTCCTATCCCAGTATAAGCATGCAAAAATCAACAAGAGACAGTAAATAGATGCCCTTTTCAAAGATCATGGATTGTGATACAAATCTGCACTGTCTTTTTGAAGGAAAAATTTCTAAATACAGATCAACAGAGATACACTGTGAAAAGAGCAATTCTATTTGTGAGCAATCCATGAACTTTCAACTACTGTCATAAGATGATACAGAATGCCTTATTGTGATATATCAAAGACAGAGAAAAAGACGCTGCTACAGTAATGAAAGCTCATTCAAAAAAGAGATGATCAAAAAAAGATTAGGGTTTTGTCTTGTTGAAACCCTAATAGGATGAATCCAGATTTCTAATTCAAAAGCCAAAATATCAAAAAATTTGCAAACAGAGCCATATACAGGAAAATCACAAACAGAGTGATGTTTTTGAATAGGAATATCATATCTTGCTACTTTCTGTAGCATCATATCTGAAAAAGAAAATAGTCATGTATACATAAAATGAAATCCTCTATCTCAGTCATGAAGAAATACAGAGTTATCTATTAGATACGGTGAAGAAAGCAACATAATATGATGAAATTTGCATTATTGTTTCAAAAAGATGAGTTCACCGAACTTACCTTCAACTATTGGAGCAGAGTATGTTGAATATGCCAGTGAAAATGCCTCCAAACTATCTACAAAGACCTCAAGAATGAAACCTTCATGTCGGCAGTGAAGAAATAGACAGAAGAGCAAGAATGCAAAAAAGTGAAAGTGCAAAATGAGGGTGAAAATGCCTTTTTGGCATTTAGGGTTTCGAAACCCTAAGAACTCGAGGGTTCTTTTGTCTTTATTTTAAGTTTTATTTCCTTTTATCATTTGAGCTATGGTCAACAACATTATCATGTGTAATGCCTAGTATGCCACGAGGTGGCCTTGAAACAATGAAGACTTTTTTAAAATTTTGACTTCCTTTGTATTATGCCAAGCACTTCGGTGCCTTTTACTTTGTATATGTTATAAATTGTAATAAACAATCACTTTAAATGATGACCTTATGAGTCATTTAAGTGATATTGTTAACTCTATTGCAAAGGAGAAATAAAGGAGAGTGAGAGATGAGTTTTATTTTCTTGTAGGGAATATAGGTTGGATTGTGAAGATGTGGTGGACACATGCCATTGTTGTAGCATCTTATTCTGCCTTGGAGGAGAGAAAGTTTGACTGTTTCTTGTGGGCAGTTAGTAGTTGGTTTATTAGGAGAGGGTATATAGGGTTGTTTTGATGGCTTTTAGAGTCCTTTTGGACTTGTTTTCATGACTCATTATGTTTGACTAAGTCCTGAGGGACTTTTTCTTGTATTTTGGGCACTTTTGGAGGGGATATAGGCCCTGGATTTTAGGCTTTTTCTAGGCATCCAACCCAAATCAGTTTGACATTCCTTCTTTTTTGGAACCACTTGGATAGTGCTGGTTATAGTCACTTTTGTGACTCTATTGTATTCAGTTCTGATTATGCAGTGAGAGAGACTTGTGATTTTTTGGATCCTTGCTCTACATTTTGGCAAATCTGTAACTCATTTTTAGATTTCGCTAGACATGGAATACAATGAATGCTTTAGTTACTTCTGGTGATTTAAACTCCTGCCTTTCTTTTGTTATTACAGTCTTGTGTGCATTGAGTGATTGATCAAGTTATTCGTGAAATTGTCTTATATTTCCTTGTAACTTTGTCTCATACATTGTACTTTTGCTATTAGTAGTAAGTTGATGCAGGTTACTAATTGTGTTGGTAAATGCATGTAACTTGTTAAATTGTGAAGTTCTTTTCCTTTTACAAGTTATTTTGTCTTTGAACCTATTAGTGAAAAATTTATGCAAAAGCATCCATAACAGATTGTACAAAACCTCATTTTCATTAGTTCAAGCTAAGTGTAAAACAAATCTGAGTTTTGTCGTCCTTATTAGTTCGGTGTATCACCCATTTGCTTTAAGTTTTTCAATTTAGTTTTCTGAGTTTTCCTCCTTCCATTTTCTCTGCAAGGAACTATAGTTTAGGTGATAACCAGTTTAGGAAGTCGGCCTTCTCCGGAGGTTGACCTCTACCTACAAAGTGACCGACAACTTTAGAGGTCTTCCCATGTTTCATCAAATAGACTAATTTCTGCAAATTAGTCAAGGTACATATTTAGGTGATAATAGTTGATCTTGCGTCATTGGAATCCCACCTATTTGATTGAGACTTGTCATGTTGGATTGTGAGGGCAAGGGAGGCCTGAATGTTTAATGGAAGTTTGGATGAGGGGTATTTTGTTTTGCCCCTAGTTTGATTTGATCTTGTCAATGAAATGATTTCCATGTGCCCTAGGTTTTTCCTCAATTTTGTTTTGGCAATCTTGTTCAACCCTCCGAGCCTCAAGGGTCTTGATTCATTGGACCAAACTTTGTATAACATCTATGAGTGAGGCTTTGTCCATTCTTTGATTTTTTCCACCTTCCGATGGATTGCTTTGTATTGGGGTTTGAGTGACCCTATTTGTTCTTTTTGATGACATTTCACATGTTGTGGAATTTTCATCTTGATGTACTATGTGGAGGGGTTTTTGTGCCCCCCAAGCTTCTTGTAAGATTTTCTTTTGATGACTCACCTCAGTGGCCATTTTCATATCACTGGTTATGGGTTAGTTTTGTTGATGGATTTTAGATCGTACACTTACTAAGCATGTTTTGATTTTGTTAATGTTGTGGGGATCTTATTGGATCCCCTTTGAGTCTTTGGAGCTTGACTGATTCGAGATTGAAGCTATTGGATCTGAACATGTGCTATTTTCATTGGAGGAGATTCCCACGAGGTTGTTGTAAGTTCTTCTCTTGACCACATACTTCATTATCCATTTCAGTGGCCATTTTTTTATGGCTTGTTATGGGTTGATCATCTTGATGGATCTGAGATTGATTGTTCACTTGTGTTTTGATTTGGTCAACGTTGTCAAAATCTCTTTGGATCTGTGTTGAATTTGTAACTTTACTCGAGGGGACATTCCCTTTGACTTTTTGCATGAAACATTGTGAAATGCGAAAAAATGTGAAAGAATCCATCCCGAAAGGATTTGTTCTTCACGTCAGGTTCACCAAAATATGTGGTGAAGCTGACGGCGTACGTGACAATGATGATGAAAATGAGATCCACGCAATGGGAATGCAAAAAGCATAACCAAGAGGCTCTTCTCTTCACGTCGAGTTCACCAAAATATGTGGTGAAGCTGACGTCGTATGTGACAATGATAATGGAAATGAGATCCACGCAATGGGAACGCAAAAAGCATAACCAAGAGGTTCTGCTCTTCAAGTCAGGTTAACCAAAATATGTGGTGAAGCTGACGACATATGGTGATGAATGAATATATGAAGTTGGAACACAAAACTACTCATCCTAGAAGGATTTGTAATTTCATGTCAGGTTCACCAAAATATGTACGCTCGAAATCGTGACTCCAGTTGCCTGGAGGCTGTCGGGTTAGATCTCGGCACACACACTGACCCTTTCCCTCCTTACCATGGGGTGATCTGCCACGTCACTCTCGCTCACGTGGAATTAGCCAATCGAGAGGAGGTGAGACACGTTGGGGGTCTGGCTTGTTGGAGAGCTAGACTTTGCGAAGGGGAGTCGGCAAGTTCTGTGGCCTTTGTTGTTGTGTGTTTTGTATGTTTCGTTAAATTGTTGTGGTGGTTGAGATAACCTATGACCCGAAGGGTCACTAGTCTCTCTTCTTCTATTTGGATTCCTTAAATTCCACCTTTGTGTAGGCAAACGGTTGTTCTCATTGATGTTTTCTATTGTTTCTATGTCTCTAAGAAATGTTCTGTGTAATCATAATTGCCTAATTTCCTCAATCAACAAGAGAACAAATGGATCCTCTTATGGTGGAATGTGTGTTTGTTGTTGTGGTTGCGGATGAATTTCCTTGATCTCATCTCGGACAACTCTCACCGACTCTCCCTTCACTCCTAAACACGTGCGTGAATCAGGATAGAGGAAATCGTGCGATTGCTAACTCTAACCAGATCTAGGGTTTTGACCTAGGGTTTGTCGACCTAGGGTTTGACTTGTGTTTTGACTTTTTTGGTACCTTGTGATGAAATCAAGGTTTGTTTAAGGTCTCTTGAACCGTATTTACCTCATGATGGAATCGAGGGTTTTCGATGTTGTCTACTTTATATGAATGCAAACTAAATGACATGCAATGCCTCTTTTTGGTATTTTTTAGAAATATTTTTGGAAATGAAAATGCTTCTAATCTATGAAAGAAATATGTATGCAATCCTATATGTCTTTTTCAAATGCCATGTGTAGTCTATGTTTTTGTGGGTTTTTGGTGTTTTCAATGCAATTTAATCTAATAAAAAGGAAAGATGCTTTTTCTAACAAAGTAGATCTAAGAATGCAAAAATGACTAATCTAGCATACAAGATCTAATCTATCAAGGAAAAAGCAAGTATGTTACTATTCCCAAGAGCAAGATGATTGTCTAATTACTATGAAAGCAATAAAAGAACCTGAATAGATGAAGATTTTAAGATTCCACTATCCCTCAGTGATCCTTGTCTAGGCAACCTCAAATCCATTTGTGACAGCAGTTGGTTCTCTCGATAACAAAATGACCTGAAGAAGCATAGAGAAGATTTTTGTGAAGCTTGTATGAGCTCGATGTGAGCTTTTAATTGAGCACAATGGCTGAAAATTGAGCAGTGTGATGCCACTTGATTGAAACAAAGAAAATAAAAGGCACTTACATCTTGAATTGAGCATATGGATGCTAGGTTGGAGAGCAAACTTGGCAAGAGCCGGTGCACAATGAATTTGCCTCCTTGGAAGAGCTTTGAAGCTATGCAACAATGAAAGCTTTGAAGCTTTGGAAAACTAAAGAAATAAATGAAGAAAGAGGCTCAAGGGCCCATGAGGAAGCTTGAAAAAGCTTGTGAAGATGAGAAGGGTACTCTCCAACTTGCTCAACTTGGAAAATGATGAAGAGGTGAGGGGTATTTATAGATTAGAAGAAGGGAATGGATTGAAGAGTTAACTCATTTGATTGATGAGTTAACAAGAATAGATTGGGGAGTTAACAAGGTTGATTACCCAGTGAACTCAGCTGATTAGGGAGTGATGAAGCAATGATAGCTTATCATTGAAGAAATGGAGGTGAGGGAATTCATGAGATTGATTAGAGAGTTAATTTGAGATCAAATAGAGCTAATTATGCATGTGTGGGTGCATGAAATAGTTAACTCTATATCAAGGATAAAAAATCATGCAAACAGAAAGAAAAACAAGTGAAAATGGAACAAAAATGTGAGAGAAACTTTAGTTTTTTTAGCAAGACAAAATATGGCAGGGTCACCACTTTCATTAGATAGGGTTGCCTAGGGAGATCATGGGTCACCCCAGGGGCGACCATGGGTCACCCAAGGAGATCTAGGATGAAATAGGGCAGAATGCAGAAATCAGGGTGGTAGAAGGAAAGAGGGAGGAAAAAGATGATTTTGCATCAAGAAACAGGTCAATCATGAGGAAGAATCCAAATCTCCACTTGCGTCTATAGGATCTCCTGGGGAGATCTGGAAATAATAGGGGGAGATTTGGATAGGAAGGTCGAAACTGAAAATAGAAAGCGGGAGAGGGATCAAGGGACCTCTAGAAGGCTTCTATGAGGTGCACTAGATGAAACACAAAGGGACGAGGTGGAAACTCACCTACAAGACACTCACAAGGCCTAGGATTAAGGTCGCAAGCCAGAAAATGCAAGTCAATAAGTGTCAAAAAGCGTCGCAAACGTGGAATCAGAAGAAGGAGAATCGACAAAGTAGAAACGACACAAAACAAGAAGAGAGGACACGTCGTCAAGAGGCCTACTGCCCAAAGGATTTATTTTCACGCTTACATGTACATGACAAGGATCTGACTCATCATAGGGGTCCTCATGGAGGCAGTGCATGATTTTTGTGCTTACAGATATGTCTTTTATTTTTACTTTTTCACGGTCAAGAGGTGCCTTTCAATTTTCACCTAGTGACCTATCTTTTTTTATTTTATTTATTTCACTTTTACAACTGAAGGATTTGACACTTCCACCAAAATATGCTAACAAAGGTAGATCCATCATAAACCCACTTTGTGATCTCCCAATGGTATGCCTTGTCTTAAGCCCATAAATTCTGTTATGGCTTCATCATTTTGAAATGTGTCTAGAATAGCTGCCCCCTATTGGTCCTAATCGATGAGGTCAGGATATATGAGTTGAAGGTCGAGTGATGACAGTTGAGAAATAGATGAGGCGGATGAGAACATAAAGATGGATGTGTCTTGGAATAGTTTGGTTATGTGGAAGGAAGAGTCATCAATGACATCCTAATTGGAAGTCTCTTCTGTGAGAAAAGCTTTGGCTATCGTATCGAGAATACACTCAATGTCCTTGGAAAGTAGTACCTTCTTACCATACCCTAGACCTTGCCTATTAAACTTCTTGGTGACAATGATAGGTTTGATAGATCCTTGTCCGTGTGGTCCTAGAACTCCTTGTCCTTTGTAGCCCATGTTCAACTCTCTACTTCTAAAGTAAGTTGATCATTCTCATCAAAGAAGAGCCAAGAGTTGATATCATCAATGTCTTCATCATCGAGCATTCTTGATTTGATGAACACAATAGGAGATGCTTTGATAATAGCTTCAGATGAATTCGCTTTGGATACGGATGGTTGACCATAGTATTTAGGTGATAAGGGCAAAGTTCCTACACAACAAGATTCTTTTATCATGTATTCACCAAGTCCTTTCTCTTGGTATTTAGCATTGATATTGGGGATGGATTTGTTGGATTAAGGATTATTCGATTAAGATGGATCGACATAGGATGTGGATGGATAAGCTTCGGCATTGATAGGTATGCGATTAGGGTCTTGATATTTAGCTTGAAAAGTTTGGCAAAACTCAAATGGATTGGAATCAGCGGGGATTGTGACTTCAACACCATTATAAGGAAATTGTAGACACTGATGATATGTGGATGGAACATCTTTTATGGCGTGTATCCAAGGATGGCCAAGGATAATATTGTAAGGTAAATCGATGTCTAGGACTTGGCAACGAGTATCAATGGTAATAGGACCAACCTTGATAGGCAAATAAATAGTCCCTTCAGAATCTCTCTCGGCATCATCATATGCTTTAATGGTTATGCTCTTTGCAGTATTAGTACGATCCATAGAATATCCCAATAATTTTATAAGCTTTAGAGAACATATATTTAAACTAGCCCCACCATCTACCATTATTCATTTGACTCAGCGTTGGTTTATGTAGACCTCAATATGGAGGGCATCATTATGGGATGGATCAGATGATGAAAGATCTTTGTCGAAGAAGGTAAGGTGATAGGGTGATGCAATACTTGCTACCATAGTTTGGAATTGTGTAGTATAAATATCATTAGGTACAGACAACTCCTGTAAACCTTTATCAAGGATGGCTTTATGAGCAGGTGATATACACAATAACTCCAAAATGGAAATAAGAGCGGGGGTCTTACCAAGATGGTCAAGAATATTGTAGCTAGAGGTTGGGCATTTGGTAGATGGTTCTCCTTGGATAGTAACACGGCCTCGACGATTGGTAACGACACAATTAGGTTCTTTTCCCCTTGTGGTAATGGTAGATATGCGATTTTGTTCGATGCGGCCAGTTGTGGATGACTCATAGGTGTATTGGACATTCTTCCATGTATTGGAGGTACTTTCTTTATCATGTGATGGAAGTGGATTCTTGAAATCATCAAGGTCATAATTTATGGTCTGCTTCGGGGGATCAACGGTAATAGCGCCTTGATCGATAAGATTTTGAATCAAATGTTTTAGTTTCATGCAACTGGTTGTATTATGTCCTTTCACTATATGATACAGTATTCATTATCTTTGTACCAATTAGGTTTAAACTATGGTTCTCCATTTGTTGAGCCTCAGGTAGTGTGATCGTGCCTGATTGTAGTAGCTTCTTGAGAACAGTTTCAATGGGTTCTCCCAAAGGAGTGAATTATCATCTAGGTGCTTGATTTGGTTTTGGTCGATCTCTTGGAACAAAGTGTGTATTCTTAGATGCTGCTTGGATATGGATGGGAGCTTTCATAGTTTGAACATTCTTTGCATCAACAATACCATCATTGACAACATTTTTGTTCTTGTTCCAAAAGCGAGATTTATCGGTCGAGGCATATGCATTGTGTTTGGTTTCCTTGAAAATCTTGATGACACCCTTGGCAATCAAAGATTTTTCGATGTTGGTTCCTTTAGATATGAGTTCATCAAAGGTAGTGGCACTTTGCAATTGTAATTGAAATGATAGCTAAGGATGAAGAATTTGAATAAAGATATCAACTTGTTGTTTCTCGAGCATTTGCCATGAAAGTTTACTAGCCATGTTTCGCCATTTTTGGATGAATGATGAGAATGTTTCCCCATTGCGTTGTTTGTTGTTGACAAGATCATTCATGGTTACCTCATGTTCTATGTTGAAAGCAAAGTGTGAGACAAATTTTCTTGCAAGTTCTTTGAAAGATTTGATGCCCAGAGGTGGATGAGAAAACCATTCCATAACTTGGCCCCCAAGACTACGAGGGAATAGTCACAAAAGATATGTGTCATTGTATGCAACATCAAGGCAAGCGACATAGAATGTCCGAAGATGGTCATTTGGATCACCTTTTCCTTTGTATTTGTCAAATTGTGGTATCTCAAAATGTGGAGGAAAAGGTATCATTTGAAGTGACTTATCAAAAGGATATGGGCATACATCCTCAAAGGAAAATGCTTTCTTTGTTTGGCCCATACTCATATCTTCGACTCGTTGTAATTGTTTGAATTGTTGCTCCATATGAAAGGGTTGTTGTTGCATAGAATTTTGATGGTTTGGATGAGGTATTTGGTAGACCGGAGTGGGATCTGATGGTTGTTGTGATGTGTTATACGACAAGGTGTAGGTATTTTGGCCATGACTATCGAATGGTGGAAATGTTTAAGTGTTTGGTGAGGGGTTGACGTTTTGGGTTTGTATCGCATGTGAACCAAAGGATGGATTGGTGTAGGACATGTATTGGTTGGAGGTTGATGGAACTTGGGATATGATGGGTGGATTTTTGTAGGATATGCGAGGGTTGGAGATGGATGGAGCTTGGGATACGATAGGTGGATTAGCATAGGATATATGAGGATTGGTGTTTGGTGGAGCTTGGGATATAATGGGTGCATTAGCATAGGATATGGGCTGATTAGATGGTTGTGGTCCAAGTGAAAGGAGTTGATCAACATATGATATGTTGGAATGTGTTTGTGATCCAAAGGGTTGATCAATAAATGATGTATTAGGATTGGATTGCACATGCAATGTATGGGAAGACACATTAGATGGTTGGGATGGTTCAACATGCGACACAATTGGATTAGAAACATGAGGTGTTTGTGTTACTTGCGGAGGGGTTACATTCATGGAAGAAGATATCATGGGATGCGATACATGAGATGTAGCAACATGTGACACACTTTGGTTGGAGACTTGGGGTGCTTGAAGTACATGCGAAGTAGTAACATTGATGGAAGAAGTTGAAGCGGGATGAGACACATGAGATAGAGTGACATATGGCACTTTGGTTGGAGACTTGGGGTGCTTGTGACACATATGAGTTAATGACATTTGATGGTGTTAACAAAGGCTCAATCGATAGAGGTGCATGAAATGGAGGGATGGATGGATTGATGAAAGAGGGTGTTTGGATGGAAGGTGTAGATGTTGTGGGTTTGGTAGACATGGTAGTAATAGCCTTATGGGTATCCTTAGCAACAACAACATCATTGGTTGGATCTTGTTTTGTGATCTTGGATATGTCAAAGCCACTTGGCAATTTGGCTCCTCTTTGAGCTAATTGTAAGAAAAATTGATCGAGATCAGACATTATGAGCCTATTAGCGTTTAGTAATGTGTCAACGTCTTGTAGATTTGCTAAGTCATCTTGAGATTCTTCATAGGGTGGTTGATTGAAATGATGTTGTGGTGTATGGGTTGATGATGAAGGTCCAAAATGATATTGTGAAGGATGGGTTGATGATGAGGGTCCGGTAGTGTAACCTTCAGGTACAAACATGTCTTGAGGCATTCTAGTCGTGAATTTTGAAGCATCCTTAAAAGGAGTGGATTGAAATTGCTATAGGTTGGCTTCCATGGCTGCCTTATATTGGCTCCTTGTTTGAGGCAATGCTTGGATGATGGATGAGATTTTTGGACTAGTGTGACAAAGTTGAGACTCTTGGATTGTTTGATTTGTTTGATTGGTTTGATTGATTTGTTTGGTTGACTTAATCAATTGATTATATTTTTGATTGTTGGATTGCTGATTGATTGGTTGTTTTGATTTGGATTGGTTTGCTTGGATTGGTGTGATTGATTGATGATGATTTGATAGACCAACTCAAAAGGAACCACTCTCTCAAGCTGGAAAAGATTGTTGTGATCAAAGCCAAAGGATGATGATTTGATTGATTGATTGATTGATTGATGGTTGATTTAGAGTCTCAAGAGGATGCAAAGCCTCAAAAAGTCCAAGCGTATGATATGATCAAGTTGGATAAAATCAATGTTGGTTGTAGATGATCAATAGATTGTTTGGAAGCTAATAACAAACTCAAGATTAACTGGAAATGTGTTGTTTGCATTGGATGAATGATAACAGGCTACAATTTACCAAAGGCGATGTTATTTAGACCAAAGGTGATGTTATTCAGACCAAAGGCGATTGACAATAGCTCAAATGCGATTGAGGATAATCCAAAGGTGACTGTCTGCAGCTCAAAAGCGACTTTCTACTGTTCAAATGCGACTGGGTACGGCTCAAAGGCAACGTCTGATAATTCAAAGGCATATGTGTTATGGTCAAGGATAATTTTTTGAAGCAAACTAGAGGCAAGTTTTTGCAATTCAAAGGCGACTGACTGATGTTCAAAGGTGACTGACTATTGTTCAAAGGCGACTGGTTGTTGTTCAAAGGTGATTTTCTGTGACAGTGAATTGTTTTTGGTAGTTTTTTAGCAAGAGAACATACAACAAAAGACACACACAAGAGACTTATAGACATGTACAACCTAGGATGGAAAGGATACTACGTGTTGAATCCCTACTTGGATTTCTCCAAATACTGACAGCTAGAGCTATTGGTGACATTGGCTCCCCCTTACACGACATGGGCACACCAACTTCTCTTATCCTTCAGATCGTGTGAACCAAGGGAATTTTTGTCTCTATAATGAATAGTACATGTAGGGTAGCTTCGGAGGTTCGACCTCCTGCATCAACAAGTAAAGGGATTTTGGCCTCTAAAACAAATGGTTTCTAGTGAATATTCAAGGGACAAGCCACTTAAACCTTTAGTCTCATATACGTAAGGTGTGCCTCCTTTCAAACTAGCACTGTACGGTAAGTGTTGATACCGATTTGGACTTAGCTTTTGCCTTACCCTATTTTATATAGCAGACCAAATGAAAGTATTGCTTGAGGTCGTTCCCTTGGGGTGAGTACCTCTTTTCCCCCCAAGGCAGGCCTCTCTAAAGATAATAGCAAGTTCTCTTGCACCTAAGATCCATTTGATAGGCAAGGGGAGAGGATACTTTTGTTATTAGCTTAGGGTTACAATCATGCACAACAAGCAAACAAAAAAGATAAAACAAACACAAGGCAAACAAGGTTCTTTTTAAGCACCAAAGCCAAATGTTCCTAGATTAGTGAAAAAATATGATGAGTCTTTGACCAATCGATCCTACAATAGATTTATTAGCAGTTTTAGATCCACCTTTCTTTGACAAACGATAAGATGCTGCAACAAGTGTTAGCTGCCAAAGAAATCAACTTGCAACAGTATAAACCAAAGGCAAATGAACAGTGATCAAATGCGATTGTCTGTAAATCAAATGTGATTATACCTTTACCAAATGTGATCACCTACTATGCAAATGCGAGTCTGTATGATGCAAAGGTGATCAAGGATTGTGCAAATGTGATTCACTATTAACCAAAGGCGCTCAGATATGTGAAATTCGTGAAAAACTCAAAATCCAAGGTTAGATAAATGATCAAAAGACAAATATGAAGGCTCTGATAACCCAGGAAGATGGATTGCTTGAACTAGATCCTATATTATGCAACACAACACAAAAGATCTCACTATTTGATATGATTAGGTCAAAGACAAACCAAACCCCAAATAATCCAGGTTGAGGATTAGAAAAAACCCTTAGGGTTAGCAAATAAACTAGCTTGCAACCCAAATCAAGCACAGAAAGATCAGAGAAAACCCTAGAAAACCCTACAAAAGAGAAATATATCTATAAAACCCTAGGTAAACAAAGGCGATTCCCTGCCGATCAAAAGCGACGATCTGCAGACCAGAGGTGACAAAAGATTATGCAAATGTGATTTTCCCTTGACCAACTGCGATTTGGAGCCGTTCAAAGGCGACGATCTATCGATCAAATGTGATTCTCTATGGATCAAATGCGCTCTGTATACCTAGACTTCAAAACCAACTTTCAAATGAAAAGATTATCAAGGATGTGGGTCCCACCAGGTGCACCAGAATGTGTTAGTAGGAAAAATCAGGTTAATAAGATCGTGTTACAATCAAAATCCAATCCTACCACCTTTAAAGAATCCATCTAAATGACACAAAATGAAAGTAAATCAAAGAACAATGTCACCTAGATTGTATTGATTCCTTGGTTGGAATGTGGATTGCTTCTCAATAGTGAACAACCATAGTTGCCATAGCTACCATAATGATGGATAATATGCTCAAAGTACTCAATGGATGTAATATGTATGAGATGATAATTTGGACGCTACCAAGATTATGTGGGATTAGATGAAATGAGAGGAGTGAGAGGGTGTATATATATAGCTCTCAACTAAGATTGATCAACGGTGGAGAAAAGGTGGCTATGTGAACGGTTGAGATGATTCAAGAGGCTTGGATGAATGTGTACAATACATGTGTCCATAGAGATAGCTTTTATTAAATGATTGTAGTTAGATTGTTGGTAATGGTAAGATTGATTTTCTTAAAATATGATGTTTTTCTATTTTAAGGGTTGGATGATGTGGATGAATGATTTTAGAACCAATTAAATCATTTTTTTTTGTATTTTATTTTCAACAAACTATGGACAAGGATGACTTGTACACATAGAAGAAAGTGATAAGATAAGGAAATGATGAGATAAAAAATAAATTAAATAAATAAATTCATTTAATTTATTTTTAAATGATAGAGGAAAGAGCTAATTTTAGAAAATTGGAAGAATCAATATAAATTAATTAAATAAATTTATTTAATTTATATGCATGATGAGAAGATAAATAAATAAAATATTGATTTTATTTATTTTAGAGGAATAATGGGATAATTAAATAATTAAAAATTATTTAATTATAGATAGAAAATAGAAGAAAATAGATGATAATAGATGAAATCAATTAAATAAATATAATTTATTTAATTAATGATAGAAGTGGATGGTTTAGAAGAAAATCGATAATTGATACAAGTGTGCTAGACAAAATTGACATATGTAGTGGTGAATAATGCAACAAATTGACAAATGATGCAAAGGGTCAATTTTGGGTGTACACAAATAACACCAAAACTAAAACTAAAATTAAAATTCTGTTGCATTATACACTACACATTGCACATAGATATAACATTTGAAAAAGAAAAAATGCATGGATTCTATATCTACTATTCATATATAGCTTCAAGAATAAGAAACTTGTATTTTGTTTGATGCTAATTAAAAGTGTAAGCATAAGCATGATTATAAATCGACTTGTTACAATTATAGGTTTTAGATTTAGAGAACTAATTTTAATTTATGTCAAGATTAAACTACTAGTAGTGTCCTTGTTCTAATTTGGATCCATCTATGTGTTTGTAAGACATATGCTACAAGAATTCTCAACATGTAGGATATAAGTAAAGATCCTATAGGATAAATGGCTTTGCTTGAAAGAAATTTTCCAATTCCAAGGAATAATGAATGAACAATGGGAGAGTGTGTATGAGTCAATCTTCAAATTTTACCTAATGGGCATAAAGAACCAGTAATAGGGGTCAATCAAATGCATCCAACCCTAATCTTGTCGATAATTTGAATGCTTGGAGGAAGAGGTATTGATGGGTATTGCAAGTGCTGTTGGTTAGTCCATTACCATTGATGTTGTGACCAAAACTTAGAAACGACTGATGTATGCTAGAATATGTGTTAATGCTAAGGTGGATCTTGTCCTCCCATCTACTATAACTCTATTTCAAAAATTGGAGTGGAAGCAAGAAATTATCTACGAAGATTCGGTTATAATGTGCCAAAAATGCACAAAGGTTCGCCATTTTGTTGTGGCTTGTCCCAGCTTTGGGAAGGCAGTTCACTCTTGGAAGAAAAAAGAAAATAAGGTTTCAACAAAACCTTCGGAGGTACCCTTAGTAAGTGGTGTCACAGAAGGTTGTCATGGAAGGTGTTGCTTCAAATGATGCGACATGGAAGGGATATGATTTGAATGCAGAGTTGGTTGGTACCCTACTGGTTTCAATCTTTGATTGTAAGGAAAAAGGTTGGTGCCTTTAGAAGAGTTTTGAACTTGAAGCGACCAAGAAGGGGAAGGTGGTTTATGAGAAATCTAGCATGGATTTTGTGGTCAACCATGGTGAACTTATTCAAACCTCTCTAGAACGTTTTGGCTGTAAACCACCATAATATTTTCTTTGATACTTCTTGTTTGTTCATTGTAAAAAGGTGGAACCCTTTCAAAACCCTTCTTTCCAATTTATAACTTTAATTTGTTGTTTACTTATTAGAACATCTTTGATACGTTAAAAATACATTTACCCTTCATCAAAATCACCGCCACTCAATATTAGTTCTCGATGAAATCCATTCACGTCGTATAACTAACTTCAATTTACATAAAATTGTTTTTCATATCATAAAAGCATATCAAACAAACTTTTTTTTAGGGTTTTGTGTTTTGGGCCTCCTCTAAGTAGAGGAAACCTCCAAAAATAGGCGTATGCCGCTTTGAGCGGCCAACACACGGTATTCTTTAGTAAAAGGCGAAAGAATAGTTCGCTTTGTGTTGACCACGCGGCTCCGTAAGCCTGTATGGAGGCATGGTTGATTATTTATATGACCTCTGTTCCCCTGCATTTACATAACCCAGTCGATGTGGGACTAAAATAAGAAGAAGACAGAGAGAAGAGACATAATACAATGGAGTTATGAGAGATTGCAGGGTAACGTTCTTCTCTATACAGTCCGTCTATCTTTCTGTCGGCATGTATTTCCAAGGATTTACTTTTAATGTTTAAATAAAATCACATTGGCTTTGAGATTCACATTTTGTTGATTTTGAACAAACAATGTCTATGTCCATGCGATAAGACGAGCTTATTTTCATTCTTTACATCCATTCAAATGTTTAGAAATAGACTCTCCCTCTAATTGCTTATAATGTAAATAAGAAACCCAATTATTTGAAGAAAATTTGGATTAGATGTATTCAAATTTGATTTAAATATTACAATATAGAAGATGACAATCTATTTAATAATTAGCCAATAGGCTTTTATATGTGAGCATTATAGTGCTCGAAAAATTGTCTCATGTTGGAAATTTTTCTAAACTCGTCGGTTGTTCCTATCAGCGTATTCATTGAACCTCTTATGGGTGCAAGTGCTAGTATATATAATACTAGCAATTGGACTCATAAGGTTGAATGGGTGCATTGATCATTTTTTTATTAGAGTTGTGGGTGATGGAACATTTTTTTTTTTAATTATACTTAATATTGCATACAAACACCACAAGATCATTTGTGTAGTAAGCATTACATTGGTGGCCACAAACTACATCTAGTTGATCATGTTGATCACATTGGGCATATGATTGATCAAGACATGACAGTCATGAACAAGGAGAAAGCTCAAAAATCCTATTATCCTAGTCCAACCACCTTCATTCGATTTGGTCTTCCCATATATGAACAAATTAAAAGTTCTAATGGTTCATAGTTATCTAAATATGGATTTGCATCCTATTTTAAAACTAATAAGTATCCTATTGCTAATCAAATGTGTATAATCATGAACTATCAAGGCAAAGGGCTAGGCCTTCATGAACAAGGAATTATAGAACCCATTCATGTTTGTGTAAATAGAGGATTTTAGGGCATTAGTTACAAATCTCTTGATATGTAGAATAAGGATGCTAATGAGACTTCCACAAGTGCCAAAGAAACTTCTCCCAACATTAAAACAAGATCCTCCCATCATCCCTACAAGAATCTTGTTGCCACCAACCCTTTCATCAATATTGTCATTCCTACCACCAACCATGACATTCCATTACCTAAACCCCTCACTTGGAACCAACAAAATCACACATCAATCAACCTATTCCAAAATGATGAAGCTATCGCAACCTTCATGGGACTCCAAGGGGATATTCCTCCAAGGGATCATAAAATGGGCTTTGAAATCAATCTGGATGCATTAGCATATGAAGTAAAGAATCCACAAGAATCAAGGTATCACCATAATAAAATGCATCGATATACACTATCAAATCAAAATCAAGTAAAAAATTAATACGAATCCAAAGGGAAACATGGGTCCAAAAATAAAAAGGAAGCAAAAAAGAAAAATGGATCCCAAAGCAAAGAGATACAATGAATCCAAGTGGAGCATCCAAATCCACATCCCCAAAATCTAATCTTCCTTCAAACCCAGTAATCCCCCATCCCAATCCAAAAAACTTAAATCCAAATCTAAATATCCCAAACCTAAATCTAAAAATTAAAAATTCATTTGGATCCCTAAATCCCAAAATTTAAAATCAAAAAATACAAGTGTCTCCAAAAGTCCCAAATCCCATATATAAAAAATCCATAATCCAAATTTAAAAGTCTAAAATACTACAATCAAACATCCAAAGATTCAAAATCCACCATCCCATCCAAAACTAACCCATTCACAAAATGTGACATCATGTGTGAGAGTGTTGGTCCTCATTCCTCTTCTCCCCATGACATTTACTCATGCCTTCACAACTCAATCCTTTCATCCAACCCTTTTTCATAACCAAATCCATTACCTAATGTATTCCCACAAGCATACCCCTTTAATACAAGCTTTCACATAACCACCATACATCCTTCATTCAACCTACCTCCCATTCCATTTTCCTTGGCAGCATCCTCTACAATTGGGGTTACAATGATACCATGATTAAGGTGTTTACATTTGGGAGAAACCAACTTAGCAATCAATGACATACACAATGATATCTATAGAACACAATACAACAACATGGCTTGTGAGAAGCAATTATTCTGAATGGGATACTACTATCTCATTGTGCAAATAAATGCTTGAGCCCAAAATCAAAAATCTCAATCTAAAAAACTAGAAAATAAAAAAATAAAAAATAAAAAATATCAAAAAAGTTAAAAAATGCAAAAAACAATTGATCTAATGGTGAAAACCATTCTCATGGCACCTTGGAAAATTACCATGATGAAAACTTGTTCAGGGGCATCATGTGAAATCAGTTGTCTATATGAACCTTGCACTTGGGGTAAGCTTCTTCCATCCATTCCTCTCATTCATCCTTTATAGTCACTAGCCAACCATCCATACCATCCCATCAACCCGTCCATCATATTTGCATAACCATGTCATCATACCCAATACATCCTCCCTTCTTGTTTTTGACCTTGGCAATGACAGGGGAAAAATGTTTAAACATACTTTGGACACTTCTTGATAATAGTCAATATTTTGTCACAAATACTACAACATATTGTCTCAACTTGTGGATCAAGTTGAAATCTTCTTCAATAAGCATTACATCTCATTGTCATGAATGACATATATCAAGTGAGGGCATGTTATTCCTAATTGATGTAGTCCTTAGAGATTACATCCTAAACCCTTCCATCAATATATCCCCCATCCATCCCATCCCAAATCCTTCAACCATCCATCATGCAACCCACACTCATTCCACCCACTATCTACAATCCCTCAATCCTTCCATCCAATCCTCCCTTCATCCTTGTCAATAGACTTGGTTTTCCCTTGTCATTGGTTACAACATTGAGACAACAATCCCATCTCATAGAAAAATAAAGACTACCTAAAATCCATCCCTCCAAATGTAATCCATCCAAATCCATAGCACCATCTAGCAGAACTATCCTAGTGACACAATCCAAACACAACGACAAAGCAAAAAAATCCAAACAAATCTATCCAAATAATCTAGCACACATCAAAAAGTATCCATAGGCCTTTCTCCTAACCTTACTACAAGCCTTGTTTAGTTCTAAACAAATAATTACACCATTATTGGGATATATCATTCCTAATCCTTACATTGTTCTTAGGATATATCATTCCCAAATCAACAATGCTATCATCATCATCACTCAATCTTTAGTTTTTAGCTTGACTGGAAGGGTAAAATCATATATGTTCTTTGGCTTATGCTTGATCACTTGCTTGCTTGTGTGTTTTCTTATTGTATCTTACATCTATCCTTGGAGAATGTTATGGCAACATAATGGTCTTTCATATCATGGTGCTATATGTCATATGCTTGCTTGTGATTTTTTCTTTTGGGTAAACCCTCCCACATCTAGCAATCATGTCATCATGGTTTTCCATATTATGATGCATCCTATCATATACTAAAGAAAACACCAGGTTTCTCAAAATAGTTGGCATCTTGTGCAAGATTCATAGCATGTACCTCAAAAATAAAATCCATTCACCCTCTGTCTTATCCACTCCACCTATCCCTTCATCATATTCACCCTTTTATCATGAACATTCTTCACCCATTTTTCATATTCATCTTTCATTAGCATATCTATCCTACCCATTCATCTATATCTTTCATTTTCATCCCCCTCTAACTATCTTTGTTCATCATCAACAATCCCCTCCTCCATCATTTGCATCCAACTCTCCTAAAATCTTTGCTAACTATCTATTTCACTCATTTTGAGAGCACACTCATGTTCTTCAAACCCACCTATCCTCTTGAGAGGGTATCCTTACACTTAATCATCCAAAATCAAAATCGACAATCCATCCAAGCATTAAAGTATCAACCAGTCATCAATCATCATTCAATCAATCCAATCAAATCAATCTCAATCAATCGACCTAAATCAAATAAAATTATTAATCCATCCTAAAATCAACATCCTAATGCTTGGGGCATATTATCACCAATGTCATCCCACCAGGTGCCTATATCTTCTTTCTTTGAAACATCATTGCTTCTTTTAGTCATAATTCCATTTCAAAGAGGGGAAATGTAGACACTTAAATTTCACCATATCCTAACAATGCATCTAACATCATAATCCTAATATAACTTTTGACACCTTCCTAAGGACATCCTAGCCACATTACATCATCTTAACCATAATTAATTAGACAAATCATATTTATTGAATTAATTAGGATTATCCATTTAACATTGATTAGATAAATTGCATTTATTTATAATTGGTTTTATTTGAGCATTTGTTTTATTTTTTATTCCTTCATTATGCTTTATCTAAGATATTCTTGGGTTTGGAATTGGGATCTTAGATTTACATTAGTTTCCTCTTATTTTGCTCCAAATATAGGGTATACATTCTCACTAGAAATAGCCTATATCTCCCAAATGTTGATACCTGGCTTCCATCTTCAACCTCCACCTAAACACATAAGGATCCTCATCCTCTCACCACTTCATCACCCACTTTGATTGTGTCACTATGATATGTTCCCATGCCCATATTTGCAGTAATGTTCTCGATGCTATGCTCTAACCCTACCTGTAGGTGACCAAATGTAGATCTTGATACAACTGCAATAGCATGCATAGCTCTTAAGCAAACACCTCCTCATCCTTAATCATATTTTTCACACAATCAACCAATCTAATTAATAAGTATCGCCTCATATTTTCACATAGCAAACCACCACCAACAAGAGCCATCATCACTAGGGGAAGATCCTCTACCATCCCTTAACATGATCCAAATCTAGTGACAATCACCATAAAGGCAAATCTATTTGGCCCGACAATTTTTGTAGTGACCTCTATGGGTGCCTCTCACTAAAGTACATGATAGTTCTTGAATCATAATGTAGAGGATCATCTAGACATCCTCTAATGTAACAGTCATCTCTCTAGTAGGTAGATGGAAGGTTTTCATCTCAAAATTCTAGCACTCATCCAAGGTAGTTAGCATCTCTCGATGTGCCCTAATGACTGGTATAGTCATAATGTGCCACAACCCAACTAGCTCCAATGCTACCCACTCTAGTCCCCGATACTATTTGTCAAGTCCAATGCCACCGATCACCCCTCCCACATCATCAGTGCCAACAATTACTCCTACATTTAGCCCAAACACGTGTCAATCTTAATTCCTCTTCTAAACTAGTGCTACATCGCACTAAGTACATATGCACCATAGTTTGCTATGCATGCACTGAAGTGCCAATAGATGTGCCTCAATGATGAATGCACTACATTTTTCCATGCATGCACTTCACTTTGGCACACATGCCACATCTATCAATGCATGCACTCCCCAAATGCATATGCCAAGAATTGTTACACATATGCCCTAGGATACAAATCATCCTAAAACGCATGTATTGTAGCCTTTCTAAGTTTATTCCCTACCAAATTATAAGTAATAAATGCAATAATTAATTCTTAACCTAAGAACTCACTGATATCCCACTCCCATCGTGTTGCATATACTCCCTCATGTGCTCATTGTAGTGCTTGTGGACTAGTACACAATCCATTCTACTCTTAGGGTGCTCTGGTCAAACTCTAGTTTACTATTGGTTAGGGTGAAAATGAAAGTTTTAACCCCTACCACTATTTATTCACACCCCTTCACCCATTTTTCTCTGTTCTTTTTCCCCCTCTCACTATTTTCACCCTTTTTTCATATTTTCCCCTCATTTTTCTTTCATCCATATTTTAGCCATCTCTCTTTTTCGAGAGACCACCCGTGTCATTTTTCACTTGCCTTCTCTCTTGAGGAGGCATCCTTTATCCACTCAGTAATTCTATTTTTATTTTATTGGGGCATCTTTCCATCCCCTTCACCTCACCATGTGCCTCTATAACAATACCACTTCTTTTAGTTGTGATGTCATTTCAAAGAGGGGCAAAATGTAAACAAATTAAGTAAATAATATGATCATTTTAATTAATTAGTGATCATAAATGAAAAGGTAAGTTAGCATGATAATGAAGATGTGTTAATGTGATATTAGAATAATATAAGTTAGGTATGACATTAGGAGATGGTATAATTTAGGTGTCTACATTTTGCCCCTCTTTGAAATGGCATTGTGATGTAACAACATTCCAAATAAAGTAGATATAGGCACTCAGTAGGAATGACATTGATGATAAGATGTCCCAAGTGTTGGGATTTTGATTTTGGGATAGACTGATGGTTTGGATTTGATTTATTGATTGATTGGATGATGATTGATGGTTGATTTTGGTACTTCAATGCTTGAAGTGATTTTGGATTCAAAATGTTGACCTTAATTTTGGATGATTTGGTTATGGATGCCCCTCGAGAGGATAGGCAAGTTTGAAGAACACAAATGTGCTCTTGATATGGATGATGGATGAAGTAATTGGTGATCATGGACAGAGTTAGTTACAGGATGAATTGGCGGAGAAATAGAAAAGAGATACAAATTAAAGATTATGAATGTTAATAATGTGTGAATAGAGGATGATGGATGCATGAGTGTTGATACAAGATGGATGATGAAATGGTTATTATATATATATATGGAATACAAATGATTAAAGGATAGATACGATGATGAAAAGTTAGGTGGAATGGATATGATGGGGTGTGAAGGGTTGGGAATGTTAAGGTACATGCTATGAATCTTGCATAAGATGCAAACTATTATGAGCAACCTGGTGTTTTTTATAGCATAGGCATCATGCATCATGATATATAATGGACCATGATAATGATGATGTGATGTATACATAATAAACTAACCCAAAAAGATAAATTTTCAAGCAAGTAGATGATATTTGGCACCATGATATGAAAGACCATGATGCCATTGTCATGATATGCTACAAGAACTTATACATATACAATGAAAAAAGATAAACCCATCAAGCAAGTAGCACACACAAGCATAGATGCAAAAATGGAAAACAAGATTTTACCCCTAGTTAAGATAAGAACCTATTTTTGATGATGATGATTATGATGATTGGTAGATTGGGAACAATATATCCCAATTATTACATTTATTGCACTTCCAAGCAATGATATATACAAGGGAGGTGGGTGAGGGAATGATATATCCTGACATCCATGATGATTTTCTTAGAGATGAGTAGGACTAAGGACAAGGTTAATGGGTTTGTTTTGTTTGGGATTGATTTGGATTGTATTGATAAGACGTTATGATAGATAGCACAATGGATTTGGATTGCTTGCATTTGGATGGATTGCTTTGGGAATTAGAGTTGGATTTGGATTTGCTTTTGGGTAGTATTTTAATTTTTGTTGTTGAATGGGATTGGTTGTCTCCATATGATAACTAGTGACAAGGGAACACCAAGTTTAGAAACAAGGATGGGAGATGGGTTGATTTAGGATGATGGGTTTGATGGATTAGGAATTTTATCGATGGAGGATCTCCAAGAACTATGTCACAATGGAATAACATTCCCCACTCTATAGATGTCTACTAGGATGTTGGACTAAAGGGATATAGCATATTGCATAAGATATAGCAAGATATTTTAAGGAATTGTTGCAGAAGGATTTGCTATGTCAAGAGATTGCCAAATCATATTTCAAGATTGTGCCTTAGTCCTTATCAAGATAAAAGGCAAGTAGGGAGGATGAATGGGAATGATGACAAGGATATGTGGATATGATAGATTAGGATGATATGATGGGGGTAGGATGGGATATATGAGATAAGTTGGCCCCAAGTGTAAGGTACATAGATAACCTATTTATACATGATGCTCATGAATGGGTTTTCATCATGGTACTTATCCAAGGCACCATGAAATGGTTTTGACCATCAAATAGACGATTTTCTCTTTACTATTTTGATTTTTTTTTTTGGATTTTTTTAAAATAGTTTTTTTTTTGAGATTATACTTATTTGATTGGATGGTAATTGGATGGCATTGATAGATTGATATTCAGAGGGTAGATTCACATGTCCTTGTCCATCTGATATAGTTGATGTAGATGCTCTTGTCATAACATGCTAGTAGTGACCTACCTAAAGTAATTGATTCATCGAGATCATATCACTCATGTACAATCCATTAATGTCAGTGTGATCCTCATTGATAATAGTGTTGGCCTTATCCAAATGTTTGCATATTGATAGGGTACCATCATATCCCTTATAGTAAAGCGTTGCTACCATAATGTGAAAGATATGGGATTTGGGGTTTTTGAATTTGAGGCATGATTTTAGATTTGGATGGGGGATGTTGAATGTGGATTTGTTGGCAAGAGACACTACTAGGCATGATAAGTGTTGTCATTGATGGCAACTAAGTCTCTCTACACATCCACATTACATAATTTGCCCAGACTAGAAATCAGATTGAAGATCTGTCTAAGTCTGAGAAGTCAAGAACAGAGTGTGTGACAGGGTCCAGTATCTTGGTCTGGATCTCCTTGGGAGTAGATCAGAGTTTGCTGCGGATCTGAGGGAGTCATAAGCATTGTCAAGAAAATCTAAATCCAGAATTTTGGCCTCCGATGATGGAAGAGTCAATAGTTATTAGCATCTGAGTATCAAGTTAACAGTTTGACAGAACAGACAGAAAAAGAAAAGGTCGACATTGTAATTGATCTTGGTTCTGGATGTATGGATGTTGTTGGTTGAACAAGTTGTGTTGATCAATGATAGTAGCCGACTTGACTAATGATTTTTGAGTGTAAGTTTTGGTCCGCATCTCAAGTTATGCATGGATCTAGCCAACAAAGCAGAGTATTCAATAAAGTTCCAAGTGTTCTTGAAGCCGATTGAAAAGTAATTAAAGATCAGGATGTGGATATATATAGCCGATGGATTTGGATGATTTTGGTGTGTGTGTTGCAAACATGGAGTAAAGGCGAAAAGAGCAGAGATCTAAGATTCAGATGAAGGCAGAGCAATAAATAGAGCAAAGTGAAGATGAAATGTGTAAGATCAGTGTTTTGTGCTTAACCGAAACTGAATTCATGCATTAGTAGATGCTTCTCATCAGTTCAAAATCTCTGTTATTCTCTTGTAATCATTTATAGGCAGTGAGCCTCTATTTGAGTAGTGAGCTCTAGGTAGTGAGCCCGAATGCATGTGCATTCTCATTTGTAAAAATACTTTTAACAGGGTATTAATTTTTGTGGGTTAACCCCCACCGTGGTTTTTCCTTTAATTGGGTTTCCACTTTAAAATTCATGGTGTCAAGTGTGTTATTTATGATTCTACTCATGTGTTATTGATTCATGCTTTAATGTTTATTTGATTGTAAGTTGTAAAAGAAGATTAAAGGTAGAAAAGTTTAAATTGTGTGACAAATGATTCACCCCCCCTCTCAGTTGTCTGGACTAATTCCAACAGGATTTAGGTGGATAGAGTGGTTATTTAGATTAGGTTGGAGGATTCTCAACTCACCATACTTGGGATGGTGGATTATAGAGTCTGGGTTTTGGATTAGGATGGTGATTAAGACCAACATTCTTATACACCTTATGTGTCGAAAGTGATGATAATCTTGAAGGTGGTGGACACCTGTTATATGCAAAGTCCATCTTTCAATGTTGCTCTATATTTTGAGTGATTCCTTGAATTGGATATTTTGCTTCACTTGATTTGATTGGTCCACTTTTCTTTGGGACCCATATTGCTTTTATGTATCCTCCTTGATTTTTGGATTCATTCACATTTGATGTTTGATTTTGATCCTTTGCTTTGTATGATTTACAATTTTGTTGGTCCCGATTGATGGGTTGAGGATGTGGAAGATAAAGTTTGATTGTATGGATAGTGGAGGTGGAATGATTGTTGGAAACAAGCTTGTTATAGGGGCTATGAATGGTTTGTATCTTGATGTTTTCATTAGATGAAGTTGCCTCAATGATCACTGAAGTATCACTAACACCATTAGAATTTTTAGATGATTGATAGGTGATGCCTTGAACATGATTGATGTAGATTGGGATAGGCTCTAGGATGCCTTGCTCATGAAGGCCCAATCCTTTTCCTTGATAGTTCATGTTTTTACATATCTTGTTTTCAATAGGATACTTGTTATTTTTTAAGCATGATGCTAGCCCATTGGTGTGTTCACAAGAACTATTAGAACTTGCTATTGTCTCATATGTGAGAAATCTTAACTTGATGAAGGTGGCTAATCCATGTTGATAGGATGTTTATGCTTTGATCATTTGAATGCTCAATGGTAGCTTGCTTATTGATATGTTTGATATGATCAATATCATTTGCTTAATTTTATGTGTTTATGGGGACCAAGTGTCTCATCATGGGAAATGGATGTCATTGGAGTGTGGATAGGATCAATTGGATGATGGATAGTATTAGTTTGGATTTCTGGCTCACAGATGGGGTAAATTTGGAATGAGGGGATGAACTTGGAGCTCTTGATCATACATAGCTTCTTGATCATAGATAGAAGCATCTTGGATAGTTTTCTCCTAATCATGGATAAGATGAGTTGGGATGCTTTGATATTTATTTGGCTAGGTGCATGTTTGATCTTGCTTTGAATTTTTTTCTTGATAGAGTTATACTAGTTTGTATGATAGTATAGGTGGTTCTTGGATAACTGTGATATGCTCTAGATGGTCAACAACATAGTTGCACAATGGGTTTTGACTTGAGATTTGGATAAGAGGCTCTTCGATAGGCTCGGTGGGCATTGATTTGCATGATAGTGTTTGATTTTGGGCAAGGATGGTCCTAGGAGACTCTTTGATAGGCTGGATAGGCATTGGATTGCATGATGTTATTTGATTTTGGATAGGCATGTTGCTAGGCTTTGGATTGCATAGTGGTGTTTGACTTTGGAGGGTACTAAGTGACCTTTGGATAGGATTGGGAGATGTATGCTCATTGGCTTTGTGCTCTCTAGTTTGATGTTTTTCCTTTTATAGTAGTCCTTGGATAAAATACAAGTCATAGGATTAGATGGTTGATAGGATTGTTGGTTGGTTTGTGACAATTTAGATGATGAAGGACTTACATAGGAGGATGAGGCTTTGATTTTGATTATATTTTTGAGGATTTAGAATTTAGACATAAATTTGTTTTGAGGGTCTTGTCCTAGAATGGTGTTTCCATTTCCAAGGTTGGTATGAGGATGACTTATGGATGTTTGATTTTGGTTCATAGGGTAGCTAGTACTAGCATGCTCTTGGTTTAAGGGATCTTGGTTATTCATGGTTAGTTGATTAGAGCCTATGGAAATCTTGCTCATAGTAATGTTATCAAGGGTTGGATATGGATTAACTTGGTTATGGCCATGTTTAGTTCTAAATAACTCATAAGGATCATCGTTATATTCATCTTGATCCATAAGGCTATCATCATCATCATTTTCAAAGGGGTTTTTAGATTTCTTAATGAACTTTTCAAACTAGGGGTACATGATAATTGGCTTGTTTATACTTTAGATTTGGCTTGGTTGAATTCAAAAGGTGATTTTTGGGGGGTTTTTGGATTTTTTGGTTTTTTTGGTTTTTTGGATTTTTAAAGAAAGGCACGGGTTTTCACAAAGGATAAGACAAGTGAAAACCAAGAACAAACTAATTTATTCAAGTGGGTTTGTATGTGCTTGTAGGTCCACCATTAATGCCTTGTCTAGTTGTGGAGTGTAAAGCCCATGATGAGGCATTGACCATTTTTTATCACCCAAGATCACTCTATGGCACGAGGGGAGAGCATACATGACATACAAAATTGATTATAGAGGAATGGGGTGAATAGCTCCTCGACACTAACCACTAATCGATGCACCACAAACAAATATGGTTGATGGTATCTATCTAGGCTAAACAACTCTTGCTAGGGGATGTCCTCTATATACCCAAGGGTAAAAGAGGTCAAAGTCTATAAAATACAGTCCCATCTATAAGCATGTGGTCATGGGACAAGTTCCTTTCCAATTCACCTTATATCCTTATGAAAAAGAACACCAGACATGATGGTGCTCCTTTGAGGTACAACTTTCACTCTCCCCCCTTTGTATACCCTGTCAAAATATGTTGTTCAGGTCATCCCCTAAGGTGATGAAATCCTTAGGTAGGCCTACTAAAGGGAAAGAAAATAGAGTACTTTTGATTCCTAAGATCACCTTGTGGTGTGAAGGAAGAGCTTACACAACTTGATTTCTTAGGATTAACACAACAAAAGAGAACTATAAAGTGTTTTTGATCTCCAAGTTCACCTTTTCATGTGAGAAGAGAGCATACACACTTAAATTCATCACAAGAATGACAAATAATGTTCATTTCCCATTAAGCATATAATATGTGCAACTAAACTAGTGATTAAAAGATGGCCTCAGCAAACGTAGCTACACAAAATGAGTTAGTAGCTTCAAGAATGATGTTGGACAAGCCATGATTTTGCTACAAGAAATGCATTATAAATTAAAATTTAAAACCTTGATCAATTAGAAAATAATGTTTTCATGCAATAAAATAAAGATCATGATAATGATCTTCATGGTTTTCTAGTGAATTTTTTAAAAAATCACTAAATTACAATTCCCTATACAAAAGATGAGTATTTGAAGATCAAAGATAAATAAGGAGGTTCAAACAATTATACCTAAAAATCAAGCCAAAATCTATAAGATTCACCTCCTACAAAGCAAAGTTCTTTGAGTTAGCTTTCCAATGCTTATAAAAGCTCAAAAATCTAATATACCAAGCCAAAGTTATGTAAATTTTAAAAAATGCTCCTTTAGGTGATTAGAATGAAGGGGGGAGGCCCTAGGGTGGCGCCACCAAGACAAGTGATGCTCGAGTGGTGCACCAATTGTGAAGTGGTTGTGTGTGGGTGGCAAGTGCAAGCAACACCACTTAGGTGTTAGCACCAGGTCTTATCCCCTTAGGCTAGATGGAACCATGATCCGAACAATCCATGGGATCATCAGTTGGGTGAGAAAGTGGCCTCCCTTGGTCCTTAATGTGACTAGAAGCCCAGCTTGTGGATGCCCTATCCTTCCAACTTGTAAGTAAAACTCTTTTTTTTTTTCAACCCTGTAAATAATATCTTAATTTCTACCAATTAAATTTTTTAAATAAATAAAACTATGAAATTTTTAAATGTTAAGGTCAAGGAACTACATAGACCACCCTGTTAGTCCATACAGTACAAACTATACGAATCAGTAGGGCCATAGCAAGGCACCAATTTGTTGCACCTAAAAAAACATTTTACCTCCAAATCCTATGGAATTTTATGTCAATTTATAGGTTTTTGGGCCTTTTAGGTCCATTTTGCTAGAGGATGCTCTTGACATAAGCTCACCCCTAGATCTCTCTAAAAAGGAGTGAAAACTTGCAAGATCAAGATAACAAAATCCTGCAAACACAAATAGTAGATCAATGACAAGGTCCTCAGTAGAGTCGCTAAAATACATATGATAAAATGCAAATTCAAAGAAAATAGAAAGCATGCAAATATAATTTGTTTAACCTATATTAAAACATAACCTCCAATTGTGCTAAAGAGAGCTTTAAAATAGAACAACACTTGGCAAATTTTACTAATGTTTACCCTCTTTGTTGAAGTCAATTTGCTCAAGATGTAATAGATGTGGTTGCTCACAAGTTTGTGCAAGAATCTAGCAACATGTACCTGTGCTCTTCGTCAATTGTCTATTTTTTGATAGAGAATGAGGTTAAATTTATAGATTTTTTACTGTGAATGGATTGATCTAAGGATACAATTTGAATATAGATAAGGATAAGATTTTAGAAAATAGGAGGATAAGGATGAGGATAATCAATGAGAAGATATGATAAGATATGGGCAACTAATTAATGGATTTATTTATTTATTTTAGTTAACTAGTTGCACATTAGTTAGAAATAGAAATGAATCGTGGAAGATATATGATAGGATAAAATGGATTTACTTATTTATTTTGAAACAAATAGGTGAATATTAGTCTAATTAACTAAATAATATGAATTATTTAATTAATTAGTGTCGAAAATGAAAAGGTAAGTTAGCATGATAATGAAGATGTGTTATTGTGATTAGAATAATATAAGTTAGGTATGGCGTTAGGAGGTGGTATTGAAGATGGGAGAATATTCAAAGGTAGATAAAATAACAAAAGCAATAAAACACAATGTTTAGACCTTCGAAGATCCCTCACTCCTTGATAAGGTTGAGGAGAGTGCACCCAAGAGCTCTCCTAGCTTTACCCAATGTTGAAATAGTATAATGTGGATTGCTCCTTGTTCTTCAACACAATATGATGAGTGGATTTAGCTATGGATTGATAGAAGATTTGATAGAGACGAAGATAAGAGATGGTTTGGCTATGGAGATTTTGGCATTATGATGGCATGATGGAGATATTTTGGAGGAATTTGGGCATAGTAAGGATGCTATGAAGAATTTATGATAATGGCTTAGATGAGGGCTCTATTTATAGACTTTTGGTAAAAGGATGGAGGGTGGGGATTGAAAGTTTAGATCAATGGCTAGGGATGCTTAAGGAGTAGGGTTTTGGATTGGAGTTCTACTCTTGTGACAAGTGTCACAAAAGGGTTGAATAAGAGAGATCAAAGGCTAATATTTGGTCAATAAGATTGGATGGCTCCCATTATTTGTGAATTTTAAATTCACATTGGGAAGGATGAGGAATGAATAAAAAATTCATTTCCATGGGAGAGTGTGAGGATGGGAATAAAAGTGAATTTTTAATTCACATAGGAAAGGGGTTTGCATTAATGAAGATTTGGATAAGTTAGATGAAGGGGATAAAATGAAAATTTTTAATTCACATGGGGAAGAGTTCCATTAATGGAGACTAAGACAAGTTAGATGGGGAAGGGCTCCTTTATGGGAGATTAGGACAAGTGAGAATAAAAAATTACTTTATGTGGAATAAAGGTTAATTTTTTATTTGTTGGGTGTGGGAATGAGTGTTAAGTGAGGTTTGACCAAGGTAATCAAGGGTATTAACTTAATTAATATGGCTAGAGAAAATTAGTAAAAGGGGTTAATGGAGGGTTAAAATTAATTAAATAATGGTTTATTTAACTAATTTAGGTCTAGGGGTCATGCAGGCTAGGGTAACTAATTAAATAATTGATATTTAATCAACTAGGCTAGGTTTAGGTTGATTAGTAGGGTAGATTAATCAAATAAGTATGATTTATTTAATTAATCAAGATTAGGAGATGGAGAAATTAACTAAATAAATATTGAGAATATTTATTTAATCAATGAGGATATAGTTATAAGGTATAGTGATAAATTAAATGAATTAATTGATCACAAAGGATAGATAAATGGCTAAGGGTAGATGATTAGGGATAAATTAATTAAATAAATTAGATTTATTTAATTAATAGAAGGGATAATTGGTAGTGTAGAGATACTGGAAATTGGCTTGTAGACCAAGTCAATTTTAGGTGTCTGCAGGTATAATTTAGGTGTCTACACTTAACATCGCCTGCATTCCCTCACTAATCCTATATCACTCCTACACTAATTAATTAATTAAATTATTTAATTAATTAGGTTACCCCTCTTTTGCCAAGTAATTAAATAAATTATATTTATTTAATTAGACTACCTTAACATTAGTTAATTAAATAAATTACTTTTATTTAATGAACTAAGCTAATATCACCCATCCATCTTATCATTTAAAAATAAAACATTTATCCCCCACCTTAAATCCCAAAAATCCACATCATCCATTTAACTAATTAAAAATTACCTAATGCAAAGTTAAAACAACTTTGCATCCTAGCCATCCATCAAATCCCATTTAATCTTGGCCCTCCATGTGGTCACCTCCCTCTTCCGAATCAAATCTCATGTGCAAATTCAAGACAACTTTGCATCTTGACCATCATCTAAGTGAATCTAATTCTAACCCTTCATCCCAACCTTCAATCCTCACTAATCAAATTCCAAGAGCAAAAGTTAAATCATCTCAAGCAATCTTATCCAATCACCTCCCAACCACCAACCTCTATTTCTCTCCAATCAACCAAGTCAAAAGCATCTCAAGCAATCCCAGCTATCCATTTTGAGGCAAGATCTCAACCCTCCATCTCTTCAACCTCAACTCTATAAGTCCATCATAAGTCAACCATTTCAAGAAGAATCCATCTTGTGTAGGTACATGCTGCCACTTTGAGGTCTTAAAAGAGCAATTCAACATTCCAAAAGTAATCAAGAGCACATACAACATAGCTAAGGCTTGCATTTGGTTGTAGTCTGCTAGTTTTTATTGTGTTTTGCATTCCTTACTTGCTCAATCAAAGGTAGTGTCTAGGTTTGAAGTAGGATTCATATTTATTTGTGTTTCCTTCTTGTTTCCTTCAAATTCTTGTTGTTACATAATTAACATAGTGTAAACCTAAGATTGTTGTATCATTTGAATAAACATTCACAAAAAAAAACATCTTTGAAGTATTTATTTCTCCTTGTTGAGGAATGCTTAAATATCCCTCTAAGCTATAAAAAATAGATCATGTGCCAATTTTATATATCTTGAACCTTCATATTCTATAGAAATATAAAGAGATGGGCATGGCTAGTCGGTTAGGTATCAAAATTTCATAGCCTCCCTCCTTTCTATGTAGGGTTATTACATCTTTCCTACTCTAGAAGATTTTGGATGCTATAGCACAATTACTAAGTGTAGTACACTTTATTTGAATTTTTTGACTAGTTGGGAAGCTTAAGAAGAAAATATCATTTTTTATGAGTTTTAAGTCCTAAGATTGGATTTGTGGAAATTTCTATAGTTGAGCTAATTCTTGTACCTGTGTGGGCTAATTAAGAAAAATCAATATTGATGCTCATAACATTACAACTCATCATGAAGTGAATGATATTGAGTTATGTAACCAAATAAATAAATAAGAAAAATGCACTTCTATCACAAAGATATGAATGTAAAAAGACATGGAAAAGTACGGTTCCACTAAGATATATTGAGATATTAAATCCTTAATTCTCATATCTAATTCCTCTTTCTCCTATGTGTGAAAAATCTAATAGTGTTCTACATGTACTATCCATTTATTGCTTCAAGAATTAAAACATTATTGTTTCATTATTTATATGGATTTGTACAAAAGACAAAATAAACAACTTGAATAACAATTTTCTATGAATTTAGAAAGAAATAATGTAATTGATCTAAAAGTTCAAATAACATAAATAGTTGCATCAACTAATATCATTTTGACCTAGCAATTATGATAAAAATGAAGTACAAACATGCAAACCACATATAAATTCTATTAAAAAAACAAAAATACTTGTGGAATCCTTAAATTACTTAATATGAATGCATGATTAGGTTGTTAATGGAATAATCTCATTTAGTAAGAAATGTGAGAGAAGGGTGGTCTATAAAGCATTAGATGTTCCAAAATATTTTGTAATAGAGAAAGAGTATGTTCCTCTTCTTTACTACAAAAAAAATTTAAGTGCTCGTGGGCTTTTCCTTGTAATTATTACCACCCTGAGAACTAAATTATGTAGACTAGCCTCCAAATATCATTATAGATGCAAGATTCATATAAGTCACTAATTACAATTTTGTAAGAGGTTAGTCACCATGTTTTTGATTGATATGCCTATTTCAATAACATAGGAAACCCAACAAGAACAAGTACAATAAACAACATCTGTTTTTCTTGATCCTACTTGATCTTTCAAAGACCTTATGATTTTCTTTAGCTTATTGATAAGTAGAGGACTTAATGTTTTTGCACTTAAGAGTATCTAAAATATAAAGAATAAATCATATCCATCACACTAACATTTATCATTTATCATGGTTTCTTCTTTCATACTTAAAGAGTATCTAAAATATAAAGAATAAATCATATCTGTCACACTAATATTTATCATTTATCATGGTTTCTTCTTTCATACTTAAAGAGCATCTAAAATATAAAGAATAAATCATATCCATCACACTAACATTTATCATTTATTATGGTTTCTTCTTTCATTTATGAAATCCCTAATAACTTGTTTACCCATTTAACCATTCTTTCATAAATAAAATTCCTAACGACTAAATTTTATTAGGGTTTTGTGTCTTAAATTTTATTAGGGTTTTGTGTTTTGGGCCTCCTCTAAGTAGAGGAAGCCTCCAAAAATAGGCGTATGCCGCTTTGAGTGGCCAACACACGGTATTCTTTAGTAAAAGGCGAAAGAATAGTTCGCTTTGTGTTGACCACGCGGCTCCGTAAGTTTATATGAGGGCATGGTTCATTATTTATATGACCTCTGTTTCCCCGCATTTGCATAACCCAATCGATGTGGGACTAAAATAAAAACGACAGAGAGAAGAGACAGAATACAATGGAGTTATGAGAAATTGTAGGGTAACGTTCTTCTCTATACAGTCTGTCTATCTTTCTGTCGGCATGTATTTCCAAGGATTTAGATTTAATGTTTAAAAAAAATCACATTGGCTTTGAGATTCACATTTTGTTGATTTTAAACAAACAATGTCTATGTCCATGCGATAAGACGAGCTTCTTTTCATTCTGTACATCCATTCAAATGTTTAGAAATAGACTACCTGTAATTGCTTATAATATAAATAAGAACCCCAATTATTTGAAGAAAATTTGGATTAAATGTATTGAATTTTGATTTAAATATTCCAATATAGAAGACGAGAGTCTATTTAATACTATTAAAATTTATGTTCCTGTGAAATTTTAAAAAATAAATGGAGTAAAAATAAGTTTATTAATTAGAATTAAAAAGTTTGAAATATTAAATTTTCAATTAGAACAAAAACAACTTTAATGATACTTTATATAACAAAATCAAAAGATATGTGACTACATTATATAATTGAATGATGCATTTCAAAAGGCTTACAAATTAATTAAGTTTAAATGACATTCAAAGTAGTTGTCATTATCATTAGAAAGTGGAAGATGAAATATTACAAAGACAGTAGAAATTGTAGTTTGATTGATGAAAATTGTTTCCAACATTATCAACGAAAAAATAAAAATATTGTTAATATAAGGAATAATTCTTAGGATCTTGATTATTGCATTAATCAACAAACAACTTACATTAGTGAAATTGAGTATGACACCATTTTATTTTTCATGTGTCCTTTCCTTAAAAATGTGAGAAATAACTTCATCTAACTATACAACTCAACTTCTCTCCACCAGCTAATATATTCCAAGCACTCAAATGACATTGTTACTTTCATTCATGGTGTGGTCAAATATAGCAGCAGTATCTAGTCTCACTCCTAAATTTATGTATGGTAGATAGTACCTTATTTCTTTCTTTGCTTTTTTTATTTTGTGTATTTCATACATTAAAGAAGATTCAAATGATTTGTGATGCCCCGTCATGCAACCCTAGAGTGTTAGACTAAACAAGAGACAACATTGCAAAAAAAAATTTTTTTTTTG
Organism: Cunninghamia lanceolata; assembly: GCA_027924645.1. NCBI lineage: Eukaryota > Viridiplantae > Streptophyta > Pinopsida > Cupressales > Cupressaceae > Cunninghamia > Cunninghamia lanceolata. The sequence continues at coordinate 1,524,244 of BSBN01000684.1, forward strand.
AAGCAAAGATATGCATTATACATTAAAAATAACAACAATAATACAACATTAAATGAATGTACAGCTAACACCTCTAGGGAACATAACTGCATCAGATAATATTATAACCATACAAGTGATAAGAAACACAATACAACAGAAGAAGAAAAATACATTATACATTGGCCAAGTTAAATAATTACAAGTTCCAATACCAAATTACAAGACCGATTACATCAGTTTACAAATAATACAATTATGAATGTATACAACAACTTGAAAGTGTAGAGCAACTCTGGAACTGGGACACTTATGCACTGATCTCCAAACAAACATCCAAAAGAACCAATGGATAGCTATGCCTCCCAACCATGTGGAACCCTGAGGTCCACCCCTCTGAGCTAGGAGATAACAATGAGGTTCCACTAGGTCAAGGTTACAACAATTAACACAATAACAAGATACAAATCCCATGCAGACAAAACAAGATAACAAGACTGCACTAACACGATAGTACTCGCCAAAACAAGACAAATCAAATCATCAAGCTAAGATCAACCATCAATACAAGTTTGCACTCCAGAGGTCACAACAAAAGACAAAGAGGAAGAAACTCAACTACGGTAAGGAGAGTGTCATCACATGGTCCTAGTATGGGTTACCCAGGCTATCTCTCACTAGAAGCCAGCCCCCATCTATGGTTACCCTGGCAGCCTCTCTCTAGGCACCAGCCCCATAGGGTGACACATGCAGAGCCAACATGTCCTCTCATGGAGACAAGGAGGTCGGCCTTGCCAACCAGGCCTTCTCATCCCATCCGTAGCCTGCAAGAGCACTCAAGGTATGGGTGAGGTATCTTACTTCTTGTTATGTGATTTACTACCCCAACCCTCCTAAATAAGTTATTAAGTTTTCTCTTGCTTATAACTTCCATGGGGTTACCCAGGCGACCTCTCTGGGCACCGACCCCACCATGAAAGCCACTCTCCTAGCAATCCCTGACCAATCATCCAAAACCAAAAACATACAAGGACAAGGGTTTAATAGATTTCAATCCATTACATAAGCCATTCACTTGACCACAACAATATAAGTCCCTTTATTCCCTTCAAAACTCAAAACAATACATCGTTGGAATAGATTGATACAATTAACAAGTTGCAACCCAAGCGGTTAAGCCTTTGGAGTCGGTAAACAGATACAACAAGCTATCTCCCACTAAGGAAACAAAGGTGGAGATGATTATGGCATACCTTAAACCCATATGACTCAGGGCCAAAAATAAATCTAATAAACAATTCCTTCAATACCTCTTATTGATACTAACTGACCCACGACCATCAAATAGGTCTGAATTACACTCAAATCCATCATCCATAAACATGGAAGCACTATGAAGTTTTAACCCAATTTTTAATACCAAAACTATAAGACTCACATTACCATAATAAATTATTTCACAAAAACCCTAATTTATTCATTAACTTGCACTAATGACAAAGGACTTCAACAAAACCATAACACCAATGTATGATGAAACCGATAAGCAATTAAGGACTATAAAATAACATATATTATTACTTCTAATAATTGCATCAATAACTCAAATCCCTCTAATATTCTTGCTTATTATCTACTTACTAACATCACTTCACACGGAATAGCATAATACAAACCATAACTAACAAATTCATTTTTACAAGGTAACAAGAGTATGACTAAGACTTAATTATTAAACTATCCTTCCATAAGAATCTAGTATAATAAATCATTCTAATATAACAACTATTTGGACTCATTATCCACCTTCATACTAATCAAGACTATTTACCTTATCCAATAAACATAAAGGAAAAGAGATTGGTAGAATAGATAAGTGTTCTAGAGCATACTATTTTTAAATAGATTCGTTCCATTAAATAGATTTAAAGGCCTAACTAAAAATGTGAGAAAATTATAAGAATGTTTAAATCTTGTGATGATACAAATACTAACTAAAGATTTAAATATCCAAAATCAACTATTTTCAAAATAATGAGATAACCAATAAATTTCTTATTTCATTACAATGGATTAATTAATACTAATCTATTAATAATTTCATTACTTTCTAAACGCTAATAGAATGTAAGCAGAAATGATTAATAAGGCAAGAAATTTTACTAATCATATCTAACAATCGATTACTACTATTACAACTACAGTTTGAGCATATTGCAGAATCTTACTATTTGAAAACTTAACCAAAAACTTCCTGAAATCAATTCACAAAGACCTACTATCTAATCTCATCACAAGGTTATTTCTAATAGCTTTGAATACTCTATACTAGGGAACAAAGAAGACACAATTGCCATTATTTTTTTGCCCTAAGACAGGTTTGGGAAGCTGACGGCCTCAATAATCCTACATCACTTTTTATGTTCAGCCTGGCAATGATTTGGTTGAGGTGCAATAAGAGTGATGATGATGATGGGAAAAAAATATAGATGTGACAATGAAAAGCTCCCCACTTCCCTTGGCGTAAATCTAACCATGGAGCCACCACAAAAGAAAACAGTTCGATGACAAATCTATTGGCTCAACGATGGCTAACAAAGAGAGAGAGAGAGAGAGAGAGAGAGTTCACAGCCATTAAAAGAAGTCATTGGAAACAGGGAATTGATTGTGGATTCTTTCTGTGGGTCTCCAAATGCAGACAAGAGGAATTCTAGATCGGCGACGAAAGAAGGGTTGGACAGAGATTAGAGAATGGCATCGATGCATTCAATGGGTATGCTGGAGGAACAGGCCTGCAGAGTTAACATTGTATTTACAAGGGGCAACGTCGTTGATGGTATTAAAGAGTCTCAAAAGAGTAATCCACCAATTCACAACCTAGATTGGCAATGGCGACCCTCTCCCTTGAATGGGATATGTGAAATGCAAACAAACAAAAAGGCTCGGTTGGTGCAAGAAGAATGACCCCCACAAGGTGGACTAGGTTAAGCAATAGTTTGCTTTTCAAAGAGGTTGCCATGAATTCAGAAGATTTGATCATAACTTGTAGGGTGAGCATCAGTCAGTGATCAAAGAAAATGTATGAGGAATCCATGGTCCTAGCTCACAAATCCACAATTCTATAAGCACACTAACTAAAAACAAACATGATGCTCAAATGCAGCAATGAATCGATGGGGAAAGAAAAGATGGGAGATGGGATTTCAAAAACAAGGTAACCCAATCCGACTAAAAAAAAACCAAATGCTTGATTTGACTATAGAGAGGAGATTAAATTTGATCCCTTCGAAGAAAGAGATGAGTATTTTAGTGATATGATTTTGCAGGTTAACAATATTGAGGAAACGTCCTGCAAGAGCATCCATCAAGTTACAGATTGATTACAAAATTGAAACCAGACAAATTTCAATTCAAATTTCATCTGGGGAGTTAGAATGTTCCAGAAGATGGCTCGATGTCGAGAGCAACCAGACAACAAAATATTCTAATTCTTCATAGCACAACACAAACAAGAATAAAGAAATTCTTAGAAGACATACCCGTACTTTCACGCTCTAGATCGAATCCTCCTCTAGAACTTTTTCCACCTTCCTCTGAATCAATCCTCCCCAAAATTCCCTTCCCAAAACCAAATAGTCCCGCACAATAAAAATAGCTAATCTCATAAATTACTACAATAATGCATCAGTTACCGAGAATCTCCATTCTTCCAAGAAATTTTAAAATTTCACTTAAAATAGAGATTTCCCCAAATCTGAAGATTCACATTCGACAACTCACACCAATCAATTTATTACCCACTACTATCCTTAAAAAGCTTGATATATTTATTACCCCTGAAAAGCTTCAGATGCTTAAATAAACATAAAGAAAGAAAAAGAATAATTATTTTACTCAATAATAAATTTTACTTCAGCAATATTCCACTTTTAACGACTACTCAAAATACTATTAAATTTAACATATAGATAGCATTATCATTATAATAATAGCTCGTTAAGATATTATCAAGAGAAACACATCGATGTAACTTAAACAAAAACTCAGCAATGCTCCACAACACGTGACGACTAACAACATGAAGAGAGGATCAAAGGGTCACATCACGACACAAAATCACAACAGAAGGCTGAGCTGACCTAGGAGAGTAACCCTCATGTTATCTCCATCAACGTTATCCATGGTGTAGGGCCCGCTCAGACTTGCTAAGTCAGGTGGAGTCGAGGCTCGGTACCTACAACCTGCATGAGAACGATGGGTTGTATATGATCAACTGCATATATATCAAACACAGCGAGTCAAAGAATCATGACGTACTAGGGTGCTCAAACCAAGTAGTACTACACCGTCCCTGCTCTGAAACAAGACTATAACCATTTCTATTTAAAATTAGATGCATAAAACATGATAATATTAAAACATCACTAAACATGTCCATCTTGTCATAATTGGAATAACAACAATGTCATCATAAACTCATACCACGTGTCAGAACTATATCAGTTGAACATAGTCTATCATGATCAAAATAAGTATAGACCATAAGCCTAATAATCCAAATATCTCAGAACTATTTGAATGCAAAGGAAGAACTAACAACTGTCTCAGATCAGACAAAGAGTAAAGTAAAACTAACAACTATCACAAACCAAAAAATGAGGGTAGACAGTATCTAATCTCACTCCTAAATTTATGTATGGTAGACAGTACCTTATTTCTTTCTTTGCTTTTTTGTTTTGTGTATTTCATATATTAAAAAAGATTCAAATGATTAATAAATAATAAGAATGATTAATACATTAATAATAATCTAAAAAAAACTTCATAAATTGTCACTATTGATAAGATATTTTAAAAAGAAGGAAATAACAATAAAGATAACTACTTCCATAGTATATTGAACATTGAAACAATATACAAACCATAATTTATTTGAATTATACATATTGATAGGTCAAGTACAAACCAATTTGATATAAATGGTATAAATAGTCATCATTCACCACCACCAATAGAAATAAGGGTAAGAGATTTGTTTCTTTTAACATGCATACACTCTACAGTTTGTAGTGAAGAGGAAAGCAGTTGGGATATGGGGGATGTAAGGATTGTGGGAAAGTAAAGGCAGGTGGTTCATACACATTAAAGTAAGTTCCCTTCAAGTCAGCCATTTTACATGTTACCTTAAAGTTAGCCTTTTTTGCATAGAGACTAATCAAAATGTTTCCAAATAATTTAATGCTTCCAAATAATTTGATATTTACATGGAGTATTGAGTAATTATAGTTAGATAATTTGTTGTGTAATCTTCCACAAATTTTCTATGTCCTTTTTGTTGGTTATATTTTTGCAGCACTATTGGAAGATTGAGGGAGCGGGCAGAAAACTGATTATTCTCTATTATTTTCAGGCAGTTTTAAATTAGGAAGTAAGAAGTGGTGCGCTTGAACCAAGTGTTCTTTTGAAGAGCCAAAATTCTTTTTATGAAGAGTACAAGAAAATAGGAGATTTTTTTATATGTTTATTGTCATTCTAAATCTTGATGTTAAATGGGTTATAGGTCATTTTTATAGGTTAATTTGAGGATGTTAAGAAAATCTCACTGCAAAAATATGCTTCATTTCAAAGCCTGAAAAATATTTCAATTTGAACAAAAATTTAAAATCAAGTTAAGTACCTTTCAAACATAGTTTATAAATTTTCATATTTTTGTATATCTATTTTTTTGTGTACCATGTTGCACGGTTCCTAAGACTTAAATATTGTTTTTGGTCACTTTTGAAATTAGGAGATTTGAAAATGCCACCCAAAGACCCTGTGCAGCTTAATGCAATCCTGAAAAGTATTACAGTTAAAACATAGCTCAAAAAGCAAGCATGGAAAGTCTTAAATTCAAACACAACTCTAAAATATTTTGAATGTGTGCTTTCAAAAATTGTGTACTAATTATATGGTTCCCAAAATTTATCTAAATACAGTTTCTTATGAACCTGATGTCAACATAGATGTAGTAAATATCAGGGTAAACAAACAAAATATTATGCTAAATACGACACCAAAAAGATCACATTGGTCTGAATATTAGTACATCTAGAGACAGAAAACAATATTTGATTGTCATTATTACAGAGAGTCTAGAATATTTCTCAAAGGTGAAGCATCTGTAGGGGATGGGAATTACTTATACCTTTCTGACTTGCATATTTTAGGGTATGGCAATCAATTAATACCAGTTTGATAACTATACAGATTGGTAGTCACTGGGAAGTGGTCTTACCCAATTATATTTTAGGTTCTTGGATGCTTTGTTGTTGGGTTCTTAGGAAACAAATGATGCAGGAATTAAAAAAACATTGGGTAAAATGAAAGGATTTTTGTGCTGGTGTCTCTTGCAAACCTGATGTTCTACAATTGTTTACATATTTGTGAAATTGTTAACTATGATGGAACAATGTTGTTCATGTCATGTAATGCCCTTTTCATATTGACATTGTATATTAGTGGTTGGTGGGCTTTATGTTTGTGTTAATAGCAACATAGGGGTCTCCATGACTGGGGAATCTGGACATGTGGCCTGTCTCTCTAGAGTAAATGATAACTTGAATGTGAATCTTGCGATGGACAAGGGGCCCTTAGTCTTGTGAGTTCAAACAATGTAATCTACAACTAAAGAATCAAAGTGATGGTTGTCTTGGTGAACATGGTCATAGTGAAATTTAAGATGGTGAAGTTCTCCCCGCTTGGGTGTTGTCTCTAGAAAATAGATTATTAGTCCCTGTCATAGGCAGGGTACCTATTGTTTTCATTTGCACATATTAGTTCAGTTTGGGAATATGTGTAATGGCAAAAATTAAGCCTTTGCCTATAGTTTTTTATTTTTACAGAATTTTTCAAAGACGGAAATTATTTTTTGATTGGACGTTGTCTATTTTAGCCCATTGGTAATAATTTTCCCCATTCTTAAAATCCCAAATTTTTCAGTATATGTGCAAATAATTTTTTTCTTAGTATAATGTTTGGAATGTTTTTTTAATTGTTTTCCCAGCCCATGGGGTTCTGTCACACAAATCCACGCATCTTCTTGTGCTTCCACATTCAGCACAGGTGTCTAAAGAGTAATTCCAACTTCAATATCTAAAACAAAAATCTCCATGAGGCTGGAAGGATGTATGTATTCGGCGGGGGAAGCGATTTTTTGCGCACAGGCAGCAAGGAGGCTGACGAAGGTTATGGAATCTGGCTTTACATTTACATGTGGCATTTGCCTAAAAGTTTCTTTTCACATAGAGTAGCGTATTCTTATGCAAGTATCATTCTTCTTCAAGGAATTCTAAATTTTTGGAACAAGAATTTACAGTAAAGTACACTAGTTGTCGCCAATGTCATTACATACACACATTCACAGTGTTGGGTATATACGTTAGATTTATCAAATACGCATGGTGTTGGGTACATATATAGGTTCCTTTTATTACTTATATGTGTTTAGCACATTTACAGGATCAATTTTATTGATTTTATTTGAGACTTGGCATTGTCTTTGAGGGTGCTCCTGTTTTGGTGGTGGTGACAACTCACAAGGAAATTATAAGCTCTCCCCTTACTCAACTCTTTAAGAAGATTTTAATAGGCCTCTTAAGTCCATTTAAGGTATGCCTCTCATTTGATTGAAAATTTTCCTTGTTGTGGGTGTGTGTATATTGGTTTTTATTTAGGGTTGTCTCTTCATTTTTATTTTTTTTGGGAAAAGGATATATTCAATATGTATATGTTTGTGTGTAATTTAGGGGCTGAGCGGGATAGCTTGTAATAGGCTTCAGAAGGCCCTGGTGGAGTGGCAAGTCAACCTTCTCGGCCTGCTTCAAGCACAAAGTCACCGATAATTTGCAGAGGTTAGTTTCTTCTGCTTCTTGCACTTTGATTTTCGTATGTGTGGGTTTGGGATTTATTTATAAATGGACAAAGGTAGTCTTTTTTTTTTGTCAAGGTTTATTTGGTTATTTGTTTTGCCAAAATTTTAACTCTGAATTGGGTTGCTCATGTTGTGTGGTGATGTTAATTTCATAGTTGCCAGGAGATTGGTACTGGTACCGATACAGGACCGGTACCGGTACCGGTACGTTTGTTTTTTGAAAATAGGAGACGGGGGTACTTGGAGACTCCATTTATTTTTTAATATAATTTAATAATATAAGTATATATATTTTTTGGAATAAGTATATAATTAATGTATAATATATAATATATAATAATATTACATCTATAATAATAATATAATATTATTATAATATTAGATATATATAATATTAATAATTAATATATTATTATATATATAAATAATAATAAAATTTCATAAAATTTAAAATATTAAAAAATAAATCATAAAATGTAAAGTTAAAACTAGTAATAACAATTGTAATGGCGGTGTTGTTATAAGATGTTATTGTCTCCCATCTCCTGCAAACATTACATTTGGAACATTGTGGATTAGTTGCCATCATGAGATATTCAAATGTCGTCGTGAAACCTTTGAATGCCCTCACGAAACCTCTTATGTGCCTCTATGCCGCTACGAGAGACTTCTAGAAGATGTCGGGAAAAGAGAAAATGAAAAAAAAACACGTGAACTTTTCATTCTTTAGGGTCAGTCAACTGGAGACAGCGAGGGATGCACGGGAGATGGCAGGTGACATCTCCTCTTGTGAGGGACATCTTCGTAGGAGAATCCAGGATGGGAGACACATCCTTGACCTGGAGACGCGTCCCAGGGGTTAGGGGATGCGTCTCCCTGCAACGCTGGTTACTTTAAATGTGTGAACATAGAAAAGTGCACTATAATTTTTTGTCTCTGTATGGCATATCCCAATGGAGACGTTGGTTCAGAGAATATTAGATAAACAAATTTTCTAAAAACTTTCACGTCTACCATAAATTGTAAATTTTATAACATCTATTTCTACTTTCAAATTCAAATGTTAGGTTTAATTTTAATTTATAATTATTTTTTCCTAAATTTATTTAATCTATCTACATATATTGCTAGTTTAAATTCTGGTTCAATGATATATTACTAATTTTGTACATTTTTAGAAAATGGTGTTTCATATCAGCCCCTTAATATATTATGGATTGCAAATTTTACTGTTCATATAGTGATGCATAGCTCAAGAAGACTGCTTTTGGTGTACCTTATTCTTGGTGTGTAGCTTAAATTTTCCCGTGGGGTTAAAATTTTAAATGTTGCTTTTAATTAGTTTTCATGACTATCAATTATTACTAAATTTTATGGTAGTTTGGATGAAGTGGTTCTGAAGTTGCTAATGTCCATGTGTTTTTTTTTGTGCAGGCACTAGTTGGGCTTCATATTTTTTCTCTACCTCACAATATACACTGCCACCAAGCTGCCCAATGTTGCAGATCTATTGGGTCCTAGAAAAGCTAATCTGCATAGATTATAGAGTGACGTTTTCTTCTCATTTCTGTCACTGCCAAATATGGCAAAACTTCAAGCGAAGTTAAGGACAACTTCAAGCGAAGTTAAGGACAACTTTACCTCATTGGGTTGGCAATTGTCTCCCAGAAAATAGCTCTTCATATTCAAATGGAACTGTACATTGCATCCTTGTGAGTTATATTTCACCAGGCCTTTGGAATGTGAAATTTGGTTTCATCTTTGCAAACTTCACCATCAGGGCTTTTCTTGGAATAATTGGATTTGGCCATTGTACTTGTTTGTTTGGTGTTCTTATTTTTCTTTATCCCTTAATGCTACTTTTGCTTTTGTTTCTGCTGGTTTCTTTTGTATGGTTGTTTTTCTAGCTTGTGTTTATCAATGTTAGGCAAAAACACCAAAGGCAAGACAAGGTATTTTCCCCTCAGTTTTTACAATAATACAATCCTACATTTTAGCTAAGCCTGCCCAAAACTCATGACTAGTTCCTATAGAAATTTGACACCAATTTTTTTAATTTAGTAGAATTATGTAATACACCCCATATTCATTATACCACAACCTCATCTCGTGTCTATTAGGGTTATAGGCCTCATTTTTGGGGTTTGAACCTGGGTCACACTGTTACGAGTTTCCCCTTAACCATTACACAACAACTTCTTGGACATTTATCACCCATTACGCCGCTAGCTGAGTGAGTGTACTGGCAGCATAAGAGTAGTAGTTAGATAGGTAGCACTGTAGTTTCTTTCAGTTGATGTTTCTTTTTGGAATAAGGTGGCTGAGTCTTGTGTCTTTCAGTTAGGTAGCAGTTGAATATTTTAGTATTTGTTAGTTTTTTCAACAGCTTTCAGTTAGTACCATCGACTGGGGGATGAATAATCCAGTTAGCTGTCACCTATTAAGATGTGATGATGTGATTCCCTATGATTTAGGATTGCAGGAAACATGGAATATAAGCAGTGATGAAGGAAAGAGCAAACACTTTTGAAAATTAACAGCGAAAAACACAATTCCTTACCCAGGAAGTGATGTTGCCTATAACAATTTTGGTGCTTGGAGATGAAAACCTTAAGGAGTGCCAGCTTGATTTCTTGGGCACAGAAAGCCTCAGGAAGCAGTTGGTACAAAGTGACAACAAGATCATGTGGATTGTCCAAGATCATCAATGCAATCAGTTTGCATATTGCAAAGTGTCTAGGAGTATCAAAGAAATTCAGATCTGTATGTTGGGCGTGTTCAGTGAGTTGTACTAGACTAGTTGATTTGTATTTAAATGTATGTGTTTGCATATAGATAAATCATAATATAAAGGACAAAAAAAATCTGTTTTTAGAGTCTTTTTTTTTCTTTTTCTTTTCTGTATGCATTATTTTAGGCTTTTACATGATGTCATGGCATTTGAAGACAAACTTGACAAGAATGAAGAGATTCATCATTCAATAGGTTGATACAATAAATTTGTTAACACAATCATCAAAGTTTTATGTGCATTTCTAAGATGAAATGAAGCTTGAAGTTTTTTAACACAATAAGACTATTTCTAGCTACCTCCATACATGATTTATCACAACCAAATTGCTTTTAATTGTATGATTTGCTTGGTCTGTGCTTAGATGTCTAATTATCTTAAGTGTGAGTACATTGACAAGGGGCCATTTTAAGTAGGTGGTATTATTACAGTGTATAAATTATGATGTTTTATCTATATTCGCAATGTATAGAAATATAAAAATCTTCTTCCTCATTGATTTTGTTGTGGACAATATACTTGATTATTTAATAGTTTCTACGTTCTCCCATTAGACATTAAACAAACTTGGATTTATTTTGCCTAATTTTTAAACCTAATATTTTTTTCTTTTTACTCTAGGCGCTTGCAGCTTTAGGCAAGGACTGCTGCTGCAGTGTAACCCTTGTTCTTTTTGCTCTAATTGTAAACACTATATAATAAATAATGTCAATTATCTACTTTCATATGTAATTATCTACTTTCATATGTAGTTAATTGTGCATTGGATTTCAACCCATTCCATCTAGTTTATAATCACCTAAATGTTTCATTGCAAGATCATCAATATGAGACTCAGATTTAACACCTTATAGCTTATAAATATTTGAACAATATTAAAGATTGCAAATTATGATATTTTGATTAAGATAAGTGATATAACCGAACTTAACAACATAAAATTCAACTGTATTATTACAAAAGAATACCCATAAAACTCATAACTATTTTCAAATTTCTTCTCATTCCATCCCATCCTGCTACAACTAAAGATAAATATCCAATTTATACAAAAACAAAAATTACCATTTTTGGCTGATTTCACAACTTTCTAAAATTGCCATTTTTGGTAACTTCGCATCCTTATCCGTATGACGATGAAAGTTTTTAAATATTTGAAACTTACTAAAAAATGACTAATCATTAACTTTCTAATCTAATTGCAAGTAAATCTAGGAAAATATTTAGAAAAAACTAGGAAAATCTCGAAAAAAACATTAAAACCTCATTTTGAGGCCCTCGATGATTGAATAAGGTCCCGAAAAAATGTCAAAATGATGACCTACCAAATTTACCAATTCGGTGGGTTTTTTATTAAACTCTTCAAGATGCATCTGCCCACCAAATTTCATCTCCAACGGATCTCCGGGTCAAAAGTTATGACCTCTGAAAGTTCTTGCATCAATAAGTTGGTTTTGAAGGGACTATAAACCCGAGTTGATTTTGAAAGGACCAAAAACCTTAACAATTAGGAAAATTACCACGTAATTCAATGAGTAGAATAGCAGCCTAGCTGCAAATGTTACAACATTAACAACTGTAACCAAAAGAATAGACCTCAAAGATCAAACCAAAAACTTCCAAAAGGAGACAATAACAAATAAGGTCCAAGATTTTAAAAAGATATTGCAATACAATCTAGAAAAAATTCAAGTCCAACCACACACCAATAAGATGCTACCAACAAAGGGCCATTCATGGTGATTTAAACCCAAAGAGCTCCAACAAGCTTTGAAATCCAATTGTAGATCTTCCTTTAGTAACATTGTTGCTAGGATAACTATTTTTCTTTTTGCAAGAAGGCAATTGGCTATGGTCCTCATGGATTGAAGAGTTGGGAGTAGGCACCCCCCTTAAAGGGGACGAAATCCCCAAATTTCTTTTCTTTTTGATTGGTGTAGTGGAGACAACTTTGTCCTTGGCATTAGAGCCCTCTTTGATTTCAGCAAGGCATTCCACCAAATTTTCCTTCTCAATCGGTAGTCAAGCCTCATTGCTCAAGGTTTGACCTGAAGGTTGAATTAGAGAGGAATACTTCATTCTCCAAATCAAATACAAATTGTGATGTTATAGTGGCTCTTTGATTGATTTCCAGACATTTTACATCCAATAATGGTGATAGAATAGGCTCACATCTACTTGTGTTCTACAAATGTTTGTAATTAAATAAGCCTCAGTAAATGAAATAAGAATAACAACATAAGAAAATATGACACAAGATTTACCCTTAAGAAACTCAATATGGGAGGAGACGATCAAGAATCTACCATCAAAATATGTTGTATAAGTTGTTCCTTTCATGAGGACTATTGAGAACACCACTCTTAACATCCTTTCACATGTAATTGTGTCTATATGATGCAAGTACAACATTTTACAAGGCTCTTTCAAATAGTCATAAAATGATGTGTTGAGTTATCCATTTTTAAAATTTATGCTCTCTTTGGCCCATGATGGGAGAGGATTCACACTTAGTTGATTGACTTATGTTTTGGAGGGGAATCATTCAACAATTATTTTATCTAGGAATATTTTCTATATACAGATTCATGCCTTATAGAGTTTGAGCTCCACATTCGCTTCATACACATGCACACACATGATGGGAAAAGATAAACACTTTGTTGATTAATCAATAAGTTTTTGAGTCAAGTCATTCAATAGTTATTCTATTTAGACATATTTTATATGTCAAATTCATGCTTTAAAAAGTTTGAGCTGCACATTCACTCCATACATTCACACACATACATGTGTGTATGTGTGTGTAATGACAACATAGAGTGATTACCATGATGAGGGCACAAGTTCAAGCCATATAAAGCATGCTTCTCATGTGAATATAACTAGTGTTGGTGTGTTTTGCCTTATAATTTTTACCATGGAAACCAAATTTAGTGGACTACCCTCCAAATTTCTTGATATAAGTTTCAAATTTAGAGTAGAAAAATTAGTTTGAATTTGCATCAAAGATTAGACCACCACTAGCGTCCTTGCTCTAATCTAGATCCATCAAAATTACACAACGCACATGCTATAAACATTCTCAACATGTAGGATGGAAATGTCATTAAGGGACTTGAAGATGCTAAAATATGAAACAATAAATAACCTAACATTAACAGAAGATCCTAATTTCACATTTAACTTTATGCAAGATTAGAGAAAGAAGGAATGCAAATACATGATGGAATCAAATGAATAACTTCATGTGCAAATGTTTGTTAAATAGATGTTCCTTTAATTTGACAATGGAGAGGATGAATGGGGTTGCTCTTTGAACCTACAACATGCCTTTGCTTTCCACTTGATTGATGGAAATGGCTTATGATAGGGTCCATTTATAGATTTAGTGGATGGAGGACCAATGGATGAGATTGATTTGTCATATCAATGGCTAGGGATGCTTAAGAAAAAAGGATGCATGAGAAGCCACCAATTGGCACTTGATGATTGATGCACATGATAAGGGTTTGGATTGAGAAGATATAGAGAGCTAAGATTTTCTAGATTTGAAAAGGAGGGCGAGGATCAAAAAGTTGTTTTTTGGAGCCATATGCACACATGGAGCCTTGTCCAACCTTGAGCCATGTGCAAGGTTGACTTGGCTAATTAGAATTTGGAATGTGCAAGCACTTTAATTAATTGATTAAGTGGGATTATTTGATCAACTAATTAGTTTAGGGTAAAAAAGTAAGGAATGCAAAATATAATAAAAACTAGCAAACTATCACCAAATGCAAACCTTGGGTGTGTTGGATGTGCTCTTGATTCCTTGTGGAATATTGAATTGCCCTTTGGAGACCTTAAAGTGGCATCATGTACCTACATGAGATGGATTCTTCTTAAAATGGTTGACTTATGATGGATTATAGAGTTGAGGTTGAAGAGATGGAGGGTTGAAATCTTGCCTCAAAATGGATGGTTGGGATTGCTTGAGATGCTTTTGACTTGGTTGATTGGAGAGAAATGGAGGTTGGTGGTTAGGAGATAAAGGGATAAAATCTTGCCACAAAATGGATTACTAAGATTGCTAGAGATTATTTAACTTTTGATCATGGATGATGGAATTTTATTACTCAAGATTGGTGGTTGGGAGATGAAGGGTTAGGATTAGATTCACTTAGATGGATTGTCAAAGTGCAAAGTTGTCTTGACTTTGCACATGAAGTTTGATTGGTAAGAGGGAGGTCACCATATGGAGGGCCAAGATTAAATGGGCTTTTATGGATGTTTACGATGCAAAGTTGTTTTGACTTTGCATTGGGTAATTTTAAACTGATTAAATGGATGATGTGGATTTTTGGGATTTAAGGCGAGGGATAAATGTTTTATTTTTAAATGATAAGATGGACGGGTGATATTAGCTTAGTTCATTAAATAAAAGTAAATTATTTAATTAAGTAATGTTAAGGTGGGTTTGTATAATGAGGAATTCTGAAATAATAAAGGAAATCAATCACAATGAAAGCTCCTATTCATAATCTACATCACCTCGAATGAATGATCAAAAGACTAAAGAAATTAAATGATAATAATGAAACAATGTTAACACAGTAGTCCTTGATATACTCTAGTGATGCTTGATAATGATATTTGATATCAATAATGTTGATTTCTCACACTAGCAGCATAACAATACTCAATTTAGCTAGATGGATCTCAAAATGCTCTAGGATCGATTTAGGTAGATGCTCTAGGAGAAATGACTTGATTGATAGTGATACTTATATGATCTAGGATGTGGGAAGGATAGGACCTATTTGGAGGAGGTCGGCTAAGACTAATAGGCAAAAGTGTATAAGGATTAGGATAAGTGAAAGATAATTAATTAAATAATAAAATTATTTAATTAATTATAGGATAAGGTGAAGACACAAATTAATTAAAAATATAATTTATTTAATTAATCTGGATAATCAAAGGTGCCTAGGATGAAAGTGTTGCAAGGTGTCACAAGATGGTGTCTAGGTGATGTTGTAAGGACAAGGTCAAATTTAGGTGTCTACAAGGTTAATTAAATAAATGTAAATATAATTTATTTAATTACCTAGTAGAAGAGGGGTGAAATAATTAATTAAATAATTTATTTAATTAATTAGTGCAGAAGTGATACAAGATTAGTGATGAAATGCAGGTGATGTTAGGTGTAGACACCTAAATTATACCACCTCCTAACGTCATACCTAATTTATATTATTCTAATATCACATCTTCATTATCATGCTAACTTTTTCATTTATAATCACTAATTAATTAAATAATTCATATTATTTAGTTTTTGATATTGATAAAAATGGGATTTTGAAAGGACCTGGACCCTTTAACAAAAAAGTAGCCATCAAGAAGATGAGAAGAGTTCCATGAGGTATATGACTAACAAAAATAGCTAAACAATAGATACAACAAAATACATAGGGACTAGTAGTGAAACAACAGTAGCATAGGAAGAGGAAACATAACACTTAATTGTTGATTTGTTATCTTTTGGAGCCTGTTGGCCACCTGCCATTCCTTGGTGAGGAAGTTGACATGGTTTGCGAAGGTGACCTCTAGGGGGTCTTCCTCTACGACTTTCTTTTCACCTTTCTCCATGTTTTTGTCCTTGGTACTTCTAGAATGTCCTTTCTTTTCCCTCTTCCTTTTTTGAAGTTCAACTTGCAAGACATACAGGCTTGTAGAAGAATTCTTTATGATTTCTTTGATGAATGATATCACCTAGGTCAATTTCTCTTGCAACTCTTGGTTTTTTACTTAATGTCAAAATTCTTCTCAAGGCCCTCCCATTTCTTGAAATTGGCTCAAAACTTATCAACCTCCAGTCAAATATCACCATCCACTTGAGAAACATGTCAGTCTTTGGCTTGATTGAACAACTTCATTTCTATTTTCTGCATTTTTTTTCTAGTGGCATGGTGTTGAGAGAGGAGCCATTTCATAACATTATTGTGAAGCTAGAGACATTTCTACAATTTTTCCACTTTCTTCCTCAAATTGCTCCAATTTTGACACTCCACATTCAAAACCAAAGGACTGGATGAGGTCTTGGGAACATTTGACCCTGTAGGAATATCCTCTTTGGGAGAGGGCTTGGGAGTTAGTTGATCCTTTTTTGGTCTATACTTGGGGTGTTTGGATAAGGGTTTGGGTTGGCTAAGGGGTTGGAGGTAGAGGGACCCTCCTAAATAGCCTTCCCTTTGGTAGCTAACTTGTGGTCAGTGGGACTAGTGTGAGTAGACATCGAGGTGGAAACTATCTGGGGATTAGAAGAAGGCACAAATATTATTACAACTGGGTGGTGAGAAAATTTATCCAACATAATGGCCATGGGGTGCGGTGTAGATTAGGTAACCAATGATCTTTCCTCAGGAATAGGGAGGTATGCTGGTCAGTGGGTGTGTCCTTTGACACTTTGGGAGGAATATATGTAGTGTTGTAACTTGGGTAGGAATAGGGGATTGGGGTTTTTTGCCTATTTAAATTGATATATATATAATATATGATTCCTTGATGGAGGGGAAATTCTACCTTCCCTAGAAGAACATTCAACACAAAGATTTCTAAAGAACTGAACAAGAAGAATGGAAATCTCATCTTAATGTTATGTTAAATATGGTTACGCATAGGGAAATGGTATGAATAGATGCACTTATACCAACCTTCCAGACTGAAGTACCACATTAGAACATTTGCCACGTATTTTTGGTGCCCATGAAGGTCTTCCTTCTTAAACCCATTCTAAGATCTCAAGACATGCTCTCCCTATTTGAAGAAGGTGTCCATAAATTGGTGGTCATAGTTCTTAATTAATTTTTGAAACTTCATACCCTCTATGTTGAGATCAGTTACCATAGCTATGAGCTCCTTAGACACCATAAATGAAATCCCCCACACATATACTGTGTTGCTCTTCCATGATGTGATGAACTCATAGGACAACATGAGATTATACTCATTTATGGATTTGAGAAAGGGAGTGAGGCCACCTCTCCTTAAAATGCTCCACATTTTTGCATTATTGCAAACCCTTTCACAAGAAGATGACTTGATTCTCAACATTTCACCCCCATAGATTCCTTTTGGTTTTGAAACCCACAATTGGGCTCTAAGTTTGAATCTTCACACCTATCTAGAAACATTGCATGAAACCAATGCATGATTGTTTGATGTCTAGTAGGTTTGTTCTTGTCATGATTATAATTCAATCTTCCCTCATGGATAGGTGTTCTATCATCATTCTTGTTGTACTTCCCATTAATCATTCATGTGTTAAGACAATCCAACCTTGAAAATGGTGGTAGGGCTTTAGTTGTTTTTCCTAGATTCATTATTTATACTATGTTTTATGATTTAGGGTAAAGACCCCTCCATTTTTATTGAACATAACCCCTTATGGTGCCACCTAAGCTAAAAAGGAGATCACAAAATATATTTCTCTCTATATGTATGCACTATGTATTAATTTTTGAAGGTCTTTAATATTTCCTTGGCCTCTTCAATTATGGTCCTATAAGACCAGTGAGGGAAAAAATTACAATTGAGCATGTCTATGATATTTTTAGAGTCTCCCTTCACCATTATGTTAGTGATGCCAAGTCCCTTGGCCATCACTATGCCTTATAAAGTAGCAGTAGCTTTAGCATAATTGTTAGTCTAAATCCCCAAATTATTGGCAAAACCAACAATAAATTACCCTTTGCTATTTCTTAACACTCTACCCTCACCTACTTGACCTAGGTTATCCTTAGAGTAGATGTCAAAGTTTAAATTTCCCCATAAAGGGTCAGGGGGCCCATTTCGTATTTATTCTTTTTTTGTATTCTCTCAAGGTCCACATTGTCTAGTTTAGAGTGTATGTTCCATTTTTCTACATTTTCCTTCTTAGTAGCTGAGGGGTTTTTTAGGTCCTTTGATTTATGCTTCTTGGAAATTTTCCTAGATGTTCTGGATGATCTTTAAAAGTAAAACATCCCAAGGTTTGCAATTGTTTTAGAAGATCCTATTGTTGGTTTTCCTTCCATATGATCCAACATATGTGAAAGAGAGCTTGTGACCAGATTTCGCTAATTGTGGGATGATTAAATGGGGATCACCAACTAGTAGCCATCTATCTAAAATATTTAGGCTGAACCCAAGGAGTATTAAATCTTTCCAATATTTCTTGTCTAATTTTCTAGGTGTAGGGGCATTCTATCGGTAGATGGTTTATAGTTTCCTCTAGTTGTTTACATAAAACATGCATCTTTTTTTCATGAGGAATCCTCTATTTTTTAGATTGTCAACTATTAGAATTTTTCCATGACAAGTATCCTGCCACAAGAAGTGAACCTTGGGGATAAGATGTGATTCCATATCCCACTCCAATTAAATAAGTCGTTTAGGGTTCTCTCAATAGATTAAATCTATATTTGACTAAGTAGTTTCCCATAGGGTTAATGGTCTAAATAATTTCATCTTGTCTAAGGAAGAGGTAAAATTGCAAGGGTTGATTTTGAAGATAAGATCATTGGGAGTAGTAAATCTCTGATACCTGACATAGTGGGGAAAATATTTCATGAGGTACCCTACCTTTCTTGCTTCTAGTAGTCCTTAATGGTCCCTCCAATTTTTCACCTAACTCCTTTTTGATTCTAGCACACGGGTATGAGAGCTCTAGTGGCATTTCAATGATCCAATGGTCCTCCTAGAACTGGACTTTCTCCATGTTCCCTACCTTCCATTTTATTCCTTTTCTCAATAGTTGTTTGGATTTTGTAAGATTGTTCTATAAAATTGATTTGGTTGGTAGATGAGGGAGGGAAATACGAGATATCCTTTCTTGATTTCCTTAGATACTTATCTTTGATTATTCTATTCCACTCATTATTGGAAGGTATGAGTTTCCAGCCAATTTTAGCCATTAGGGCCTTGTTCATGTCTCTAATTTTATAAATTCCCAAGCCTTCATCTTTTTTAGGAAGGCACAACTTATCCCAATCCATTAAAGAGATCCTTTGTCTATACTCTATCCATGACCATAGGAATCTTCTTCAGAGTTGTTCAACTTTTTCAGCCAAGAAGTGAGGGATTTTTGAATAATGAGAGTAGGTACATGAGGGTGCTCTAGAGAGAATATTTTATCGATTACAATTTGCCAGCAGGGCTGATTAAGATACCTTTCCAAGATGCTAGCTTCCTCTGGATTATTTCAATTAGGCTCTTCTAGGCGTTGTTATGAATTCTTCTCAAGCACAGGGGCATTACTAGGTAAATGTCTGGGAGTAGCTAGATGTTGTAGCCTAATGTGGTAGCTATCTGAGTTTGGAAGGACACATTGGTGTTGAAGAATAAAACCCCACTTTTATCTATGTTTATCATCTATCCTAAAACTATAGCATAATGTGAGAGGATCTTCTTTCACCCTTTAGCTTCAACAATGGTAGCAGTCCCAAGGAGAATGGTGTCATCCATGAACTACTTGTGAGAGCTAGGGTTCATGATAGAAGAAGGTCTAACCCCTTTTATGGATCCTTTGCTCATGTTAAGGGAGATGTTTCTTCCCAATACCTCTACCAACATAATAAACAAATAGGGGGACAGGGGGTCTCCCTGTCTTAAGAATACTTTGGAGGGGGGATGACCATTAGGGGAGCCATTGATGGTGACAGAGAACATGGGAGTGATGAAACAACACTTCAAGAGGTTAAAATTTTTCCCATAGAAGCCAAGCTTTTGAAGTACCTTCAAAAGAAAACCCATGATACATTTTTTATTAAGATAAGCTAAGAAAGAGGGTCTCAGTCCCTTACAAAAAAATTCTAAACAAAGTCCATCAGAATAAACCAACTTACAAACATAAACAGACCCCTGGATCTACACCAGAAGGGCTAGGGAACAAAATAGATAGAAAACAACAAGTAAACAACACCACACAAAGTAATAAAGTACACCCAACAAATATGAACCAAAAAGAAGATCAGATACTACTATGAATCAAAGTGTCCCAATCCTTCTTTAGCATGCTCAAAGTCTCCTCCCAGTTAGTTGATCCCTCCATCTACTGCTTCTGCTTCTTAACCTGCAAAATCTCTTGTTGAGACTTACAATTTTTGGGCTCTTCCTAAATAGACACCATGCTTGAGACAATGTTCTTCATAACTTCATTTGTAAACTATGCCAAATCATTCATTCCCTTCTCAAGTTTGATCAGCCTGTGCTAAATCCCATGATACATTATCATAGGCCTTGGAAATGTTTAACTTTAGCACCATGCTCTCTTTTCTACTTTATTCCATAAAGTGGAAGGTTTTGTGGACATAGATAATAGCATCAAGAATTAATCTTCTCAAAACAAATGTATTTTTATTAGTGTGTATGATCTTGTCTAAGTGAGGCTACATCCTCAAAACAAGTAGCTTGGGCAATATTCTGTAAATAGTATTGTAGAGGCTAATGGGATAGAAATTTGTCATTTTGTTTATCCCCATATTCTTCAAAATGAGGACAAATAATGTGTTGTTGACTCCTTGGAAAAGCTTTCGGAGTCAAAGAACTCTTGGGTAGCTTTGGTGACATCTGGCGGGCCATAATTTCCTAAAAGGTTTCAAAGAATGTAAGGGGGATCTATCTAGGCCTAGGGCTTTATAAGAGTTCAGGGAAAAGACAACACCTCTCACCTCTTATTCTAGGATGTCCTTTCCCATATCCTCCAAAACTTTAGTTGTAATAGTGGGGGAATAGCCTCCAAGAGAGCTTCATCTTTAGATGGATCTATGTGTGGGGTATAATTAAGTAATTCTTGGAAGAAATTAACCCCCTCCTTCTAGATTTCCTTTTCATAAAAAATTATAGTTCCATAATTTTTTTATTAGTTCTAATATTCTATTATTTTTATGGTGTTTTAGAATTGATTGGTGGAAAAACTCCATATTCTTTTTGCTAGTTTTGAGCCATTAAATTCTAGATTTTTGCTTCTAGAAGATTTCTTCTTTATCTATAAGACTGTGAAGAATGTAAAGGGTTTCTTTTTTATTTTGGCATATTTATTCCATGGCTCCCTTAGTGTCCATTTTGAATTGAATATCTCACAATTTATTCTTAACCTCTTTATTTTGCTCAAAGATATTCCCAATGAGTACCTATTCCATTGCTTTATATTTTTCTCAACATTCTTGATTTTGTAAATAAGTCTAAATAATGTTGTCCCCCTCATCTCAATATTCCACCATTTCTCAATTAGATTTTTTTATATCTAAGTGTAGAGTCCACATTATCTTGAATCTAAACGTGTGGTTACCTCTCTTGATGTCCATTCTCCAATCCAAAATTAGGGGTGTATGGTCTGATCCTATTCTCAACGGCATTAAAAGACTACATTTATCCAAGAAACTCCATTTAGAGGATATAAGGAATTTGTCTAATTAACTTGAATGAGATTCTTTCCCATCCTTTTGTTAGGCCATGTGTATAATGTTCCTTCCCAATCAATGTCCAATAGGCCACGTTTGGAAACAAAGTTGGTCAGATCAGCCATGTTGTCAGAGAAGTCCATGTTCCTCCCATTTTTATGAGGGGTATAAAGGGGGGTTGAAGTCCCCCACTACCATCCATTTATGATTTTGGAAGTTTTTCTTGAAAAGGATAAGGTCCTCCCACAATTTTCTTCTAAGAGATCTTGTATTAGGGGCATATAAGTTGGATAAAATTAAAGTTTCACTAGTGAATTTAAGTTTGAAAAGAACATTCAAGAAATACTTATGTTTGGAGATTAGAGTACCTTCCAAAATTGAGGCATTCTACATGATGACAACTCCAACCAATACACCATCCACATCAACCACTTGGAAGTCTACGAAAGGCCAAATATTCTTGTTGATAGAAGAGAAAGAATTAGATGTCATCTTAGTTTCCTGGAGAAACAGAATGTCCAGCTTGAGATCCTTCAGGGGATTCTTATAGATATTCTTCTTGTGAGGATTGTTCAACCCTCTTATATTCCTTAATAGGACTTTTATTTTTTCCCCTTCCAAGAGCATGTTAGCTCTAGAATTTTTTTTATTTCCATTGGCCACCTCTGTTTTGTCTCCTTCACTCTAGTTTCCCTATTGGATCTTTTCCTAGGCTTTGAGTCCACTCCAACATTTGTTGTTTTTCTTTTTTATTTGAATTTTTTTCCACCTTTCCTTTTCCAACATGGGGAGTTGATAGTGAGGCCCTAGGAGTTTCCCTCTTCATTTCCTTTTGTTTTAGGGGACATGAGAAAAGAGGGGTTATCACCATAATATCTTTCATCTAATGAGGAACAATTCCTTCATCTACCTCTATTGTTGGAGATCCTTGGGAGTTCCCTGCTACACACCTATTGGCCATTATGCCAATCTCTTTCTACCCTATTTCAGCTACCTCCTTCGATGGGAGTTGCTCCACACTAGTAGAGGAGGAGCCAAAAATGAGATGCTCTAGCTCACCTAGCCAATGGATCCCTAAATCATCTATGGAATTAGTGTGAGGAGAAATTTCCCCCTCCTCAAATGTTCATTCTTTCTATGGGAGGCACCTAAATCTCTTTAGAGGATTCCCCACACCATTTGAAAAGTCACCTTACTTCCCTTTATTTTTCACTAACATGTCTTTATTGTTCTTCTTTTCTTTGGAAAAGAGGGTAGAGTTCTCATACTGAATTATTTGTGTCTAGTGTCCCTTGGATTTTAGGACTATGGAGGTAGGAAGTACTTTTCAGACCTCCACATTGACACAACACCTAGCAAACACCAGATGGCTCCTATTCCTTGTGACATTGTCAAGTGTTAAAAAGTGACCAAAAGATTTTGTAATCCCTGCAATGATCTTCTCATCCCAATACTCCAATGGGAGGCCTAGGAGATGAACCCAAGTAGGGGCCATAGAAGATAGGTTAGCTTCTAGGTCAAGGCTAGGCCTCCACTTACACAGTGAGAGACTAGTTTTCCCAATAAACCATGAGCCTTTCACCAATACCTGAATGCAATATTTTGGTATGGAGAAGGAGAATAGAAATAGGCCCTTGTGGAGGGCATTGACTTCCATGCTACCTTTAGCTCACCATCTGGAGCTCATCCATTTGCAGACTAGTTCAATATTGGGCCTCCTCCCAAAAATTTTATGACCAGGATGATGTCTATTTTAGAGATTAGCTTGTCAATGGTTGGATCCTCTATCTTTAGCAATACTCTTTCCTCCAAAGAAATAACAAAGACTCCTCTTGCCCTCTTTTAGGGGTGAGGGTTTTGAAAAGTTTTTCCTAGGTAAATGTGTCTTGAGAGTTATCCAACCCCATCTTTTTCTAGACATATCCACTTGACAAAGTAGGGGAGGACCTAGGTGGAGGTTGCCCCCTCCCATGTTCACCAATTGCAGCAACGTACCTTTCCCACCCAACACTAGCAAAGCTCATTTAAAAAAACATAGGGTGTTGTATATTCAAATTATTTAGTTAATTAGACTAATGTTCACCTATTTATTTTAAAATAAATAAGTAAATCCATTTTGTCCTATCATATATATGCCATGATTCATTTCTATTTCTAACTAATGTGCAACTAGTTAACTAAATAAATAAAATCCATTAATTAGTCACCCATATCTTATCATATCTTCTTCATAATTAATTTACCCTCATCTTTATCCAACTTTTTTATAAAATCTTATCCTTATCTATCTTCAAATCTTACCCTTATCAATCCATCCACAATAAAAAAATCTATAAATTTAACCTCATCCTCTATAAAAAATAGAAAATCAACAAAGAGCACAAGCACATGTTGTTAGAATCTTGCACAAACTTGTTAGTAACCACATTTATTGACCTTGAGCAAATCTACTTTAACAAAGAGGGTAAACATTGGTAAAATTTGTCTAGTGTTGTTCTATTTTAAAGTTCTCTTTAGCTCAATCAAAGGTTATGGTTTAATGTAGGTTAAATAGATTGTCTTTGCATGCTTTTAATTTGCTTTGAATCTAAATTTTATCATATACATTTTGGAAACTCTGCTGGGGACCTTGTTCCTCATCTAATCTTTGTGTTTGTAGGATTTTGTTGTCTTGATCTTGTAGGTTTTCACTCCTTTTGAGATAGATCTAGGGTGAGATTTTGTTGGGAGTAGCCTACAAAAAAATGGACCTTGAGCACAGTTGAGTTCAAAAGGCCCAACAACTAATAAATCGACATAAAACTCGATAGGGTTTGGAGGTAAAAAAATGATTTTTTTAGGTGCAACAAATTGGTGCCTTGTTGATATGTACAATTGTACTAATCCGTACAGTCTGTACCATATGGACTTAAATTGTGGTCTATGCAGCTCTTTAGCTTCAACATTTAAAATTTCTATTAATTTTTAATTTTTTTAAAATTTAATTAGCATAAATTGAGATAATATCCACAAGGGTAAAAGAAATTAATTTTTATTTGTAGGTTGGAAGGATAGGGCACCCATTAGTCAAGCTCTTAGTCACATTAAGGCCCAAAAATGACCACTTGCTCACCCAGCCCACAGTTCCATGAGGGGCTAAGACTTGGAGCCAACACCTGAGTGGAGCTACTTGCACCCACCACCCACACACAACTTCTCCGCAACCAACATGCCACCTAAATGTCGCCCAGCCTAGTGGCACCACCCCAAGGTCTCCCCCCTTCATTCTAATCACCTAAAAGAGCATTTTTTAAAAATTTACATAGATTTGGTTTGATATATCAAATTTTTAAGTTTTTATAGGTGTTGGAAAGATGACTCAAAGCACTTCATTGTGGAGAAGGTGAATCTTATAGATTTTAGCTCAATTTTTAGGTATAATTGTTCAAACCTCCCTATTTATTTTTTATCTTCAAATGCTCATATCTTTTGCATACATAAGCATAATTTAGCAATTTGTTTTTGAAATTGGCTAGAAAATCATGAAGAAAATCATCATGACCTTTATTTTTCTATATAACAACATTGTTTTTTATTTTACAAGGGTTTAAATTTTTATTTCTAACACATTTCTCGTAGTAAAATTGCTTGTCCAAAGTCATTCCTAAAACTACTAACTCATTTTGTGTAGCTACTTTTGTCAAAGACATCTTTCAATCACTAGTTTAGTTACACACATTATATGCTTAATGGGAAATAAACATTGTTTGTCATGCTCGTGAGAACTTTTAAGTCTATATGCTTTCTCCTCGCATTAAAAGGTGACCTTGAAGATCAAAAACACTTTTTAGTTCTCTTTTCTTGTGTTAATTCTAAGAAATCAAGTTGTATATGCTCTTCCTTCATGCCACAAGGCAATCTTAAGAATCAAAATCACTTGATTTTCTTTCCCTTTAATGGGCGCATGCCTAAGGCTTTGATCACCTTGGGAGACGACTTGAACCACATGTTCCAGTGGGGTATACAAAGGGGGGAGAACGAAATTTATACCTCAAAGGAGCAACATCATGTCCAGTATAGCCTTGACACCCCTTTTCATAAGGAGAGAATGTGAAGTGAAAAGGGACTTGTCCCATGACTACATGCTTATAGATGGGACTCTAGTTCATAGACAAGGCCTCTCGTACCCTTGGGTATATTGAGGACATCCCCTAGCAAGCCTTGTTTAGCTTAGATAGAGACTACCAGCCTTATGTGTTTGTGGTGCATCACTTAGTAGTTGGTGTTGAGAAGCTACTCACCCTGTGCCCATAGAACCAGGTTTGTATGCCGTGTATGCTCTCCCCTTGTGCCATAGAGTGATCTTGGGTGATAAAAATTGCCAATGCCTCATCATGGGCTTTACACTCCACAACTAGACAAGGCATTCATGGTGGGACTACAAGCATATACACACCCACTTGAATAAAATAGGTTTTTATTGTGCTTGATGTGTCTTCCCCTTTGTACAAACCTGTGCTTGTCTTTAAAAATCAAAAAAACAAAAAAAATATCATAAAATCCAAAAACAAAAAAATCACCTTTTGAATCCAACCAAGCTGAATCAAAAGCATAAACATGTCAAGTATCATGGATCCCTATTTTGATAAGTTCATTAAGCAATCTAAAAAATCCTTTAAAATGATGATGATGATAACCTTATGGATCAAGATGAATATAATGGTGATCCTTATGACTTATTTAGAGCTAAACATGGCCATACCCAAATTGATCCATATCCAACCCCTGATAACATTATTATATGAGCGAGCTTTCCATAGGATCTAATCAATCAACAATGAATAACCAATATCCCTTAAACCAAGAGCATCCAAGTACTAGCTACCCCATGAACCAAAATCAAACATCCATAAGTCATCCTCATACCAACCTTGGTAAGGGAAACACTATTCTAGGACAAGACCCTCAAACCAAATTTATGTCTAAATTCTAAACCCTCAAAAGGACAAAAAAATCAAAGCCTCATCCTCCTATGTAAGTCCATCATCAAAACCTTCATAAACCAACCAATAATCCTATCAATCATTTAATACTACAAATGATTTTATCCAAGGACTACCAGCAAAGGAAAAACATCAAACTAGAGAGCACAAAGTCAATGAGCATACATCACGCAATCCTATCCAAAGGTCGCTTAGTACCCTCCAAAATCAAACACCATTGTGCAATCCAAAGCCTAGAAACAAGCATATTCAAAATCAAGTAACATCATGCAATCTAGTGCTTATCTAGCTTATGAAAGAGTCTCCTAGTACCATCCTTGTCCAAAATCAAACACTATCATGCAAATCAATGCCCACCAAGCCTATCAAAGAGCCTCTTATCCCAAGCTCAAGTCAAAGCCCATTGTGCAACCATGTTGTTGACAATCCAAAGCATATCATAGTTATCCAAAAACCACCTATACTATCATACAAACTATTAGAGCTCTGTCAAGAACAAAATAAAAAGAACCTGATCAAATGTGCACCCAACTAAATCAAGATCAAATCATCCTATCCATGACCAAGATCAAACTATCCAAGCCACTCCTATCTATGACCAAGAAGATATCTATGATCAAGAGTGCCAAGTTGATCCCCTCATCCAACTTTACCCCAACTATGAGCCAGAAATCCAAACTAATCCTATCCATTATCCAACTAATCCTTTCCACCCTCCAACGACATCCATTAATTCCTATGATGAGACACTTGGTCCCCATGAACACATAGACAATCAAGTAAATGATATTGATCATATCAAACATATCAATGAGCAAGCCACCATTGAACATTTAAATGATCAAGGCATGATGAGTGTACACAATGAGAAAGCACAAACATCATATTAACATGGATCAACCACCTTCATCAATTCAGGCATTCTTGTGGATGAGACAATAGCGAGTTCTAATATTTCTTGGGAACACACCAATAGGCTAACATCATGCTTCAAAAATAAGTATCTTATTGCAAACAAGATATGTAAAAGTATGAACTATCAAGGAAAATAATTGGGCCTTCATGAACAAGGAATCCTATAGCCTATATGAATATACATCAATCATGGTCAAGACATTGTCTATCAATCATCTAAACAATCTAATGGTGTTAGTGATACTTTAGCGATCACTAAGACAATTTCATCCAATGAAAGCATTGAGATACATACCATTCATATCCCCTACAACAAGCTTTCTAGCAACAATCATTCCACCTTCACTATCCATACCATCAAACTTTATCCTCCACATCCTCAACCCATCAATTGGGATCAACAAAATTGTAAAGCATACAAAGCAAAGGATCAAAATCAACCATCAAAGGTGAATGAATCTAAAATTCAAGAAGGATACATAAAAGCAATATGAGTCCCAGAGAAAAGTAGACCAATCAAATCAAGTAAAAAAAATCCAAATCAAGCAATCACTCAAAATGTGTAGCCACATTGAAAGATGCACCTTGCATATAACAGGTGTCCACCACCTTCAATATTATCATCACTTCCAACGTATAAGGTGTATAAGAATGTTAGTCCTAATAGCAATCCTAATCCAAAACCCAAACTCTATAATCCACCATCCCAATTATGGCAAGTCAAGAATCCTCCAACCCAATCTAAATCACCACTCTATCCACCTAAATTCACATTCAACATCCCCCATCCAAATTTAAAATCATGCCTCAAATAAAAAAACCTCAAATCCCAAATCTACCACATTATGGAAGCAACACTTTATCATAAGGGCTGATGGTACCCTATCAAGATATAAACATTTAACTAAGGCCAACTCTATTATCAATGATGATCACACCAACGTCAATGGATTGTACATGAGCGCTATGATCCTGATGAAGCAATTACTCCAGGAAGGTCACTATTGGCATGTTATAATGGAAAATGACATGTGAAGACCCTCTAAATATCAATCTATCAATATCATCCAATTTCATCCAATTAGTAAAGTAGAAACCCAAACAAAACCCAAAAAAAAGTTAAAAAAATCAATATAGTAAAGAGAAAATCATCCATCCAATAGTGAAAACCATCTCATGGTGCCTTGGATAAGTGCCATGATGAAAACCCATTCAAGGGTGTTGCGTGTAAATAGGTTGTATATGCACCCTACACTTGGGGCAAGTTGTCTCATCTATCCCATCCTACCCCCATCATATCATCCTAATCCATCATATCCACATACCCTTGCCATCATTCCCATTCATCTTCCCTGCTTTCCTTTGATCTTGATAAGGACTAAGGCATTATCTTGAAACATGCTTTGGAAATCTCTTGACATAACAAATCTTTCTACAAGAAATCCTCCAAACATCTCGTTATAGCTTATGTAATATGCTATATCCCTTTAGTCTAGCATATTGACAAACATTTACAGAGTGGGGCGTGTTATTCCTTAATTTGTGGCATAGTCCTTGGAGATCATCCATCTATCAAATTCCTAATCCATCAAACCTATCATCCTAAATCAACCTATCTCCTATTCTTGTTTCTAAACTTGGTGTTCCCTTGTTACTAGTTATCATATGGAGACAACCAATCCCATTCAACAATAAAAATTAAAAGACTACCCAAAAGCAAATCCAAATCCAACCCCAATCCCCAAAGTAATCCATCCAAATGAAAGCAATCCAAATCCATCATGCTATCTAGCATAACATCCTATCAATACAATCCAAATCAATCCCAAACAAAACAAACCTATTAACCTTGTCCTTAGTCTTGCTTATCTCTAAGCAAATCATCATGGCTTTCAGGTTGTATCATTCCCTCCTCTACCTCCCTTGCATATATCATTGCTTGGAGGTGCAATAAATCCAATCGTTGGGATATATTGTTCCCTCTACACCAATCATTAGCATTATCAAAATTAGGTTCTTAGCCTGACTAGGGGCAAAATCTTGTTTTCCATTTTTGTATCTATGCTTGTGTGTGCTACTTGCTTGATGAATTTATCTTTTTTTCATTGTATCTGTATAAATTCTTGCAACATATCATGATAAGAAAAACATGGTCTTTCATATCATGGTGCCAAATGTCATCTACCCGCTTGCAACTTTATCTTTTTGGGTCAGTCCATTACGCATAAAACACATTATCATCATGGTCCATTATATCATGATGTATAAAACCTATGCTATAACAAACACCAAGTTGCTCATAATAGTTGGTATCTTGTACAAGATTCATAGCATGTACTTTAACAGTCCCAACACTTCACACCCCATCATATCCATTCCACCTAGCCTTTCATCATTGTATCTATCCTTTCATCATTTACATTCCTAAAAATGAATCTATATATATATATATATATATATATATATATATATATATATATTAAATAACCATTTCATCCTCCATCTTGTATTAACATCTATCATCCTCTATTCACACATTATTAACATTCAATAAAAGATCTATAAATTTGACCTCATCCTCTATCAAAAAATAGACAATCGATGAAGAGCACAGGTACATGCTGCTAGAATCTTGCACAAACTTGTGAGCAACCACATCTATTGCATCTTGAGAAAATCTACTTTAACAAAGAGGGTAAAGATTGGTAAAATTTATCTAGTGTTGTTCTATTTTAAAGCTCTCTTTAGTTCAATTGGAGGTTATGGTTTAATGTAGGTTAAATAGATTATATTTGCATGCTTTATAGTTGCTTTGAATCTACATTTTATCATATACTTAGGTTAAAATGTAGATATCGATTTTAGGTGTTTACATTTTGCCCCTCTTTGAAATGGTATCGCAACTAAAAGAAGTAGATGTACCTTAACAATCCCAACCCTTCACACCCCATCATATCCATTGTATCTATCCTTTCATCATTTGCATTCCTAAAAATGAATATATATCATCCTATATTATCACCCATGCATCTATCATCCTCTATTCACACATTATCAACATTCAATAAAAAGATCTAAAAATTTGACCTCATCCTCTATCAAAAATAAGAAAATTAATGAAGAGCACAGGTACATGCTGTTAGAGTCTTGTACAAACTTGTGAGCAACCACATCTATTGCATCTTGAGAAATTCTACTTCAATAAAGAGGGTCAACATTGGTAAAATTTGTCTAGTGTTGTTCTATTTTAAATCTCTCTTTAGTTCAATTGGAGGTTATGGTTTAATGTAGGTTAAATAGATTGTATTTGCATGCTTTATATTTTCTTTGAATCTACATTTTATCATATACTTAGGTTAAAATGTAGATATGGATTTTAGGTGTTTACATTTTGCCCCTCTTTGAAATGGTGTCACAAATAAAAGAAGTGGCATTGTTTCAAAGAAAAATAAAACAGAGGTTCCTAGTGAGGTGAAAGGATGAAAAGATGTTGTAGTTAGATGAAAAAAATGGAATTAGTGAGTGGATAGAGGATACTCCCTCAAGAGAGAAGGCAGGTGAAAAATAGCATGGGGTGGTCTCTCAAAAAAGAGATATGGTTAAAAACATGAAGGAAAAATGAGGGGGAAATAAGGTGAAAATATGAAAAAGAGGGTGAAAATGGGGAGAGGGGACAAAAGAACAGAGAAAAATGGGTGAGGGGGTGTGAATAAATAGTGGTGGGGGGTAAAACTTTCATTTTCACACTAGACAATAGTAAACCAAAGCCTGACTAGAACACCTTAGGAGTAGAATGGATAGCATACTAGTCCACACGCACCATAGTGAGCATGTGAGGGAGTGTAAACAATGAGATGGGAGTGGGGCACCAATGAGTTCTTAGGTTAGGAATTAATTGTTGCATTTACTTCTTAGAATTTGGTAGGGAAGAAAGGCTACAACACATGTGCTTTAGGATGATTTGCATCCTAGAGCATATGCATAGCGATCCCTAGTGTATGCATTTGGTAAGTACATGCATCAATGGATGTAGAATATGTGTGCCAAAATGAAGTGCATGCATAGAAAAATGTAGTGTATGCATCACTGAGGCATGTCTGTTGACACTTCAATGCTACATAGCAAAGTGCGGTGCATACATACCAAGTGCGACGTATGTTATGGTTTAGAAGAGGGCTTAAGATTGACATGTATTTGGGTTAAATGTATGAGTGATGTGGGAGAGGCGTTTGGTGGTGCTAGACCTAGAAAGGGGCTTTGGGGAGCCAGAGTGGGCAGCATTGGAGCTAGTTGGGTTATGGCACATTACAACTATGCTAGTCATTAGGGCACACTAGGTGATGTCAAATGTCTTGGTTGAGCGCTAGCATTCTAAGACTGACACCTTCCATCTACTTATTAGGGAGATGACTATTACATTGGAGGATGTCTAGAGGATCCTCTAGATTCTTATTGAAGGACGTATAGTGTACTTCGATGAGAGGCACTTGTAGAGGTCACATAGAGATTGTTGGGCCAAACATGTTTTCCTTTGTAGTGATTATCACTAGTTTTGGATGCATGACAAGGGAAGATAGAGGATTTTCCCCTAGTGATGATGGCTCTTGTCAGTGGTGTTTTTATATGTGAAAAGATAGGATAATACTTCTTAGTTGGATTGTTCGATTGTGTGACCAATATGATTGAGGATGAGGATTTGTTTGCTTGGGGGCTCTATGTTCTAGCGTAGTTCTATCAAGATCTATATTTGGTCACCTACAAGTGGGGTTAGAGCATAGCATTGAGGACATTGTTGTAGACATGGGCATGGGATCGTATCATAGTGACACAACTAGAGGGGGTGTTGAAGTGGTGAGAGGATGTGTTTAGGTGGAGGTTGAAGATGGGAACTAGGTATCAACATTTGGGAGATGCAGGCTATTTCCAACAAGAATTTATACTCTAGTTCTAGAGCAAAATAAGAGGAAATTAATGCAAATCTAAGATCCCTATTCCAAACCCAAGAATATATTAGATAAAACATAAAGAAGGAATCAAATATAGAACAAATTCTCAAATAAACCAAATGTTATACCTTATTATTGAATGGATGTGCTCTTTGATGTGTGGTTTCTCTAAGATTGTGCAAGAATCAAATGGCATGCACCTATGTTGATGAGGGTTTGATGAAGGCTTGAAGGAGATCCTTTATCATTCTAGTAGCATCTACCTACAAATTCTCCTCTTCTTCTTTCATTGAGGATGAGGATTAATTTATAGATGTGTCTATGATAAGATGGAGGGCTGAAATTTGATTAGAATGGCTGGCTATGACTAAATGAGATGAATCAAGGCAAGGTTAGAATCTTTTAGGGCAAGCTAAAAGGATGGATGGTTGAGATTGAGTGAGAAGATTTTAGGTTACTTTTAGGGTTATCTTTATGTGAATGGCTAGTATTAAAATATGTGATAGGGAAATGGATGGTGGAGATTTTTTAATTGTTTGACTTTTGGTGGGAGGGCCTAGGTTCAATGAATCTAGATAGCTTTTGTGAAAGTGGATGATGAGGTGGAATTTCTTAATTTTTAATTATGAATGAGACATGATTTGTATTATTAGTGGGGATTAGATTAGGATTTGGGACTTAAGACTAATTAATCAAATAATAAGATTATTTAATTAATTAGTAGGGAAGTGTGTAGGAAATTAGTTTAATTAAGTAAATATAATTTATTTAATTAATTTGATTATGGAGGGAATGTTAAAAGGATAATCCTAATTAATTAAATAAATGCAATTTATCTAATTAATTAGTGTTCAAAATGATGCAGATGTGGTTAGTACATTTTTAAGAAGGTGTCAAAAGTCATATTAGGATTAATGACATAGTGTAATTTTTGTTTACATTTTGCCCCTCTTTGAAATGGTGTTGTGACTAAAAGAAGTAATTACATTTCAAATAAAGTAGATATAGGCACTTGGTGGGATGATATTGGTGATAATATGCCCCCAAGCATTGGGATATTGATTTTAGGATGGATTAGAAATTTGGTTTGATTTGGGTCATCTGATTGATTAGATTGATTGATTGATGATTGATGATTGGTTTTGATACTTCAATACTTGGATGGACCATCAATTTTGATTTTGGATGATTTAGTGTAAGGATGCCCTTTTGAGAGGATAGGTGGGTTTGAAGAACATGAGTGTGCTCTCAAATTGAATGAAATAGATTGTTAGCAAAGATGTTAGGGATGAATGAAAAGATGGATGTTAAGAGAGTTGGATGTGAATAATGGAGGAGGGGACCAGTGATGATGAAAAGAGATAGTTAGAGGGGAGATGAAAATGAAAGATATGCAAATGAGTAGATGATGGGTAGGAGAGATATGCAAATGAAAGATGAATAGGGACAATGGATGAAGAATGCAGAAGATAAAGGGGTGAATATGAAGAAGAGATAGGTGGAAATGATATGACTGAGGGTGAATGGATTTTATTTTTGAGATACATGCTATTAATCTTGCACAAGATGCCAACTATTTTGAGCAATCTGATGTTTTTTTAGTATATGACAGGATACCTCATGATATGGAACACCGTGATGACATGATTACCAAATATGGGGGGATAGTCCCAAAATAAAAATCACAAGCATGCATATGACATATAACACCATGATATGAAAGACCATGATGTTGTTACCATAAAATGCTCCAAGGATATATGGAAGATAAAATGAGAAAACACACAAGAAAGAGATTAATCAAGCATAAGCCAAAGAACAAACAAGATTTTACCCCTGGTCAAGCTAAAAATTAAAGATTGAGTGATGATGATGATGATATTGTTGTTGATTTGGGAATGATATATCCCAATAATGATGTAATAATTTGTTTAGAACTGAATAAGGATTGTAGCAAGGCTAGTAGAAAAACCTATGGATGCTTTTTGATGTGTGCTAGATTATTTGGCTAGATTTGTTTGGATTTTTCTGCTTTGTTGTTGTGTTTGGATTGTGTCGCTAGGATAGTTATGTTTGATAGTGCTATGGGTTTGGATGGATTGCATTTGGAAGGATAGATTTTAGGTAGTCTTTATTTTTCTATGAGATGAGACAAGATTGTTGTATTAATGTTGTAACCAATGATAAGGGAAAACCAAGTCTAGTGACAAGGATGAAGGAACAATTGGATGGAAGGATCAAGGGATTGTAGATAGTGGATGTAATGAGTGTGGGGTGCAGGATGGATGGTTGAAGGATTTAGGATGGGATGGATGAGGGATGGATTGATGGAGAGGTTTAGGATGTGATCTCTAAGGACTACATTAGATAGTCCAATAACATACCCTCACTTGATATATGTCAGTCATGATAATGCGATGTAATTCTTATTAAAGAAGATATCAACTTGATCCATAAGATGGGACAATATGCTATAGTATTTGCAATAAAAGATTGGATATTATCAAGAAGTGTCCAAAGTATGTTTCAACAATTTCTCCTTTTCCTTTCCAAGTGTAGAGGAAAACTAATATGTTGTAGACTTAACATAATTCAGGGGTAAACCTATCTAAACAATCCACTCTATCATTGTACTTCCTACATTAAATTATCAACCAAGGAGCGTAAGCTTATGATGGTACTACACTGTATGTGCCTTCAGGGCTCATATTTTTCCTAAACCAACTTACCCAAACCTACTTAGGCTATTCTACTCTGATGGAATTCACAGAAATGCAAGAACAGTAAAAATAGTTATATGATCTAGTGGCTACGGGTACCTTCAGCATAAGTTGTAGATAACAGTTAACAACAGAAAATTACAGAACTAATTCAAAACATTCAAAATGATAAGAGAGCTAATGCTAACCTCCAGAGGACTTAAAGTAGACA
Organism: Cunninghamia lanceolata; assembly: GCA_027924645.1. Classification (NCBI taxonomy): domain Eukaryota; kingdom Viridiplantae; phylum Streptophyta; class Pinopsida; order Cupressales; family Cupressaceae; genus Cunninghamia; species Cunninghamia lanceolata. Next base: position 1,560,126 of record BSBN01000684.1, read on the forward strand.
AAGCGTGCATTTGTTCATGAACCATACTACTGTAATTTGACAATTAAAGTATTCTAATTGATTTGTAATGTATTTATATGCAAATGAAAAATAGATTTAACAAGAATACATAAAGGAATGAAGAAATAAATGAAGTGAGGATCAGTACCTTGAGTGGCTGGCTCAGGGGACTGACTCGCTTAACTGGAAATCAAATCTAATTTAGATACTCACACATTCTCATAACATATAGTTTCATTCATTTCATATCATAAACAAAATCTTCTTCAGATTATATTTAGTAATGACATTCCTTAATAAAACATGTATGGATCTTCCAATATTGAAAAATAGAGTAATAATTGAGTAATTGGAAAATAAAGTGACTAACTCGACATCTAACTCATCACTCCCAACTTATACAGAAACGAGAGAGTTTTATGCAACTACTAACTAACTTCAACCATCAATCCATTCCTAGATACTAGGATATAGGTTTGAGATCAATTTATTAATCTAATTGAATAGAGGAAGGAGAGTCCTATTCAAACAAGAATTTTTATGCAACAACTCGCATGAAGAACACACAGAAGTTGCATTTGAAACAAGTCTACTTCTTCTACATTTATTCTATCCATGATGGTTCACATTCATCCTCCAGTTGCCTGCACTTTTGGCGTCCTAACTTCACTTCCTTTAATTCTCCTATCTATAACTTCGCTGCAAATGCTCATTTCCTTGATGACATGTTCTTGCTGCACAGGGGTTAATTCACAAAACATATGCACACAAATAACCTTCATGACTAAACCATAGGATTCCATCTATATTGCATGCATACTCATATTTAAATCATTCAATTGATAATATCGTCACCATATTCCATATTAATAACATAGATTCAAAGTCTTGCAAAGTATATAAAAAGACAACATATAATGATGGTGATGTTGGTAAAGTGTCTTTAGGATCATATGGAAAAGTTCTAAAAGCATATAAAAACAACATAAAAAGAGGTCAATATTTCAACCCATCACCAAGGTCAAAAATAGGAAAGGAGGATGGATTGGGTATAATGAAATGGTTATGTAGATATGATGGATGGGAATGATGGGATGGTATGGACCATTGTCTAGTGACTATAGGGGATGAATTGGATGAATGGATGGAAGAAGATTTCTCCTAAGTGAAAGGTTCACATAGACAACTAATTTACACATGACTCCCATGAACGGGTTTTCATCATGGTAATTTTCCAAAGTGCCAGGAGAATAGTTTTCACCATTGGATGATTTTTTTTTGGATTTTTGGATTTTTTTAATTTTATTATTTAATTTTTTTCTTTTTTGGATTGAGATTTCTAACTTTGGATTCAAACATTTATTTCCATAGTGATCTAATAGTATCCCATTCTGAATAACTGCTTTGCACAACTCATGCTATTGTATTGCATTCTACGGATGTTATTGTGAATGTCATTGATTGCTAAGTTGGCTTCTCCCATATGTAAACACCTTAATCATGGTATCATTGAAGCCCCAATAGTAGAGGATGTTTCCAAGGAAAATGGAATGAGAGGTAGGTTGGATAAAGGATGTATAGTGGCTATGTGAAATATTGGATTAAAAGGGTGTGATTGTGGGGATACATTGGGTAATGGATTTGGTTGTGAAAAAGAGTTGGATGCAAGGTTGGGGTTGTGGAGGCATGAGTAAATGTCATGGGTAAAGGGGGAATTAGGACCAACACTCTCACACACCATGCCACATTCTATGAATGGGTTGGTTTTCAATGGGATGGTGGATTTTTAATCTTTGGATGTTTGATTGTAGTATTTTGGATTTTTAAACTTGGATTATGGATTTTGATATATGGGATTTGGGAATTTTGGAGATGCTTAGAGCTTTGGATTTCAAATTTTGGGATTTAGGGATCTAGATACGTTTTTTATTTTTTGATTTAGGATTGGAATAATTGGATTCGGATTTAGAATTTTTGGATTTGAGTTTAGATGCAGGATGCTAATTTTTGGATTGGGATGTAGGATTTTTGGATTAGGATTTGGATATAAGGTTTCTATGTTTGGATTGGGATGGAAAATTGTTGGGTTTAAAGGGTGGATTGGAGTTTGGGGATGTGGATTTGGATGCTCCACTTGGATTCATCACTTCTCTTTACTTTGGGATCCAATTTTCTTTTTTTAGATTCCTTTTTTATTTGTGGACCCACATTGCCCTTTGGATTCATTAATTTTTTATTTAATTTTGATTTGATAGTGCATATCGATGCATTGTGTTATGGTGATCCCTTGATTCTTGTGGATTCTTTCCTTCATATGTTGATGCATCAAAATTGATTTCAAACCCCATTTTATAATCCCTTGGAGTCCCATAAAGGTTGTGACAGCTTCATCATTTCAGAATAGGTTGATTGATGTGTGATTTTGTTGGTCCCAAGTGAGGGCTTTAGATAATGGAAGGTCAAGGTTGATGGTAGGAATGGTAATATCAATGAAAGGGTTAATGGCAACAATATTTTTGTAGGGATGATGGGAGGATCATGTTTTTATGTTGGGAGAAATTTCCTTAGCACTCATGGAAATTTCATTAACATTGTTATTCTACCTATCAAAAGAACTGTATTTGATGCCCTACAATCCTTTGTTTACACAAACATGAATGGATTCTATAATTCATTTCTCATGAAGACCTACCCCTTTTCCTTAATAGTTTATGAATATACACATTTAATTTGCAATAGGATACTTATTACTTCAAAAATAGGATGCAGATCCATCTTTAGATAACCAAAAACCATTAGAACTTTTAATTTTCTCATCTCTGATAAGACCAAATCAAAAGAAGGTGGTTGGACCAAGTTGATAGGATTTTTGAGCTTTCTTCTCATTCATGATTGTCATGTCTTGATCAATCATATACCCAATGTGATCAATCATGAATTGCTTATCCTCATATTCAATGTGATCAACATCATGTATAACTTGATTGCCAATATTCTCATCATGATTAGTTTGCTTGTCTATATGTGTTTAGTGGGAACACTAATCTCCTCATGGGTAGGAGAGTTGTGAGATGATTGATAGGATTGGTTTGGTTTTCTTGGTCTTATGAATTTGTGATAGAATGTATGGAATTGGCTTGAGTGTTTTGACCTTGATTTGGTGATAGGCAAGGTTGATCACAGTTTGGAATGAGCTCTCAACATAGCTCTAATTGCTTATTTGATAAGATAGATGGACTTTGTCTCACTTCAAGGTCCCCTTTGTGGATTAGATCCTTGATATATTCTCTTAACAATATGCATCAATTAGTGAGAGGCCTTTGACAAGTTTATGGGTTTTATGGATCTTATGGATTGTCTTCATTTACCTTCTCACATTAGTTGTCTTGCAAGGATGGTAGCATAGTTTAGGAGATTAGATCTTATGGAGTGAAGAGGGGCATCTACTTCATTTATGGTAGTGATTTCATAGTTCAAGAGATGTGTGATCAAAGATAAGGAGATCACAGAGGAAGAGCCTATTTATTTTTGTGTGCTGGCTAATTGTAGAGGTTGTGTGAAGAGACCTCTACCTCTAATGTATTTTAGAATCTGTGATTGATAATTTGAAACTAATGTAAGAACCTATTGAGCTACCACAAATACTCTAGAATTCCTACTCAAATTCAATACATCAATGAAACTTAGATAAATGCAATAAACATAAGTTATACCTTGCAAACTGATTTATCCTGTGCATTCCATTGTTTCCTATCTTCTCAATGATCTTGTTGATGATGATAGTGCTCTCAGAATTGTACTTCTTTGCCTTCCAAGATGACAAAGAGAGGAATGGATTTTGTGGATTCAATATGCAATCTGAAGGACTTCTACAATGCAAACTAAGATAATGATGATGATTTTGATATTGCCATGATATTGATATGATGCTAAATGATATTATGAAGCTAAATGATTGGGCAACAATGGAGATTATGAAACTAATGCAAATGGGGGGGCAAAGGCACGCTTGATTGCTTGATAGAATTTCTGCAGCATGTAAGTACTATAGCTCTTGTGATGCAAAATGAGTGTGAGGAACTTGCTTTTATAGGCCAAGGAAGCTCAAATCCAAGTGTCAAAAGATCCATGATGGAGAAATGAGTCTTGTGATGTGTATGGTAGAGATTAAATTGGTTGGGGTGAGGGAGATAAAGGAGGGAGATGTTCCTACTACGATGACAAAGTAGAGGAATATGTGGAACCATAAGCCACATGTCATTATGCTCACAAAGACCAAAAGACAAAGGTCAAAGAAGGAGTCCTTTATAGGGTTGTTGGAAAGAATCTAGGAACTATGAGACATGTGTCTCTAAGTGTCCTTTGACTATGATGATATGGAAAGACCAAGCTCTTAAGAATAGGGATGGTTGGAGGATAAATAGGACATGTGGGTGAGGATAATTATATAATTAAATATTAAAAATATTCAATTATGTGTGCAACATGATGAGGTGTAAAGTGAGGTGGATGAGATGACGTGGATTTATAGAATTAAGACTTTAGGATAGATGATTAATTAAATAATTTGGAATTATTCAATTAAGGATGATTTAGAGGAAATTGGATGATTTAATTAAATAAATTGATTTTTATTTAATTTTTGGAAGATTAAGATGAATGTGAATCAGATAAATAAATTACGATATTTATTTATTAATAGGAGAATAAGAATAAAATAAATATTAAAATATTTATTAAATTTGATTTGAGCCATTTTTAGGTGTATACATTTTGCCCCTCTTTGAGACAATGTGTTTTATCACATTGTTTCAAAGAATAAAATTTTTATGAGTATGATGCATGCCCTAGTTTGCCCCTCATACAGGTTTGATAACGTGAGGATGCCCCCTTAGGAGATTGGTTGGGTTGGATTTTGGTAAAAGGATGATGAACGATCTCACGACAAAGAAGAATTGACGACACGATCAACAAGTGAAAAACTTGGATGATGGAGAATGAGAAATAGATGAAAAACATGGCATACACGCACAAGGTCAAACACCTCTAGTTAGGGTTCACTTAGCTATAAATAAGGATGCGGGGTCCCCTTTCTATTCATTTGCACACTTGTCATTTGAGGAGAGATTATAGGGAGACCTAGTGCATAGTAGAGCAGAGTAGTCAGCGAAGATGCAATAGATTCCAGTAGAGAACCACAGGTTCGAGAGGATTCGGTGATTTAGGTGGCTAGTAGAGTACAGACCCTCGATACATATGCATTTAATTTTGGTTGTAGTGCATTTATTGTGGTAAAAAATTAGGGTCAAAGTTGACGTTTTCATATGCGCGGGAAGATTAGTTTAGCACATTTGATAAATAAGCCTACACATTTAACATGATTCGACGCATCTGAGTTGGGAATCAGTGCATATGCCACAAAGTCACACATCTGGTAAACAGAGCTGTGCATTTGAGAAAAAAATGTCAATCACTTAGCTAGTTTGATTAAGTCGGCATCTTGATCGATGTTGGCCAACTGATCATAGGTCATCTTGGAGATTGATAGAATCTTCAAAAAGATGATAGGATAGGTTTTGATGATAAGATAGCTAGGTAGTTGGTTTGATAGAAATAATAGATATGCAGCTTAGTTGTTTGGTTAACATGCTTTGCTATTGATTGTAGGAGGAGCTAGATAATGTCTTGATGTCGCGGGAGAGATTTCTGGTTACTCAGCTTCTATGACCGTACTTGACCGATATCAATCACTTGGTGCTTGGATTAGTGGGACTATGGTATGTTTGTTTTATTCCTAAGGTGCGGGTTAATCTGGGACTGTTGACTGCACTTGGGGAGAGGTATCATAGTGAGACAGGCACATTTCACTTGTCGACAGGGGAGATAGCGATGACACTGGAGGACGTGCATCAGATTCTATCGATTCTGATTCAGGGCGAGTTAGTGGAGTATGATTCACATACTGGAGCAGGATTGGTGGAGTGCAAGTGATGATGCAGACTTGGAGGGGACATAGATTAGCTAGGCTAATATGGTGGACTATCACGAGCCCTTGCTAGCCATATTAGCAGGGTTGATTGGAGGTGTGGTCTGGCTAGACAAGAGATCACGTGGATTTCTAGTTGGATGGGGGAGGACTTTAGAGAGGATAATATTTGAGGGGACACTATTTTCCTAGGGTGTTTACATACTTGCTCATTTATATCATCATCTTCATCAGTTTGTGTATGATGGAGCCACGAGTCTATCTGTTGGAGTGTCATTGTTACATATTTGGGCATGGTTGCACACATAGCTGTCACGCAGCCAATAGAGATGGGTGTTAGAGGCCATGATAGACCTTACTCCTACAGGTTCCAGGAGACTCTTTCCCAGTCTAAGTTGGGAAAGCTTGAGTATTGGAGACATACGTTGGATAATGTAGATATAGTTGAGTGGTGCCCGTACCTGGATTGTGAGGCATGGGATGAGCATATTGTGGAGCTACCTTACTGCTTTTAGACATGATGGTTGATAGGGAGGACCCCCTATATCCTCAAGTGACATATTGTTTCTCATGTGCTCTAACAGTTTGGTAGGGCCCAGGGGATGCCCCAAGGTACTGCCATAGTTGCTCAGATGCACAAGGAGCGTCCATGGTGGGGTCCTATTGCATCTTATGAGACTGTGAGAGATGATTTTCTATAGATTCCATACCAGGTGTGGGACTTGCGGAGATAGATTGCAGATGCAGAGATGACAGCAGACTATGCGGCCCACTTCACAGCTCATCCTGTTCTGAGATACTCTAGACCTGGGGAGTGGGCACCTAGATTGGAGGATGGAGATGAGGAGGACGATGATGCTCCATGACAGAGGAGGAGATGACGACAAGGTGGGAGAGGTGGCAGGGGTGACCGAGGTGGAGGAGATGATGATGGCGGAGGTGGTAGAGGTGGCGGAGGTGATGATGGTGGGTAGAGGAGAGTGAGATAGAGGGTGGAGGGGACACCCCAGATACAGGTACAGCCTCAGGTGCAGGCACATGTTCAAGCACAGCCACAGGTGCAGGCACATGTGCCAGTATAGGGACAAGATGATGGATAGATGGCTGCCCTACGAGCCTAGGTGGCTCAACTACAAGGGGAGGTTGGACAGATGTGGTAGTAGATTATCTAGCTACAGGGGGATGTTAGGACTGCCATTTTAGAGTGGGACACCGCCATTCATAGATACACTAGGGCAGAGGCCCTATTGCAGTAGGTACATTAGACAGCAACATAGGGTTCCACTAGGCAGATCATAGCAAAGATGGTCCAAGCTGGGCAGGAGATATTTTACTGGAGATTCTTGTATGAGTAGGTAGTGCCCCCAGAGTAGAGAGTGGGGAGTTTCCATCCTAGTACACGCAGTAGGTCTAGATGGACACTATCAGAGAGCAGAGGAGTCATGGGGCCGCCATCTCCTTGAGGGCCACCCGGGATAGGTCCTACAGGTCCACAACCTCAGCCTCAGTAGCCAACACCTTCTAGAGGCAGTACCTCCTAGGCACTTTGGATACATGTATCATGCTTATATCATTTTGTATACACACTATTTTTTGACAGTTCGAGATATACATTTATGACATCATTGTATACTTGGACATTATTATTTTTTTGATGATGATCTATATGAGTTCGATAGACTACATGCATGTGTTGTTGATGGATGAATGCTTTCTATATGATGGATTCTTTCTATATTGATGGATGCTTTTGTTTATGCTTACGTTGTGATGATTCTAATATGATGCTCATGATACTCATGATATGATTGATCCTATGGTTCACATGATGACTTATATCTATGTATAATGTTATGCGCAATGATTTTATATGCTTATAGTTTATGATGACCTAATGCATATGTTGATGATTCTTACATGCCACACCTGATGTTTACTTTTCTACATATGATGATCTAATGTACTGTGACAATGATATCCATGTTTGTGATTCTTTGATGATAAATGTTATGTATGCAATCTATGTGGATATATGGCATCACTAGATGAATGATCTAAATGTTTCTAAATAATGCACCTAAATGACATAATCTTATGTTTGACAATGTTTATAATATGCAAAATGATATCACTATATGAAACTGTTGTTATCAATCATGAGTTAAATGTTTAATGCAACTAATGAACTGAAATGATATGAGCTAATGATGGATATAATTAGAATATGTAAAATGATAATGATTTATTTTTGTTATGCCAAGTATACTCAATCATAAATGAAACAACACTTAGAAGAATGAGACAAATGACTTGGATATGGTAAATAACTTAGAAGAATAATTTGGATAAATGGATAATTTGGATGAATGAAAGAAAAAATTTGGATAGTGAATAATGTGAATGAATGAAAGAAATGACCTTGGATCTTAAGCCACTTGGAAAATGTTAATTATGGAATGCTTATAAATGTAATGAAATGCAACCCTAACATATACATATGAGACATAGTCATCTTGTATGCAAAATATTTGAAGTACTTTTTTCATCATTGAGCTTTTAAAATGTTGTAAGGAAATACAAGCATCTAGGTATAATTAAACCATGATGACCTAAGTATCTCTTACATGGATTTTGATTTAGCAAGTTAATACAAGCAGCTAGGCAAAATTGAACTTAGATGACCCAAGTTTTGCTTGCATGTATCAACAGACAAGGATTGCACTTGTTCATGCTTAGACCCATAATGTCCTCGATGATCTTTTGTTGATCATGTCGTTAGACAAGTCGCCACATTACTAAAGATTGATCCACAAACAACAAACAAATGAAAATAATCATGTACAATCATAGCTCCTCTAGTCTTGGACATCCTTGAGTAGCATAGGAAACATGATAACAAAATCAAGATCCTAGACTTAAACTTATAACAAGCATCAAATCTTCTTACCATAGATATGTTTTCTTGCCATGAAAACAGATAGAATCATCCTAATAGTTTAGGCACATTGTTGTCTGATATAGGTTAATGTCTTCCGTCAAGCTTTTGTTGAAAAGGTTTATTTTGTAGTGCTGCATGTTGTTTGGAGATAGTATTGCGATCCTAATTGTTATCCTCTGAGATTTGTGACATTCAAGAATCCAATTCTATAACTAGATCAAGGATTTTGCCCCTAGTCAAGTAAAGGATCTAGTTATTATGGATGAAACATATGGACTGAATGGATGGGAAACTCAATGTGACAGACCCTAAAAGACTAACCTAGTGCCTTGGGGGCTCATTGATGATGGCCTTGCCTATGTGACAATGCAGAGGCAACATAGTTCAACTATGGGGACTATGTGGACCTAAGACCTAGGGGATGGAAAGCCTCGGGGGCTCATCAATGATGGCCTTGCCAATGTGATAATGCAGAGGCAACATAGTTCGACAATGAAGACTAACACTGGTTATGGAATGAATAAATGGAGTGTGATTATTATGGTAAGATGAGAGGTATGGATGGATGGGAAGCCTCAAGGGCTCATCAATTATGGCCTTGCCTACGTGATAGCTTAGAGGCAACGTAGTTCGACAATGATTCTGATAAGGGAGTGGTGATGGATGACACAATGAGCTAAGGATTAGATGGATGACCTAATTTGATAAGGCAATAAGGGCGAGCGAGCAACAATCCATGATGGGTATCTTTATGCAATTTGATGGATGCGAAAAGAAATATGGACGAAAAATAAAATCCTACAAGATGGAGGAAGCGGTTTATCACAAACAGTGCCTGTTTTCAGGTTTTCACCACTTGCTTTTATTTGCACAATTTTTTTGTTATGTTCCCTTGCATTGGGGTTTTAGGTGTAGAACTTATGAAGATGCATACTGTTGATAAGATCATCTGAAAACTCACCTTCTAATGTTGCTAATTGATAGGCTCCTAATTTGTAAGTAGCAATGATTACATATGGACCAAGCCAGTTGGGTTCAAACTTGCCTTTCTTTTCCCTGTCCTACTGATTTCTGGGATTTTCCTTGAGAACTAGGTCACTGACTTGAAATACTCTAGGTTTTACTCTATGGTTGTAACTCCTTGACATCCTTTGTTGGTAGGCTTTGAGATGATTAAAGGCATTTTGTCTTCTTTCCTCCAACAACTCTAACTCTTGAAGTTTGGAAACCTGATATTCTTCATCCGTTATTAGACCTTTTAACGATCTACTCGTAAGGATGGTAACTTGACTTCAAAGGGCAAGATGGCTTCAAAGCCATAGACAAGGGAATATGGTGTTGCACTTGTGGGTGTGCAGATACTTGTACGATAGGCCCATAGAGCAGGATTTAGTTGGATATGCCAATCACGACCGGCATCATTGACAGTCTTCTTCAAGATTTTCAAGATGGTTTTATTAGACGCCTCCGCCTGACCGTTTCCTTGGGGGTAATATGGGGTGGAAAAATTGTGTTGTATATGGAATTTGTCACGGAGTTCTTTGACATCCTAATTTTTAAAGGGTCTACCATTATCAATAATAATGGATATAGGAATGTGATGAAGGGGGTAAATCGTAAAACACACAATAACAGAAATTGCACATAGAAAATAGAATGATATTTTATGAATATGGGCAAAGTATTACATTACAGAAGCTCAAATACAATAAGATGATGAATCCCCTACAGGCTGCAACACATTATAGCTCCCTCTCTCAAGACTCTAGAATCTTTAGCCTTCTGTAACCTCCAAACCAACTAGGGTTTCTATTTTCCTATATTTTCTTGACTCTACACCTTCCCCCTTAACTCTCCCACCCCAAGGGTTCCCAAAAATGCTCATATATAGCCCTTTTTGGTAGCCACCAGCTTAATTTTGAAATTTGCATCTCCCTCCAAAAATAGGTCAACTTCATAGGGCCATAACTTTCGATCCGACTGTTGGATTTTCAATTATAATACTTTTTCGGAAAGCTCTCGAAAAGACGATTGTGCATAAGTAATACCTAAAGGTAGACTGCTTGGGATTCCCACCAAATTTTGGGCCCATCCGGAGCCTCTAAGTGCCTCAAATTTGACTTTGAATATTTCAATAGGGTTTTTGGAATTTAAAATTTTAATATCTCACAAATGACTAATGATATTGAAGTGATTTATTCACCATTTGCTTCAATTCACCATTTTGGAGGTCCGTGTAAGATTTTGTATCCAACCATGCATAAATGCAAACTTACTAAAAATAGTAACCCTGCCAAATTTAGCCCTTATTGAAAAGAAACAACATTTTTTTTTGGTTGATGCAAGATTGCTCTTACACCCGGGATGCTACTGCATCAGAATGCCATAGTGGCAAATGATATAATTCAAGATGAACGAGGCAATTTGCTTGCCTATGACATTGGCTAGGGGTACGACTTTGATCCACTTAGTAAAATACTCAGTGGCGGTAATTATGAATTTATGGTTGCTAGATGATGGGGGTGAATCTTGCCCACTAAGTCGAGTACCCACAGAGAAAAAGGCCAAGGAGTCATTAAAGGCTGCAGCTCCTATGCCAGTGCATGTATTAGGTTCCCATGAATTGGCATTTCTTGCACCTTTTTCACAAAATGATAGGAGTTTGTCGGATGTAACTCTGAACACACACTTCTTTAGATTCAAGCGGACATTGAATTGCTCCAATCTCTGAAATATTTTATCTAATACCTATAGGTGTCCTTCTCTTGTGAGTGATTTGGCTAGGATATCATCTACATAATCTTCCATGATGGTGTGCATCATATCATGGAAAATTCTTATCATTGCCCTTTGGTAAGTTGCTCCTACATTTTTCAGTCCAAAAGGCATCACACACCAGCAATATGTACCCCATGGACATGTAAAAGCGGTCTTGTGCTGGTCTTTGGGCACTATTTTTATCTGATTGTAGCCAGAAAACCCATCCATTAGAGATAGCATAGTATGCCCCAATGTAAGGTCCATAATGATGTCGATATTAGGCAAAGGAAAGTCATCCTTAGGGCAAGCTTTATTGAAATCCTTGAAATCATTGCAAAGTCTGATCTTTCCATCTAGTTTTGAGACAGGAACAATATTGGAAATTCATTTTAAATAGTCAATTGGTCTGATAAACTTGACATCTAACAACTTCTTTAGTTCTTCTTTTACTAACAGTGCTATGTACAGATGCATCTTTCTTAGTTTTTGTTTTACTAGTTTAGCTCCTGGAGCTAGTGGTAAATGATCCATTATGAGATCTAGATCAAGTCCAGGCATATCCGCGTGAGACCAAGAAAAATTGATCTGTCTCTGTTTGAAGAATTTGATGAATTCTGGTTTTTCTTGCTCAGATAAAGATTCTGCCATATGTATTATCCTTGGATTGTCTTCTGTGCCAATGCTGACAGGCTCTACTGGTTCTATCAAAACTGAGGACCTCTCCTGATGTGTAAGATTGGGGAGAGTGTCAAGCCTCTCATCCTTTGGTGCCTCAGAGAGGTTTTCACCACCGGATTCATCTTTTATTTTTTTTACTTTTTTCACTATCTAACACTGCCGCAGAGTGGTTTTCACCATTAGATCTTTTTTTTTACATTTTTATGACTAAAAGTCTTGGCACTCTCTCCAAAATAAGCCTTGTCATTGAGTTCTATAGCAAATCCAGCTTTATGATCTCCTACTGGTAAGTGATCCCTCAATTATAGATAGTAAATGATAGCATCGTCATTTTGAAAGGTATCTAGTTCAAGGGCCTCTTGTAGTTCCTAATCTATAAGTTCAGGATGCACTAGAGGTAGGGGATCATCGGGTTGGTTAGACTCAAGGGAAATGATGGTTAGGATAGAGGAGTTGTCTAGGTTTGTGGAGGTATTTAAAAGGTCTAAAATAGTACTCTCTTCAGTATTATCTATCAAGTGTGACATCCGACCTTCCTCTTGAGACTCACTCTCGGCATGTTGCAAATCAAACTCTAGCTATCTAGACCCTAAGCTTTGACCCTCGTGGTATGTAGTTATTGAGCTATATGTTTGAACCACATCAATACCTTTATCTTCACAAGATAGTTCAGAAAGACTATCTCATTCCCATTGATTAGAGTATGTTTCACTCTCTTCTTGCAATTTGTGGATTTGCTCAACTAGGTTGGTGGTGACTTTTTCCTTGTCTTTTCTTTGGTACCCTAGCCCTGTAGTGTCTTGGGCTGATAAGGAAGAAGGTTGTATGGGTTCCATGATGCCTTCCTTTCTCAAGCCTATGGGACTATGCCCATCATATCCCATTCTCTGTAAGATAGTAAAATTGGGGCCATATTGATCAGTTTGTAATTGGGGTTGTTGATCTTGTGGCTTGGATTCATTATCTTCTTCTTTATATATCCATTGAAGAACATCTTTCTCATCACTTTCATCTGACAGATTACCCCATTTGATAAAAGGACCATTAGGAGTATTTGATGACCGTGGTTTATCCATATATGGTTTGCCATAAGACTTGGGTGATAGGGGTAGTTTTGCAAGACCAAAGGTTTTCTCAATAGAATATTCTCCTAGACCTTTATCTTTGAGCTTGACCTTTAGTTCGGCAGTTTTGGATGAAGAAGGTATTGAACTTGGGTCAGGCTGTATAGGATGATCTTGCTCGATTGGTAGGTATGACAACTTCAGGCTTTAGTTTGATGGTGTTGTAGTATTGAAACGGATTTGGATCACCTTGGATAGTGATTTCTTGGCTGTTGTAAGGGAACTTTATACATTGATGATAGGTGGATGGTATAGCCTTCATTACATGTATCTAAGGTCGGCCTAGGCGAATATTATAGGCAAGTTCCATATCAAGTACTTGGCAAACTCTATCGGTCCAACTTGGATGGGCAAAACAATAGTCCCTTTAGATGTCCTTTCTTCTTCATCATAGGCCTTGATTGTGATCTTCTTCTTTGGGTCAACAACAGTCTCAGAGAACCCCAATGCAAGGATTAATTTTAATGTGCATATATTTAAACCTGCCCCTCCATCTATAAGGACTCGTTTTATTCTATGTTTATGAATGAGGGCTTCAATGTGAAGGGATGCATTGTGAGGTTGAGTAATGGACATGCCATCATTTTCAGTAAAAGATAGGAAGTGAGGAATAGTAAGATGTCCTACCATGGCTTGGAATTGCTCTTGGGCTAGATTAGTTGGCACAATGGTTTCCAAAAGAGCTTTTTCTAAGATAGCCTTATGGGATGGTGAGAGACACAAAAGCTCCAAAATAGATATATGTGTAGGTGTCTTTTGGAGTTGGTCTAAGACATTATACTGATTGGATATGAATGATGGTTTAGGTGGAGCCCCTTGGAGAGTAATCTTACCACGATGAGTGGTTACATTACAATCGGGCTTGTTATTTATAGTAATCACATTTACATGTGAATCACTTTTAGAGATGTGGTTAACGATGTATTCATATGAAACATTCGTGTAATTGGGATTGTTACCACCGCTATTGTTTTGCTTTGAGGGACCTCCCTTCTCGTAGTTAGGGAGTGGATTCTTGAATGCCAAATGGTCATCATTGGATGCATGTCCATTAATTGATATATCTCCTAGATCTATCAAGTCTTGGATGGTGTGTTACAATCATTGGCAATCGTTTGTCTTGTGACCTTTACTTCTATGGAATTCACAAAAATCAGAATCATTCCACCAAGAGGGTTTGAACTTAGGTTCATATTCTCTTACCATAGGAAGTGTTATGAGGTTGTTTGCTATGAGCTTCCTTAGGGCCGATTCAATTGATTCACCCAATGGTGTAAATTTTCTGCGAGGAGAAAATTTTGTTGGTCTTGGTTGATTGTTTGTGGATTTATTTGGAGTAGTATTATTGTGTGGACTTGATAGATTTAGAATTGGTTGTTTTGGTGTCACACATTTTTCATCTATAACTCTGTCATTTACAATGTTCTTATTTTTAGTCCAAAACCTTGATTTATCCGTGTTGTTGTTTGAAATAGGGACATCCTTATATATTTTTATTTGTCCTTTAGCTATCAAAGCTTTCTCCATAAGTAATCCCATTTCAATGACCTTACTAAAGGAAGTATGACATTAGATTTGGATTTGATAGCTTAATTCAGTGTTCAAGTTATGGACAAACATTTCAATCATTTGGTTTTTGGGTATATGATAAGAACATTTACTAGGAAGTTGTCTCCATCTTTGTAAGAAAGTGGTGAAAGATTCTCCACTCTTTTGTTTGTTATTACATAGGTCTAACATTGAAATCTCATGTTCAATGTTGTATGAAAAGTGGGTGACAAACTTGTCTACTAATTCATTGAATGTTTAGATTCTGGGAGGTAGATGGGAGAACCACTCCATAGCTTGACCTCCTAGGCTGTGTGGAAAGAGTCGCATAAGATATGTCTCATTATGGGCAACTTCTAAGCATGCAACGCTAAATTCTCTAATGTGGTCACGTGGATCACCTTTCCCCCTATATTTGTTAAGTTTAGGGACTTCAAATCTTGAAGGGAATGGTACCATGACCAAGCTTTTGTCAAAAGGATATGGAGATATATCCTCTAATGAGTAATGTTTTGTGGAAGTTCCCATTTGTAGGTCCATAAATTGTTGTTGTAAGGCTTGGATTTGTTGTGTGAGTGTATCTAAAGGATTTGATATATCCTTAGCCTTTTCATTCTTGGGAGCTTCTTTTTTAGTTTTGGGAGCTTTTGTTTCATTTGATGAGATTATTTCTCTCAACTTTGAGATGTCAAAATCAGCGGGTAGTTTGGCTCCTTGTTGTGCAAGTAAGAGGAAGTATTTGTGAGGGTCTATTGATACGACCTTATCCATCAACCTTTGAAATTTTGGATCTTGCATGTATTTATCAAGTTCTTCTTGGTTGATTTCTTCCTCTCCATCACTAGAAGAGTGTTCACTACTATTTTTGTAATCCATTTCTTTTCTTCTTTTGGCTTGAGATCTAGCTCCAACCATACAAAAGTGTGATATGAGTGAAGCTTTGGATGTAAGTGAGTGTTTTGTGATGGGGTATTGGTTGTGTGAAAGATTGAATTTGAGTTTGCCTAATGATAAGATCCTCTAAGGTTGAGTTTTTGATCTTTGTTCAAACAATGGCCTTAAGCTATGATGTATAGCAATCAAAGTGCTGATCCAAAGTGAGTCAAATAGAGATGATAGGAATCACTATTGTTGTGGACTAACCTTGTCAAGATGTTGTAGTGTAGTTTCTAGATAGAGAATGATTAATCCTGATAGGGAAACTAACTATATTGTTTTGAAAATAGAAGATCTTAATGTCACCTTTGGGAAAATTTGATTTTGTTTGATTTTGGAAAGGCTAAGTATGGTACATGAGTGAAATGTCTAAACATGGGTATGGGATGAAATTTTATGGTTCAAGTGATTTCACCAATGAATTCTAGGTTGAAATGGGTATACAAAATTGATTTTGCTTTTTTTTTCTGGAAACCTCAGGAACATGTCATTATTTTGTATGCGTTGGTTTATATGTGCTGAAACATGTTTTAAATGCGGAGGACTGTTTATTATATGCATAGTTCTGTATGCATTGTTTTGTTATTCATATGCGTAGCAAAATGTGAATGCACAATAGAATGGATTATAGGCACAACAGGAATTGGATGTGCTGAAAGAAGTGTCAAATGTGCAACAATAAGTTTCAAATGCACAGTTCTGTGTTTTTGCAGTGTTTGATCGATTTTGATTATTTTAGGCACATTTTTCTATGCAACCTAAATGTTTTTGCTGATGATTTGTCTGTTTTAAGGCAAGAAAACATAGCAAGTAGTATGATTTGATGTTTGTTTGTGGTCCATTTGGTGTTTAAAACAAATTTGAAGACAAGTACAATCCTAGGCGAGAAATGGATACTACTTGTTGAATCCCAACTTGGATTTCTCTAGCCACTTAAATCAAGGAGGATAGCTACAAACTTGGTAGCACTGGCTCCCCTTACACGACACACACTTCTCGGGCATATCAAGCTTCATTCTCCATAAAGAGTGAATTTTTTGTCTCTACACATGATTAGTGAAAACGTTGGGTGGCTTCAGAGGTCCGACCTCCTGCGTCAACAAGTAAAGGGATTTTGGTCTCTAAAATAATGGTTCTTAGTAACTTTGAGAGACCAATGCCTTGCAAGCATGTGCCAAGCTACTAAAAGCTTTGACCAATCCTACTAAGAGTTTCAAATACTTCACACAATGCAAAAATCATTTCCATGAAGTGCTAGTACACCTCTTTTTGATTTGGCACCGAAAGGCAAGGCTGATGCTGGTTAGGACTTGGCTTTCGCCTTATCCAATTTATATAGCGGGTCAAAGGAAAGCTCTGCTTAAGGTCATCCCTCTTGGATGAATCACAATCTAAGAGCAAGCCTTTCTAAGGGTAAACAAGAAAATGGGAAGATGAGTATGGCTTTTTGATCACCCAAGATGTTGCAAGGGGAGAGCATATGCCTATCACCTTTTGCAAGCACAACAAACACTTATTTATTGATCACCTAGATTAAGCTAAATGTGACTAAACTAACAACACAAGATAACATTTTTGTATGATAACAACAAAGGAAAGATAATCAAGTTACTTTCCCCTATTTATGCTAAATTTGGCTTTGTATGCAAGTTTGTTATGCAAGATTGTACATTTATCCTCCTAGTTTAGACTATATGAAGATTGTATGCAAGATTGAATGCAATATTGTCCATTTTTTCCACCTAGTTTATACTATTGTGAAGATTGTATGCAAGATTGTAATGCAAAATGGTCTAATTAACCTCCTAGTTTAGACTATGTGAAGATTGTATGCAAGGTTGTAATGCAAAATGGTCCAATTAACCTCCTAGTTTAGACTATATGAAGATTTCATGCAAGATAGAGGTACTCCTCCTAATTTAAAACTAAGTGAAGATTGTATTGCAAGATTGAATTACTCCTATTTAAAAACTAAGTAAAGATTGAATGCAAGATAGAGTTACTCCTCCTAATTAAAACTAAGTGAAGATTGTATGCAAGTTAGAGTTACTCCTCCTAATTAAAACTAAGTGAAGATTGTATGCAAGAGTAAATGATGTCTAAACCAAGCCCTAAACCTGCAAAAACCAATTGCTAGTATTTTGAATATACTCCTTTGACGATCGATGATAGCTGCCACAAGAGTTAGCACCACAAATTATCAAAAGGACATACTAAAACTGCCTAATTTCATATGCGCAGAAACAAGTTGCAGATGCACAATAGAATTTAGCAAATGTGTTACAAAATTTAAATGCGCAGAAAGAAGTGTTATATGCACGGAATCCCCAATCATATGCGCAGGACTACAGATTTTTCTTCTTGAATGCGCAGAACTGGAAATCGAATGCGTAGGAATGACCTGTTACGACTGTAAGTACACCAAAAACTCAAATTTGGAAGTTAAAAATGGGGCAAGGCCCCATGGTGGGTGCCAAAATGTGATTGATAATTTGATACTAATGTAAGAACCTACTAAGCTAGCACAAATACTCTAGAATTCCTACTCAAGTTCAATACATCAATGAAACTAAGATAAATGTAATAAACATAAGTTATACCTTGCAAACTAATTTATCCCGTGCATTCCATTCTTTCCTATCTTCTCAATGATCTTGTTAATGATGATAGTGATCTCAGAATTGTACTTCTTTGCTTTCCAAGATGACAGAGAGGAATGGATTTTGTGGATTCAATATGCAATGTGAAGGATTTCTACAATGCAAACTAATATAATGATGATGATTTTGATATTGCCATGATATTGATATGATGCTAAATGATATTATGAAGCTAAATGATTGTGTAACAATGGAGATTATGAAACTAATGCAAATGGGGGGCCAAAGGCACGCTTAATTGCTTGATAGAATTTCTGCAACATGTAAATACTATAACACTTGTGATGTAAAATGAGTGAAGAACTTGCTTTTATAGGCCAAGAAGGCTCAAATCCAAGTGTCAAAAGATCCACGATGGAGGAATGAGTCTTGTGATGTGTACGCTAGAGATCAAATTGGTTGGGGTGAGGGAGATAAAGGTGGGAGATGTTCCTACTACGATGACAGAGTAGAGGAATATGTGGAACCATAAGCCACATGTCATGATGCTCACAAAGACCAAAAGATAAGGGTCAAAGAAGGAGTCCTTCTTTGTAGGGTTGTTGGAAAGAATCTAGGAACTATGAGACATGTGTCTCTAAGTGCCCTTTGAATATGATGATATGGAAAGACCAAACTCTTAAGAATAGGGATGGTTAGAGGATAAATAGGACATGTGGGTGAGGATAATTATATAATTAAATATTAAAAATATTCAATTATGTGTGCAACATGATGAGGTGTAGAGTGAGGTGGATGAGATGATGTGGATTTATAGAATTAAGACTTTAGAATAGATGATTAATTAAATAATTTGGAATTATTCAGTTAAGGATGATTTAGAGGAATCCGGATGATTTAATTAAATAAATTGATTATTATTTAATTTTTGGAAGATTAAGATGAATGTGAATCAGGTAAATAAATTAGGATATTTATTTATTGATAGGAGAAGAAGAATAAAATAAATATTAAAATATCTATTAAATTTGATTTGAGCCATTTTTAGGTGCATACAAAATCTATTTGTCTTTCTGTGTGGCCAAAATTACAACCAAAAACTGGTGGAGGATGTCACCAAAATATCCCTTTGTTACACGACTCTTTTTCCTATCATGTCACTCATAATTCTATCTCTCGCCCTCTATATACACACACTAAAATTATTTTAGTATAGAAAAAATATTGACGAGGCTTGCCTTGAGTGAGGTAGTGGCTATGTTGCCAAAAACGTGACATTAAAGCTTCGTTTCCTATTTTAACGTGCAAAATGTCATTTCCATTATAAATAGTCATTTCTAACCATGTCACAACATTTTTCTATAGTTGACAATGTTTCCACAAACTATGTCAACAATTTTCTATAATTGGCAATGTTTCCACAAGCTATGTTTCATCCATTAAATCTTGCCTTTTCTCATGCATTTTGCATTTAGCATTTACCCCATCCTACAATATTCATGACAAATTTTTTTTAGGCAAATAAAAACTAAAAGTTTAAGGTTGTTTTGACATTTTCTCTTTTAATTGGTTTAGTTTTTTAAATCACATTGAATCATCAAGTTTTTAGAATGTTTAAGCTTATTTTTGTTTAAAAATTATAAAATAAATTTAGTTTAATATTTTATTTTTTATCAAACAATTTAAATAAAATTTTTTTTTAAAAATTATAATTTTATATATATATATATATATATATATTGGTCAGTGAATTGTGACCTTTTGGGGGTCACTCCCATTTAACTAAATAGAGAAACAATAAATTGAAGAACTGGCTGCTCATAAAGAGGGTCACTAACAAAAATGATAAAATGCATGCCTTGAAAATAGGGGTGTATAATGACAACTACTAAACTTAGACCACCTAAAAGCTATTATCCTTGAGATTCTCGCCTACCCATCTTAACATGGGAGCATAGAGTCATCATACTTTTCTCACTACCTACTAATTTCTTTTTCCATGTAACCATTATCCATTGATTGTTTTCATCCCGTGGTTGATCTGCTACAATGGACCTGCTACTTCGTGAGGAGTCCTCCACCATTGAAGTGGCCTTATTAAGTTCTACTTCTTGAACGATCACGACATTTGAGGCCCTAATATTAATAATTAAGGAATTGATTTTTCCACCCTGTGATTCATTACTTGGTATTGCTGAAATTACAGCATTCTTTGACTTGGATGCCTTCATGTTTGAGGCTTTATCACTTCCCATCCTGGGAGGGGAAGAACCAAGAATGACTATTGATGTGGATTGGGATCCTTTTTGCTTGTCCATATCTGGAGTCCTCATTTTTTGAGGGGATTCCAAACGAGTAGTTTCTTATCGTATAACATTCTGGGAGTCTGTTGATTCCTCTTTTTCTATAGAGTAATGGTGGACAAAAACATCTTTCCACCATGTAGATTGTCCATCAAGTTTGAATTTTGAATAATTGGAAGCAATGTGGCCAGTGCTTTAACATATTTGACAACAGACAATAAACCCTCATAGTCCAGACTTTGATTCCATCTATGATTAGAGATTTTTAGAGAGATATCAATTAGGAGATTTTTAGAGGTATATAGACCAACCAAGATGCGAGCAAATGTGGTATGAAAGAAATTTGAGGACCCTTCATCAGCATCTAGGAACTTCCCCGGTTTGTTGCCAATTTCTTCAAAACAGGATTCAAACCAAAATTGGAGTAGAAGATTGGGGAGTCGAACCCAGATAGGCATAATAGAGAAAGATTCAGAAATAGGGTTAAAAGATGGGTGCCACGGTTTGAGCATGAGTATGTTCTCATCACAACTCAATTGATAATCACAGAGAGTTGTATTTCAATCTTGCAAGTTGTCAAAAACCACAATAAAAAACCAAGAGCACAAGGGTAGATTTGAATTTCATCTTTCAATATAGGACTCCAAGTATCTGTGACCCATTTATGTAGCTCTATGAGACTAGGCCAAAACTTAATAAATCTACCTATTAAACCATTCTCTGCAAAATATTTTTCATTTTCAATCACTTCCTTTTTGATTTCCTCCTCTAAATCTAATATTGGAGACTCAATGGCACATGATATGGCCCTAACTATTTGAGATTCATGATGAAAGGGCTTATCAAATTTAGTAAGGATATGCACCCTGGGTTTTGACTAGGATTTATTCCCAGTAGTCACGTCTAGGTTTGCCCTAGATGCTATGGGCCTGACCAAGCCTAGTCATTATTGGTTGGTTTTCCTTGTGCCTTGGAGTTGGAGTTTACCCCAACCGTGCCCACCAGTTTTAACTCTGCATCAGGGAGAAATGGGAGAGGGATCTAGATCTAGATGCCTTGAAGATTCCCTTGAGTCCAGGCACAAACCACCCATAATATTATTTCCTGCAATTGCATCTTCCACCATAGAGAGGCATGCAAAATTGTTGGCAAAAACCCTAGCATTCAAAGCAGTTAGGATCTACATAATTCAATATAATATTAAATCTATGTTTTTTAAATCTATAATATACTATATTTTTTATATTTTAAATTTTAAAATAATATAGAATATTTTTGGTGTTTTATTTTGACTATATAGATATTTGAATTTTTGAAAGGTATATGTATAAAAGTTGTTTCTTATATGAAACCTCTAAATACCCTATTTCTCACCATGTTGTTACCATTGTATTTTCTATTTCTCATTTTTGATAACATATGGTAGTAGCTGGTGTCCTCGTTCTTGTCTAGGTGGTAGTAATTAGCATTATCTAATGGCTCCACTACCATCCTATAACAACTCCCCACTTCTATCCACTCTTCCTTTGACTTGAATTAGTTAGGTAGTTCCTTTCGATGGAGCACATCCTTTATTTAATCCTAGAATTTGACTTACTAGACATGAAAATATTTATACCTTGAAAAAGATTTGAAACATTTATAGACTAATTTTGACAAGAGGAGAGTTTATTTGTGATAGGCAATATATGAAGGAAAGTTCTTTGGAGTACCTATTCTTGGAACTCAACATGAAGATGCAATGTTATCTCCACTAGACATTATCATTCAAGAGTCTTAATTTTTTCTCTAACTTCAAACATGTCTATACATGGGAAATGGATTTATATATAGGCAATGTTGTAGAGGCAAAATTTTTCTACAAGTTTGGGTAATAGCCAGATAGTTTTCTCAAAACAGAGAAAAGTGAGTTAAG
Source organism: Cunninghamia lanceolata (assembly GCA_027924645.1). Classification (NCBI taxonomy): domain Eukaryota; kingdom Viridiplantae; phylum Streptophyta; class Pinopsida; order Cupressales; family Cupressaceae; genus Cunninghamia; species Cunninghamia lanceolata. Next base: position 1,582,914 of record BSBN01000684.1, read on the forward strand.
AGTATTAGGAAAAAATTGAGTATGAATGGAATTGGGGTGCCATCAATGTGGATAGGTTACCCTCCATCGTCTTTGTACTTATCTCCTCCTCTATCATCCATCTATTCACCACCACAACAACATAAATATTAGCTATATCATATCATACTATTTAGGGACATTAAATATTCTATTGCTATTTTCTTATTCTTTAACTGGAGTGTGCTTGGTGAGTAAGGTGTTGTATCACCCTATTAAACTCTAGTGGATGCATACAAAGCCTACCCCAACTACAATTTATAAATAAAAAATCACTTTGATTAAGCTACTATGAGTTGTGGAATTCGCCAATCAAAGTCACACGGGGTCAAACTTGGCCTAATTGCATTCTCAATATCTTTCACTATTATAATAATTTAATTTACAATTTTAATATTCTTTAATGGTGTTAATTTCATTATCATTAATAAACTGCATGCATTTTGTATCATTTTTTATGTAATTAAATATTTATGTTGGAAAATGAGCCACACCCAAACCAAAGATGGATCAGTCACCAACAGGCCTGGTAACTCAGTGGTTCTAGAGCACCCCAACAATAAATGGGAGGTCCTAGTTTCGACTCCTAGTTGGTCCAAGAAAATTTTAACATGGCATAAAAGCCCTGGTCAGTAGAGCCAGGCCAAGCTAGGTTTCCCAAGCACTTGTAGTGTAGCTTGGGGGGTGTTGGAAAATGAGCCACAACCCAACCAAAGATGGATTGGTCACAAAGAGAGTTAGTCGCTCAATGATAGAGCACCCCAACAACAAATAGGAGATCCTGGGTTTAACTCCTACCTGGTCCATAAAAAGTTTAACAATTTGACTATAGAAAAATTATCTACCTCTAATAGAGTTTTAATATATCTAGGAATGCATATCGCACTACTCTCAATTGCTCTTTCCAAGCTCAACCGATTCTTCTCCCTTTTACATTTTGTTGTTGTCTTTATTTATGTTCAATCCTAATGTAGAGAGAGCTTCAAACAGATGATCAACTAGAGTCTTTCTCACATATTCTCCCCTAAAAACTCAAAAACACATGATAACTCTAACAACTTTGGCATGGAAGTTTAGTTTTGGGAGGCTTGTATTGTTCCATCCTAGAGCTAGATCTAAAGAGGAAGCCCTACTATTGATAGAAAGAAAATAGAGGATTCAACCTTGAATTTTAGATATTGAACTCAACCATAAAAATGTTTCAACTTTGATCACACATTCCTATGCCATACCTACTTATAGATTGCAAATGAAAGTAGTCATATGGAGCCCTTTGTTCACATAATGCCTAGATGGATTGAAATGGAATATGTTTTCATTTCTATACTCAATTGTAACTCAAGTATTTCCATTGGGTCTCAGCCATGAGTAGGTGTCTATCTTCTCAATCTTTGTAAACTTTGTGCCTAGCTTGGTGGCTAAGACATGGGAAGTGGCATGACCTCAAGAGTTTTTTCAATTTGAAGCAGTCTGCACTTAAAACGACGATGACTACACAACTAGTTTTCAAGTAGGCAATCAAACTTGAGTAGAGTTGTTGTTGAACTTGACAAGTTCTCTCGAGCAATCAAGCTCCAATGATATCCTACATATGAAGAACAAATACTAGATATAGTCTGCAACCATCAACATAATACTCAGTACACAAATGATCTTGTGGTATTTGCATGCAATATTAAGTATAATTAGAAAAAAAATTGTTCCATCACCCACAACTCTAATAAAAAAATTATGAGCATGCCCATTGAACCTTATGACTCCAATTGCTAATATTATGTATATTATTAAATAGATTGGCATCTTCTATATTGGAATATTTAAATCAAATTTGAATACATCTAATCCAAATTTTCTTCAAATAATTGGGATTCTTATTTATTTACATTATAAGCAATTACGAAGCGCCTCACGTAACGTGCCGGCTGTTTAAAAAGATTCAACCCTCCGGCCTGTTCATTTGACTGCTCTATTTATGTGCATACTGACTTCTGATCAATGTTATTCTAACTACAGTCGAATTTACAACTAACAGATGGATTTGAGTCTATTTCTAAACATCTGAATGGATGTAAAGAATGAAAAGAATCTGGTCTTATCGCATGGACATAGACATTGTTTGTTCAAAATCAACAAAATGTGAATCTCAAAGCCAATGTGATTTTACTTAAACATTAAAAGTAAATCCTTGGAAATACACGCCGACAGAAAGATAGACGGACTGTATAGAGAAGAACGTTACCCTGCAATCTCTCATAACTCCATTGTATTCTGTCTCTTCTCTCTGTCTTCTTCTTATTTTAGTCCCACATTGACTGGGTTATGTAAATGCACGGGAACAGAGGTCATATAAATAATCAACCATGGCTTAATGCAGGCTTACGGAGACGCGTTGTCGACACAAAGCGAACTATTCTTTCGCCTTTTACTAAAGAATACCGTGTGTTGGCCACTCAAAGCGGCATACGCCTATTTTTGGAGGCTTTCTCTACTTAGAGGAGGCCCAAAACACAACCTAAATAAAATTTAGTCTGGTATGCTTTTAGAAGATGGAAATTATCTCTCCTAATTAAAGTTCCATCATATAATTATCAACTCTCCTAATTAAATTTTCATCATATGATTATCAATTCTCCTAACAAATCAAAAGGGTCCTTCAAAGATTAAGTAGGACCAAGAAACAAATGTTGTAAGGTGTTTTATTTTGCATCTCTTTGAAGTAGGACCAAGAAACAAATGTTGTAAGGTGTTTTATTTTGCATTAGTCCTTCATACATATGACACAATGCCATCATGGTCTCTTATACCATGGTGCTTAACATCATATGCTATATCAAACCCTAGGTTGCTCAACCTATTCAGCATGACTGCTCATTCCTCCACCCCATCCATTTGCATCTCCCTCTTCATTTCTCAATAAATCTTTTCATCCTCAACGCTCATCATGTACCTCCTATCTATTATCCTCCAATCCCTTCTTCCATCATAATAAACATCCAATCATATATCCTCATCTCTCTTTCCCACCACTTTTTTCATACATTTCAAGAGCACATCCATGTTCTTCAAATCCACCTATCCTCTCAAGGGGGAATCCCTACCTCATTCCTATTCATCACTCCCTTCCTTTCAATGACTGGGGCATCCTGCCACTACTCCCATCTCTCCAAAAACCTCTATACTTTATCTTTCTTTGAAATAGTGTTACTTATCTTAGTCGCAACACCATCTCAAAGAGAGGCAAAATGTAGACACCTAAATTTGATTGTCCTACCATCACCTGATTCATCCTGCATATCTCCCCTTCCAATGTTAATTAAATAAATTACAATTATTTATTTAATTAATAAAATTATTTTAGAATCATTTTCTAATGTTTATCTTTAATTAAATAAATTCAAAATTAATTCAATTAAGTTAATCATTCCCATTACAATATTTCTAAAAATTAAATAAATACAAACTATTTATTTAATTTATCCTTGCTCAATTTGAGGTAGTTTCTAGGTTTGAAGTAGGATTCATATTTCTTTGTGTTTCCTTCAAATTCCTAGTGATACATGATTAACATAGTGTAAACTTGAGATTGTTGTATCATTTGAATAAACACTCAAAAAAAAATCTTTGGATTAGCTTGTTTCTCCTTGTTGAGGAATGCTTAAATATTCCTCTAAACTATAAAAAAAAATCATATGCCAATTTTCTATATCTTGAACCTTTTTATTCTTTAGAAATATTATGAGATGGGCATAACTAGTCGATTGGGTATCAAAGTTTCATAGCCTCCCTCCCTTCTATGTAGCATTATTACATCTTTCCTACTCTAGAATATTTTTGTATTCTACACCACAATTACTAAGTGTAGTACACTTTTTTTTTAAACTTTATTTGAAATTTTTGACTAGTTGGGAAGCATACAAAGCAAAGATCATTTTTTATGAGTTTTAAGTCCTAATATTTGAATTGGTGGAAATTTCTATAGTTGAACTAATTCTGGTACTTGTGTGGGTTCATTAAGAAAAACCAATATTGATGGTGATAACATTACAACCCATCATGAAGTGAATGATATAGAGTTATGTAATGAAATAAATAAATAAGAAAAATGCACTTCTATCATAAAGATATGAATGTAAGAAGACATGGAAAAGTATGGGTCCACTAAGAGATGTTGAGATATTAAATCTTTAATTCTAATATCTAATTCCTTTTTCTCCTATGTGTGAAAAAACTAATAGTGTTCCATATGCACTATCCATTTATAGCTTCAAGAATTAGAAACATTGTTGTTTCATTATTTATATGAATGTGCCAAAGACAAAATAAACAACTTGAATAACACTTTTCTATTATTTTAGAATATAATGTAATTGGCCTAAAATTTTAAATAACATAAATAGTTGCATCAACTAATATCATTTTGACCTAGCAATTATGATAAAAATGAAGTAAAAGCGTGTAAACCACATATAAATTCCATTAAAAATTTAAAATTGCTTGTGGAATCCGTCAATTACTCAATATGGATACATGATCAAGTTGTCAATGGAATAATCCCAATTAGTAAGAAATGTGAGAGAAGGGTGATTTATAAAGAATTAGATGGTCCAAAATATTTTCTAATGGAGAAAGAGTTCATTCCTCTTCTTTACTAACAAATTATTATAAGTGCATGTGTGTTTTTCCTTGTAATTATTACCAACATGGGAACTTAATTATGTAGACTAGCCTCCAAATCTCATTATAGATGCAAGATGCATAAAAGTCACTAATTACAATTTCATAGGAGGTTAGTGTAGTCTCACCATGGTTTTGATGCATATGCCTATTGTTGGGAAAATGTGTCTCAACCTTGCAATTATACAAGGCTTATTGTTGATAGGGTATATCTATTTATATATACTTCCTAGTTACATTGGTAGGTGTAATATTCAATGGGAGCATGGGGTGGAGTGGGATGTGTGTTAACATTTTTTTGTTAAAAAAAATATTAAATGACCGACATACATTAAATTAATGATATATTGTAAATCTGGACCGTTCATTATTAGGTTTTAGATCTTATGGTAGATATTTTGTTGGCTTGTCTTACCCTAGAAGGTAACCCTATTTTTATGAGGGTGTTGTATTATGGCTACGGTATCATGATGTATTCTGAGAGTCTTATAGCGGTCATGGTGGTGATACTCCTGTGAGAAGCTTTCTCTACAAATATATTGTAATATTTGTGATTTCTGAATAATATATTGGGCGGCTTTTGGAGTGTGGGGTTTTTCTCTCGAAAGGGTTTTCCCCATGTAAATCACTGTGTTGCGGTATGCATGATATATATGTTTATTTTTATTTAAGTTTTTTTAACTGTTAAAGATCTATAAAGTTTTGCATTATCCTCCTCACAAGATTAGTGTAGAAAGTTGTTCCACTACCTTAGCTTCCTTAGAAGTGGTATAAGAGCCTGATCACCTTTGGTTTCAGTTGTGGGTTGTTGGGTTTTTTGACCTAACCCAGGTTTGAGTGGGAGGTTGTGTAGAAGACACTTTGTGATCTTGTTGCAGGAATTTCTAGATGGCAAGTTCATCATGGAGAATAGAGGTGGATAAATTTTTTGGAAATAATTTTGAAATGTGGAAGTTGAAGATGGAGGATCTGTTGATAGATCGAGATCTATGGGATGTAGTTGATGAGAAGGTTTCAAGGCCTGCAGATCCTTCTTTGGCTGCTCAATATGATGTTATGGACCATAAAGCCAAGGGTCTAATCAGATTGTGTTTGGTAGACTCTATTTTAATCAATGCCCATGAAGAGACCTTTACACAAAAACTATGGAAGAAGCTTGGTGAGATGTATCAAGCCAAATCTTTAGTGAACAAGATTTTCTTGAGGAAGAAATTGTAATCCTTGAGAATGGAAGAGAGCGGATGAATTACAGACCACCTAGAAGCATTCAATATGCTGGTGGCTCAATTGGCATCAATTGGTGTCAAAATGGACGAGGAGGAGAAATGTTAGATATTGCTTTGTTCTTTGCCTGAGTCATGGGATTCTCTTGTTATGGCTATTGGGAGTACTTCTGTACTTTTGTTATATTGGAGACCGAAGATGTGGTGGGTTCTTTACTTTCTGAAGATATGAGGAGGAAGGTATCCATTAGTGCCAAGAAGGCCCTAAATGTTCATGGAAGACCTAAGGAAAAAGGTAAGAAGAATGAGAAGCGTGATAAATCCAAGTCCAAGGGGAGATCCAAATCTCCTGGAAAGTCCAAAGTTGTTTGTTGGAACTGCGGTAAGCCTGGACATATTCGTAAGGAATGAAAAGAAGAAAAGAAGAAGAAAAGGAAGAGATTTGATTTTGATTCCGAGTCTGAGAAGGAAGATGGTGATGCATTCATTGCATCTTTAGCAACTCGTGCAGGTAATGATGCATGGTTAATTGACTCAGGGCATCTTTCCATATGACCTTTAATAGAGATTAGTTTTCTGAATATGAAGAATTTGATGGAGGTAAGATGTACTTGGGTGATGATTCCCATTTAAATATTATTGGTCATGGTAAAGTTAGAATCAGGTTTCCTGATGGTAGAATAAAAAGGATTAATGGTGTGTTGCATATCCCTAGATTAGCACAAAATTTGTTATCTATGAGCAAACTAATAGATGCAGGTGTGCAGGTAGTATTTTTTGATGCAGGATGCAAGATGGTTAGAGGTGCTATGGTGATTGCTAGAGGTGTCAGATATGGCACATTATATAAGATTGATGCATGCACTGTTGAGTGCAATAGTACTTATGTGAAAAGCAAGTCTATGGAAGAGGTGAGGGTTTCATCTTCAACAAATGGTCATGGATTTTGGGTACCCAAGGGTGCTCTTTCTTCTTAATCAAAGTTACCTACAGAGAAAACTATGTTATGGCACTAGAGACGACCACATTGGAGAAAAGGGTCTAAGGACCTTGAAAAATAAAAACCTTGTTGAAAGGTTGTTTGATTGTAATCTTGAGTTTGATTTATGTGAGCATTGCATTTATGGAAAACAAAACCGCATTTAGTTTTACTTGAGTTCTCATAAATCTTGTGGTGTATTGGATCTTATTCATTCTGATGTGTTTGGTCTTGTAGATGTTCCTTCAATTGGAAAATCCACATATTATGTTTCATTTATTGATGACTATAGTAGGACATGAGTATACTTTCTAAAGAGTAAATTTGAAGTTTTTAGTTGATTTAAGGAATTTAAAGCAATGGTTGATTTGCATACTCGAAAGAAAATAAAATGTTTGAGGACTGATAATGGTGGTGAATTTTGCTCTAATGATTTTGATGGACTTTGTAAAGATTGTGGTATTCATAGACGAAAGATAACTCTGTATTCTCCACAACAAAATGGAGTTGTAGAAAGAATAAATAGGACAATGATGGAGAAGGCTAGGAGTATGTTGAGTGGTGCTAGTCTAGAACAAAGGTTTTGGGCTGAAGTTGTTGCCACTGCCTGTTACCTAATTAACAGGTCTCCTACATCAGGTCTTGTTGATAAAATGCCTATAGAGGCATGGTCGGGTCACAAGCCTTCATTAATACATCTTAGAGTTTTTGGTTGCAAGGCATATGCACATGTGCCAAGAGAGAAGCGAACAAAGTTGGAGAACAAGGTTGTGAAATGTATCTTCATCGGATACAGTTATGATGTGAAAGGATACAAGCTTTGGGATCATATTGCACAGAAGGTAATATATAGTAGAAGTGTTATTTTTAGAGAAACTAAGCCTTCTTCTATTACATTGCAGCCAGAACAAAGTAAACAATATGTGATTCAATTTCCTTCTACACCTAAGAAAGTTGAATCGAGGCCCATAGATAGACAAGAAGTTGAGGAGAGCTCATCTAGCTCTAAATCTTCAGAAGAGGAGGAAGAACCTCCAACTCAGCTTGTTCATAGGTCTACAAGGCATAGACAACCACCTGAAACGTATTCACATGATGATTGGAGATGTATTTTTGCTTTGAATACTAAAATGGATGAACCCAGATCTGTAGAAGAGGCATTAGATATGAATGATGCAAAATACTGGAAGATTGCTATGGATGAAGAAATGACATCTTTGAAAGAGAATGATACATGGGATCTTGTACCATTTCCTGAAGGACGAAAACCTATTGGTTGCAAATGGTTGTTCAAGAAAAAGATTGGTTCAGATGGAGGTATTGAGAAGTACTGTAAAGCAAGGTTGGTTGCGAAAGGTTACTGTCAAGTTGAGGGTGTTGATTATGGTGAGATATTTTCTCCTATTGCAAAAATGACATCCATTAGATTTTTGCTTTCTATTGTTGTTGCTTATGATTTAGAGGTTGAGCAAATGAATGTGAAAATTGCTTTCCTTCATGGTGACTTGGAGGAGGATATTTATATGACACAGCCAGAGCACTACATGGTGAAAGGTAAAGGTAATTTGGTTTGCAAACTGAAGAAATCTTTGTATGGCCTAAAACAGAGTCCTAGGATGTGGTACCATAAATTTGATACATATGTGTTGAGTTTGGGATTTGAGCTTTCTAAATAAGATCATTGTGTTTATTATAAAACGGATGGTGATTATTTCTTGTTTATTACATTATATGTTGATGATATGTTATTTATTGGTAAAGGGAAAGGTATGATTTCAGAACTGAAATCTCAACTTGATGCTAAATTTGAAATGAAAGACCTTGGTGTAGCTAGACACAATCTTGGGATGGAAATTAGAAGAGATAGAGTGAATAGAAAGCTATGGCTTGGCCAAAGTAAGTATGTCGATTCAATTTTATAGAGGTTTAACATGCAAGACTGTAGACCATTGTGTGTTCTCTTTTCAATTGGAAAAAAGTTATGTATTTCAGATTGTCCAACATCTCCATCAGAGATGGAAGAGATGAGCAGAGTGCCTTACTAGAGTGCAGTTGGAAGTTTGATGTATGTTATGGTTTGTACTAGACCAGACATTACCCAAGCAATGGGATTTCTTTCCAGATATATGTCTAATCCTGGTAGAGTTCATTGGGATGCAGTTAAAAGAGTCTTCAAATATTTACGCAATACCTGAGACTATTCCTTGTGTTATCATAGTAATTGGATTGATGACAATATTTCCCTTGATATTCATGGTTATGTGGATTCAGACTGGGCAGGTGATATTGATAGTAGACAATCCACCAGTGCTTATGTGTTTACTTTATTTGGTGGTGCAATTAGTTGGATGAGTAAACGACAAGTTGTGGTTGTTTTGTCCACTACTGTAACTAAGTATATGGCAGGTAGTCATGCTTGCAAAGAAGCCATTTGGCTTAAGAGACTATGTTCAAATTTTGGAATAAAACAAGATGCAATGACAATTTATTGTGATAGTCAGAGTGCGATTTGTCTAGCTAAGAACCCAATATTTCATGTCAGGACCAAGCACATTGATGTACAGTATCATTTTGTTAGAGATATGGTTAGAGATGACAGGGTGAAGCTGGTTAAGGTAGAGACTTTGATGAATGTTGTTGATTCTTTAACTAAGCCTATGAGCATAGAAAAGTTCAGATGGTGTTCAGAGACTATGGGCCTTTTGGCCCCTAACAATTAAGAGATGATGTTTACTCCCTCCCGTTGCTCTTGCAAGGTGTTCAACAAGTGGGAGATTTGTTGGGAAAAAGTGTCGCAACCTTGCACTTATATAAGGCTTATTGTTGATAGGGTATATGTATTTATATATATTTCCTAGTTACACCAATAGGTGTAATATACAATGGAAGCATGGGTGGAGTGGCATGCATGTTAACATTTTTTTGTTAACAAAAACTATTAAATGGCTGACATACATTAAATTAATGATATATTGTAAATCTAGACCGTTCATTATTAGGTTTTAGATCTAATGGTAGATATTTTGTTGGCTTGTTTTGCCCTAGAAGGTAACCCTATTTTTATGAGGGCATTGTATTACAATGGTGGTATCATGATGTGTTATGAGAGTCTGATAGCGATCCTGGTGGTGATACTCCTGTGAGAAGCTTTCTTTGCAAATATATTATAATCTTTGTGATTTCTGAATAATATATTGGGCAACTTTTGGAGTGTGGGTTTTTTCCCTGAAAGGGTTTTCCCCACGTAAATCACTGTGTTGTGGTATGCATGATATCTATGTTTATTTCTGTAACTGTTAAAGATCCGTAAAGTTTTGCATTATCATCCTTTCAAGATTAGTGTAGGAAGTTGTTCTGCTACCTTAGCTTCCTTACACCTATTTCATAATGTAGGAAAGACATCAAGAACAAGAACAATAAACAATATTTACCTTATGGTTTTCCTTAGCTTGTTGATAGGTAGAGGACTTAATGTTTTTGCACTTAAGAATATCTAAAATATTTTTAGAGATGTTCTCAATATAAGGAATAAATTCTACCAAATCCATCACACTATAACATTTATCATGGTTTCTTCTTTCGTATTTGAAAGCCCTAATAATTTATTTACTCATGTAACCATTCTTTTTACGAGCACAATCAAATCTTCAGTTTAATGTTCCAAATGATCCTTATAATAAATCTTAAAATCTTTGATGGAAAGAGTGTTTAAGAATCCATATTTTTTTTACATAGAATGATGATGATATATTAGATTTATATAAATCACTACAAGAGAACCACCATTTTTTTCACTATGAGAATAACATTCAAAAAGTGAATTTTAGTTTCACTCTAATTATTTCATATTATGCTAGAAACCATGTTGTTAAGGTAACCATAGAACTCCTCAAACACCAAAAAATTAATGAACTTCCAATGATAATGGAGAACCCATCACCATTCCTCAATTTACTCAAACAAATCACCAAATTCATAATTTTGTCATTTATGCAAAAGATCTAATTAAATAGGGGATTTATATACGCCTTTTAGTTTTCTTATCATAAAAGTATAGGAAACTAACCTTTTTTTTTAAGGGTTGTTTTGGGCCTCCTCTAAGTAGAGAAAGCCTCCAAAAATAGGCGTATGCCGCTTTGAGTGGCCAACACACGGTATTCTTTAGTAAAAGGCGAAAGAATAGTTCGCTTTGTGTTGACCACGCGGCTCCGTGAGTTCTTATCAGGGCATGGTTCAGTATTTATATGACCTCTGTTCCCCGGCATTTTCGTAAGCCAGTCGATGTGGGACTAAAATAAGAAAAAGACAGAATGCAATGGACTTATGACTTATGATAGATTACAGGGTAACGTTCTTCTCTATACGGTCCGTTTATCTTTCTGTCGACATGTATTTTCAAGGATTTAGTTTTAATGTTTAAATAAAATCACGAAGCAGGGATAGCTCAGCTGGGAGAGCGTCAGACTGAAGATCTGAAGGTAGCGTTTTCGATCACTTAGAGCTCTGTTGGTTCCCATTTTGGCTTTGAGATTCACATTTTGTTGATCTTGAATAAACCACCCTCCTTAGCTGTGAATGTCTATGTCAATGTGATAGACTCTTAATTATATAGAACATCCATTCAAGAGTTTGGAAATAGACTCCCTCTAATTGCTTTAATTGCTTATAATGTAAATTAGGAATCACACCTTGGTGTGCAATGGGTACATAGATGATGATTGGATTGTTGAGTTCATTATATTTTTAGTGTACAATGGGGCAATGCATGAGGTTAATTGTAAAGCCATTTAGTGAGTGATGTTTTTTGTGCAATCAATGTCTCCATAGACAGGTGCTAGCTTTGGATTGATTTGTTTTTCTTTTGCAAACACAACTGACACATATGAATGTAGTATTAAATTATTGATATTTTGGAATTTTGAATTGGAAACCTCTAACTTGGAATGTTCATTAAACCCAAAAACCAGATAAAAAGTTATATAAAAATAAGAAGGTACTTGTGGTTGCAGAATTGAGATAGTTATAGATACTATTTATTAGAATTTTTTTGGTATTAAGTGGTGAAATTTTTATGTTTTCCCCTTTAAAAGTTCTCTCAAAAATTTGCTCAGTGATTTTCATACAAATTTGACATGTTTGAAACATTAAATACGTAATTACATAAAAGAAACTCAAAATCTTTTAATGCAAAGGAAAAGTGACCTTACAAATCCTTATTTGAGTTGCAAGAAGTGCATTTGAGCAAAGAGCAAAAATGCAAACAACAAATAATTTCAATGTCTTTAGACACTAAATATCGAGGTCATAATGATAAACAAAAATGACAAATAATCACCAATCTTGGAGGCCATACGAATAAGATAAACATGTATGACCTAAAAATTGAGTTCATATAGTAGTATTCTTCAAAAACGATTATATTAATTACATGTTAATAGTATCTTGTATGTAACAATACTAAGAAGAATTGATTCATTTTTAGAGATTGTGAAGCTCATTACAATAGAAAAAATGATTTTAAGAACAACATTTTTTATCAATTTTTTTTTGATACATAAGAGGATTTGGTTTATATTAATATTATCAAAAAGATACAAGCGTCTACTTCTGTAGGTGTCAAAATTGAGAAGCTTGTTGGCTCTCATCGTTACCCCTAACTGACATAATATCCCAAACTAACATCCAAAACAACCATTTTAATTAACAAGGCCAACCCTTCAAAGTAAACCCGAGAATACTATCTAAAAAGCCTTAGAGAAAACATACATACGAACTATACTATATCTGACCAACATCTTAAACCCACTTTCTACACCACCCATCATAGAGAATTAACTAGAACCAACCCTTACCCCAACCCCTACTTCAGAAGGTAATCGTGAAATTCTGGTAACCACTCATAGCCTTCTGTGCTCTCAAACTAGAACAACTTCTTAAGAAAAGCCCATCCTTTATTTGCTCTAACTCTGTGCTCTATCAGATCTCGGTCGCTCAGGTTAGGAGAAATGGGAAATAGGGAATGACACCCTCATCCCTATCCACCTTCACGAAATCCCTTGGGCGAGGGATTCCAGCTCCATACACTATCTTTGCTAGAACCTCCTCTAAACCGTCAAGCATATGTTTTTTAAATGCCATGCGTGTTACCATGCTAATGACAGCCTTCTCTAGGTTCAAGTCGAGAAGTGCTGCCACAAAGCAAGACGCAATATCTAGATCCACCCTATACTTATCTGAATCTTCCACAAAGGTCTTGCCCACAATCAACTTCACTGCCCCAATTAGGAAGGTGTCACCCTAAACCAAAATCTGTTGAAATCTCTGATCCATTATCCTTCCTCGAAAGGCCATTTGCCTGATCGAGTTGGTCAGGCAAATTGGTGTTGCCATACCTTCACACTCCAGTCGTTTACTCTGTAAATGCTCTGTAGTGAGGAGGAAATCTAACCTAGGTTCTCTGTCCATTGCCTAGCTAAGTCACGGGAGAAATGGTTAAGCTTATGTCTTAACTACCCGCCCTTAGCGCTTATATGATGGGAAGGTTCTGGACTTTCCTTGAATGCCACTCGTGCGAGGAGATCAATCTCACCTTAATCCTGAGATCGAGGTGTTTTGTCATAAATATTTATTCAGCCTTCTTGCATAAACATGATTACCTTCTGAGCTTGCATCAAACCACGTATTTATCCATGATTTTTTTTGTATGTGGCAGTCCATCCTTGCTAGCTTCATGTGAAATGAAATCTGCCACCCTGTCTGTCCAGCCCTACACATTTATGATGTGTAGGGCCCCCTCCTTACCTCCCACATTTTTTATCAAAATTTTAAGAGATGGTTGAAACTGTGCATTAGTTGATAGCTTCACATGTGTTCCATTATTTGGTTTGACAATTGACAATAATGCAGATGATTCAATTGCAAAGCCCTGTAAAGAAAAACAATTTCACATCATTATAAGATTACAACATTTTAAATCATGGAGTAACTCAACCAAATAAAATAAATAAAGATTAACTACTTACAGTAATGGTTATTGTGACGGCTAAATGGGAATAATGATAGAAATTTGAATATTAGTTGTTGCTCATGTCTTGCATGAATTAGCAACATACATTTACATCCATAGTAACATTTATATTCAATTTAAAAAAAAAAATAGACGTGTTTGAAATGGATAGCTATATAATTTTATTGAGAGTATATATATTATTGTTATCTGTTTCAAGTTGACAATGCCCTTAAGCAATCATCTTCTTGTTTTTTTATGCAACATATGGACTATCATGCATGCATGCATTTATTTAGCATGTGAAGGTGGGGTATTTACGAAGACCCATAAGGAAATGCACTCTTGATATAGTTGTGAATGTTAGTTTTTGGCGATCAATATTATCAATATCGATCGTTAATCTTTCAATTGATATAACTTTTAATTTATGAATTGTTAAGGTCCATGACATTTAAGAGGAAACTAGCAATGCCCACTGTGAATTATCAGAATTATTTCATTTCTAGGGATGAATTTGTGAATAGTGGATCTTGAATTTTCTTAAGACAAGCAGGGTTGAGATGCAAATGATTCCAATAGGCCTTGGGGGTTGATTGATTGAATTATTGGATCGTTAAAAAAATGACATGTTAGCCTAAGCATAGCTTCCCAAGGACACTAAATGATTGATTGAATCTCTCTCTCTCTCTCTCTCTCTCTCTCTCTCTCTCTCTCTCTCTGTATCTCTCTACATCTCTCTCCCTCCCTTCCTACCTCCCCCTCTCCCTCTCTCTCTGAAGGTCAATTAAGTTAGATTTCTTATAGGTTAATTTAAATAGCATTATATGTAAAAATACATATTATATATTAATTTAATATTCTATAATATATAATAATAAATATAACTAAAATATAGATTTATATATAAAAATATATATAACTAAATAACAAATATAAATAAATATTAAACATATAATATATTTAATATAAACATATGATTAAATATATTATAATACTATATTAGAAATAAATTTAATAATTGACATTATATAAAATATTACATATAATAATAAATATAATTATAGACACCTAAAATTGCCTCACCACTATTCTGACCTCGATCAGGACATCAACTAACCACTTCCTCTATATAATTAATTGGATACATGCATATTTATTTGATTAATTATCCATTTTCATCTCCACATCAATTAAATAATTTTTATTATTATTTAATTAATAAAATAATTGTTCATATACCTCTTAACACTATTCATCCATAACTAATTGAATAGTTTGGACTATTTATTCAATTAATTAATATTCTTCTTTTAGTTAAAACTTAGGTAAATAAATATACCTAAGCCCATCTCATGTCATCAAAAATTAAATAAATTTATATATTTATTTAAGTTGACATTTTTGTGCACTTTTGATTAAGTTGACTAAATCAAATTAATTGCCATCATTGATCATTTGCACATGCATAAACATGACTAATCAAGGCATTATATGCTCAAGTCCCCATGTAGGTACACTTGTCATTCAACATGTATATGAGGGGTACTTGGAGGCATGGGGAAGATTTGCACAAGCTTCAAAGAAATCACTTTTTGATCTCCACCATCCAACATTTCCAAAGCACAGTCTTGACCCTTGAATCAAGGGTAGCCCTTTGACCAACTCTCATTGCTTGGCACTTGGAGGCTTCTCATGCCTTTAATTCTCTCAAGCAATGAGAGCCCTTGATCTCCCAATTTGATCCTAGCTCTCTATCCCTCATTCTAAAAATCTATAAATAGGTCCTCTTGGAGGCCATTTAAACATAACTCTTGAATGCATTATTACTCTGCCAATTTGAGCACTCAACATCCTTCAATCTCCCCAATCCTATCCTTGAACAAATCCACCATTCACTTGGTGCAACAACGAGGCCTTGGTGAGAGCTTTGTATTTGGTTTCCATTTGGTTTGCATGGCTTCTTTAATCCTATCTTAGGTGGTTTATGCTAATGAATTGAGTTGGTTATTTGGTTTAATTTGCTCATTTTATGGTTCATTTTCATAGGTCTACATTTTGGCATGCCAAATATGACCCACATCCCTAGTTTCTAATATATTTTTGGTCTTTTCTAAGCTTGTTTTAGACCCTGTGCATGTTGAGTTTGACCATCGATGGGTCTATTTTGAGTGTCTACATCAAGAACGAGTGCCTCCATGCATACTTAAGCACTTGTGTTTATAGGACTGATTTGGCACTTTTTCATGATTGCTAACCTTATTTGCTTCTCATTTCACATGCTTTTAAGGCTAATCTTGTGCTATTTTGCAAGGATTTGATATATATCTTCATTAAACATCCCTCTAACCCCTCTTTTACAACAATAACCTAGTTTTTGTAGGTACTTAGCGAAATTTACTAGCCCTAACAATAAACAAGCACATCCATTTTGGATGGGTTCTTGCATGATACATAGAGGTGCAATCATCCCCAATAGTGCTAACACAATTTTTGATCATTTTTGGTATTTTGAGTCTTAGCTTTTTGTTAGAGATCACATTTATAAGCCATCGTGTTGTCTACATGAGTCCTTAACCTATTGTTTTGTAGCTTTTAACACCTTTTCATGCATATTTTTTTCATTTTCTATATTTTTTGCACAAACTAGTGTCTACATTTCAAATGAGTATAGCCATCACGTACAGAGGCATTTTCATTTTTGAAACTTCCTATCACTTTTCACTACCTTTTTTTTTTACCATTTTTCCTTTCAATTTTTATCAAAAATTCATTTTACAGGGGGATATGTATGTTGTGCAACTTGTCATTTTCCTTTTATTATCTATGTAAAAACACATGCTAAGTTAACTTTTCCATCTAATGTTTGTGCTTCTCTGTGCAGATTTCATTCTTGAGCATCTTTATCTGTATTCCAATGCATGTGTGTTTGTACAAGTGCCCTCATCAATAGGTAAGGTAACTACTAACCTTTTTCATACTTAAGCACCTTCATTAGTGTTTAAGCATCAATAGTTATTTTTTAGCACCTACATAGACAAGCGTCTCTGTCTACATTTTAGCACCTATAGGTCTATTTAAGTACATGCATTTATGTTTCAAGAATAGTCATTTTTCTTCGAGATTATGTTGTACTAATCAATTTCTAATAATTTCTTGGATGTGTTTTCATCATTGACAAATTTTTTTGCATCCTTTCACATGTCCAAGACCATCATTTAATACTACTAATGCTTGCTTTTGTAGCACCGCTTGCCAAAGATCTTTGTTTATTTCATTAAATTAGGAACATTTTAATTTCCTAAAGGGAATGAACTTTGTGTGTTGTTCTTGGGAGTGGATATAGGTGTATGCTCTCTCCTCACACCTTCAGGTGATCTTGGAGATCAAAAGCTTATATTTAATACATTCTGTTTTATGTTCAAACCCAAGAGGTTTAGTGTGCATATGCTCCCCCTTCATGTCGCAAGGTGATCTTAGGGATCAAAAGCACCTAATTTTCTTTCCATTTAGGGGCCTGCCTAAGGATTTCATCACCTTAGGGGATGACCTAAACCACATGTTCTGGCGATATATATAAAGGGGGATAACAAAAGTTATACCCCAATAGGATCCATCATCATGTTTGGCTCAACTTTGACACCACTATTCGTAAGGAGTCGAGGTGTCATGGGATTGTGTTCGCCCATGAACACATGCTTGTAGACAAGATCTTTGTTCACAAACTTCAGCCCCTTGTACCTTGTGTATATCAAGGACACCCCTGGAAACCTTGTTTAGCCTAGTTTAAGACCCTTTAGTTGTAT
Source organism: Cunninghamia lanceolata (assembly GCA_027924645.1). NCBI lineage: Eukaryota > Viridiplantae > Streptophyta > Pinopsida > Cupressales > Cupressaceae > Cunninghamia > Cunninghamia lanceolata. Next base: position 1,600,620 of record BSBN01000684.1, read on the forward strand.
ATGCTTGTAATGCATCAAATACCAATTAGAGCTGGAAAGTTACTTACAAAATGCAAGTGCTTATGTCCTCAAGAAATGGGCATGCATGTTGTGTATGCTCTCCCCTCACACCATTGAGTGATCTTGGGTGATCAAAAGTAATTAATTTCCTCATCATGGGACTTGTACGTTATGCCTAAACAAAGGAAGCAAGGTGGGCTTACAAGTTTATACACACCCATTTGAATAATTATAGGCTTGTGAAAGTGTTTGGCATGTCTTCTAATTAAAACCAGTACTTGTCTTACAACATGTTATATGTAAGAAGGAGATAGGTTGAAATGTAATTAAGATAGATTCAATCAAACCCTCCCTTCACATTAATATTCAAGGACATAAATTGAGCTAAGTCACTATTGATGCAGGAGGACTCAGCTACAGGTTTGATGTCAGTATGGAACGATAAGGAAAGATAGAATAGATTGATGAATTTGTTAAACCTTAGTTCAATTAAGCCTCAAACCCTAATTATATGAAATCATATACAGATGAATGAAATACGACAGATGATCACATAGGAAGGCACTAAATATAGAGTAGAAACACACCAAGATTTAGATTTTAGAGGCAGAAACTTCAGGGACAATAGGGCGGGCGCCCAAGTCTGATAGGGCAACTTTTCTGCAGATTTGGAATAGTGATCTATGTTGGATTGCAACCTGCTTCAGAGTTTCCAGAAATGCCAGTCGGGAGGACTATGGGGTCGATGCCCTAGTGCAGTAGGGTTGATTCTATGTACTTTTTCTCCAGATCCTGAATCTATATCCTCTGCTTTGCTTCCTTGCAATTCCACTTTGCCAAATCCCACACCTATAACCTGTAATCACAAAGAGAGAGGTTTAGGGGTTGTGATGATTAGAAGCTTGCCTCAGTCAATCCCTGGAATGACAATCAAGCTTTCCAACACCGTTGTCAAATAGAGTGTGTGCCCTTGCAGGGTAGAGGCCAAATCCAATGATAAGATAAATTGATTAAAACACAAATAGATGTCACCTTAGAGGTGAAACCCTCACAGAGATGAAGAGCCTTCAAATCATGAGGAGATGAGTTTATGAAGCCAAATCTGCAACAAACACATACAAACACAACACAATTCTACTCTGCAACACAATGCATGCCTTGAATGCTCTTTGCTTGATAACCATAAGTTTGCCTTAATTGTGTAGGAGTAAAATGAAGTCATAAACCTTTTTAAATATGCATTCTAACTAAACTTTTGTAATTCAAATTGAAAAGGCCAACAAAGGGAAACCTTTTTAAAGGTCCTATGTTGACATCCTAAAATTTAGGTCCTGACAAATCAGCCTAGACTTGGGCGCCCGTGCCCAAGTCCCAAGGCACTTTTTGAGTCTTGATTAAGCATTAAAATGAACCCCTAGGCCCCATTTAACATGGGTTTCAGGGGAAATTGCTCTGGGATAAGTTTTAAACATGCATAATGAATTAAGGGGACCTAGGAGCTAAACTAGGAGGTAAAAAGTCATAGGGGAACTTTTTACAACATAACACAACCCAAAAATCTAAAATTTAAATCCTTTGCAAATGTGTGTATGTTGATTGAATAAGTGAACATTAAAATACCTTTTTCCAAAGGTTGAAATTTTAAATCCCAGCCAATCCAAAACTTTGTCAATTTGAGATCAAAACCAATCATACATCACTTCATCTAAAATCCTAAGTCATAAACACTTCACAAAATCATCCAAAATCACCCTAAGGTCATTCACCATGTTATTAGCCACAAAAAAGCACCTCTAATATAACTGTCACAACCCTAAATTCTTAACATTTAAATTAATGCAATTAATTTGCAATTAAGGAATATTATTATTAATTATCTTTATTTTGTTGATTAATAAAAGAATGATTATAATTTTACAATTGACTAACTTTATTTGTGAGTGTGACAAGAACAACACTCTCTCGACATTGCATTAATGTGTATGTGCGTGCGTGAAAATATTTGCATTTATTGCATTTAGAATAATCTTTTGTAAAGACTAAATTAATATGATGTCGCTATATATTGTAATGTCCCCTCCTAGTAAGATCGAATTGTCCTCAACCTTGCACAATTTCAACTCACAAAAAGAGAGCATTAGTACTCCAAATTTTCTTTTTCATATCATAATTAATATAAATCCATATCACATAATTCATAATCATAGTCATATTCTTATTCATGTTAGTCATAATCAGATTCATCTTATCCATAGTCATACTCATCATATTTTTCATAATCATATTCATATTCACATTCATATTCATATTTTATTCATATCCATTTTCATACTCATACTCATTTTTCATAGGCCTCAAGTTCTATCCTTGGGAGGATCATATGTCGCCCTATCATTAATCTATCCCTAACTCCATAGGCATGGTTTGTTAAGGAGACCCAACCATCCCATACGGAGACCCGATGGCTTCACACTACACTTGAGGTACTTCACCAATCGGCTCAAAGAACTTCATGCTACACCCGAGCATACTTCATTCATTTGAGAGTCACCCAACGTATGGCATATTTAACATTGATGAGCTCATCATACCATAGGCCCAAGGCTTCACCTCACACCCGGAGGTACTTCGACACTTGGCCCAAGAGACTTCACCTCACACCCGAAGGTACTTCATCTTCTTGAGGGTCACCTAGGTCCAATAACATGCTCCTAACTTTCCCATACACCTAGGATGGCAAGATGATTAATGATGAGGCTAATCCTCTTCTTGGATATAGCACAATCCTATGATTTTGAGTCCTTGTTGATATTATGATGTCATATCATTTTTGGCCTTGTATCATAATTGGCCCATCATATATTCATATGAACTAATACTTGATCATATTTCATTATTCATTATTGATCATATACATATTTATCATACTAATTCATTCTTTTATGCATTTTCATTTACTCAAGGTTTCATATTCATGATGACAATATATTCTATATCTATGTCATTTATATAATCTATTTCATTTGATTGTTGATTCTCATTAATTTAATGCATTTCTTTAATATCTACCTATCATTTTCCTATAATGATCTTTAAGAGAATTACAAGATCTAGAAACATTATTTAAGCATAATATTCATATCTAATTTGCTGATATGGAGACTAAATTCTCTAATGCATACAAGATACATTATTATGGAATAATCACATAAGTTTGACTATACACTACATGGTTAGTAATGGTTATATATAAATCACAACATTATCATGATGATGTATGTAAGAATGAATATAAAACCATAAATATAAATTTGCATTCATACCTATTAGCCGATCAACAAATAGGGTAGGAAATAGAAGCTTACTTGCTGATGAAGTTTAATGGACTATATTTCCTTAATATTCTTTTATGGTAGTCTGATATATGTTTATGCATGTCTGAATGGTATTTGATGGGATATGAGAGACCAAGTATGTTTCGATCATTATATGTAGTTCAAAAAAGATTCTTTCAATGCTTCATCATTAATTGATATTACTTCTTTTTTGCCACAAAGTGGCAGTTGGGTGATTATTTTTTTGTGAGCAAATCTTGGGATTCAACTTTTATGGGGAGACTAAAATTATAAAATTTTAGAATTAGTGGAGTTATAACATTGTTAATTCTTTCCTTTTTATGATTTTAAATGTGTAGAGAGGTTTTTGGAGTCCTTTATTATGTTAAATTCATAAAAAATGTACCTTAGATGTATACCCATAGGTTGGGAGGTCAAATGGTGCATAAAAATAATGTTTTGGGAAAGTTTGTAACCTTTCTAAGTTCTCTAGAAAGAAAGTGATGTGAATGGAAGGAAATGGAAGGGTCATTTTGTTTTGTTTTGTTTTAAAAGGGCATTTGGTGTCTTGTGAAGGAGGGTTTTTTTCATTCTTTACTCCTCCTTTCTTTTGTAAAAATTAAAAATGACTTTTGCAAAGAGTTGGTTTACAAATTAGGAAATCTTGGAGGATTACAGGGATTGAAAATATTGTTTTCATTTGGTTCAACATTATTTTCTGTGGATATTTAAATAGGCAAGATTGTTGTTTGAAATCAAGTTCTCTTTTCTTCAAATCTAGTATGATTTTATTCATGGCTCTAATATGTATTCCTATCAATTCTTACATTTACTAATAGCTTTTGTTAGAAAAAGTTTTATTGAGCTAATCCAATATATGCAATCATGCATTCATTATAAGGGATGCCTTTTGTGAACCACATGTAACAACACCCATTTCAACCCTAATAAAATAATATAAGATTTCTACATCAAATATCATTCTATCACTTAAAAGTCCCTAGACACTATGTCCAGGTAAAGTTAGCAAAATATGAACCAAGCAATAATAGATCAAACTATGCTCATTATCCATAAGTATATCATATGAAGAAGAAGAAATGATAAACATATTAGTGATTTACCTCTTGCATAAATACATCAAATATCTTCACCATTAAATTTCCACCGTAGAATAATACAGGAATACCACATCATGCATGACTCTAATTAAAACTCTTTTAAATCCAAAATTCATACAAGGAAAATTGAGGATTAATTTATGCACCTGAAGATTAAGCTACGCTCAACCTCCTTAAACATCATGTGTCAAGGTATGTTACAACATACTGATGTATAAATTCTATCTACAGAAATTGAATTCTTATGGGAAAGTACAACATATCATGGCAATTATAAGTTGCTTCCAACCCCTTATGAACATATCTAAGTCATACATTTCTATAGTAACATATGGATTCTATATCAAATCAATGATCATCACAATAATTCATCTCATAGTAGCCTTTGCTATACATACAACATCATTATGATGATGATGTAAGCACAACAATGGAACAGATTATAAATTAAACATTTCTACTTAAATCCATTCATATTTAATGTAATAACTACCAAGAGTTATCATGGCATCTCGGTGCAATCTCTCGCCCTTAGCTCCTCCTTCGTAACCTGAAGACAAGAGAGCATCATAGATGCGACTTCCACCCTACCACGAAGCCAAAGGCTTCCCCACGCTATCCACACAAATAGCTCGACCCATCCCGAAGAAATTAGTTCTTCAAGGCCAACATGCATGAAAGTGAAAATTGGGTTTAACTAATGCATTCTAACCATTTCCCACAACCAAACCTTTAGATATACAAACTATAAAATCATGTGATGATACACAACCTAAGATTTCAATCTCTGGAAAGTATTCTGCTTGGAATTTTTTAGGAGTAAAAAGAGGGGTTTTAATTTCAAGGTTAAATCCTCCTTTCACACCTTACATTCAAGGACATAAATCGAGTGAAGCTAGAATCTCTCGCAAGAGGGCTCTGCTATAGATTTAGTGTCCCTTAGAACAAAGAGGAAACTTGGAATTTGCTAACTAATTGATTAATTAAAGTATGATTATGCTTAAAACCCTAATTTCATAAAATCGTAAACAAACAAATGAATCTTGATAAATGCTCACACACAGAGATATCAAATGACAATTACATACATACCAGATTTTGAGATTTCGTATCCAAAAAAGTTGGGGACTAACGAGCGGGCACCTAAGTCCAAGGTACCAGTTTCTGTCAGGATCTCTGAAGATTGTCTGCAACTTGTTTCTATTGTTTTGGGGATTTCTTTGTTTTAGGATCTGGAGGACTAATGAGAGGACACCCTAGTCCAGGTCCTACTTTTCTGCTTTGCTCTACAATTCTGACACTTTGATGTGCCTCCCTGCAACTCCACTCCTTCTGCTTCTGCAACCTGTAACCTGCAATCACATAAAAGGGGGTTGGGGATTGTGGTGTTTAGAGGCTTGCCTCAGTCAAGCCCCAGAGAGACATTCAAGTCTTCTGAACATCATTGTCAGATAAAGAGTGTGTATCCCTATGGGATAGAGGCAAAAACCAAATGATAAATGATTGAAAACACAAATAAATGTCACCTTGGAGGTGTAGTTTGCATATAGATGCAAATCCTTCACATCATGAGAAGATGAAGCCAAATTTGCATAACAAACACAATAATAAGACAAGTTTGCTCAGTAACAATGAATATCTTGAATGTTCTAAAATCACAAGTGCGCCAAAAGTTCATAATCATCTTCCCTAGTTTACAACTGAATCCCTAAACATGCATATATATGCATCTAAACACATTCCCACTAAGAATTTCATAATTCAAACTTAAGGTCTCGGCATAGGACCTAATTAATGATCACATAACCAATACTTGAATTTAGGTCCTGCCTAAAATAGGGTAGGACTAGGGCGCGGGCGCCCTAGTCCTCCCTCCCTATTTCAGTCATGACTTGTCTTAATAGCACCCCCTAGGTCCTATTTGTCATAAAACTTCAGGGTTTTCTCATCGGGAGTCAACATGAATATGCAAGATGATAAAAATGCTTTCTAAAGGACCCAAGAGCTAAACATAGGAAGGAAAAAATCTTAGGGAGACATTTTTTGACGTAACATTTAGCCCCCACTTTAATGTATGCATGAACGCAAGGCCTATACATGCATTAAAGTATGGTCAACAAACACAGCAAACACACCAGGCACTTAGAGCTAATGCATACACAAAGATTGAGAACTATTTCTAGCCCCTAGTCTAAGGTAGACATTAGCAAAAACATGTCACAGACACGTAAAACATGGAGAAGACAGTAACAATCACGTAAAACATGGAGAAGACAACATTGAAGACATGCAAAACATAGTGAATACAATGAATTTAGTGATTATTTCTTTTTCATTTTCTCATATATAAATGAATGCAGATGTAAGTACATGGAAAGTAAACACACCACCCAAAATGTAGGAGGGACTCATCGCCACATGTCTTTAGACTACACTTGAGAACAAACATGCCATACAAATCCCAAAGCATAGGAGGGACTCATCGCCACACGTCTTTAGACTATGCTTGGGAACAAACACGCCATGCAAAACCTGAGTGTAGGAGGGACTCATTGCCACACATCTTTAGACTACACAAGGATGAAAACACATGGAAGACACATTGAAGGCAGGAGCATCATATAGCATGCCAAAGACATGCTATACGTCTAAAACATGACAAACAAGTGATGGAAGGAGCCTATTTCTAGGTTCACCACCATCTCAGGCACATTACAGGTACACTTGACAGTTGGGCTTATGCCACAACAAATGCCAAAGACATGCTTAAGGGAGGATAAACCAACCCTGCCTGCTTGGAGGACTTTTAGAATAAAAAGGATATGCACTAGCCCAAGAGATACACCATCCCCGCCTCTACAAAGAGCTTTGAATAAAAGTATATGCACAATATTCTGTCTCCGTAGAGGGCTTAAAATAAAAAGGATATGCACAATATCCTGCCTCCGCAGAGGGCTTAATGATTGCAATATAGAATAAATATGTGCACTCACACAGAGATATAACATCTCACCTCCACAGAGGGCTTACAAACACAATTTGTTAGTACCAAAATCATCAGACAACTTACCTTATATATGCCCCCACCTTAAGGTGGTTGATTCGTGTACCGATATCAAGCACATTAAGGTAGAGAGAAAATACACAAGGGAATAAGAGCTTTCGCAAAGCCCATGCCCCCAAAGGTGACATGCACTTTACGATTGCTGAATGTTCCCACAAACACACAATTTTCTACAAGAAAAGAGGTTAGAAATATTTCTATAAGATAATAACCACATCACATGATCAAAAGCAATGCATGAACATCAGCACATCAAGAGCCAAGGTTATACTATGGATTTGGAGACCAAGTATAACCATGGGCTATACTACAGAATTCTCAAAATTGAGTGTAACCAAGGTGAGATTCAAAGATAAACAAAGTGCACAGAGTAGATGTATTGTTATAGTTTGTTAGTGTGATAAGATAATATCAAAATATCACATGGAGTGATTCTACTAGCCAAGCATCAGATAATATATATCAACACATCGTCATGTATGGACTAGGTGCATTTTTGCTTACTCGCTGAAGGGACACGTGGTCTGTATCAGTCTTATTTGTTTTTCATCATCTGCCAGCTACATAGAACCAATAGAGGAAGATAAACAATAAATCTAGAGAGGAGAAATAAGTGCCTTAGGGTTGTCACATAGGAAGGTGCCCCCAGGTCACCAATCGCAATGCTATGCCCCTAGGACACAACACACAACAATGAAAATAGAGGGAAAGAAAGAAGAATGATGATACAAATAGAAGAAAGGTCACAACAGAGGCAGTCTCTTGGTATCCTTGACCTTACAAGAGTATCAAGGGTCATCTAAGGAGGCCTAAACAACACATAACACATCACGGGGGAAACACAACATAGAGGTAAAGGGTTAGAAATACTTACTTGTAGAGACAACTAAACTAGCAGTCAGCATCGTCTTCCCAATTGTGAATATTAGAGGAAACAGGTACATAAGGTACCATAGCCCAACTTTTGTTCTTGTTTTTAGGTTGGCCATTTTTAAGCTCTTCTTGGTTTGTTTCAATGTTAGATGGAATGTTTTCTTATGCATTTCATTGGGCAAAAGCTTGTCTTTTTCTCCTTCTTTCTCTTGCTTGTCTTTTTCTTCTTGTCTTAGTGTTTATTTCTTTTAAGGTAGTGTCATGTTCTTCCATAAGTTTTTGCATGTTAGAGGAGGAAGCACCATGTTCAAATCTCATTTGTCTTGATGAAATGTTTTGTTCTCGACTACTCACTCCTAATCCTTGTAAGGATGGCAAGGGAGGAACCTCAGCATACAGTCCTTTTCCTTTCTCTCTAGGAAGTTCTTCCAATGCGGGTTGTTCATCTCTTATTGTTTCTTGAATATAAGGACTGACCACTCGATGTAATAGTTTTGCTTTATATTTTCTAAATCCCAAGAAGTTAAAATTTGTTTGTGGCTCCGGTTCCTCATCAGATTGTGGCCAAAAGTAATCAAGGTTGAAGTGTTGTCTTGTAACCAAAGGTTTATATCTATTGCGAGGAATAGTATGCACTTGTCTGTTCAAAAAAAATTTACACAGTTATGAATCGTTGAAGGGACAACTTTCATAGCTTTTAACCATGGGTGTCCTAATTTTATACGGAAAAGGTTAGATAGAGGGACAACATCAAATAATTGTTCTATAGATTTGTGAAATATCGTGACCAATAAAGATATCTTCCCAGAAGTGTTTATAAAGGTTCCCTTATGTGTCTTAATCATCATGTCAGAAGGATCATAGAAATCTTGTACCGGACCATGTGAATAAAGGAATTCCTCCATTGCCATATTACTCATGCAATTAGGATCTACAAGTGTTCCATCCACCAGATTCTCCATTATCTTCACAGTGATATAAAGAGGTCCTTCAGTTTCTCCAATTGTTCTATCATGAGGTGTAAACACAATTTCAGGTTTAGGGACCTTTCTTTTCATATAAGGCCTATGAGGGAACCTAGTGTTATTGTTGCGATTAGAAGCCATATGTGTATGCTTTTAAATCAATGTAAAATCAGATTTTCAAAACTTATGCAAGGAACAAGTGCAAAATTATGTAAGTTTATGACCTAAAATGCTTAATTTTTCACTTTTTTCACAATTTTTCAATGCAAATCAGTAAAAGAAGAGATGTTGTGAAGAAATTAAAGAGGGGTAGTGAATAAAAAGCTCAATATCAACCCAATAATGCAACAATATCCTTCACAACATGCCTATAATGCAATTCTAGAGAGATGACAAGGCAAAATCTGGTGAAAATGCAAGGTTTTCAAACCCTAGACATGAAATTTTGGAAGGAAGACACTATGATGAAACACTACAATTAGAAATCAGTCCTAAATGAGTGTTTAAAACAATAGTAAAATCTGAAACAAGATTTTAACCACAAACCCTAGCTAATGCAAAAACTAGGTTATATGAAAAATGCACAATTTCAAGCAATTTTTAACAAATTAGGCATGAAAATGCAATGCAAATGAATAATGAATGATGAATTTATGTAATTTAAATTAGATCTAATGAAAATAACAGAAATTAAATGCAAATTATTTGAAAATGCAAGCAAAAAATGCCAATTTTTTCAAAATTTTCGTTTTTTTTTGCAATTTTTCAAATGCAATAAGATGAAAATTAAATGAATGAATGAAATGAGTTTCAAATCTAATGCAAAAATCAGAATTTTTTTAAAAAAAGAAAAAGAAAAAGGTGCAGAGCACCTAAACTATATTATATTAATATAAGGAAAAGATATAGTGCTTAGATACAAAATGCCCCTTTAGCAGATTAAACTGGGCAGAGTAAGCATGAAGGACCAGCCCAACCAAAGACTATATCAAAGCATCCCCTTGCAATACAAAGATAATCCTATCACATCAAGCAGAAGAGGGGGAATTACAAAACAAAGAGTAATACTTCTCTCACCAAACCCACTATAAAATTAGAAATGATGACTGTAGATATAATAATAACAACAACGAACCCCTAATCAAAATGACTTAGGCATCCATATTTAGGTCTTCAAACATAAAACCTTGTTGTGCAGGCTCTCCCAGGGCATTGACATCAACAATAAGGGGCGATGGAGGCAGTTGAAAGTGAAGCAGATGATGCACAACCTAGAAAACATCCCTTGCTGAATCCTCCAATACATATCCAAGTTCCCTTGCATGATAATGAAGACCATTATTGATAGACATCACACAATTGTTTTGTAGCCCATGGAGGAAAGAAGTATAAACGCAGTGCACAGCTGAACGACGGACAATGTCCTTGAAATAGAAAAGACCCCCCACAGGAGGAGCACCCAAATGGAGGTCGTAGTTTATGACTGCCTCATTGAATTGCTCCACCAAAAATAGAAAATCCTAGATAAACATATGACCCAAGCTTCTGACCATGTCCCCATTTTGAATAAGATCCATCACATTTGATAGAAAATGTGAAACCACTTGAGATGGATAAGTAGCCATAGGAAAATGGAACAATCCTCGACCATAAGCAGAAGCAATTGATTTTTCCACCTCATCTTAAAGTTTGAAAATCTCACCCATCGAATCTACCCTTAGAGGCCCTTGAATAGGTTTCTCCCACTTCTGAATTGGGAGATGAATGTGATTGTTTCTGTGAATTGAACCCATAACACTCCAAGCTTCTCAGCAGTGAAGAGGAACAGCAGGCAAGAGAAATTGCCAGATAATAATGAAGCACAAGCAAACTGCAAACAAGTGAAGAATACCTCTGAGATGGTAGAATATAATGAAGTTGCCACGGGAGAGATGTAGGCTCTGTAATCATTACATACATTAGGCATTGAAGACACCTCAGGCCACCACATCTCTAATTAAATGAATGAAAACTCATGGTACAAAGCTATCTCCAAACACATGAATTTGCCAGTGCCCAGACCATGGAATAATAATGAAAGGATAAGCACAAAGAATACTCCAAAGTTAGCACCTACCAAAAAACAACAAAAGTTAGCTAAAAAATTCTGTCTCTAAAATAGAGACCCTCCACCCTCTCCTTCGAATACCATTGATCGATGGGATACCCGCTTTAATTCAAATCACACCACTTAAATCAATTTTGAATCACATAGAAATGCAGATATGCGAAGCACTGACTCCTCAGCCCCAAAACTTCCTAAACAACAAATTTTTGATCCTCTACCAGAATTATATCAAAACCATCCAACTTCCCTAAGGAGACTGCATCCCATTCGATTGACTCTCTATCCTAATCACAGGGACAATTAGCTAACAAATCTGCTAATTTATTTCCTTCCCTATAAGTATGCAAGATTTGGAAATTTTCAAAGGACTCCACAATAATCATAGCTTCTTGAAGAATATACCCTATCTTCCAATAAGGGAAAAACCTCTTTTTCATGGCATTCACTATATTCATAGAATCTCCTTCAATTATAATATTCTTAACCCCATAATTAAAATAAAGTTTCAAACCTGCAACAAGGGCCAAAGCCTTGACCTCATTATTAGAACAACATCCAAGCTTAAGAGACAAGGCCTTAATAATAGATCCTTTACAATCTCTAAGCACACAGCTTGCTCCAAACAACCCCGGGTTCCCTCTACATGCACCATCAAAGTTTAATTTAATGAACTCTTTAGGGGGAGGCTTCGAAAATATGGTACTCCTATCCACTTTCTTACTTCCCACAAAGCAACTAGAATTGAGAAGTTTCAAAAACTTCTAGGATTTAAGCATGAGTGCATCCCAAGAAGAGAATGTTAAAGATCCAACATCCTTCAAAAGCAAATGAGAATATACAACCTCCGCCACTGACTTTTTAACTTTAAGGATGACTTGGTCAAGAGAACACTCAACTTTCCTAAAAATTCTATTATTTCTTTCCAACCAAAGATTCCATAATACCAAACTAGGAGAAACAATCCAGAGAGCAACAAAAGTTAAATTCTTGCATAACATTGGCCATCCTTGAAAAACTTGCAAAATTGTATTAGGAAGAGGTCTAGACCAACCTAACTTGAAGCATAACCAATACCAAACTTGAGAGGAGAAAGAGCAGTTAAGCAAGAGATGATTTCCCTGTTCTTCTATTTCCGAACAAAGGGGGCACAAAAAAGGTTGAGAGATTCCTAGTTTGACAAGCCTATCACTTGTGAGAATTCTACCCTTCAAGGCCAGCCAAGCAAAAGCTCCTACCTTTGGAAGATAGGGACTATTCCAACACAACTTAGCAGGCCAGTCTAAAGATCCTTCAAATTTTCTCTCAATGATACTTTGATAACCCTATTTTACTGTATATTTTCTAGATTTAGAAGGAATCCAGATGAGTTCATCACTATCCCCTGAGATGAAGACCCTTCTATTTTTTAACACTTTACTTAGTAACTCCTTCTGAGAAGATGAAATGGGAATATTTGAGAAATTCTTCCATTTGACACCAAAAGAAGTAGAATTTTAGTCCCCATCTAGATAGTCCTTAACTTTAACAGCCCATAACTGACTTAAAACTTCTTTGGCCTCTTGCAACCCCTCCAATTGAGAAAGAGGGGGATAAATATTCCAAGAATCATCCCAAAACAAAGCAGAGCCACCATCATGGACTTTCCAAGAGAGGAAAGGGGAAATTACCTCTCTGCATTCAATTAAAAAATCCCAAAATTTAGAACCTGACTTTGGATTTTAAATTGTGAAAATCCTTACTGGGTTAGCCGAATCTAAATATTTTGCTTGCATTATTTTACACCATTTAGAGTTAGGCTTATCATACATTTTCCATACCAACTTTGCCCCTAATGCCTGGTTCTAAACCTCAATGTTGTGAATACCAGTCCCACCATGACATTTAGGTGAACATATCTTATCCTAGGAAACCAAATGACTCTTTTTACCTTCCTCTTTAGGCCCATTCTACAAAAACTTCCTAAAAATACTACACAGCTCATTTAGAATGCCTTTTGGAACCTTGAGGACTGAAAACATGTAGATAGGAACAACACATAAAACTGATTTGATCATTAAGATTTTGCCTACAAAAGTCAACCATTTTCCCTTCCAAGAAGCAATTTTCCCTTTGACATTTGAAATAAGCTTCTTCCAAAAGCAACTTTTAGTATTCCCAGAAAAAAGAGGAATGCCTAAATAGTTAGAAGGAAGGACATCCATCTTAAAACCCATAAAATTTGAGATTCTTTCTTGAACCAAAGGACTGGTATTAAAGAAAAAATCTTAGATTTATCATGATTCACCTTTTGACCTGACACCAAGCAATAGAGATCAATTAACGTTTTTATAGCCTTAGCTTCTAGCAGTGAGGGTTGTCCAAATAACTAAGTATCATCAACAAATAAGGCATGTGTAATAGAGAAAGAGACACTTGGAATAGAAAATTCTCTCCAAAACCCCAATCTGTGTTGAGACTGAATCAATTTGCTCAAGCCCTCTACTACAATGATAAACAAAAAAGGAGATAGAGGATCACCCTATCTAATCCCTTGAGAAGCTTTAAAAAAATCTGAAGGAGAACCATTGATCAAAACTAAAAACCTTGCACTTGATATACAAGAGAGGATCCATTTACACCATCTATGTGAAAAGCCAAACTTATACAAGACTTTCAACAAAAAATCCCAGGACACCCTATCATAAGCCTTTAACATGTCCAATTTTACCAACATTGTAGAAAGTTTATGAGACCTAACATAATGCAACACTTCATGAGCTACCAAGGCCCCTTCAGCTGTCTCCTTACCTAGGACAAAACCCCCTTGCTCTTCAGAGATAATCTTTGGAATCAAAATTTCTAACCTCAAAGAGATAGCTTTAGTTGTGATTTTATATAATGTATTGCAGAGGGAAATTGGTCTGAAATCAATAAAAGAAAGTGGAGCAGCTACCTTAGGAATTAATGCAATATAGGTAGAGTTAATCTCCTTCAACACTATACTGTTCCTCTTAGCCTCTTCAACTGCTAACCAGACTTCCCTACCAGCAAAATCCCAACATTTTTGAAAAAATAAAGGAGTGAAGCCATCAGGTCCTGGGGCCTTATCAAGGTCAAAAGAGAAAACAACATTTTTTATTTCCTCAATAGTAAACTCTTTCATTAATTCTTTGTTTTCTGCTGTGTTAATCAAATTTGGAATATGTTGTATCACATCTGAAATATTAGAAGATAAGTCTGAAGATACATCTTTAGAAAGAAGATTTTTAAAGAAGGTTAAGCCCTCCTTCTGAATCATAGAAGCATCTTCCAATAGCTGACCGGAAGAGTCCTTAATGGAACTGATCAAATTTTTATGTCTTTTTACCATGGCTGAAGAATGAAAAAAATTAGTATTCATATCCCCCTCCCTTAGCCAGGTCTCCCTAGATTTCTTCCCTAGCTAAAATCTCTTCAAGATTGGCTTGAAGGGATTTAACAGTTTCAAATGAATTCTGATTCATACCATATTTGATAATAAAATCATTAATTTGAACTAGTTGATCCTGAATCACCACCTTTTGATCAAAGATGTTTCCAAACTCTTCCCTATTCCACTTTTGAATCTTATTTCTAACAAATTTAAGTTTTTCATTCAATTGGAAAAGTCTTGAACCAACTACAAAAGGAGCACTCTTCCACCAACCTTCTAACTTTACCAAAAAATTGTTATCCCTAAACTACATAGCTTTAAATTTAAAAGAAGCTCTCCTCCTTTTCTGTCCCCTTGAGCTGCTAAAGTCCAAACTAATAGGATAGTGGTCTGACCCTGTATAAGGAATAATTTTCGTGGAAGACACATCACTGTCAAAACACCATTTAGGGGAAAAAAGAAACCTGTCTAACCTTTCAACAATCATCAAAAAACCCTTTCTCCTATTTGTCCAAGTAAATCTTCCATTTACAATGGGGCTATTGAGCAAAGAATTATCTAAAATAAAGTCATTAAAATCATCCATAACTTTTTGAGGCGGGATAATACCTCCCATTTTTTTGTTGAGGCCAGAAATAGCAATAAAGTCCCCTCCTAGTAGAACTTTTTCCTCCTTGAGATTGTGTAAAAGAGTAGATATAAGATCCCATAGAGACCTCTTATCATTTGTTGAATTAGGACCATAAATATTAAACATCCAAAAGTTGTGATCCTTAGAAGAGATTTTAACTAACAAGAGATTAGGAGTGAAACAAATGAGCTCTGCATTACAAACCTTACTATCCCATAAAACTGCTAAACCCCCTGAAGCCCCCGACATAGCTGAATGAAAAAATTTCCACTTATTCTACTTAGATAAAATGTTGTTTGCTTGATTAGATGATAACTTCGTTTCCTGTAGAATAATCAAGTTCATTTGAGAAGCATCAATTTAGCACTTAATTAAGTGCCTCTTGTTAGGGGCATTAATGCCCCTAACATTCCATGAGAGGATCTTCATTGTCCTCGGGGAGAGCTATGGACTCTCCCTGATCTCAAATAGGTCTCAAGGGTGGCCTGTATCACTACTTTTATCTCTTCCGGAGTCTTTGCAGATTTAGGAGGTCTACCCCTCTTAGAAGGAGATAAAGGGCACACTCTGCTCTCCTGGTGAGGTGTTTGTGAAATAGAGAAGGATTTGGAATAGTCAAACACCCCAGATTCAAACTCATTATCACTAATATCCTTCACTATTGACTCCATCTACTTTATATCCTCCACTCTCCCCTGAATATCCATGTTATTTTCAACCAGAGATGAATCTTTAGCCATAACTTCATCTACAATTTGTTCTATCAAATCTGATCCCACTTTTAAAATAGCCTCTGTGACCATTTTTTTAGCCTCTTCCAACGGAAACTGCTCTGAAGATGCAACATGATTTATCATGTCTACTAACATTTCCTCCTTTGACAAGCTCTTGTCTTTAGAATTATCATGAAAATCATATCCATTAGATTTGTAATCTGACTCCTCTCTATACTAAACACCTGCATTAAGGCTTTTCACCAATTTTTGAATGGGGGAATCTAGATATTCTTCTTGATCAGGAACAACTGGGGTGGAAAATTCAAAATCTTCATTAACCAATTCTTCATTCTTCTTATTAATCTTAGAAGAGATTGACCCAATGCTATGACTCGAATCCTTATTTACTAGATCAACTAGAGATAATTCCTTATTGTCTAAAAAACCACCTTCCCTTTCCTCAATCTCCTTCTATGAGAAAGCAACATTCTAATCATCATTTCCTTTTGAAAGTTCTACACAAACCTCCGGTAAAGATTCTGACTCCTTTGAAGTCCTTACCAAGTCACCATTATCCAAAGTCTCTACACCATTCTTATTCAAAGAGGCATTAAGATTCAAGACTGTATTTTCTGGCTCATCACATGCCAAAGAATCCCCCAAATTATCAAAATCATGGATAGTTTAAGGATCTTCGTAAATTAAACTCTAACTCCAAGAGCCTTTAGAAGATTTAAGCACCACTTTATTCAGAAGAGGAAAAGATGTATTCATTACCACACACATATGCACAGGGAAACAAGGATTCTCAAAAACCAACATGTCATGATTCACAAAAAACCCTATTTTCTTCGCCACCAATCTAATAATCCTTAGATCCCTCTACTCCAGAGGAAGATTTTAGCTGGCCCAAAATGGATAAAAATTTCTTTTAATTGTTAAAGGATCAAAATTAGGCACCCATTCTTGAATGTAAATTCCATTCCCATTAAAAAACCAAGATTTAGTTTTCAAGATAGAATCTCTCGCTTCCTTAGATGAAAAAATAACAAAAAAAAAACCAGAACCCTTGTCGAGCATAAACATATTTTTGCAACCCTCCCAATTTTCCTTTATCTACTGATCTAGAACATTCATTTTGGGTATAAGATTCCAGATCTTACCTATTAATGCTTTTTGACTCAAATCATTCACATGAGGCAGAATCAATTCATCCAATATTTGGATCTCAAATTCTTTAGACTCCTCCCTTGTTACCTGCTTCTCTCTCCAAATATGTTTGAATGTTACTTTCCCATGCCTCTCTTGACAAACAGGGCGTCTGAATCTTCTAGATCTGGATCTAAAACCCTCTCTCCCATAATTTGGAAGTCTCTGCAAACTAAATCTTGAAGCTATACTTTGCATGCCATCCCTAGAAGGAAAACTTAAATGAAAATTAATTCAAATTATATAAAAAATGCAAGCTAAAATGCTATTTTTTTCAAAAATTTTAAATTGTTTTAATTTTTTTTGTAAATTTTCAAATGCAATAGAAAAATGATGAATGAAATGAATGAAAATTTGAAGTACAACACTCAACAGGGTGTAAAATTCAAATAAACATGGGTTCACCAAAATGTTTCAGAGTAAAAAGAGGGGTTTTAATTTCAAGGTTAAATCCTCCTTTCACACCTTACATTCAAGGACATAAATCAAGTGAAGCCACAATCTCTCGCAAGAGGGCTCTGCTATAGATTTAGTGTCCCTTAGAATGAAGAGGAAACTTGGAATTTGCTAACTAATTGATTAATTAAAGTCTGATTATGCTTAAACCCTAATTTCATAAAATCGTAAACAAACAGACGAATCTTGACAAATGCTCGCACACAAAGATATCAAATGACAATTAGATACATACCAAATTTCAAGATTTTGTATCCTAAAAAGTCAGGGACTAATGAGCAGGCACCTGAGTCTAAGGTACTAGTCTCTGTCGGGATCTCTGAAGATTGTCTATAACTTGTTTCTATTATTTCAAGGATTTCTATGTTTCAGGATCCAGAGGACTAATGAGCGGGTGCCCTAGTCTAGGTCCTGCTTTTATGCTTTGCTCTACAATTCTGACACTCTGATGTGCCTCCCTGTAACTCCACTCCTTCCGCTTCTGCAACCTGTAACCTGCAATTACAGAAAAGGGGGTTGGGGGTTGTGGTGTTTAGAGGCTTGCCTCAGTCAAGCCTCGGAGAGATATTTAAGTCTTTCAAACACCGTTGTCAGATAAAGAGTGCATATCCCTATGGGATAGAGGTAAAAACCAAATGATATATAAATGATTGAAAACACAAATAAATGTCACCTTGGAAGTGTAGCTCACATAGAGATGAAAATCCTTCACATCATGAGAAGATGAAGCCAAATTTGCATAACAAACACAATAACAAGACAAGTCTGCTCTGCAACAATGAATATCTTGAATGCTCTAAAACTACAAGTGCACCAAAAGTTCATAATCATCTTCCCTAGTTTACAAATAAATCCCTAAACATGCTTATATATGCATCTAAACACATTCTTGCTAAGAATTTTATAATTTAAACTTAAGGTGTTGACATAGGACCTAATTAATAGTCACAACCAACACTTGTATTTAGGTCTTACCTAAAATAGGGCAGGACTAGGGTGTGGGCACCCAAGTCCTCCCTCCCTATTTCAGTCAGGACTTGTCTTAATAGCACCCCCTAGGTCCTATTTGTCATAAAACTTTGGGGTTTTCTCATCAGGAGTCAACATGAATATGCAAGATGATCAAAATGCTTTCTAAAGGACCTGGGAGCTAAACATAGGAGGGCAAAAGTCCTAGGGAGACATTTTCTGACGTAACAGGAATTAGGCCACCTTGCTATACCATGCATGCCTTGGCTTTTTTAATATTTGTTTACCATAGTATCAATTATGTGTAAACCAATTATTTAATATTTAACACAAGTAAATATTAAATCAAATCCCAAATAAATAATTACCCAATGTAATTATCATTTCCATGTGTAAACCAATTATTTAATATTTAACACAAGTAAATATTAAATCAAATCCCAAATAAATAATTACTCAATGTAATTATCATTTCCATGTGTAAACCAATTATTTAATATTTAACACAAGTAAATACTAGTATATTTATATTTTAAAAAATATATCTACAGTACGCCGAGAGATATCTTCCAATTTGTTGGCATTTATAAATTACTTATAGTTAGAATATTTGATATGCTCATATGAGTTAATTTAAAGAGACTATGCTGCAAGACTTTTCATATTCTTCAAACATAATAAAGATTTCATTCCATAACTGCCCAAGTTTTTCTATTTTTCTATCCATTTGGCTTCCATGAATTTATTTATTTACACATTTTATGAATTTTGTTTACATGGGAATCTGAATCTTAATTATTACGGGAATCTGAATCTTTCAGCCCTTGCTGTGAGTGTAGAATGCCTCTCGGCGTAATTAAGTCAAATCCCAAATAAATAATTACCCAATGTAATTATCATTTCCATTCACAAGTAAATAAATCACCTTAGGTAATTATTTAAATGTGAACACAATGAATATTTACCATAAGTAAATATTGATTCCAACCACAATTTATAATTACCCTATGTAATTATTATTATGTAAATATTAATTCCATTCACATTTAAGTAATTATCCTATGTAATTATTCATTGTGAACTTAGTAAATATTTTTCGTATTTTAACTTACCATCCTCTTCTCACAGGAAAGACTTATGTAATATTTGTATTCCTTCTTTTCTTTCGAAACGTAATACTTTCTAAATTTTAATAAGCAGATTCTAAGGTTTCAATTTAGGGTTTCTTTTCAAAAAATACATAAGAAACCATGGGAGACATTCCCATTTGGTCATACCAAGAGGAGATATGAAGCTGTGTGATTTCTTTTATTTTGATTATTGCAGGTTTAGTGTTGCTGGGAGTTGATTAAAGATTTATTTCCATTTTCTGTCAAGTTTCTACCAAGTGCCTTAATGGCTCTCCTATGAAATATATTTGCATAAATTTTGTTTCCTATTGCAAGCACCACAATGGCTTTCCTACATTTGTTGCATTTACTACTATTATTTTTCTTGATTCAATGAAGTTTGCAGGGTTTAACAAGAGGGGCAACCTCCTTGAGGTGTTTATTATTTTTCCTTAGTTTATTTTGTTGCATTTGGATGAAACAGTCAATAAGCCCATATGGCTTGTTATTTCAAGGTTCCTCAGTTTGCTATTCTTTTTTTTATAATGATTTATCTATAGCAAAGAAATGCGAACTTTGTTTGGTAGTCCCACAAAGTATTTCATATACCAAATAAATGTAAAATCTATATGAGTGGAAGAAGATCAGTTGTTTCTAAATTAATTTTTAGAAAAGTTTCTCATTTAAACATGACAAGGGCATGAAAGAAAAATGGTTTGCCTTCATTCATTATTTCATTATAATTGAGTCTGAGCATACCTGTTCAGAGTAGATAGGCTGAAATTCCCTTCACTATCCTCCTGCAACTTTCTCCTGCCTTTCTTCTTTCCCCAACAAATTTCCCCTTTCCAAAATTCCTCTTTTAATCTTTTATTCCCCTCGAAACTAGTAAGTTCTAGGTGTTGATTTAAAAATAATTTTAGTGACAAGTATGCCTGGGAATGGCTCTCTAGCAGAACCTAGGTCAAATCCATGTATATTTGATTTTTCAGAAAAGAAAAGCTCAAGGAAGAACATTCCTAAGTAGATAAAGATGTTAGACCCAAAGTTTACAACTAATGCCAGAAATATTAAAATAATGGAACTTACAACTGTTGCTGGAAATATTAAAATAGTGGAACTCAATTTATTTCCTATGTTTGATATCAAACAAATTCATTCTTTATTCTTTTGTAAATTACTGAAGGAATGAGAAAAACTACAATGACTAAAGTCATTGGTAAATGGTTGAAGTATTACCCATGTGAATTCAAACTGATGTCAAGGAAAGACATTCAAACACTTGCAAATAGTAACATGCATTCCCTAACAACCCAATGGAGTACTAAATAGCCTAAGATCAAACAAATGCAAACACAAGACATAAAACCCTAGACTACTAGAGTCAATCCTCCATTGTTTCTCCAAGATTTTGCAGTAGTTTGCTCTCAGATTTGTAGACCTACAAATACAATGAGAAGCTCAAGAGTATGTTGATGGCAAAATCAGAGAGTGCTCAAATTATGCAAGTGGGAAGTGAGAAATGAGGTTGAGAGAGTGATTTTATAGAGGAGTAGGGTTGAAATGGATGGCTGTGATTACAAGTTTGACTTTTGATATGATGAAGGTTGTAGATAGATTAGGATTTCCCAGTCACTAAAGGACAAAGGACAATTTTTAATTTGAAGAAATGGTGAGGTGTAAGGTGTTTTTAAATTAAATAAATTGCATACATTTATTTAATTTATTTGAAAAAAGGGGGATAATGTGATGGGTTCTAATTAAATAATTGTAACCTATTTAATTAGGGCAAGACCTATAATTTAAATAAATATGCATTTATTTAAATTAATAGGGTAAAGTGGATATTGGAATAATAAATAATTAAATAATTATTTAATTATAGAAGAAAATCAGAAGAAGATAGCTAAGTAATTAAATAAATAAAATTTATTTAATTAAAAGCATAAGAGAGGAAATGAATTAACTAAATTCGAGTGTTGTGTCAAAGAAAAAATTGAGAAATGTGCTCTAGATATGCCCCAGTGTGCCCCAAATGAGGCGTGATGGCCTTATGCCCCCTCAGGAAATTTTTCAAATTTTCTAAAAAAATTTCAAAACATTTGGAATTTTTTTTGAAAAGTTGTGCAGATGCTAAAAGTGATTTAGGAGTGAAAAAAGGTCTCAAAAGGTGTCTGGCACATTAAAATGGGCTTCAGGTTGTTCAATTTTGCAAAAATGGGCCCACCTAGGTCAAAAAGTTCTATAAATAGCCCTTAGAGGGGCCCACAGAGCTCATTTGTGCACTTATCTTGTAGATATTTCAAATAGTGGAGGGCAGTCAGTTTGAGATTTCCTGTAGAGCACTTGTCAGAATGTCGCTCATTCTAGTTCACCTACATTGCGGCACGAGGGTCAGGACCTACGATCAGTTCCCTGGGACAGGCGCGGTGGTATGTATCTAACCATAGCTTTTCAATTTTGTTGTTTTGTGCTAGATTTTAGGGCCCGAAAATAGGGCATGCATGCGGTGCAATTTTCTACACCGCATGTGCTATTACGAATGATGCATGCATTGCAAATTGCGATGCATGCGCTTTCGCATGACGCATCTACTTTTTGGTGACACCTGTGCAAGCTAGTGTGACGCATTTGTTTTAGGCATCACACATCTACAATGTGTGACACCTATGTAAGGCAGAGTGGTGCATGCGCAAAATTGTGATGCTTGCACAGAACAATGTGATGCATACATGAAAGTGCGATGCATGCATGAGGTAGTGTGAGACATGTGTTTTAGCCGTGACACATTTAGCAGTTTAGTGATGCATTTTTTACCTGATTTTACCCTTGTTTTGCTGCGAATGATTTGCTTAGGGTTTTTAGATTGACATAGTGTGCTGCATTTGTGAATACAGGTGAGATTGTTGCCTATTTACACCCATGAGAGTCATCTTGTTGGCTACTTATTGCGAGATCATTTGTCATGGGAGGAGCGGGATACCCTACATGCCCTAGGGTTATATGGTCTCACCTTTATGCCCATTATTAGGGCTAACCAGGGTTTGTTGATTGCACTAGCTAAGCAGTGGCACTTAGAGACTAGTTCTTTCCATCTACCTATAGGAGAGGCCACTGTGACCTTAGAGGGTGTGTGGCAGATTTTGCAACTACTGATTCACAGGGAGCGAGTCATATATAGTTCAGATCAAGGATTGCCTACGCTTCAATGACTTTTTGAGACTGATGATGATGCCCTCCTAGGAGTCAAGGACCATGAGATCTATTGGGATACTTTGGCGGATCAATATGATCGACTGATCGTGGTGCTATGTATTTGCATTGGTGGCATTGTGATTCCTGATCGACGTGGTCATGGTTTTCCAATCAGCTAGGGTGAGATGTTAGAGGGCATGATGGTGGATGCAATAGCATATGTCTGGGGACCTTGCTTGCTACTGACACTTTATTTTTAGCTGCATGGAGTTGCATACCGTGGTGAGTAGTCTATCAATTGTAGTGTTACATTGTTGATGATCTGGCCCTGAGAGCATATCCCAGTGTTTAAGCCTCTTGTGGAGCAGGAGATTCTAGAGGAGCTCCCCTATGTGTTTTTTTTTATCTCAGATCAGTCATGCAAGTACAGATGGGTGATGTTGGGTACTAGAGGCATGACATTGATCATTTAGACACATTTGTTTGGAGGCCCTATAGATCCTATCCTAGGTGGATGGATGATGGCGAGCATCTATCACTCTGCAAACAAACTCTGTACTTGATTGTGTGTACAATGCAAATCCAATACATCATAGAGTGTCATTTGCTAGAGCGCATGCTGAGGCAGTTTGGAGAGCGACAGGATACTCCAGCTGGTATCGCAGAGTTTGCTTGAGCTACTTGGGAGGTGTCAGATTGGGGGCCCATGATTGCCATGCAGACAATGATTGATGAGGTTGTAGGTTTGTAGCCTATTCAGTGGGGAGACGTGAATGTGGCTAATGCAGGTACTACCCCAGAGTATGATGCGTGGTGGGCCACACATAGGTCAATCCCATACTTACATCCTGATGAGCTAGCTCCAGTGGAAAGGTTGTGGAGGGGGGCGAGAGGCAGTTTCAAAGGATGGGGCTGAGGGAGAGGCAGAGGCAAAGGTAGTGGTGCAAGAGGAGGTGATGATGGAGGGGGTGATGACGGAGGAGTTAGTGGAGGCAAAGGGGCCAGGGGTTGAGGAGAACGAGGGTAGGGAGATAGAAGAAGAGGCCGCAATGGATAGGGCAGAGGTCCTTGACTTGCTCCAATTTAGGAGGGGGAGGGAGCGATTAGAGAGGGGGCAACAACAATGGGAGAGATTCAGATGGAGGAGAGGGAGGAGGATGTGGCTATGGAGGACATCGATGGAGAGGAGATGGGGGAGGATGAGAAGGAGGCAGATGAGGAGGAGCGGATCAGAGAGGAGGCACTACAAGATGTGCCCATTGCGGGGATGGAGGTTAAGGAGGAGGAGGATCAGGGGGAGCAGGCAGCTGAGATGCAACAGATGCGGTTATGCATTTAGGAGCTATAAGGCCAAGTATCTCAGAGGAATAGGGAGAGAGACATGGCCATTATCAGAGCCCAGAGAGATGAGAAGAGGAGTATAGACTTTATAGCTACAGTCAGTGGGCCCACTATAGATCTAGCACATGCATTATATCAGGCTAGATTAGAGACTGGTTATTATAGGACCCTGTATGAGGGTGTGGTGGTGGCGGCAGATTAGACGGCACCTAGCTTTCAGAGCAGGAGTGCTAGCAGGTCTCACTCTTGATGATCACATAGTAGTATGGGGGGCTTTGCACTCGTAGAGGAGGTCTTCACCATATGAGAGGCCATCTGGTTCCAAGGTAGGGTTAGAGCACAGGGTCGTCCTTTGGGGCCGACAACATCTGGAGGTTAGATAGCATTGGCTAGGCCATTTTGATAGACTTGGTGTACATTTTTTATCAAGCTTGCATGCTCTAGTTTTTTATTAAGCCTGCGAGCTCCATTTTTGACACATGGATTCAGATTTTGTACTGACACTTTTTTGATGATATATATATATATATATATATGAGACAACTTACCATGATGCATGTAATGTGATGGATGTATGTGATATGCACGTTTGATGTTATGGTTCCATGGTTATGCTTTATGATTTATGATTCATGATGAGATGATGCGGTCTTATTTATCATGCATTTTATGTGATGATGTTTATGATGAAATGTATGATGTGACTCATGGATGCACATGTTGAGATGATATTATATGTTTATGTGATGGTACTCTATTTCTATGTGATGCTTATATGTGCACTACATGGATGTAAATATGTACGTATTAGATGTTTTACGATAGATGTAGATTGTATGCAGATGATGATTCTATATGTTTTAATGCAGTATTAATGATCTAATATGTTGATGATATTTATGATGATTATAGTATTATGCTTATGATGGGACTATATGATGGACTAACATGTGTATGTTATGAGATCTAATGCATTTTTTTGATGTGTCACAGTAGGATGAAAGATGACCGAAAGAAATGGAGAGGATGAATGCGTGAAGGATGAAGATTGGCTAGAAGAATGGATCCAGATTTTATTCTTTATTGTAGTTGTTGCTTATCATCATAGATCTTATTATGTCAAAGGACAACAAACACCACGGCATATCAAAGGCCAAGGTGTAAATTGTGGTCCCTTGTGAAATAGGCATAAGACAGACAAGGAGTGCCTGACTCAGACTAATTCATCATGGTATCTTGTTGGAACATACGATGAGATAACCGTGAGGTATGCGAATCCTAATGCAAGGAATGCATTTATTCTTTCCAATGCATAGGATGTCTTTGATTCACACCCAATAGCATCCTGATCACACACAAGAAACCTAGTTGCCCTAGTCATTTTGCCAAGATAAACCGCAAACAACAATCAAAGAAAAAGATCCCGCTCTATCCTCGCTTCTCTTCATCACTTAGGGACTACATTAAGAAGCATAAGAATGAGACCAAAAAACAAATAAGATAGACAAGACTCAGAGTCAACAGCCATGGAGATCAATTGCTGAGTGTGCATGTGTGCTTTGTTTGATTGGTTGTGATAGATTGAATGATGCCTAGTTTTAGAATGGGAAGTATGTCGTATAAGACGTCCAGTTTGGTTTCGATAATGCCCCCACCTATATAAGGCAAGTGACAGGATTGTGACATCTCATATAAGACATGTGGTCTGGTTTTGTGAATGCCACAAGTTGGGAGATGAATGGGATGTGATGATTGATGATGTCTTAAAGATGAAACACGTCATCTAAGGTGTAAAGCCTAGTTTTGACCATGCCCCATGTTATTGTAAGACATGTGGTAGTTGATGGAGGTTGTCCATAGTGATGTGCAATTATCACTATGTGAGTGATGAGGAATGATTGTTTGGCTTGTTTTGATAAGCTATCTTGTCGATGTGTGATGTTTCTTGCCTTGTGCAAGACTGATTGCTTTTGTCTGATCAAAGTGTCCATCTCATCGAAGGATGACTTATTATGATGGTTGACTCGACGGGCCCTAGGGGACTAACCTAATGTCTCAAGGGCTCATTAGAGATGGCCTTGCCTACGTGACAGCGCAGAGACAATGTAGTTCAATTGGGTGGACTCTGTGTGAGCTAAGACCTAGGGGTGGAATGCCTCGGGGGCTCATTAGAGATGGCCTTGCCTATGTGAAAGCTTAGAGGCAAAGTAGTTTGACATAGTGGTTTGACATGGTTTATTGCTTGAGGTTTTTTGGTTGACTGTGATTTTTGATGATATTTAATGTTTTTGAGATTTTGAGAAATTTTTGGATGTTTTTAGATTTTGGAGATATTTGAATGTTTTTTGGATTTTTGGAATTAAGCAAGGTATCCTCCAATACCGATTTGTAGGATCAGGAATTGACCCCAGTCAGGTATAGGCCCAGGTTATGACCAAGACGAGACGGGATGGGATGGTAGCAAAGTGTTTGGGGAAAATGGGAAGATGTTGAATGTCAACTTATTTCCTAGCCATGAAAAGGACACTGTGATTTATTATGGGTTATGATAGTTGTATGGATCATGGTGTGAGTCTATGTAGGATTTATTGCAGAAAGCGAAAGACAAGATAGAGTTATCGTAGACAATGTAGCCAAAGTTGACTACACATTGCGCTTGTTTGCAAGGTTCTCACCATGGTACTTATCTAAAGTGCCACCGAAGTGGTTTTCACTTTTGGATGAATTATTTCTCTTTACTATTTTATTTCTTTTTTTTTTTTTGACTTTTTTGCTTTTTTGATTTTTTGACTTAGGTATAACATCTTCAAAGGTGCATGTTGTTGATCGACTATGGTAGTGGTTCACCTTCGGGGGTAGCAAGTTGATATGCTCCCGATCCATATGCAGTCATGATGATATAGGGGCCCAACCAGTTTGGTTCAAACTTTCCCAGCTTCTCCCTTTCCATTTGATTCTTGGGGTTCTCTTTCAGGACTAAGTCTCCAATATTGAATTGTCGAACTCTAACCCTTTTGTTGTAGCTGTGTTGAAGATGGTTTTGATACACTTACAAGTGTACCAGGGTGTTCTTCCTTCTTTCATCTAGTAGCTCGAGCTCATGAAGTCTAGATACCCTATAGTCTTCGTCATCCACAAATTGCTTCAGTGATACTCTCAAGGAAGGTAACTCAACCTCGATGGGTAGGATGGCTTTAGAACCATAGATGAGTGAATATGGTGTGGCTCCGGTGGGAGTGTAGATGCTGGTGCAATAGGCCCACAAGGTGGGATTGAGCTAGATGTGCTAGTCATGGCCAACGTCATTGATAGTCTTCTTAAGGATTTTTATAATGGTTTTATTAGACGCCTCAGCTTGACCATTGCCTTGGGGATAATATGGAGTGGAGAAGCAGTGTTGAATGTGGAATCTTTCACATAGTTCACGGATATCCTAATTTTTAAAAGGATAACCATTATTCGTGACAATAGACTGAGGGACACCATACCGGCATATGATGTAGTTGAGGATGAATTTGGCATTTTGTTTACCGGTGATGTATGTCATGGGGATTGCCTCAATCCACTTTGTGAAATATTTAGTGGCGGTGATGATGAACTTGCAGCCATTGGTGGAGGTGGGATGGATTTTGCCCATGAGGTTGAGTCCCCATTGAGAGAATGGCTATGGAGATGTAAGTGGTTGCATGTCTTGAGCAGGTGCATGCACTAGATCTCTGTGTATCTGACATTGTCTGCATTTTTGGTGAAGTGATAGGCATTCTTCTCCATGTTGGGCCAATAGTATCCAACTCTTATGATCTTTTTAGCTAGAGTAGGACCACTAGAGTGAGCTCCTCATATACCTTCATGTACTCCACATAGGGTCATTTGTGCTTCCTCAGCGTCGAGACATCGTAGGAGGGTATTGCCAAATCTGCGACGATAAAGGGTGTCACCAATGATGATATATTTGGAAGATTGGCATATGAAGGATTTACGTTGATTGGATGATAGGTTGGGTGGGAGGATTTGGTCATGTAGGTATATATAGATGTAATGATACCAGGGAGACGTGGGACCAACGATTTCGCACACTAGCTCAGAACTAGGGACATCAAAGGTGGGGACCAAGAGTTGTTCCACAAAGAACTCAAATTGAGGCACATTCTTTGGGATATCCACGAGAGACCCAATTTTTGTCATTACGTCAACTACTCTATTTTGAACCCTGGGAATCTGATTGAAGACCACTATGTCAAAATATAACCTAAAACTATTAACCATTTTCTTATATGGCATGAGTTTTTCATATTTTGCATTGCATTCATTGTTGACCTATTTGATGATAAGTTGTGAATCGCCAAAGACTTGTAATGTCTTGATTTTCTAATTGACAGCCATTCGTAGTCCTGTGAGCAATGCCTGATATTTAGCTATGTTATTCGTACAAGGAAAGGCTATCTGAAATGCTTTAGGGATGGCATCTCCTTGAGGAGTAATGAATAGAATGCCTGTGCTAGATCCATGATTTATATAGGAACCATCAAAGAATAATGTCCATGTTTTGGGAACTTCTACAACAAAGATTGATTCATCTGGAAAGTCTGCAACCAAAGGATGATCCACTGTTGTAGGTGCTTCTGCCAGTTGGTCTGCGATCACTTGTCCTTTTATTACTTTGCAGTCAACATACTCTATATTGAATTCACTTAATACCATAACCCATTTAGCCAACTGTCCTATCAATGCTGCCTTGTTGAGTAAGTACTTTAGGCGGTTGATCTCTGCAATTAGTTTTGTCTGATGACTCAACATATAATGTCACAGCTTTTGGGTGGCAAAAACTATGGCAAGGCAAGCGCGCTCAATGGAACTGTAATTTAGCTCGTACCCCACTAATGTTTTGCCGATTTAATAGATTGCCCATTCTTTTCCTTCATCATTTTGTGCTAAAAGTGCCCCCAGTGCTGAAGACGTTGTGGATATGTACAATAAAAGGGGCTTTCCTGGTAATGGAGGCATGAGAATTAGTGGTGACAACAAATAATCTTTGATCTTCTGAAAGGCTTCCTAACAATGTTTCATCCATACGAAGGGTACCCCTTTGTAGAGTAACTATTGGAACGGGTGGCATTTGTTAGCGAGTTGTGCAATGAACCTCTTGATCGATTGTAATTTTCCTTGTAGACTGTGTAGTTGTTTGAGACTTGTTGGTGGAGGCATATCCATGATGGATTTCACTTTAGCGGGATCAACCTCTATGCCTCCGCGAGAAACATTATAGCCCAGCAATTTGCTTGATGTGACCCCAAACACACATTTATTAGGATTTAATCTGACTTTATACTCTTCCATCCATTTGAAGATCTTATCCAACACATCCAGATGAGTGCTTCTTGTAACTGATTTGGCCAGTAAGTTGTCAACATAATCTTCCATACATGTGTGCATATAGTCGTGAAAGATGGTTGTCATTGCTCTCTGGTACGTAGCTCCCACATTTTTGAGGCCAAAGGGCATGACAATCAAACAGTATGTGCCCCATGGACATGTGAAAGCAGTTTTATGTTGGTCTTCTAGAGCTATCCTTATTTGATTATATCCTAGGAAACTGTCCATCAATGAGAGCATTTCAAATCTAGCGGTAAGGTCAATTATAATATCTATGTTTGGCAATGGAAAATCATCCTTTGGACATGCCTTGTTTAAATCCCTGAAGTCTTCACAAATTTTGATCTGGCCATTAGGTTTTGTGACTGGTATGAGGTTAGATACCCACTCTGGATAGTCTATTTGTTACATCCCCAATTTTTGTCTTGCTATACTTTTACTTTTTACTTGGACCTAAGTAAGTTTATTATGATGTTTAGGTTGATGACAAGGAAAAACATGGATTATATTAAAAGTCATTTATTGAAATCATAGAAATGATTATGTTATTATTGATTTAATATTTGTATTATGAGATTTGATTTATTAGATGAATTAATTAAATAATGATGCACTGATCACATATTGTTTGATGACAAGTGAAACAAGATTACAAGTTATCAAATGACTCTCGGAGAAAAGAGAGAGAGAGTATCTTTCCAGGAGAGAGATATATACCTCAGGTTATGAGTGATTTATTTGCCAAACCAACTTATAAGTGTTTAACAAAAATGTGAACCAAGGTGTCATAAGAGGTAAGCTTTGTCTTGTCAATTTACTTCTGAACCTAATCGACAAGTAGTCGATATTGTTTTCAAATCTTTCTAAGTCGTATTAAGTCGTCTTAGTCATTAATAATGTTAATGACATCATCTAAGTTTGATTTATAACTATTTATGTTAATGTAAATATTATGACATTATTATCGTAAAATGATTGTCTTATTACTATTATTAAAATATTTGATGTGTTATAAATGATTCTTAAACGTTAAGATGTTTTCGTCGAAGTTATTAATATGTGATTATTGTCGATAGATTATGATGGGGAGACAAGCTCAACCCAATCACGATATCCATATTGCATGGTTTAATAATATCGTATTATTGAATAAACTATATCTAGCATCGTAAGAGGATAATACCTCTTAATGAGTTGACAACATTGAGGGAGCCGAAAGCTAAAACATAGTAGAATCTTTATAATTGTTAGTAGTAGATTGAACCATATGTAATGATCATTAAAAGATCAATTTTATATTTCTTTGAGTGTCAGCCTCATCCTTATGGGGATGACTGTGTTTTCAAACTGCCCAACCTATTAAACCAATTGGTAGCCTTCCATAATTGACATGTGGTCTTTTGCTTAAAATTCAAATTTAGTTTAAGACTGAGTCACCGAGGATAGTTAAGAGGTCATTAAGTTGCAACCAAATTACTGTTAAGTGGCAAATGAAGGCAACTTTCAAGGAGTCATGCCTGGGAGATATATTGGGTAACGACTCAGCTGAGCAGACAGTCTAGAGATGGGAAGTTAAAAATCTTGAGATAATAGAATATAGAAAAGGGAGGATTGAACATATGCAGAGAAGTTTAGAGAGGGAATACGCAGTCCAGAGGCGTCGACCTTGTGTCTAGTTTGCATATCTCAGCCATTTGAAGTTCGTCCATTGTTAGGTATTTCTCAGTTCATGCAAATCATGAGATAATCAAATAGATCTTTTAGTTTGAACATTGTTGTATCGTAGGCAATTATAAGAGTTCGCCAGTAAGGTTAAACCTTCTGTATTTGTGGTGTAATAGTCAAAAATTGTAATGTATCAACAATAAGAAAATGTAGTTAACATTCTATGTAAACTATGTTGATCTATCTCCGTGATCGATGATGACAATGAATGCAAATCGTTTGGTTGATTCTTGGTAAATCAAGTGAGTAGTATGTTTCAGTATGCTACATCGACCATTTACTATTTTGTTTATAGACCAATAATCATATTAATGCCTTAAATAGAGGATAAGAGACCATCTTAGTAAGATACTATCATAACTATTATTAGCTTTGCAAATAGTTCTCTAATCGAATAAGTTTGTAACAAGTCATTAGAATGATTGTGAGATATCCGAACATTAGGCTCTCGAATGAATGAACCTTATTTTTATATTCTCAACTTGAACCGTATAGTATTGAAGTTATATCAAATAAACATATTGTATTGTATAGATTATATATATGCATCACAAATAATGTTATCTACCAAGAGAACTAGAATCATATGAACTGTTAGAAAACTTTTGTGTCATATCTAAAGATAGTAACTTAGAGTTACTAAGGAAAATGGAATAAGGGCATTATGAGAATCCCATTTAAGACTATTTGTCATTGTTATTCATGAAGAGATCCAACACAATGGAATAGGCTAAGTATACTAGAGAACGACCTTGTAAGGATATTTATACTTAGGGTATGTTTTGTTTATAAACATTATCAAAATTATTCTATGTTTCTTTGTATAGGAGACATTATTTATTTGAGAGCTATAGTATTCTTAATCTTGGTTAAAGTTAATCAAGAGTTATTTATGAATCTAGAACTCCTAGGAATAAGATAAGGTTATATCATATTAACAAGGGGTATTAGGGTACCCTAGAGTTGATTACCAACCAATGGAATGGTTATGTCATATAGGCTTGTTTTAGTCAAAAGGTATGATTATCATGACTCATGGATTAAACTAATTCATGATTAAGTTAAGAAAGAGTTTAAACTACGAGAATAGGAAAGTATCCAAGTCGAGTAGGGGTGGGTGAACACAATGACTACGTTCATTATGAACGTCATTAATACTAAAACTTTGGCCAAAGTAATGCATTTGTTTTCTACATGTATTGTCAGTTCACTGTATTCGGATTGCTCATCCTATCGGAAATCATACTTAGCTAGAGGGTATCTAGGGATGTATGGTTGATAGAGATGAGTAGAATACAACACTATGTACTCGGGAAAGAAAATTACCACTGGTCACCTAAGGTCTATATTCCTTGTGAAGGGTAGGGAGACTTCCTATGTGGAAGATGTGTGGGAGACTGCCGGTCTGTGGTTGGAGGTAAATCACTGGAAAGATGCTCTCTCTCCAAGCAGGAAACATGCCAAAACTTGTGATAAAGATGTCAGATATTCAGATGCAGTGTTTATTCCAAATTTCTATATGTAATGGTTTTAAATTTGTAAACATTGTAAATGAAGAGACAATATGGGTATATTGTAATTTGTTAAAAGAAATCTTGTAATTGTAGTTACTTGATTATTTGTTGAATAAAAAGAAAATTTTTCTCTATCTCATTTTTACCTTGTTGAATTACTTTATGGTAAATCTTCTAGTTTTACTATGATTAAATGAACGTGGATGTTACACTATTGGTCTAATGAAACCCACGTCGAGTAGCTTTTTCAATTCTGCTTTTACCAAGAGTGCAATCTATGGATGAATTTTTCTTAATTTATGCTTCACCGGCTTGGCATTTGGCAATAGTGGTAAGTGATGTAAGACAAATTGTGGATTAAGCCTAGGCATATTGGCATATGACCAGGCAAAATTGACTTGCCGTGCTGAGAAGAAATCTTTGAATTCGGGCTTCTCTTTTTCTATTAATGACTCAGCAAAATGAATAATCTTGGGTGCTTCTTCTATACTGAGGTTAGTCTCAATAGATTTTTCTACCAGCAGTGGTGATTTCTCTTGTGTGATAGGCAACACTTCTGACCCTCCATCTTTGGGTGCCTTAGGGAGGTTTTCACCCTCGGATACGTCTTTTATTTTTACTTTTTCACGGTCAATAGGTGCATTTTAGTTTTCACCTAGAGACCTTTTTTCCTTTTCTTTTTCACCTTTGTGACTAGAGGGTGGAGTGGATTCCCCAAAATAAGCAGAGTTGTCAAGATCCATGATGTAGCCAACTTTGTGATCCCCTTGAGGTATTCCTTCATGAAGTCCCATGAACTCAGCAATAGCTTTGTCATTCTCGAATAAATCCAAGCTAGGTGGAGTTTTTTGATCCTAGTCTATGAGTTTAGGGTGGATTAATGGCAAGCCATCATCGATGTTGAGTTAGGTTATGTTTATGGGAGTCAGGGTGCAAATGGAAGTTTTTTTAGGTTTTCCAAAAGATACCGATCCAGGCTTCATCGTCAGGTAGGTGAGGGTTGGAAGATGTGGGCTCAGGCTCGGGAGGGTCCCTTGACGTCTCAATGTTCTTGGAAGTACTTGCATCCCTACCTGAAAGTAACTTAGTACTAGGAGTACTCTCTTTTCGTGATGTATACTCTAGCCCCTTGTTATGAGGTCGCATGGTCAGTTGAATGGGTTCTATTCTCCCATTTTTGTTGGGCCCAAGTCCACTATGCCCATCGTATCCTTGTTTTACAAATTCGTAGCCTTTTCCATATCATTCCACGAGCAGTTGTACGTGCTTGACCTCTTCTTCCTCCTTGTAGAGCCATTTATAAACATCATCATCTACATCCTCTTTGCTTAGTTCTCCCCATTTTGTGAAAGTGGTGGGGTGGCAAAAATAGTCTCCTTAGGTTTGATTGGGCCAGGTTTGCTGTGAGACCTTAGTGATGTCAAGAGTTTGCTAATGCAATATGACCTTTCTACCTTATATTCTCCACATCCTTTGTCTTGGATTTAAACCTTAGGGTTAAGTGGTGGAACTTCGATAATGTGGAAGGGTCAACATAATGTGATGAGGTGGAAGATGAGATTCCTCTATTTATGGGTACTTGATGCTATGGGACTTCTCTTAAATGGCTGCAATATTGGAATGCATCGGGATCACCAAGTATGGTGATTTCCATGCCATTGTAAGGGAATTTAATGCATTGGTGGTAAGTGGATGGTACGACCTTCATGGCATGGATCCATGGTCAGCTGAGGATAAGATTGTAGGGAAGTTCAACATCCAAGCTGTGAAATGCAGTATTGAGAGTGGCAGGTCCAACTCTTATGGGTAGTGAGATCACTCCCTTAGAGGAATGTTCAGCATCATCGTAAGCCTTGATGATGATCCTTTTGGTGGGATCCACACATGCTTTTAAGTAACCCAATATCATAACTAACTTTAAAGGACAAATATTTAACTTGGCTCCACTGTCTACCAAAACCCATCTAATCTTGTGTTTGTTAATGAAGACTTCAAGGTGTAGTGGGTTAGTGTGAAGGTACATCATGTTCAGTGAAAGTGACATGGTTGGAGGTAGATAGATGTCCTACCATGGCTTGGAATTGATTGACATTTAGGTCCATGGGGATGGAAGATTCCAACAAAGCCTTGTCCAGGAAGGCCTTATGCTCCGGGGATAGGCGAAGTAGCTCGAAGATGGATATTTGTGTTGGAGTCTTTTTCAAGTAGTCCAAGAGATTATATTGGGTCTCTATCTATGCATTAAATGGATTGGATGAATTAGATGGTGCACCATGCAGTGTTACTTTGGCCCTACAAGTGGTGATGGCACACTTAGGACACAACTTGATGGTGATCATGGAGACGTTATTATCAAAGGCACAAATACTGTTAATGGTGTAATCATAGATAATGTTGCTGTAATTGGCATGGTCATGTGGTTTGGTTCTCGTGGTGGAGGCTTTTCCCCATCCATGATTTTGTAACGGGTCTTGAAAGATAGTGTGATTAACATTAGAAGAACCTTGTAGTTATCTACAGTGACATCTCCTCGGTTGATAAAGTCTTGTATGATGTTCTTTAGTTTGTAACAATTGGATGTTTTGTGGCCCTTGATTTGGTGATAGGCACAAAATTCATTGTAATTGGATGAGGTTGGACTATAACAACTTCATTAGGATTGCCTCAACGGGTTCTGTTAGGGGTCTAAAGTTTCACTGAGGATTATTATTCCTCGGAGGTTGTCTTATTTGGTTATTTTGCATTGCATTAGCTATTTGTTTTTGTTGTTGTGGTTGTTGTTATTGAATGGATGGTTGATTGTTTTGCACCGGAGGTACTTTGAGTGTGAGAACGAGGCCGGTCCTATTGATTGCCTTTGCGTCTATGACCCCATCATTGGTGACATTCTTGTTTTGAGACCAAAACTTGTTCTTGTCATAGGATAGGTTTTGAGTGTTTTGGTTCTTGTTGAAAATTTTGATTGTGCCCTTGGCTATGAGGGCTTTCTCGATGTACGTTCCTTTTTCAACGACTTCTCCAAAGGAGGTGTAACAATGGATTTGCAGTTGGTGCATGAGTTATGTGTTAAGGTTTTCCACTAAAATTGGTACTAATTGATTCTCGAGGATATGACACAGACATTTGCTAGCTAGGCTTATCCACCTTTAGAAGAAGGAGATGAATGTTTCCCCTTCTTCTAGTCTTGTATGACATAAGGTGGTGACATTCACATCTATTTCTATGTTGTAAGAGAAATGAGATATGAATTTGTCCATGAGTTCGATCCATGTCCTTATTCCTGTGGGAATGTCCATGGCTCCTTGGGAATAATCTCATCAAATATGTGTGTTCATATGTAATCTCAAGACATGTTGTGTGAAATTCTTGCACATGCTCCATGGGACTCCCTTTTCCCCTATACTTTTTGAAGTTAGGCACATTGTAGTTTGGGGGAAAGGGTGGCATGTAAATGCTTTTGTCGAAGGGATAAGGACATAAATCTTCCATGGAATATCCCTTCTTTGTGGTAGAAACTTGCATGTTTGAGAAGCGTTGTTCTAGTGTTTGCATCTTGTGTGCCAAGGCTTCAAAGGAGGTCAATGATGTGTCCAAGCCATTTGTGGGTGCCTTTTGATATGAGTTACCCATGTTTAATGCTGACGTGTTTTGGGGTCCCAAATTTGTAACAAGTGGGTTGGTATGTGTGTTGAAGGGGATGTGTGATGAAGATACATTTAGGTTTTGGTTGTTGGGTATGTATGTGGTATTTGGATTGACATATTGGAAGTGAGACAAAGCATTTGTAACATTTTGGTTTTGGAAGTTTTTGGGATTTGTTTGGAAAAGGGTGTTTTGGTCCACTTGTTGTAAGGGATTCAAATGAGTATTTTGATGCAATGCACTTGCATTTTGATTGACATTTATGTGAGACACATGTTGATGATTTTGGGTGATGTTTTGATGGTTCAAGGTGTGATTTTGAGTGGTACCAATGTTCATGTAAGTGTTGGAGATGATATTACTATTTTGATAATTTAGGTCTACATATTGATGGCTCAAAACATTGCTTTGTGTAGTCCCAACATTTATGTTCACATTTGGTGTGGTGTTATTGTTTTGAGCAAGGGG
The DNA here is from genome assembly GCA_027924645.1 of Cunninghamia lanceolata. Taxonomy (NCBI): domain Eukaryota; kingdom Viridiplantae; phylum Streptophyta; class Pinopsida; order Cupressales; family Cupressaceae; genus Cunninghamia; species Cunninghamia lanceolata. The sequence continues at coordinate 1,637,824 of BSBN01000684.1, forward strand.
ATCCATGTTTTGATTGCCTAAGTTGGTATTCATTTGAGGTCCAAGGTTCATGTTTACATTTGATGTGGTATGGACCACAATTGTGTGTCCCTGCGAAGTCACTATGTTCATCTTTCACCTTCTTTTGTTTTGATTCATGTTCATCGAAGCGAAAGGGTTGGTGAAATTTAGCGGTTGTGACATGGTATTTGCATTGTTTGTGTCAAATGGAGGAAGCATATGGGAGATTGTGGAATCTTGTGATGTTTATCCTATAGGGATGTTAGCATGTTCTTGTGTCAAATTCATGTCGCTAGTGGATGGTGTTTTTGACCTTGGCCTTGTACGACATTGTTTGGCAAGATTTTTCCATAATTGCATTGATATCTACCCCTGCGGGAAGTTTAGTTCTAGTTTGTAAGAGACACATGAGCTAGGTTTGAGCATTAGTGGCTATCATTTCATATATGATGTGCAACATCCTAGGATCTTGGGAGGCTTCTTCAATTTCTTGTTGACTAATCCCTTGATTGTTTTCTTGCAAGAGGAGATTCTCAAAGGGATTCGACATGTTGGAGTGAGGTTTGTTTTGCTTGTTAGATGAGGTTCCAAATCTCATTGTGTTCATGAGATGATCTAAGGATTCTCCCTTTCTCTTCTTTTGCAACCGTGTCTCGACCATATAAGACTTACTAGTTTGTGGAAAGTGAGTTTGTCCTAAGGATGGAAATGCAAAGTATCTATGCTATATTTTTGGTATTTTCTTGGGAGATAATGGAAATGCTACTAAGGTTGAAAATGTGCCTATGCAAATGGAAATGGCAAAGTGATGATGTGTTATGTCGATGTTTTGGGATGTAGCTAATGTAAATGAGACCAAGACTATGGTAGAGGTTAATAGATATTAGTCTTCAAAAAGTTTAGCTCCAAGAGGGTACTAATGTCTACTAATGACCTTATCAAAGCACTAGTCAGATTTATTGAGACCTTGGAGTGTTGATGTAGAAGAAATGATTGATTAAAGTGAGCTCATGAGTTGAGACTCCCTTTGAAATAAGGACTTAAACTAGACTTGTGAGTGTTAAGAAAGAATTGTGAGTGATTTGGAAAAGATATCAAGGTCTCTTGATCCAAGTTTGTACTTATGATGTAGTCAAGGTTCAATAATTTTATGTTTCACCCTTAGGAAGAATAATTTTTAGGGACCTCTTTAGATGTCAAGGGCTAAATTCTAATGTTATAAGATTGGATAAAATGATTTGGACAATATTGAAATGCAATATGTTCCTAAAGGAATGAAGTTAATCTTAAAGGGGTGAAGTGAATATGCAAACTAATCCTAAAGGGTTGAAGTTGAATATGCAATGGATGAACATAACTAGCAAGTCTGAGATGTTTTGACATAGTTGCAGTTAGATTTGATAGGGAGAGCAATTTTTCAAAGGATCTTCTAAGCATTTTTCTATAGACAGATGTGTCACATAGGTCTACAGATGTGTCACTCAAGTCTACAAAGACGTCACACAGGTCTGCAGAGGCATTTTAGAGAGCTTCAGATGTGTTTTACTATTTATCAATGCATTGCAGGGTGTCTGAATGGCGGTCTATTTCTTAGCAGATGCATTGCAAAATCTTATAGATGTGTTTCACTGTCTATGGTGGAACCCAAAATTAGTTTGCTATGTTTGTTTGATAGTTTGTTGGAAAAATTAGAAAACACTTACAACATAGAAGACACTTAGCATTCAGTTTGGCTGTGACTCTTGACTTGGGGAGCGTATGTGTATGTTCAAGGGATTTCCAACCCTAAATTTCCACAGGTCTTAATCACAATTCAAAAATAGTTCACACACTTAAGACAATTCTTATCCCTAAGGTCAATGACCAATGGCAGCTTGTTCAAGCCCACAACTTGGAATCTCCATCGACTCAAATGTCATCACACCTAATGTGGGCGTGTATATTTTTTTGTCTTTGCGAGAGAGGATGGATAAGGGCCTCCAGGACTAGAAGGATGACCCAATCAGCCTTTCCTTGGAAAGCTACATATAGATTATGCTAAGCTGAGGATTCCCATCTCATCTCATGGGAGCCTTATGGTGAGTAATCTTGGGGGCAAACCCTTCTATGCCCTTGCACTGAACAAGACACCAATAACTTAGTCAATAGGGTGGCTTCTAACTAATTTGTCTTCTAGTCTTGGGGACTTACCACCTCGCAAGCGTCCAAGAAGCCACTTAAGGCTTTAACCAATCCTACTTTTGGTACTAACAAATACCTCACATAAATGTGGGTAGCTTGCACTTTTGGATTGGTACTATACGATGAAGGCTAATGGTAGTTTAGACTTGGCTTTCACCTTATCTATTTATATAGTAGCCCAAGGGAAATACTGCTTGTGGGTTGCCAACGAGTTCTCCTTACAGATGTGTCTCAAAGGCAAGCCCACTCTAAAGAGTTACAAAAGTGACACAAGTAAAATGCTTTTGATCTCCAAGTTCATACGATAATGCGAGGAGAGAGCATACGCATTTGACTTGGCCACACTAGACAAAGTTCATTAAACTTTAGAAATTAAATGTGGTGTGATTATGAAAATGTTAAGAAGATCTTTTGATTCCCAAGATCACTTAGAGTGCGAAGGAAGAGCATACACTTCTTCAAAACACAAACAAAATCGCCAAACAAAGGAGACAATGATGCAATTTTTTGTTCTTTTTACCCCCAATGAATATGAAAAATGCAAGTTCTTTTTTAAGCCAAATAAGCAAAATATGTAGGTTGTTGTTCTTTTTAACCCAATGCATGAAAGTATGCAGGTTGCTCTTTTTAACCAATGAGTGTGAATATACAATTTGTGGTTCTTTTTAAGCCAAATGAGTGTGGAAGCAAATAGATTGTTGTTCTTTTTAAACCTAATTTGAAGTGTTCCTAATCTAATTGCACACACATAGGAAATGAAAGAAAACCTCGCAACAAATAGGTTAATGATTTCAAACAAGGTTCCCCTCTAGTGGACGCCACAAAGATGTAGACCAAAAATTAGTAACAGAAAATCTCCTAATCTTTCTATGCAAACAGAGAAACTGAAATGAAAGCAACCCTAAAAACTCCCTATTTTTTCACCAGTTTGATGCAGTGTAGAATGTCTCCTATGCATCACAGAAAATGGAGACAGTGTCACACAGAGGCATAGATGCAGTCCTCTGTCAGAGAAAATGTGTCGCACAAGGTTTCAGATGCATCACATGAGATGGTGATTGCATTTCACAAACTGGTGACTGCAATGCATGAACCCTCAGATGCGTCACTCTGTGCCTGCAAGTCAAAAACAACATAAACAACCCTAACAACAGATGAAAATAGCACTTCAGTAATGAATGGAAAATCCCAGGGTTGTAGAGTTGTTTCCTTGATGCCAGAAAGATGAGAAACCTTTAGACATTCATAGGGCATACTCAAATGATTAAACAAGTTTAAAGCAACCTAAGTAAACCCTAGAAGCATAAAACCCTAATGCTTTGAAAAACCTTAATGAAATGAACAGATGAACAGAGGGTTAGCAAAGCAAATAAAGGATCAAAGAATATGATGAAAACCCTACAAAACCAAATGGGTAAACTAAATAAAGAAAGCAAGGAGATTTTGTCCAATATAGACCCAAATGCATCACATAACCCCTCTGATGCATTACAGACTCTAGCTAATGCGTTCGACCCTACTACACATGCATCACCCAAAGCGGCGGAAGTGTCGCACGGACCTGCAGATGCGTCACACTATTCCCGCTAACCCTAAAATCACAAATTCATGGAAAGTATGAATGTTTCACGTCGGGTTCACCAAATGATGTCAGGGAAAAACATTCAAGCACTTGCAAATAGTAACATGCATGCCCTAACAACCCAATTGAGTACTAAATAGCCTAAGATCAAACAAATGCAAACACAAGACATAAAACCCTAGACTACTAGTGTCAATCCTCCATTGTTTCTCCAAGATTTTGTAGTAGTTTTCTCTTAGATTTGCAGACCTGCAAATACAATGAGAAGCTCAAGAGTATGTTGATGGAAAAATTAGAGAGAGTGCTCAAATTATGCAAGTGGGAAGTGAGGAATGAGGTTGAGAGAGTGATTTTATAGAGGAGTAGGGTTGAAATGGATGGCTGTGATTACAAGTTTGACTTTTGATATGATGAAGGGTGTAGATTGATTAGGGTTTCCCAGTCACTAAAGGACAAAGGATAATTTTTAATTTAAAGAAATGGTGAGGTGTAAGGTGTTTTTAAATTAAATAAATTGTGTACATTTATTTAATTTATTTGAAAAAGGGGGATAATGTGATGGGTTGTAATTAAATAAGTGTAACCTATTTAATTAGGGCAAAACCTATAATTTAAATAAATATGTATTTATTTAAATTAATAGGGTAAAATGGATATTGGAATAATGAATAATTAAATAATTAACTATAAAAGAAAATTAGAAGAAGATAGCTAAGTAATTAAATAAATAAAATTTATTTAATTAAAAGCATAAGAGGTGAAATGAATTAACTAAATAATTAAAAATTATTTAATTAATAGTAGAATGTGAAATTGGGATGAATCATGTGTCAAAATGGCATTCATCAGCTCGAGACATTTTTAGGTGTCTACACAAACTATATAAAATATGTATAGTTTCTTATGCAATATTAAATTAATATTTGCATGGAAATGTATATGTATTTATATTTAATTAAAATCAATTTATTAATAAAATAACCACGGTAGCATTTGTTCAGTTAAAATCATATTTAACTATATAAACACATGTAGCATATCCCACAAATCAACATATAAAATAACAACAAAATAATAATTATATTAATAATTGTCATGGAAAGGTAGTAATTTTTTTTGTTTCCCTAGAATATCTCACATTCGTCATACTCAACAATCAATAGCTAAAAGACTGAACAATTATCTTCATAATTCACTCAGGACTTAGTCCCTTAAACCAACATGGCCGTATAGGCCCAAACAAGAGTACTATAAGAAGCCTCACTTATGTTTACAATTACTATTAAAACATAACCCTACATGAAGGTGTTTCCATGTCATTCACAGTGGAACAACATAAATCAAAATGATCATTAGTTTTCAACTTACCTGCAACTTACTCTAACCTAAGTATTTAATTTGGTTTATTGTCCAAAGAACTTTAAGATTTTGCAAACATGAAAGGACCCCTCCTAAGGGCCATACCTAGGCCTTGGAGGCTCATCGAACATGGTCTTGCCTACGTAATGCATAGAGGCTTCGTAGTTTGTCACTAGATCTTCAACAATCTTGGTTATCTCAGACACATTACTCAATTTGGAACAATAATTAGTTGAAAACTAGAGTTCATAACAAGTAACTTGGTTTTATTTCCAAGCCATAACAAATATACAATCACAATCAAAGCCTACGACTTATGATGGTCCTATCAGCTCACCACGATAGCTTGTCATGCAATTAAAGGCAATATTCCATTTCTTTTCCAAGGTAATAATCTATGTACTATGAGGGATAATCCATAACTCAATCATAAAAACCAAATAATTAAAATGTTCTAATCATTTCACATTATTATCTTGACATTAGAGTCAGAATTTTCTGTTCACTAATGATAGATAAACACACTTGGATGTTATACTCCTTATATAAATAATAGTTGAATGCTAAAGCTGCAAGAATCAATCAATCACAACATATATACTCTTCTAACTTGGAAGGTATATATATATCCTCTAAATGGTCTTAGTTCTTGAGTATGGTATCATATTTAAATCATCTAATGGCGATGTTGACATTAAATCATGACAAGGTTATACTAACTTCAAGCATCTATGATAGCATGCCACTACTCCAAAACATAGTTATAAGGGACTACAATTCCTTAAAATAAACAAATCTCTTAGATACTTTCTCTTATGAGTACTCTTTAGTTATGACACAAAATTCCTGCACAGGGTTTTCTGAGTAGTGTTACTATTCTCTGTGCCTATAAGAAAACTTGACACATTCTATCCCTATCCCAAAGGTTACTAAATTTAAAGAATACCATACACGTCTTTAAACAACTTCTCATGAGATTTATGTTTACAAGGGGTGATCAAGATTATGAGCATTAATACATTGCATTGTTGACTAAGATCCATTCGAGCTAAATTTATGAATTGTAAAACTTCAATAAGTTAAAGACATATAAATACATCCATGCTATAAATCACTCCTTATTGCAAAACCATCCCTTATACATCCTTTCAACACATTATGAATTAATATGTGAATTAACTAAGAAAGCAATAAATTTTTAAAGACATCTAACAAATTCAATAACTCAACATGTGTAGGAACAATGAGTAATTGAAGTTGCAACAAATCCTACAACAAGATAAGACTAATATTTTAAACAAATCTCATTTATCCTCTAAGAATTTAATATCACAAACAAGATGGGGAATAGATGATTTCAAAATTCAGAAGAGGACACCCATGCACATGATGAGATTTCAATGTGTTATTTTCAAGAATAAAGGAAAAGCATTGTAAAAGAGGATACTTTTGTTTTCTTCCAAATATTACAATATCACCTCACCTAAAACTTTTATCATTTATGAAAATGTTACCCTTTTGGCTACAATGTGTAAGAGGCTCCTCAAAAAATATTAATAGTTTGCATTCTAGAGAAGCATAAAATCATAATAGTTAAAATTAGAAAATAAAGAAGAACTAACAAATAGTTGTTGCCAGAGCTAATTAAAAATAAGGTTCCTAATTCCTAACTAATAAAAGAAATCTCCATGAAACATAACCAGTATTCATGATGAAAGAATAAAACTAAACATTTGATATCAGAACACCAAGGAGAGTGTTTTCCAAATTACCAATAGAAGCTGGCAAGCACACTTATCTTAATGCTCGAAATTTTAATCTTGAGGAAATTTAGACAATCCATTAGCTAGGCTAGATTTATTAGCTATACGCCTATTTCATTTACTGGAACATCTTAGAATTATAAGATTTAAATTTAATTAAAATCATTTGGATTCATGTCATTTACCCCGGCATCTTGTATCCAAACAAAATCATATGTTGTCAATGTGATGGTAAGAAAGATGTGCAACCTGCAGATACACTGATGAACATATACATTTAGATTGTTTCTAAGATATTGTACAATAAAAGGAGAACCAAATTGCTTTATTTTTGTCTATGTATACTTTAAGTCGTTACTAGAGAGGTCTTCAAGACTAAATGGTCTTAATATTTACATTTAAATTGATTCCTCGTATACTTAATCCAATTCACTAACATTATATGAGAATGTCTATCTAACTAAAACATAAAATAATTTATAATACTCTAACTTATATTTCTTGGTGTGTTACCCCTGAATGACCTATCAACAACTACAAAGTGCATGATTAAATACTTGTGTTATATAAGAGACACAAGTCACTTTAGATGCCCTAATTTTTTCTCCAATATTTTAACCTCAAACCAAACCTTACACTCAAATCTCCTCTTTGACCCGATGTACATATCAACTGGTAGAATAGCCACACTAAATTTAATGGCCTTCATATCAAAGACCATTAAAATGACTTTCCTAGCTAAGCTTCTTTGAATATTTAAATACTTAAGTAAACGACATGAGGCTTCATGCATCAGGCATAAAGGAAGGAATATTTTATTTTATCAAGTGCGATAGTTGCAAGCACCTCGGTAGGCATGCATACGCAATGAGGAATCATAGACAAGGTGTGTGGCGAAATGCAGTGCAGTCCCATAGACTATGTGTTGAAAGAACACTAATACAATGAGAGGGGGTGAATCAATGTATGTTAAAACTTTAAAAAGAAACCCGTAGTCAAGAATTAAAGGCACACATAAACCACATACACACAAGGAAACACTAGATTTATGTGGAAAACCCAGAAAGGGAAAAACCACGATGATAATGCTGCTTGAGTCTATTGCTCAAATCCAACCTCACAATAAAATATTTTACAAATGTTTTGTAAGCACCAACTTACAGGTACATTGACACCCAAGACAATGTTTTGAGGCTCCAACCTTCAGGTACACTACACACCTAATTGAGCACCAACCCAATACAACAAGGCACCAACCCCTGAATTCTTACAAATTTTGATGTGCAGACACTGGTTCTTCACTAACTTGAAATGCACCCTTCGATTCATATACAGTCTCATCCACACTCTTGAACTTTGTGTTTTCATTAACAGTCTTCTCCTCTCTCTACACTCTCTGCATTCTCTATTCCTTTTAACAGAGCCTCCCCTCTTCTCAATACAATCTACCTTATTTGTGTAAAAACTGCATTCTATGCCCTGTGAAAGAAAAATATTCAATTGAGTAACCCATTCACACACCAAAACATTGTGTATATCAACCACTAGTAGAATTTTGGCAAATAAATGACTACGTGACTAAAACTTTTAGTCACAACAACTAAAGATGACTAAATAAATGAATAATTTGATCATCATAAGTGACTAATTTGATCTTCGGGTAGAAAATATAACTAAATAATTAGTCACACAAATAAAAATGACTAAATAATTAGTCACACAAATAAAAATTAGACAATATGATATTAAAGTGGATAATTAAAAAAATATTTCGAATTGAGGGAGTGGGTTGTATTATAATATAATATAATAATAATAATATATTATATTACAATACAATACAATATAATATAATATATTATATATTATATAATATTATATTATTATATATATTATATAATATAATATTATAATATAATATAATATAATATTATAATATATTTAATATTATATGATAATATAATATTATCATATATTTAATAATATTGGTGCCAAATTCATCTCACCCTAACCTATTTTAACCATATGGGCACCAAAATTTTCATTTCACTTTTGGCGCCCATGTGTTGCTTCTCGTTGAAACCCTAAAGATAAACCCTAACTCGATCGAAAAGGTAGTTCATTGATATATTGAACTCGGATAACCAAACCTCCCACAAGGGCTTCTTGGGAGGGTAATCGATCAATCTCGACACATTGTAGGATATCGGGAGAATTGGCTAGGGCGGGTCAATAGCTCCCTCCAGGTGGGTCGAGTTCAAGCAGTATCAAAGAGCAAGCAGGCAGGACAAGGACCGCCTGACGGATCCCCATCTGGGTTGGGTGGGTTATTATTCGGGTGAGCGGTGGCTCTCATTCATTTGAACTGATGAAGTATCCATTGCCATCTCCCTCCAGTTCTTAGCTAGAAATGAATCATTCACTCAGATCTGGGGAGCTCCCTCAAAACCCTAACCTATTTTGTTTCATCTCCTTTTTATTTTCTTACACTTATCAATACTGGCTTCTCTTTTTTGCTGTGAATGATTGGAGCAAAGCGGGGCGTTTAAAATTTCATCATAGTGTAGTAGGTGGGGTGTTTAAAATTTCATCATAGTGCAACAGGTGGGTGATTGTATGCATGTTTTGCTTCTCGTTGAAACCCTAAAGGTAAACCCTAACTCGGAAAGGCTCAAAACCCTAATCTATTTTGTTTCATCTCCTTTTATTTTCTTACTCTTATCAGTCCCGACTTCTCTTTTTTGTTGTGAATGATTGGAGCAGAGTGGAGCACTTAAAATTTCATCATAAGGACTCTAAGCAAATAGCTACAAATCACTCAAGCATAGAGACAACTCACATACAGGGATTGAAGCGAATCAGACTGTTAGACTACCTAGCAAAAGGTCGGTTAGGTGACTTAAACTCATAGGGGTTCTAGAGAGCCCTTACACTAGCAGCATCCTACCATCCAAGTTGCTGAAGCTAAAATCCTCCTTAGCCAATCTTTCTTTTTTAGTTGCCACACACAACTCGTAGAAGTTCAAATTTTTCATTTTTTGAAATTGAATTTCAAATCACAATGAAATTTTTTCTTTTAATTTATACTTAAATAAAGGTTTAGATATAAAATAAAGGTCATGTATGACAAAATGACCTACTATTTTATGGTCCTACTATTTTGTGGTCGGCCATATATTTTTACGTATATTCTATTATAGATAAAATAAAAAGTATTAAAGTCTTATGTAATTTTTTATAATATGCATTTTTATAACATATAATGTGCAAGAGGTGGGTGAGCTTAAGCTCTCAATTTGTTGATAAGCCATGGCGACCCAGATGAGAAAAAAGAGAAATTTGTTGACTTTTCTTGCTTGTATAAATTTTTGAAGGCTATATTACTTTGTCAAGGTTCTCTGAAATAATCAGAACTTAGGGCAAGGTTAATTTTTTGGCTACCCAACTTGACTTAATTTGTAAATATCGAATGCAAATTTGGAAAAGTGAAAGTACAATTAATTAATTTAATTTGTTTTAAATACACCTGTGATGAATCTTTCAGTTTATATTTGTACTGATGGATGCTCAATTATGTGGTTTTGGGTTTTTATATTCATTCTTTGTTATTTTTTCATTTGGGATTTTGGCGTTGCAATAATTCTAGTTCAGGGTCTATTTTTAACTTATGGATAATGTTTGTTTTAACATTTTCTTAGCTGTTATGGAATACTTGCTATGATTATAAATTTGTATGTAAATTAAACTGAAACCAAAGGCTTTAAATGTTAAATGTAAAAGTTTTGTCAAAAGATTTTTAAACTTCCAAATGAAATTTCCTATACAGTTTATGTCCATTTTAGATGTGGTAACAGTTAAATTTTGAAACAAATCTAGTAAATTTTGTGTATCGGTTAATGATGCAAGGTTGTGCAATTTATGTATGAATTTGAACAAGTACTGGTGCACCCAAATAAATGACTAAACCATGACTAAATAAATAACTACCATGACTAAAATAAATGACTACCATGACTAAATAATTGACTACAATGACTGAATAAATGATTACCATGATTAAAATAAATGACCACCATGACTAAATAAATGACTACAATGACTAAATAAATGACTACAATGATTAAATAAATGACTACCATGAATAAATAAATGACTACCATGACTAAATAAATGACTATAATGACTAAATAAATGACCAGTTAACAACAATCAATGACTAAATTAATGACTAAATATACTACCAAATTGATCAATCAAAACAACCAATAAATGACTAAAAATGGTTTAGTCATAAATTTGATCACGTTATAAATGATTAGCAATAAACTACTAATGGTCACGTGACCACACTAATGGTCATGTGACCAATTTTTAGTAGTTTTTTAGTCATTTATTGCTAGTTTTTGTACTAGTGAACACATACTTCAGCAATTGAACCGCCATCAAAAAATTGAAAGTCGACAGTTTCAAGTCATTTTATACCAGACTGCAATGAGTTGAATTGTCGCGCAACAAACTTCTAGCTCAAAAATATATATCAACAAAATTTCATAGAATCATCAGAAATAAGTATCCACTGTAGAGTCTGAAGATCATCAAATCTATTCCATGTCCTGATTCAAACTATCACTTATGTGGCCCGACAAATGTGATGCTAGACATGTTGGCTATCGACAAAAACTCGATATGACAAAATTAGCCTTTTGTCACTTTCATCGACAAAAGTTATCTTTTCAAAACTAGCCTTTATCTCCCTTTATCAGAGAAATCTCATATTTTCAAACTAAAATAATCTCTATCAGCAAAGACTATCTTCTCCGAACTTCCCCTTACTCACTTCTATCATCAAAAGTTATCTTTAGCTTTTATTCCTTCTATCGACAAATTCTTGCTAACGTGAACTAACACCTCTATGGCCTTTATCGACAACTTTTACTTTACACGAACTTATCATAGAAGGCTTTTATCAGTGAAAATTGCTTTTTATGAACTTGTCATAAATTCTTATCGGCTAATATGTCCATTTTTGAACCATCCCCTTCTTATCCTCTATCAGAGAAATGTATCTTTTTAAAACTTTGGCCTTTAGCACTTTTTTCAGCAAAGTGGCCATCTCATGAACTTTGCACTTTGATTTGGATTGTATTAGCTTATCAGCAAAAGTGGAAAACCACGAACTTACACTTCTACCAACTTTGGCCTCAAATTCTCTTTATCAATGATTTTTGTAGATCATGAACTAGCCTTTCTTTGCTTTATCACTTCACACACACTGTCCTTGCCAAGTGTCACCCAGTCAGCGAATCGAGAAATATCTGAACTTTCAAACTAGTTTGTCATTGACACACTTTCTCGACAATAGGGAACAAGTGTTTAGTGGTGAAAAGAGGGGAGTTTTAGTTTCAAGGGTAAATCCTCCTTTCACTCCAACATTCAAGGACATAAATCAAGTGAAGCCACAATCTCTTGCAAAAGGGCTCTGCTATAGATTTAGTGTCCTTTAGAATGAAGAGGAAACTCATAATTTGCTAACTAATTGATTAATTAAAGTCCAATTATTCTTAAAACCCTAATTTTGTAAAATCATAATAAACAGACAAATCTTGACAAATGCTCGCACACAAATATATCAAATGACAATTAGATACATACCAGATTTTGAGATTTGGTGTACGGAAAAGTTGAGGACTAATGAGCAGGCATCGGAGTCCAATGTACGAATTTCTGTTGAGATCTCTGAAGAATGTCTGCAACTCAATTCTGTTGTTCTAGAGATTTTACTGTTTCGGGATCCGAAGGACTGATGAGCGGGCACCCTAGTCCAGGTCCTAATTTTTTGCTTTCTACTACACTTTCGACCATTGATGTTGAAAATGAAAAAGCTAATGAATCTATAAAACCATAATCAAAGTATTTTCAACATCACATCAATAAAGTATCTCCAAAATGAACACAAATGCAGAAATGTAATATTAAACTATAAAAAAACCAAGCATAAGCATTCAAAAGAAAAATAACTCCATTGTTTCCTATCATCAAGATCTTGGATTACACATTTGATGCTCTCATATTTTTATAAGCACAAATGCATCAAGAAAGATATGATGAATGGATGAAAAGTTGTGTGATCAAAATCTAATTCCCCCAATGGTGAGAAGAGAGAGGGCTTATGTAGATTTTTGGTGGAAGAAAAGCGGGAAAGTTGCCATTTATGCAATCAGAAGATAAATTGAAGTTAACTTATGAAGATTGGAGAAAGTTTCCAAAATCAAGAGATAGAAGATAGAGATGCTAAAAGGAGAGAGAGGAGTGAGATATCGATATAGTAAGTTTATTTAATTAATTAAAATAGAATTTTAATTAATTTGTGGCATATATGAATAATTAAATAAATAATAAATATTTGTTTAATTATATAATGAAAGGTTGGATAAAATTGAATAAATATAAATATTTATTTAATTTGGGGGAAAGATTAGGATAAGGATAATTAAATAAATTTAATTATTTATTTAATTTAGAAGAAAGATTCTAGGGCAATTTTTAGTGTCTACATTTTGCCCCTATTTGAGACAATGCAGCCTCTCGCGTTGTTTCAAAGAAAAAAGAATTAATTAACTGATACATGCCCCAGGGATATCTTGGTAAGGATGATATGCCCCCTCATGAGATTGATCAGACAAGCTGTGATAAGATTAATCTCTTGATAGATCACAGGGAGAGGATTTGATAATTAATAGTGTACGAGTGATTAAGCGGAGATGCACATTTGATGAAAATGCACAATTGATAAATGAAGATGTGCATTTGATGAAAATGCACAACTGATAGGCGTAATCGAACAATTGATGGAAATGCTTAGTATAGCCAAGTCGATAAGCTGATTAGGTTGATTGAGATTGATGCTAGCACAAAACAATGATTGATTAATAGATTGAGTGATCAGCGATCATTGGAGTCCCATGCTAAAAAGCAAGTTGACTAATTTGATATTTAGATTAGAAGAAAGGTATCAATTGGATAAAGCGATTAATTACTTCTTGAGATAAGGAGCATGAAGAAAAATGAAATGATGAAGGAAACAGATGATGGAAGAAATGACAGGTGAAACATAATATGAAGGAAATGAAGGTGATGAAATTCTTGTGCTTTACATAGTGCTTTATCATCATAGAGCTTATTATGTCACAAATTAGTATAAGCATCTAGATACCATGAATGTCTAGACGACCCGAATACTGTTTGCATTTTTATTTAGCAATAAAGTCTAAGCATCTAGGTATAAGGACCTTAGATGACTTGAATACTTATTGCATGGAAGACACTATTAGACAAGGAATGCTCTCATCCACACTAGACTCATAGGTCCTCGATGATCTTTTAGACAACCATGTCTTAAGATGAGTCATCCTATAAATAAGGAACAATCCATAGACAACAAACAAGTGAACATGCCCCATCCTCACCTCTCTAGTCTAAGACATCTTTGAGAAGCTAAAAGACATGCCACCAAAGATAAAATCATAAATCAATCAAACACTAACAAACAAACAGGCATCATGCTTCAATGTAGAACTGATTCTTGTCACAGTTTATGCATTTGGTTGGATTTGAAAGATGGATTGATAGGTATGTTGCGATGTCTGCTTGATTATCAATCTTGGCGTGTTTTGATTTTGTTGAAGTTCAGAGCTGTGTGGCAATCTAAAAGTATCACTGTTTTCAAATTTTTGAAGTTATTTGATTTTTTTGGATTTTTGGAATATTCGATTTTTTTCAAATTTTTGGAATATTTAATTTTTTTAGATTTTTGGAATATTTGATTTTTTTGGATTTTTGGACTATTTGATATTTTTTGGATTTTTAGAATATTTGATGTTTTTTGGATTTTTGGAATTTTTTTTGTGTTTTTGAAATGTTTTATTTTTTTGGATTTTGAAATGTTTTGATTTTTTTGGATTTTTGGAATGTTTTGATTTTTTTGTGTTTTTTTGGAATATTTGATGGAATGAGATGAATTGTGAGCGAGTAGACAAACAGTGAGAATAGTTTTTCTAACCATGAGATGCTAAGTATCCAAACCCATAGCTAAGGTCGAGGAAATGTCCCAGTGAGGGATAGGACCAACTTAGTATGAATGGAGAAGCGAGCAAGCGAGGGGAATGCCAAACAATTCACAAGCCATGGTGAGTGTGAAAAGGTTATTATGAAGTGAAGGGTGAATGGGATGGAAAGATCAAGTGGAACTCTAAAGGAAAGAGGAGCGAAGCCTCTACACATGGCGTCGATTTTCAATTTTCACCATGGCACTTGCTCAAAGTGCCACTGAAGTGGTTTCCACCATTGAACGAATTGATTTCTCTTTACTTTTTTTAGGACCTTTTTCCATTTTTTTTATTTTTTCATGACCTTTTAAAAAGAGTGTACTCTCTAAAGTACTTAGGTATAAAACCTACAAATATGCATACTGTTGATGGGATCACTAAGCAATTCACCTTCTGGAGTAGATAACTGGTATGCCCCTGATCTATACACAACAGTGATAACATATGGGCCCAACCAGTTAGGCTCAAATTTACCCTTCTTTTCTCTATCTTGTTGATTGCGTGGATTTTCACGAAGGACAAGAACCCCAATCTCGAATGTACGTGGTTTCACTTTATGGTTATAACTTCGGCACATTCACTACTGATATGCTCTGAGATGATTGAAAGCAATTTGTCTTCATTCATCCAACAGTTCCAATTCCTACAAACAGGAAACTCGGTAGTCTTCATCAATGATTTGATTGTGCAAGGAGACCTACAAAGAAGGTAAGTTGACCTCGATGGGCAAGATGCTTCAGATCCATAGACAAGGGTATATGGGATAGTGCCTGTGGGAGTGCAGACACTTGTGCGATAAGCCCATAAGGCAGGATTCAGTTGAACATGCCAATCTCGACCAACTTCATTGACCATCTTTTTAAGAATTTTGACAATGGTCTTGTTAGAGGCCTCAGCCTAGCCGTTACCTTGAGGGTAGTAAGGTGTATAAAAATGATGTATATGGAATTTCTCACAGAGTTCATAGACATCCTGATTTTTGAATGGACGACCGTTATCTATGATAATGGATGAAGGAACACCATAACAACAGATGATATAGTTCAATATGAAAGTGGCTATTTATTTTCTAGTGATGTGGGTGAGGGGAACAACTTCAATCCATTTCATGAAGTAGTCTATGGCAACAAGAATGAACTTATGACCATTGGATGAAGGCAGATGGATCTTGTCCACGAGATCAAGTCCCCACTGATAAAAGGGCCATGGTGTAGTGAGCTATTGTAATTCTTGTGTGGGAGCATGTATCAAGTCTCCATGTTTTTGACACTGCTTGCATTTTTTAACAAATTGATAAGCATCCTTTTCCATTGTAGGCCAATAATAACCCATACGCAAGAGTTTCTTGGCTAAGGTAGGACGGCTAGAATGTGCCCCACATATACCTTCATGCATTTCTTGTAAAGCAGTTTTGACCTCATCATGCTCAAGAGATTAGAGTAAAGTACCATCGAGACCTCGATGGTAACAGATAAAGTTTTTATGAGATTTATTGGATAGGTCTGATGGCAAGATGTCATCATGGAGATAGGTATAAATATCCTCATTTTATTGAGAATTGGGACCAACAATAAGATATATCATTTTAGATTGCGGTACATTGTAAGCAGGTTCAAAAAGAGGCTCTACCAAGAACTCACAATAGGTGACATTGCTTGGCATTTCCACAAGTGAACCAATTGTTGCCATTGTATTAGCAGCTCTGTTGCTATCTCAGGGAATCTGCTCAAAAGAAATTGATGTGAAATAGGCCTTGAAATCTTCCACCAATCTTTTGTAAGGCATCAATTTTTCATCTTTTGTTTTATAGTCATCATTAACTTGTCTAATCACTAGCTGAGAGTCACCAAGGACATGCAACTCTAGGATTTTCCATTGCACAACCATACGGAGCCCAGAAAGTAATGCCTCATATTCTGCAATATTGTTGGTACATGGAAACTGTATCTTATAAGCTTTAGGTATACAACCCCCTTGCGGTGTGACAGAGAATACCAGTGCTAGAACCATTTTGTGTGAAGGAACCATCAAAATATAAAGTCCAAAGATGTGTATATTCCATGTTGAAGATTGATTCATCAGGGAATTCTGTAATAAGAGGATAGTCATCTGTCATAGGAGCATCGGCGAGTTGATCTGCTATAGCTTGTCCTTTGATTGCTTTCTTTCCACGTACTCAATATCAAACTCACTAAGAATCATAACCCATTTAGCCAATTGTCCTATGAGTGATGTTTTGTTTAGGAGGTACTTAAGAGGATCAATTTGTGCGATGAGCTTCGTCTGGTGTGTAAGCATGTAATGTCACAGCTTTTGTGAGGCAAAAACTACAGCAAGAGACACTCTTTCAATAGAATTGTAATTGAGCTCATATTCAACTAGAGTACGACTGATGTAATATATTGCATGTTCCCTTCCTTCAAAGTTATGTTGTGCCAAAAGTGCCCCCAGTGTTGTGGTGGTTGTGGATATATAAAGGAGGAAAGGCTTGTCATCTATAGGAGATACTAGTACTGGTGGTGTTATCATATATTATTTGATTCTCTAAAAAGCTTGTTCACACTTGTCATCCCATTTGAATGGAACATTCTTGCGTAATAGGTGCTCAAATGGTTGACATTTATTTGCAAGTTGCGCTATAAAATGATGGATAGACTAAAGTTTTCCTTGCAATGATCATAGCTGACTGATATTCTTAGGTGGAGGCATTTTTTTAAGTATAGCTTTTACTTTTGTAGGATCTGCTTCAATTCCTTTAGATGAGACAATGTATCCAAGGAGTTTCCCAAAGGTTACCCCAAAAAAATATTTCTTTGGATTCAACCAGACCTTTTATTGTTCTAATCTTGTGAAAATTTTGTCCATGATCTCTAGATGTCTAGCTTTGGTGTAGGATTTTCCTAAAAAATCATCTACATAGTCTTCCAAATATGTATGCATCATGTCATGAAAGATAGTAGTCATTGCACGCTGGTATGTATCTCCGACATTCTTCAACCCAAAGGGCATGACATTCCAATAGAAGGTTCCCTAAGGACAAGTGAATGCTATCTTAATTTGATCTTCAGGAGCAATTTAAATCTGATTGTAGCTTGAGAAACCATCCATGATGGATAACATTTCATGCCCTGTTGTCAAATCCACTATCATGTCAATGTTTGGAAGTCGAAAGTCATCTTTAGGACAAGCTTTGTTTAAATCTTTGAAATCTGTGCAAACATGGATACTCCCATCAGGTTTTGAAACTGGTACTAAGTTTGAAATCCACTCAACATAGTTAACAAGTCTTATGAATCCCACATCTAGCAATTTTTGTAATTCAACTTTTACCAATAGAGCGACATGTGGGTGCATTTTTCTCAACTTTTGCTTAATAGGTTTTGCCCCCCAGTGAAAAATACAAGTGATGCATTACTAAATCTGGATCAAGTCCTGGCATGTCTGTATAAGACCATGCAAATTTGACTTGTCTTTTGTTGTAAAACTGTATATGCTCTATTCTCTCTTTAGGTGTTAATGATTCTGGTAGATGAATTATCCTTGGTTTTTCTTCTATGCCCAGATTTGTTGGTATTGTCTTCTCCACCAACATAGATGATTTTTCATGATGTAGTGCTATGGGAAGTGTGTCAAGCCTTCCATCCTCAGGTGCCTCAGAGAGGTTTTCACCCTTGGATACGTCCTTTATTTTTACTTTTTTCATGTCTAATAGCGCTGCAGAACGGTTTTCACTAGAAGACCTATTTACATTTTCAATAATTTTGCGACTGAAAGGATTGGCACCTTCTCTGAAGTAAGCTGCACTATTTTTGATTATAATGGTTAAACAGGTTTTGAAGGGACCCCAAAACCCTTTACAAAAGGAAGAAAACTAAAACAGTAAGCCAACTGTTTGCCAACTGAAAGCTACATAAACAACATAAGAATAGAAAAACATAGCAAAAAAGAACAGACCAAATTAATTCATTTTCTTAAGGGTCTTTGCTGCCTCAATTTACTGCTCGTAGAAATTCTCATGCATCTTGGTGAAATTTATCAGTTCCTTTTTTTCTTCCTCAAACTATTTCTTTTTACTCCCCCTTGTGCGGGTAGAGGGGCCACCAGAATCCTCCATAGCAACCTATTTACCAGTACCTTTAATGCCTTCCTCTTTGTCCTGTATGCCAAGCTCTTCCACATTCAGAATGTCCTCAGCTTTGAAATCTTTGAACTACTCTTTTTTCAATTCTTTGAGCTTATCTATCAGCATCTACATTCCATTTAAACTATTATGTATGGTTAACTTGTTGATATGCATTATCTTCTCCAAATTATTATTAACATCCATGAGTTTCTCCTCCAAATACTAAACTCTCATTCTATACTCTTCCCTCATTCTTCCCAATTCATGTTCAATCTCCTCCATTTTTGGTATAGCTTCCCATTTTTTGAAAATCAGAGAATCTTGTTCCACAGCCATGTTGTTTCCTTTCCCCAAGCTTTCCTACATCAGCTATAATTTGATGTTGATTCTATTGATCTCAAGAAAGAACCATTTTGTCATCTTATGTAATGAATTAAAAGCATTTTTCACCAGTTCAAACACTTCCTCCACCTGGTCTCTATTTTTGGCTTGGGCCAGCATATCATCAAAATCCTCAGGGAGATTACAGGATGGGTCAGGAATCTCAAGAAAATGGAGGCCAACTTTGGGATTAGGAATTTGTAGAGTTTTACCAGGGGTTTCCTTAGATTTGAACCCACTTTCCACTCCCAACTCAACCATAACATCATGATTCCCTTGTTTCTGGGTGATATTTTCACCGCCTGGCTCAATCCCCAAATCCTCACTCTCTTTCTCAGGAACCTTCTTACTCTTCTTCACCGAAGTAGAAATTTTCCTTTTCTCAGGCATAGCCTTCTTGCCTTTCACCTCCTTGATAGAGGCATCAGAGTTGTCTCCCATATTCGATCCATTAGACCAAGAAATATTAACTTCTCTCTTTTGAGTCCTCCTTTTTTTGGTAGACTCCACTTCACTTTCCTCCTCTTCATCTTCCATAATCCAATCCTCATCATATGAATGGGTTTCCTCCTCACTAGACACCATGCACACCTTTTTCTTACCACTGTGTTTTTCCTTAAGCCCTTTTCTAGGAGTGTTGATTTTCATGTGTTCCATGATCAAAAGAATAAGGCTTTCATGCAAAATGGGCAGCTTAAGATTTCTACCATTTTCCTTAATGCCATACTCCAGAGAGGAGAGCAAGTAAAACAGGATGGAGATATACATACCATGGTGGAAATGGTTGAGCAAATTGAAGTGGTAGCTGTAGACTGCAATTTACCTCTCGTCCAACGTTATATACCTCATAATCACTTCAGCCACCTCACCCATATAGGCTTGATATAAAGGCAGTTATACTCTCCTGACTGCATCTTAACCAGTTTATCACATCACTGCCTTTGAAAAAATTATTGAGGACTTCCTCGTTGTATTTCTATTCACGAAAGAATTTATTCCCTTTGGTAGATAACCTAGAGACTGCAGCTATGAGGTCTTCCGTGATGGCTAACTCCCATCCATACGTAGAGACCTTGTTCTTGTAGTTTTTCACAAACATTTCGGTGATATTAGGGTCAGCTCCATGTAATTTCTCCATGTAGGGAGTTAACCCCCAGCCTCCAAGATTTTCCAAACCTTCTGTTTCTGACGGGTCCCTTCACAGAATGAAGGCTCAACTCTGTTCCTCTCACCACCCATGTTGAAGATCAAACCCCTATAATTTTCACATCTAGCATAGAGAAAAATGATAACAAGAAGGATTTGAAGCTTGTAATGGAAATTCTTGTCATTCACCCTACCCATAATTTGTGTGAATTGACTCTTCTAGAAAGAATAGCCCTTCAGACCCTTCGAGATCATAATGATCTCTTAAATACTAATCGAGCTTCGTACCATGCTTGCAATCATTAACAATTAGCTCCTTAACCTTGCTCAAGATTTTTTCCACATCATCCCATATAATCTTCGATTGGCTAGTAACCCCAAGGTTGGCAAATATATCTGCCACCTTGTTTCCTTCGCGATATATATGAGATATATAAGTTTCTTCAAAGGTCCCTAAAATCATAATCACATCTTCAATAAGGGTACGACTATAGACCAACTAGGTTTTAGGGGGTTCTTTAGGCAATTTATAATGTTATTAGAATCCCCCTCCACCCAAACGTTTCTATACCCCTTAGCTTGAGCAAGTGCAACAGTGTGATAGGCAGCGGCAACTTCATCAAAGTGGTTTGTCTGGGTACCCAGAGGGAGTACCACCACCACTAAGAACCTACCAAGATCATCTCTTTTCATTCCCCCACTACCAGCAGCTCCAGGGTTCCCTTTCACTACCCCATCAAAGTTAATTTTGATCCACCCTTTCGAAGGCAGCTTCTACACCACTTCCCCTCTGGGTTGTTTCATACTTTTAAAAGGTATGGAAATATCTTCAATGATGTTCTAGTTTTTAGAGATATCAATCTCCACCTGTGACACCTCTAACTTGTTTCCATGAGATAATTGCTCATCAAGCCTGACTTTAAAATTTTCCATGATGCACTTGACCACATTAAAAAATAAATTTTCAGAATCCAGGCTGCTGTCCCTAAAAGCTCTATTGTTCCTCTCATTCCAAAGGCTCCAAGCAATATGAGGGATCATCAAGGACCAAAGAAATCTAAGGGACAGATTGAAAATAGTGTAGGACCACTGAGAAATCAACTCCTTGAAGGAATTAGGGAAGATCCAGTTCAAGTTCCACAAAGAAAGGACCTTATTCCAGACCTCCAGAGAGTAAGGGTAGGAGAGGAGAAAATGGAAAGAGTCTTCATAATTCTTAGGGCGTAAGGGACATTTGTTAGCTAGCGAGAACCCCCTTTTACACAAGTTTTCTAAGGTAAGCACCCTATCCTGAACCTGCAACCAAAGGAAAATGTTAACTTTAGGAATAAGTTTAACATCCCACAAGCTGGCCCAAAAGGAAGGGTTATCCAGCTTAGGAATCAAACCTTTGAAATCTGACACAATAGAGAACTGACCAGATGAAGTGGCCTGCCAAATGAGTTGATCATCTTTCGATCCAAGAGGAATATGAAATAAATTTAACCTGGTCTGGAACTCCTCCATCTGCCTATTAGTCATTAGCAAGTTCTTCCATTTGCCTTCAGTGATGTAATCCACTACCTTCATTCCAAAGGTGGTAGAGAAAACTTCTTCAAAAGGACTCGCCTACTCCTCTAGATCCTTCCAGAAGTCCACCTGTCTGTCATTCCCAATCTTCCATCTAGACCCTTTCTTAATAATTTCTCTCACCTGAGATATGTTTCTCCAGATTTTAGATCCCTCCGAGAGATCATTACAATCCAGTGCATCCCTAAAGTTATTGGAACCTCTCAAGTATTTATTCTTCACAATTTCCATCCATTCTTTCTTTTCATTCACCAGGCGCTAAGCATTGGCCGTCAAGAGGGCAAAATTAAAGTCTTTTAACTTCCTCAGACCAAGACCCCCCATATTTTTAGGCTTGCAAACCAAGTCCGAAGCGACCAACGAGATTCCCTTCTTCTCCTTAGTTCCCGACCAGAGGAATCTTTTTTGGATTTGTTCAATTCTATCTCTTATCTTAGCTAGAATTTTAAACAAGGACAAGGAATAAACAAGCATATTTTGAAGGGTAGCTATAATAAATTGGATCTTACCTTCTTGACTAACGATCACTCCGTTCCATCCTGCGAGTTTAGACTAGAATTTATCAACCATTCTGAGCCAAAAGGAATCAAGAATCCTTTTCTCATACAGAGGCATACCAAGATAAATGGTTGGTAAGGACTCAACTTTATGTTGCAAAATATGAGCTATCTTTTGTTGCCTAGGCTCAGAAGTATTGAAAAGGAAGATCAAGATTTTGGGAAGGCTAATCTTCTGACCAGAAGCCTCTTCATAATTTTGTAGAATACTCTTCACCTTGCGAGCTTCTTTAATAGAGGCCTCTCCCATAATAATAGTGTCATCCACAAATTATTGATGAGAACAAGACGGTCCCAGCAAGGAAGGGCATAAACCCTCCATCTTCCCTTCTTGAACCTCTCTCTAAATATTTCTACCAAGGACTTCCACCATGACAATAAATAGGAAAGGAGAGATCGGATCCCCTTGCCTCAATCCTCTAGAACTCAGAAAGAATCCCGAAGGAGAGCCATTGATGAGGACAGAAAACTTGGGGGAAAGGATTAGTTGCTGGAAAAGCTCAAGGGTTTCTCATTGAAACCAAACTTCCTCAAAACACTGAGAAGAAATTTCCAATCCACTCTATCGTAAGCTTTCATGAGGTCAAGCTTAAGAAGGAAACCCTCTTTTTTATTCATACCCAAAGAGTGAATATTCTCCTGAACTGAAATAATGGAGTCAAGGATCTATCTGCCAGGGACAAAACCACTCTGATGCACTAACACAATGCTAGAGAGTAGCACTTGAAGCCTACAAGTCACCACCTTTGAGATGACCTTAAGATCGAGTTGCACAAACTAATGGGCTGAAAATCTACAAAGGCGTTAGCACCATTCTTCTTCGGGATGAGGACAAGAAAAGTCGAGTTTAATTCTTTAAGCAAATTTTTGCTCCCCAAATTTTTTTTTGTGGCATTATAGGTGTGTCTTCTCCTTCAGGATGAGGACAAGTAAGCCACATTGTTGAGTTCTATGACAAAACATGCTTTATGATCCCCGAGAGGTGTGTCTTCTCATGATCCCTAAAAGTTTATGATTGCCTCATCATTTTGAAACACATCTAGTTGGGGTAGTCCATTTTGATCCCAATCAATGAGTTGGGGGTGAACCAGGGGTAAAGGGTCATGATTTGAGTCAAGATTTTGAATGGATTCAAGTGTACAAATGTTATGACCGGGTTCAAGGGTAGAGACACTATCATAGTCATAAATGTTAATGAAGTCATCGATGGCACTTTCCTCGTCTGTCTATGTAGCATTAGAGGACTCTACTTCCTTACTTGAAGTACACGCAGTACTCAAGGTCTTATCTTTCTGCGCGTCATATCCTATACCAGAGACTTTTTGTGTATGAGTAGGTTGTATTGGTTCCAAGATACCTTGTTTTTGTAAACCTAGAGGACTTTTACCATATCCCATTCTTTTCATAAAATCCAATCCTTTGTCATACTGTTCAACATGTATCTTTATCTCTAGTTCTTTAGTTTGTTCTTTTTTTGTATTCTCATCCATCTCTGGAGATCAACTTCTTCTACTTCATCATAAAGGGCTCCCCCTTTTTTGAAAGTAGTTGATATATAAACCAATGTAGTATCAATGTCTAATGTGGTCTTAGTCATCTATGGCTTGCCATAGGTGTGGGGAGATAAAGGTAGCCTTCCAATGCAAAGAGCATGATTTAGGGTATATTCTCCTACTCCTTATTCTTTCACTTGTATTTTGATCTTAGCCTCATTGGATTTTGAGGTGGATGCCTTTAAGGACTCAAGATCAACATATGCTTGAGAAGGAAGTGCTTCATGATTGCTAGGGATCGTGATTTTAATTTTAGGGCTTAGATTATTGTAATACATGAAAGGGTTTGGATCTCCTAGTATTGTTATTTTGACACCATTGTGTGGGAATTTAATGCACTAATGGTATGTAGAAGGTACCGCTTACATTGCATGAATCCAGGGTCTTCCTAGGAGGATGTTATAGGTTAGAGGGAGATCAAGGACTTGGCAAACAACATCCTTTACCATAGGCCCAACCTTGATTGGTAAAGTAACTGATCCTTTAGATGAGCACTTCTCTTCATCATATGCCTTTATGGTAATCTTTTTCTTTGGATCAACTGCACTTTTAGAGAACACTAATGTTGTGATCAATTTTTGAGTACAAATATTTAGACCTGCTCCTCCATCTATCAGAACTTGCTTGATCTTGACTTTAAGGACAAGGACTTCAATATGTAAAGGTGCATTATGTGGTTGTCGAATGGACAAATCATCGTTCTCAGTAAAAGTGAGAGTGTGAGGAAAAGTGATGTGTCCCACCATAGATTGGAATTGATCCACATGCAAGTCTGTAGGCACTGTAGCAATAGAAAGCACTTTATCTAGGTTAGCTTTATGCTTAGGAGATAGACGTAGCAACTCAAGTATGGAAATTTGCGCGTGAGTTTTACCTAAATGCTCTAGGAGGTTGTATCATGAAGTTGGTGCATCAGGTTTTGAATTAGGACCTCTAAGGGTAATTGTGCCTCTGCAGGTAGTAACATTGCAATCAGGTTCTTTGCCTTTTATAATGAAAGTGTTCACATGATTATAAACCTCACTGATGTTATTTATGACAGTCATACTTAACAGAAGTATAGTTTACACCATCACCAGATTTGGGGGTCTTTCCTTTAACCTAGTCATGTTTAGGGAAAGGATCTTTGAACATCTCACAATCAGATTTACCAAAAGGAGTGTGTCCATCAACTGTTATCTTACCATAATCAATAAGGTCTTGTATCACATGTTGAAGTTTATTGCAACTATTAGTCTTATGTCCTTTGTGTCTATGATAGTTGAAAAAGTGGTTGTCATTCCACCATGGGGGTTTGATTTGTGGATGATATTCTCTCATCTCAGGTAATGTTATAAGATTATTTTGAAGGAGCTCTTTTAATGCAGATTCAAGTGATTGTCCCAATGGTGTAAAATTTCATTTAGGGAAGCATCTTTGTTTTTCTTTTCCTTTGTTTGAAGATGAACCTTTAAGGTTGTAGATAGGTGATGATGTTTTAGTCATTTTCGCATCAACAACTCCATCATTGACCACATTCTTGTTCTTAACCAAAAAAGGTGTCTTGTTGCCTGAGCTCAATTTTTTATCTTTGTCATTATTAAGTTTAATAGTTCCATTATTGCAATCAGGTTCTTTGCCTTTTCTAATGAAAGTGTTCACATGATTATAAACCTCACTAATGTTATTTATGACAGCCATACTTAGTAGAAGTATAGTTTACACCATCACCAGATTTGGGGGTCTTTCCTTTAACCTAGTCATGCTTAGGGAAAGGATCTTTGAACATCTCACAATCAGAGTTACCAGAAGGAGTGTGTCCATCAATTGTTATCTTACCATAATCAATACAGTCTTGTATCACATGTTGAAGTTTATTGCAACTATTAGTCTTATGTCCTTTGTGTCTATGATAGTTGAAAAAGTGGTTGTCATTCCACCATGGGGATTTGATTTATGGATTATATTCTCTCATCTCAGGTAATGTTATAAGATTATTTTGAAGGAGCTCTTTTAATGCTGATTTAAGCGATTGTCCCAATGGTGTAAAATTTCATTTAGGGAAGCTTCTTTGTTTTTCTTTTCCTTTGTCTAAGGATGAACCTTTAAGGTTGTAGATAGGTGATGATGTTTTAGTCATTTTCACATCAACAACTCCATCATTGACCACATTCTTGTTCTTAACCAAAAAAGGTGTCTTGTTGCCCGAACCCGATTTTTGATCTTTGTCATTATTAAGTTTAATAGTTCCATTATTGATGAGAGTTTGTTTGATTTGAAATCCCATTTCTATGACTTCATCAAAGGAATCCAAGCATTTGAGGTGAAGTTCCTTTCCAATTTCTTTGTTTAAATTTTGACAAAATAGGTCAACCAATTGTTTATCTAGAATATTATAAGGTACTCATTTTGTCAAATGTCTACATATTTGTAAAAATGACACAAAAGATTCTCCTTGTTTTTGCTTGGTGTTAAAAAGGTTTGACATGGTCACTTCAAGTTCACCGTTGTAACTATAATTTGAGACAAATTTATTAGATAGTTCTTGAAAAGATTTGATGGTCGGGGGTAATCATGAAAACCATTCCATAGCTTTTCCTCCCAGACTATGAGGGAATAATCTCATAAGATATGTCTCATCAACTGTGAATTCCAAGGTAGTAGTGCAAAATTCTCTTAAGTGATCTTTAGGGTCTCCTTTTCCCCTATATTTATCAAGTCTCGGTATGTCCCAGTGACTAGGAAAAGGTGGCATTGGTGTGCTCAGATCAAAAGGATAAGGACATATATCTTCAATGGAAAACTTGTGGGCTGATGTTTTACTGTTCTTGAGAGTATCCAATTCCTATCTCAATGTTATAAGTTCATCCAAGATGGGATCATTTGTAGGTTTTGGCTTTGAAACTTTTGAAGAAATTTTATAGCTTGGTTGCAAATAAAAGAGTCTATGATCCTTCACTTTTCATCATTGTGTCTTAGTAGTTTTAGATCCAATAGATCTTGCTTTTTCATTTGCTATGAGTAAAGATGCATCAAAATCATCAGGTATTTTTATCCTTCATCAGCAATGGTTTTAAAAAATGTTTTGGATTATGTTTGACCACTGCCTTGAAGACTTTGAGAAACTTTTCATCATTGAGGGCTTGGACTTTATATGTTTCAGGGATATTTCTTCATCACTTGTATTGTTTTTATCTTCCTCATCTGCAACACTAATGTGTTCTTCTTCATCGAGATTCTCATAATGTCTTTTTCCTTCTTGTTCCATTTCTCGTTGTGTTTGTGATCTTGTCTTAGGGGGCATAGGCGATTGTTCTAATCTTCAACCTAGGACTAGACAATGTATGAGACTCAAGATTAGGATGTAATGCAAACTGATATGACTCTAAGATAAGATATGGGAATGGAATGGTATGACTCTATAGATGACAAACTTGATATCAAGATATAAGGATGCAAGGTTGTGATATAATGTAAACTTTAGGGTATGGAGATAACCTAAATGAATATGATATCACTAGACTCTAAAATAGATCAAGAAAACTCTAGGTCTAAAGAAAATTTGTGATGTAAGGTTTTACCTGTGCTATGATGGATAGGCATAAGGACAAGTGATCAAGAGAGAGTATGCTAAAGTAGGAGATGGGGAACTCCAACAAGATTTCCCTACTCAAAGATGATGATATATTCCCTAACTCAAGGATGATGAACCTCAAGTGATATGGGTGATTAATAGCCAATGTTGGATTCAAGACCTAAGGACAGTAACTAAGTGCAAGTTAAAAGTTTTGTGTAACTAACGATGGATATTCAAGGATTGAGGACATGACAGAATAGAATGATCAGAATATGCAAGGACTAGGTGGAATGATCTAGATATGCAAGGATTGAAGGATCAGAATTGAAAAACAATGCCCCAAGAGATTTAAATGCTAGGCTCATTTTGGACATGTAAGTCTGTTTCATTCCTCAAAGGGTGTTGATAAAAAATTCTCAGCAATATGTCTCGGTTGCGGTAGTTCTTCAAGATGCATTTTCTAATAGACCTTGAACTACGATTTCTATGTTTGAAAAAATGGAAAGTGGACCTTCACTTAGGGATTTTGGTTTTGCAAGAGATCCTTCAAACGTCTATGTTGTTTGACTTTTTGAGTAAGCTTTTGAGATTTTGCAAGGTTGGAATGTTATACATTCCAGGGGTGGTGTTTGGTAATGTTTGTTTTGAACACACACACAAAACATGACAAATAGAATGTTTTGGATGACTTTGATATAAAATCAGAGTAAAAGTCTGAATGGGGGCCTAGATTAGCCCCAAAAAATTTCACTAGTCTCGACAAATTTGAAAACACTCGTTAGCATGCACAACCTAGGCTGGAAAGAGGATACTACTTGCTAAGTCCCCACTTGGATTACTCCATATACTGAGACAAAGTGGATAGCTAGAGATATTCATGACACTAACTCCCCCACCACGGCATGGGCACACCAAATCTCTTACCCCAAAGATCTAGAGATCTCATGAATTGAGGGATTTTCTGTCTCCACAATGAATAGTACGTGTAGGGTGGCTTTGGAGGTCTGACCTCCTACATCAACAAGCAAAAAAGGTTTTTGGCCTCTACAACAAGTGGTTTCTAGTCAGTGTTTCAGGATGATCTGGTGTCTAAACATGTGGTGGTTCACTCATTTAAGAGGCCTACCATCCCTTAGAAAGGGTTTTTATGCATCTCATGGATATTGAGGGAGACTTTCATTGGTATAGAACATCCGCACTAGGTGATTGATGACTTTCGTCACAACCATAATTATTTATATAGTGGACCAAAATGAAAGTACCGCCTAGGTCATTCCCTCTCACAAATTAGGAAGCAGACCCTCTAAGGGATTAAAAACATAAAAGAGATGGGTCTAGCTTCTGATCACTGAGTTTGCACAAGGTGAGAGCATACACCTACCACCTTTCAAGCACAACAAACAGTGATTATTTAACCCCTAGTTAATCTATGTGCAAACATACATTTGAAAAAGATATCTAATCAATGAAAACCCTACAAACCATCGTTAGTAGTTTGAATTTCCAGTCTTCTACAAACGAACATCAAGTTTCAATTTCAAATCTTTGGCATGCGATCCTGCACGAAACCAAGTCAACAAGGATTAGCCACAAAATAAAAAACTAAACTAAAAGGAGAAAATAACATTAATCTAACTAGCAAAAATTAACAAACAAATTTTAATCTAAACCTAACCATCAAAGTTAAAACTAATTCAATCGAGTTAATCTAACTAACAAACAAATGATTAAAAATAAGAAAATCAAAATCTAGGTCCAAATTAGATAAATCAAAATCAAATAAAGCCTAAGTCTAAGTATTAAGTACTAGGTGCTAAACATAAAAAAACTAAATCAAAATCTAAACTTGAATATTAAATGTTAAATTGTAAATACGAAACCCTAAATGTTATACTCCAAATTATGGAGGTTATGGTTAGGGCATCCAAGGGTGAACGCTTATTGCGGGTTAGGGTTTCTGGTGCAACACCCACATGTGACTGGTGAATTCAGAGGTTAAGGCAGGGAGTTACATGTCCAATGCAACAAGTGTAAAACCCTAAAAACAAAGTGGAGATCAACTATGGCGCATGTCTTTATTTGTAGAGATCGACCAAGTGGTGCTAAGGTTCCATGTGGGCAGTGGTGGTATTGGTCGCCACCTAGGATTTCAACCTCCAACATCTGTAACAATGGATACGGAAGGCAAAGCAATTGACATCGCCACTAATGGCAACAAGAAAGTCCCAAACAGGGGTGGAAGAAGCCTAAAGAGGCAGAGGTGGCATGTGAAACAAAGGTAGTGACAACTATGAGATGGGTGGCAACCTAAGTTTGCTTAGCGGTGACCATGACTTCGACCAGAGTGTTGAGTGTAAAGGGTAGCAATTAGGGCCTTCCAAGTAGACAGATAATAGTAGGCCGACGGGGAGGTACGGCTAGTGGAAGGATTAAACCCACAAGTAAATACCTACGAAAAACAATAATACCTTTGCAATAAATATTAGAAAAATAACCTACCATCTAAAATATAAACCCTGCAACAAATATTTAACAGATAATGTAGACACCCAAAATTGACTCACATCACATTTAGACATTTTATCATATTCTCGCAGTTCCATTGCATCTCTGTATCGAATGCATTATCTAGTCTAACGCACTTGCAAGCAAACCCTAATCGTTCCCTCTATTTGTCTTCATCTTTCTTCATGATTAATTAAATAAATTTTATTTGTTTAATTAATTGCCTTTTTATTCTTCTATCTTCTTCTCTTTCACTTCACTATCTTCTATTAATAATTAAATATTTTAATTATTTAATTATTATTCATTTTCCTCTAATAAATAAATAAAATTTATATTTTATTTATTTCCTTCACATAGCATATGAATTAAATAAATTCAATTATTTAATTCATGTCATCATTTTCCTTCTATCTACTAACCTCTCTCACAAAATGAATTACATAAATATATTTAATTCATGTGCATGCACTCTTCAAAATCCTCCACCGTCAATCTCCTTATTCCCTCTCCACCGTTGATCGAGTACCTTCTAAAAACACTCAACTCTCTCACTTAAAAGCCCTAAAATCACTCATTTGTAACTCTTGGTCATTGTACTTGCAACAAGAGTCTATTATTTGCTTTTTACATTTTATGTATTCATGACAATGCCCTGGGAACTTACTTGATTTGCACCATTTTCATGGAATCCCTTGTTGCATGTTGAATCTTTATCCTTTTTCACGAATCTACCCTTGCATGCTTAAAATCTTCTTTGCATTCTCAATCATCCTCATGGCAGCTTTGATGGATTCAGTTGCATGGAGAAGCAACCCACATTTGAAACAAGGAATCGTCCAACCCATGTGATATTATTTTGGTTTGCATGTCATCATTTTGTTTTTTGGTTTGATTTCTTGAGTTTGGGTTGAAATCTGATCTTTGTTTGTTTGATCTTGTAAAATTCCACCCAACATAGACAATATTAACCCTACGATCACAACATTAAATCTGCAAAGGAGAAAAAATGAGATAAACACAGATACTCAACAACAGAAGTTCACATCAGGTTCACCATTCTGTTGATGCTGAAAATGAAAAAGCTAATGAATCTATAAAACCAGAATCAAAGTATTTTCAACATCACATCAATAAAGTATCTCCTAAATGAACACAAATGCAAAAAATGTAATATTAAACTACAAAAAAACTAAGCTTAAGCATTAAAAAAAAATAACTCCATTGTTTCCTATCATCAAGATCTTGGATTACACATTTGATGTTCTTAGATTTTTATAAGCACAAATGCATCAAGAAAGCTATGATGAACGGATGAAAAGTTGTGTGATCAAAATCTAATCCCCCCAATGGTGAGAAGAGAGAGGGCTTATATAGATTTTTGGTGGAAGAAAAGCGAGAAAGTTGCCATTTATGCAATTAGAAGATAAATTGAAGTTAACTTATGAAGATTGAAGAAAGTTTTCAAAATCAAGAGATAGAAGATAGAGATGCTAAAAGGAGAGGAGAAGAGTCAGATATTGATATGGTAAGTTTATTTAATTAATTAAAATAGAATTTAATTAATTTGTGGCATATATGAATAATTAAATAAATAATAAATATTTATTTAATTATAGAATGAAAGTTCGATAAAATTAAATAAATATAAATATTTATTTAATTTGGAGAAAAGATTAGGATAAGGATAATTAAATAAATTTAATTATTTATTTAGGTTAGAAGAAAGATTCTAGGGCAATTTTTAGTATCTACACTGATACTTTGTTCTGCTTCCTTGCAACTCCACTTCTTTTGCTTCCGCAACTTGTAACCTGCAATCACAGAAAAAGGGGTTGGGGGTTGTGGTGTTTAGAGGCTTGCACATTCAAGTCTTCTGAACACTGTTGTTAGATAAAGAGTGTGTATCCCTGCGGGATAGAGGAAAAATCCAAATGATAAATGATTGAAAACATAAATGAATGTCAACTCGAAGGTGTAGCTCGCATATAGATGATAATCCTTCACATCACGAGAAGATGAAGCCAAATCTGCATAACAAACACAATAACAAGACACATTTGCTCTACAACAATGAATATATTAAATGCTCTAAAATCACAAGTGTGCTAAAAGTTCATAATCATCTTCTCTAGTTTTCAAATGAATTCCTAAACATGCTTATATGTGCATCTAAACTCATTCCTGCTAAGAAATTCATAATTCAAACTTAAGGTATCGGCATAGGACCTAATTAACGGTCACATAACTAACACTTGAATTTAGATCTTGACCTAAAATAGGGTAGGACTGGGGCACGGGTGCCCAAGTCCTACCTCCCTATTTTAGTCAGGATTCATCACAATGGCATCCCCTAGGTCCTATTTGCCATAAAACTTTGGGGGTTTTCTCATCGGGAGTCAACATGAATATGCAAGATGATAAAAATGCTTTCTAAAGGACCCAGGAGCTAAACCTTAAGAGAGAAAATGTCCAAGGGGGACATTTTCTGACGTAACATTTAGCCCCCACTTTAATGTATGCATGAACACAAGGCCCATACATGCATTAAAGTACGGTCAACAAACACAGCAAACACACCAGGCACTTAGAACTAATGCATACACAAAGATTGAGGAACCATCTCTAGCCCCCAGTCTTAGGTAAACATTAGAGAAAACACACCAAACACAATGAAGATAGTAACAGGCACACAAAACATGGAGAAGAAAGTTACAATCACGCAAAACATGGAGAAGACAATGTTGAAGAGACACAAAACACAATGAATATAGTGAATATAGTGATTATTTCTTTTTCATTTGCATATATATATGAATGCAAATGTAGATGCAAGTACATGGAAAGTAATCACACCACCCAAAATGCAGGAGGGACTCATCACCACATGTCTTTAGACTGCATATGGGGCAACAGACATGCAATACAAATCTCAGAGTGTAGGAGGGACTCATCGCCGCACGTCTTTAGACTACACTTGAGAAAAAACATGCCATACAAATCCCAAAGCATAGGAGGAACTCATCACCACATGTCTTTAGACTATGCTTGGGAACAAACACGCCATACACACACATGGAAGACACAGAGAAAACACTATAAACAAGCGATGGAAGGAGCCTATTGCTAGGTTCACCACCATCTTAGGCACATTACGGGCACACTTGATGGTTGGGCTTCACCACAGCAACCACCAAAGACACATTTAAGGGAGGATACACCAACCCTGCCTACTTAGAGGACTTTTAGAAATGACAAGATGTGCACTCTCCTTGAGATATACATCATCCCTGCCTCCACAGAGGGCTTAAAATAAAAAGATATGCATGATAACTCACCCCCGCAGAGGGCTTACAAACATGCTTCGTTAGTATCAAAATCATTAGACAACTTACCTTATATATGCCCCCACCTTAAGGTGGTTGATATCGTGTACCGATATCAAGCACGTTAAGGTAGGAAGAAAACACACAAGCGGACACGAGCTCTTACAAAGCCCATACCCCTAGAGGTGACATGTACTTTACGATCACCAAATGTTCCCACAAACACACAATTTCTTGCAAGAAAAGGTGTTAGAAACCACATAATCATGATAATCAATAATACATGTAATCATTCACATAAAGATCCGAGGTTATACTATGAATTCGGAGATTGAGTATAATCGTGGGGCTATACCACAAAAATCTCAAAACTGAGTGTAACCAAGGCAAGATTCAAAGATAAACAAAGTGCACAAAGCAAATGTATTGTTATGGTTCATTAGTACGATAAGACAACATCAAAATATCACACAGAGTGATTCTACTAGCCAAGCATTGGCTAATATATATCAACCCCATCCTCATATATGGACTAGGTCCATTTTTGCTTACTCGTTGAAGGGACACATGGTCTGTATCAATCTTATTTGTTTTTCGTCATCTACCAGCTAGATAGAACCACTAGAGGAAGGTAAACAATAAATCAAGAGAGGAGAAACAGGTGCCTTTAGGTTGTCATGTAGGAAGGTGCCCCCAGGTCACCAACCGCAACACTATGCCCCTAGGACACAACACACAACAATGAAAATAGAGGAGAGGCAATATAGAAGAATGATGATACAAATAGAAGAAGGGTCACCACAGAGGTGGTCTCCCAGTATCCTTGACCTTACAAGAGTATCAAGGGTCATCCTAGGAGACCTAAACAACACAGAGGTAAAGGCTTAGAAATACTTACCTGCAGAGACAACTAAACTAGCGGTCATCATCCTCTTGCCAATCCTAAATGTTAGAGGAAAGAGGTACATAAGGTACCATAGCCCAACTTTTATTCTTGTTTTCAGGTTGTTCATTCTTAAGCTCTTCTTGGTTTGATTCAATGTTAGGTGGGATGTTTTCTTGTTGATGTGCATTTCATTGGGCAAAAGCTTGTCTTCTTCTCCTTCTTTGTCTTGCTTGTCTATTTCTCCTTGTTTTGTTGCTTATATCGTCAAAATTATTGTCATGTTTTTCCCTAGGTTTTTGCATGCTAGAGGAAGCACCATGTTCAAATCTCATTTGTCTTGATGAAATACTTTTCTCTCAACGAATCACTCCCAGTCCTTGTAAGGATGGTGAGGGAGGAACCTCAGCATAAATTCCATTTCTCTGTGGATGAGGTGAATTCTTAACTTTCTCCTTATCCACTTCTATCATACGAATTATTTCATCGTAGTCACAATAATCTTGTGTTATTATTATGTCATCCACGAATGCTTCATCTTGGTCAGGGAGAGCATTGGAATGAAAGAAAGGTAAAGTGTTAAGAAGTTTAGGTGTTGTATCATTAATAGAGCTATCCATAGTCTTCTCATATAAGGTTCTTGGATATTTAACTATACGAGAAGTAGGATAACTTATGGAATCATCATCATCACATCATCATCATCATATGTTTTAGCTATTAATTCCAAACCATTAAGAGAGCTTCCACACTCGTCATTCTCAATGTGTTTTAATAAATCTTCTACTACCAAAGGGTATGCATTTGTGAGAGATATGAATTTGTAAAAACTAGATACATAGTAAAGGATTTCAAATTAAGAGCATGTAAATATATCCTTGTGATACATAGCTTGTATATGAGTGGGAATATGAGGATTCATATTAAGAAATTTGTAGAAATTCTCAAAGTTTTTGATATATGCATGTAAAGGTATCAAAGGGATGCCATGTATGTTTTCAAGTCAATATAAAATCAGATTTCAAAATATTTTCAAAACTTATTCAAGGAACAAGTGTAAAGCTATGTATGAATATGCTCTAAAATGCTTGATTTTTCACTTTTTTTTCACAATTTTTCAATGCAAATCACTAAAAGAAGAGGTGCTGTGAAGAATGTTAAGAGGGGAATAAAATAATAATCCTAATATCACCCCAATGATGCAATAATATCCTTCACAACACACGTCTAGTGCAACTCTAGAGTGATGACAAGTTAAAATGTAGTGGAAAATGCAAGTTTTTTAAACTCTAGACATGAAATTAAAGCCTAAATACATGCAAAATGATGGATGAATGTATTCTAATGAGATCTATGATACAAATTAATTGAGATCAGATCTGAAAATGATTTTCAAACCCTATAATGCCAAATGCAAGTGTAATGTTTATGAAAAACCAATGAAAAATGCTAGTTTTTGTTGAAATTTTCTATGTAAAAATACAAATTTTGAAATATGAATGCAAAATTACACAAAAATGAACACTACAAAAAAAATAATATTTTAATGAGTGCCTAAGATGATTAGAAAAATATGAAACAAGATTTTACCTACAAACCCTAGTTTTTGAAATTACTAGGTTATATGAAAAATTCAAAATTTCAAGCAAAACCCTAACAATTTTATGATGAAAATGCAATGCCAAAGATTGTAAGATGTTAATTTTATATAATTTATATCATATCTGATGTAAAAATAAGAAATTTAATTAAATGCAATTAAATTAATGCAAACTATGTCAAAATTCAAACCCTATAATGCAATTTTTTTCAAAATTTTCATTTTTTTTGCAAATTTTCAAATGAAGTAAGATGATGAATGAAATGAATGTAAATCTAAGTACAACACTCAAAAAGTTGCAAAATTCATTAAAACATGGGTTCATCAAAATGTTTAGTGGTGAAAAGAGGGGGGTTTTAGTTTCAAGGGCAAATCCTCTTTTCACTCCAACATTCAAAGACATAAATCAAGTGAAGCCATAATCTCTTGCAAGAGGGATCTAATACATATTTAGTATCCTTTAGAATGAAGAGAAAACTTGGAATTTGCTTACTAATTGATTAATTAAAGTCCAATTATGCTTAAAACCCTAATTTTGTAAAATCGTAAACAAATGGACAAATGCGCGCACATAGAGATATCAAATGACAATTAGATATATATGAGATTTTGAGATTCAGTGTATGAAAAAGTTGAGGACTAATGAGCGGGCACCGGAGTCCAATGTACCAGTTTCTGTCAGGATCTTTGAAGAATGTCTGCAACTCAATTTTGTTGTTCCAGAGATTTTGCTGTTTCAGGATCTAGAGGACTAATGAGCGGGTGCCCTAGTCCAGGTCCTAATTTTTTGCTTTCTACTGCACTTCCAACACTTTGTTCTACTTCCCTACAACTCAACTTCTTTCATTTCCACAACCTGTAACCTGCAATCACAGAAAAAGGCGTTGGGGGTTGTGGTGTTTAGAGGCTTGCCTCAATCAAGTCTTGGAAAGACATTCAAGTCTTCCAAACACTGTTGTCAGATAAAGATTGTGTATCCCTACAGGATAGAGGAAAAATCCAAATGATAAATGATTGAAAACACAAATAAATGTCACCTCGAAGGTGTAGCTCACATATAGATGACAATCCTTCACATCATGAGAAGATGAAGCCAAATCTGCATAACAAACACAATAACAAGACAAATTTGCTCTGCAACAATGAATATATTGAATGCTCTAAAATCACAAGTGCACCAAAAGCTCATAATCAACTTCTCTAGTTTTCAAATGAATCCCTAAACATGCTTATATATGCATCTAAACTCATTCCTTATAAGAATTTCGTAATTCAAACTTAAGGTGTCGGCATAGGACCTAATTAATGGTCACATAACCGATGCTTGAATTTAGGTCCTGACCTAAAATAGGGCAGGACTAGGGCGTGGGTGCCCAAGTCCTCCCTCCGTATTTTAGTCAGGATTACCCCCTAGGTCCTATTTGATATAAAATTTCAGGGGTTTTTCTCATCAGGAGCCAACATGAATATGCAAGATGATAAAAATGCTTTCTAAAGGACCCAGGAGCGAAACATTAAGAGGAAAAATATCCAAGGGGGACATTTTCTGATGTAACAAGTACTTAAAACATGCTTTATTACTCTTCAAAAACTCCCCGAAGACTTAACTTTTTCAAAAGACATTATATGCTTGCCTTCATAAGCCGCTATTAGCTAGTCGGTAAATCGACAGAAAGTCAAACTTGTGAACAAGTTCATAAAACAAAGACGTTGCCGATAACATGTATTTTTACTTCCAATTCTTTTTTCTCTACACATCTATCAGTGAATCGCCAAATCAGTGAACCGACGCACTTGATAACTTTAAAACTTAATTCGACTGGTCTATTTTGCTGATAACTTAGAAATTATCTTGTTCAAATTTGGAACATTTTGCTGACAATTCTTCAACACTCCTTTGATATTGGTTTGACATTGGTTTGTTCTAATTTAGAACAGTTTTCCATCAAGTCTTCAACACTACTTTGACATCAAATACTTTCACAGAGACAAAAACATCATCCCTTGACATCAATGACAATAATGCCAATGCCAACAAACTCCACAATGTGTTGATCAATTGCTCCTTTCTTTGACATCAATGACAACAATTCAACAATCTCCCCCTTTATTATTGATGGCAACACCTGAATCTGACGACTATTCTCCCCCTTACTACATTAGCACTTTGTTGTGCTAACTATAGAATTCTCCCCCTTTGAGATCAATTACAAAGGGACTCAGAAAAAGCCTTATCTGTGATGACAGTGCTAACATACTCCCCCTGAGGAAAATCATCCTATAGGGCAACTGTGATACCAGGGATAAATAAATACTCTGATATACTCCCCTTGGATGAATATGTTATGTATTCAATTAGAGATTGGAGAAGGAACAACTCCTAACTTCTGCTTGAGTTGTTCAAATGTTTCCTTTGGAAGGGGTTTTGTAAATATATCTGCCAGTTGTTCTTTTGTCTAAACATATTCCAACTTGACATCATGTTTAACAACTTTCTCCCTGAGAAAATGGTACTTAATGGATATGTGCTTGGTTCTTGAATGCATAACTAGATTCTTTGAGATATTTATTGCACTGGTATTATCAAAAAGAATATTGACCAGCCCATCAAAATCTACCTTAATATCTTGCAACATTTTCTTCATCCATAACACCTGAGTACAACAAGATATGGCAACTATATACTCAACTTTAGCTATTGACAAAGAGACTGACTCTTGTTTCTTACTTAACCGAGCTACCAATCTATCTCCTATAAAGAATGCACCACTAGTGCTCTTTCTATAATCCACACAACCGGCCCAATCCTCATCTGTGTATGCAGTCAAAGTAAATTCATCACCAACATGATACCATCCATAATCTAATGTACTCTTCAAGTATTTGAATGTCCTCTTCACTGCTTTGACATGTGTCTCCTTAGGAGCAACTTTAAATCTAGCTACCATGCAAACAACTTGCATGATGTCAGGCCTTATTGCTGTGAGATACAAGAGACTTCCAATCATGGATCTATACAAAGTTTGATCTGCTAAAGTAGATTCATCATATTTTCTAAGCTTACACCCAGTGACCATAGGTGTACTGACTAGCTTGCAATATTCCATCTTGAATTTCTTCAGAATTTCCTTCACATACTTGGTTTGAGAAATGAAAATCCATTTCTCTAATTGATTGACCTATAAACCAAGGAAAAATGTTAATTCTCCTAGCATTGACATCTCAAACTCTTTTTGCATAGTGTCAACAAACTCTCTACACATTTTGTCACTATCTCCACCAAATATTATATCAACAAAAATAATAACAATCAACATATGATTACCTTTAGTTTTGAAATATAGATTACTAGCAGCTATACCTTTCTTATAACCTTGTTGAAGATATTTGTCTAGCCTAGAGTACCAAACCCATAGAGCTTGTTTTAGACCATATAGAGCCTTCTTCAATCTGCACACATAGTCTTTGTTTTAAGTCACCTTGAATCCTTCAGGTTGCTCTATATAAACTTCCTTGTCCAAATAGCCATCGAGAAATGTAGATTTCACATCCATCTGGTACACCTTGAAGTGTTTATAAACTGAATATGCAAGAAACATTCTAATGGCTTCAAGCCTAGCCACAGGTGCAAACGTCTCATCAAAATCTATGCCCTCAACCTAAGCATAGCCCTTGCAGACTACTCTAGCTTTGTTTCTAGTTATCTACCCATCTTCATTTAGTTTATTTCTAAACACCCATTCTGTGCCTATGACATTCTTATCAACAGGCCTTGGAACAAGTTCCCAATTTTGATTTTTCTATATTTGACTAAGTTCTTCTTTCATAGCCTCAATCCAGAATTCATCCTTACTAGCTTCTTCATAAGATTTAGGTTCTATTTTAGACAATAAATAGTAGTTTACCTATTCTTGTTGTGCTAGCTTTAGCTTTCACCTTGTCATGACACCATTAGTTTTGTTTCCAAGAATTTGATTCTCAGAATGATTTTGTGTGACATACTTGGGTGGAGCCTTTGGAGTATATTTTGGTTGTTCTTCATTATCAGCATCACTCTCCTCTTGTGACTCTTCTTTTGCAACTTCTTCTTCTTCATAAATAGGAACCTTTGAATACAAGTCATTTCTATGTGACAACTGAGAGAAGTCTTCATCCACTCTAACATTCACACTTTCAACTATCTTTTGCAACCTTTTATTATAGCATTTATAGGCTTTTCTTGTAGTTGAATAACCAAGAAATATTCTCTCATTAGACCTTGTCTCAAATTTACTCAAGGTATCTTCATCCCTTTTTATAAAACATTTTCTTCCAAAAATTCTAAAATGCTTCACAGATGCAAGTCTGCCTTTCCACAATTCATATGGAGTCTTATCATGATTTACTCTTAACTAACCTCTGTTAAGAATGTAAACAACAATATGAATTGCTTCCTTCTAGTATCCATCAAACCGTTTGGCATCATTCAACATTGTTCTAGCCATTTCCTGGACAGTTTTGTTCTTTCTCTCAACAAATCCATTTTGTTGAGGTGTCCTAGCTGTAGAGAAATGTCCTTTAATTCCATGCTTTTCACAGTACTGATCAAACTCATTAGAAGTGAATTCTCCACATTTGTCAGACCTTAAACATTTTATCCTTCCAAATCAACTTCACCCTCTTATTCCTCATCAGAGTCTTCACAACAATCTTTTGTAGGAGAGTTTCATCTTCTTTAATTTGAATAGCCATGAAGGTAGTTTCATAATCTTCACTTGCAGAAGAACAATCATCTAAAGAATTGATTTCTCTGTCTACATATAGACTCTTTTTCTTCTTATTAAAGTTTCTCCTTTTATACTTTGAAACTTCTCAACTCCTAGAACTATCTCACTTTTGTTTTTCACCTAAGGGACATTTAGAAGCAAAGTAACCAATCTTTCCAAAATTAAAGCATTTAAAAGGTAGCTTACCTTTGTATTTTCTAGAGCCCTTCTTTAATTTTCTGACAAAATTTACTTCTTCTTTTGAACTGGTACTTTATTCTAAATCTACTTCAATCTCCTTGGCTTTGGAAGTCTTGAATGCTACTTCTTTCTTTGTTGAGCCTGTACTGTCACTTCTCATCTCATATGTTGTGAGTGACCCAAATTATTCATCCATAGAAAAAACTTATCTAGATCTTTTGCTTCCTCAAGTGCAGGGACTTTAGAATCACACCTCTAAGGGAGAGACCTTAGAACCTTCTTTACAACCACCTTATCTTCAATGTCTTCTCTAAGACCTCTAATTGTATTCACTACCTCATCTACCATGAACATGTAGGATGCAATATTCTTATCATCGTTCATCTTCAGATACTCAAATTTACCTCTATGATTTTGCAATTTTGCTTGCTTCACTTTATCATCACCCTCATAGATTTTGTGTAGCTTATTCCATACATCTTTGGAAGATTTACAATGCATGACTTTTACAAACTCTGTATTAGTTAGACCACATAGTATAGCATTATTTGCTTTGGCATTATTTTCACAATCTTTCTTATCAGCTGCAGTGGGAGTAGATGATGTTGGTGGTGGTGTGTAGCCATCTGAAACAGATTTCCATACATCAAATTCAAGAGAGGTCAGGTAAGTCTCCATTATGATGCTCCAAAAAGTATAATTGGATCCATCAAATAATGGTACTTTATTTGAAGAAGAACCCTCATGTCCTGCCATAGTGTTCTTGAGATCAAATCTTCCTTAAGTGGTCAAACTTTCTTCAAGGAACCCAAGGCTCTGATACTAATTGTTAAAAGAACACTAATACACTAAGAGGGGGGGTGAATCAGTGTATGTTAAAACTTTAAAAAGAAATCCATAGTCAAGAATTTAAGACACACATAAACCACATTCACACAAGGAAACCCCAGATTTACGTGGAGTACCCAGAACAGGAAAAACCATGGTGAGAATGCTGTGTGAGTCTACTACTCAAATCCAGCCTCACAATAAAAGATTTTAAAAATGATTTGTAAGCACCAACTTATAGGTACATTGACACCCAAGACAATGTTTTGAGGCTCCAACCTTCAGGTACACTATACACCTAATTGAGCACCAACCCCAACGAGGCACCAAACCCCTGAATTCTTACAAATTCTGATGTGCACACACAGGTTCTTCACTAACCCAAAATGCACCCTTCAATTCATATACAGTCTCATCCACACTCTTGAATAACATAGTCTTCTCCTCTCTCTACGCTCTATACATTCTCTATTCCTTTTAATAGAGCCTCCCCTCTTCTCAATACAATCTACCTTATTCATGCAAAAACCACATTCTATGCCTTGTGAAAGAAAAAGTATTCAATTGAGTAACCCATTCACACACCAAAACATTGTGTATATCAACACATACTTCAGCAGTTGAACCGCCATAAAAAAACTAAAAGTCAATAGTTTCAAGTCATTTTATACTAGATTGCAATTAGTTGAATTGTCGCGCAACAAACTTCTAGCTCAGAAATATATATTGGTGAAATTTCACAAAATCATTAGAAATAAGTATCCACCATAGAATTTGAAGATCATCACTTCCAAAATCTATTATGTCTCCTGATTCAAACTGTCACTTATGTGACCCCACAAATGTGATGCTGG
Organism: Cunninghamia lanceolata; assembly: GCA_027924645.1. Lineage (NCBI taxonomy): Eukaryota > Viridiplantae > Streptophyta > Pinopsida > Cupressales > Cupressaceae > Cunninghamia > Cunninghamia lanceolata. The sequence goes on from BSBN01000684.1 coordinate 1,680,641, forward strand.
ACATGCTAGCTATCGGCAGAAACTCAATATGACAAACTTAGCCTTTTGTCACTTTCATCGACAAAAGTTATCTTTTCAAAACTGGCCTTTATCGCCCTTTGTCGGTGAAATCTCATATTTCTAAACTAAAGCAATCTCTATTGGCAAAGACTATCTTCTTTAAACTTCCCCTTACTCACTTCTATCATCAAAAGTTATCTTTAGCTTTTATTCCTTCTATCAGAAAATTCTTGCTAACTCAAACTAACACCTCTATGGCCTTTATCAACAACTTTTACTTTACATGAACTTATCATATAAGGCTTTTATTGGAAAAAAATTGCTTTTTATGAACATATCATAAATGCTTATAAGCTAATATGTCCATTTTCGAAACATCCCCTTCTTATCCTTTATTGACGAAATGTATCTTTTTCAAACTTTGGCCTTTAGTACTTTTTGTCGGTAAAGTAGCCATCTCAAGAACTTTGTACTTCGATCCATTGTATTAGCTTATTGGTAAAAGTGGAAAACCATGAACTTACACTTCTACCAAATTTGGCATCAAATTCTCTTTATTAGAGATTTTCGTAGATCACAAACTAGACTTTCTTTGCTTTATTGCTTCACACACACTGTCATTGCCAAGTCTCACCCAATCGAGAAATATCCAAACTTTCAAACTAGTTCGTCACTGACACACTTTCCTGACAATAGGTAACAAGTACTTAAAACATGCTTTATTTATCTTCAAAAACTCCCCGAAGACATGACTTTTTCAAAAGACATTATATGCTTGCCTTCATAAGCCGCTATTGGCTAGTTGGTAAATTGGCATAAAGCCAAACTTGTGAACAAGTTCATAAAACAAAGACGTTGCCGATAACATGTCTTTTTACTTCCAGTTCTTTTTTCTCTACACTTCTATTAGTGAATCACCAAATTAGAGAACCAATGAACTTCATAACTTTTAAACTTAACTCGACTAACCTATTTTGTTGATAACTTAGAAATTATCTTGTTCAAATTTGGAACATTTCACTGACAATTCTTCAACACTCCTTTGATATTGGTTTGACATTAGTTTTTTCTAATTTAGAATAGTTTTCCATCAAGTCTTCAACATTGCTTTGACATCAAATACTTTCACAGAGATAGAAACATCATCCCTCAACATCAATGACAATAATGCCAATGCCAAAAAACTCCACAATGTGTCGATCAATTGCTCCTTTCTTTGACATCAATGACAACAATTCAACACTATGATGGTTGCAAGATATCTACAAGATGGGTTTATTTAGAACTTCCACACAAAAGAAAAAAAATAGATTCAAAAGGCCAAATTCCAAGACCATAACTAGCGTTCGGAGGTTGTAGGATACACACAAAATGGATTGTCAAAATAAAGTTTTAAAACCATTCAAAAAAAATGAATCTCGATAGAAGTAAAGACAATTTCCACAACCTTTGATAGTAAAAGAAAAAAAAATTGCACCAATCACACAATCTATTTGACAAAATACCTCAAATAAATGTGATCTAATGGGACGCCATGAAGACCATCATCAACATGACCATGCAGAGAAAGTGGATTTGCTTAAAAAGTTAGAAAATTTTAATAAAAGAAAACTACAAATGTAAATCCAAGTCTATGACTTCTACCATCATTCTCATGCTTGAGCCTAAATTGGTAGCTAGAAAATGGGTATGGACAACCATCATGTATTAAGAGAAAGTTTGGAAAGCACTTGAAGAGATGCATGTAGAGGGTGGAAGCATAGATAAACACTTAAACTGTTAACAGAAAACCAAAATAAATGGGTGTGAAAAGAGAAAGGTTTGATATGAAACCTCCAATCCTATGCCATTTAGTTGGATTCACACAGATAAGGAGAATAATTATATATCCAAAGATCAACAACATTTCTATTAACAAAGGAAGAACTTCATCATTCTAAAAATATTCCAAGCCATTCAAACTATTTACAAACATTATTTATTTGTGAAGCACATCCATGAAGTATCAAGAGTAATATGTAAATTATCCCTTGTCCTTAATAATCAGTGACATTGATTTCATAAGGGCACAAAAAAGGAAGAGAGACAATGATGGTGTTACCCACACACTATAAATACAGACACACAATTGTCTTTTTAGACTATCCGATAGTTAATATAAGCACAAGAATACTTACATGTGGTATTAGAGCTCTGGGTTCAGCACTAGGACCTAGAGTCTACTTCGCAAAGGCGTTTCTTTGAATAAGCTTTTAGATGGCTTGAGAGTACAGGTGTACTGAGGGTTTGAGGACCCTAGAATAGGGTCAATGACTCCTTGGATGAGATAGTTTATTGTTTATCTCTTAGATGGTTCAGTATGAGAACTAAGAAGAGAAAGGGAATGGTTGACTAGCAGTTAATGAGATTGGAACTATTAAGTAGACTACGCAAGTCAATCTAGGTATTACCTTAGGGTCTTACATTGTAGACCTAGAACAAAAGTTTTTATCTTTTGATGTCATCAAGGAAGGGGAAAATGCTTGAATTGTATGATAGAGTAACTTTGAGGATACATTATTTTTATTATCTTTATTTGAAAATATACTTGAACCTTGCCTACATTTAGTGACTGATGCATTGTGGATGATGATTTGCGCATGAGTTTGACATGGGTAAGAAATTGTTAAGAATCATGCCTTAAAAATTGGATCTTAATGAACAAACTTGAGCAATTGATGATGTGCAATTTTGTGATAGTATGTCTATCCACTTAATTTGAGCTTACCTTTTTTATTTTAGAGTTGAACTTTTTCTTGGAAATTAATTTTGATGACTATGTTGGTGATCCTCATATGCTTGATAATGATCAAATTATTCTGTTGTTAAACTTTGTGATTTAGCGTGAATAATCACATGTATCATATTACTATTGGAAATTATTTAGGTGACACAAGCAGGTAGGTTTGTGTGATGAGATGAACACATCGTTCAATCAATATCTTTTATGCGAGTGACTATGTGTACTAAGCATAAAATTTTCTTGAGCAATATTACTAGCTAATGTCACTTGTATGATGAATACAAAATGTCTTAGTTATTGATAAAACTTGTATGATCCATTGCATGATGATAATCTTGGTTGGAATAAACATTTCATGTTTACCATCATAAATCATACACTATAGGAATGAGTGAATAGTGATCTCTGAATAAGAAATGAGTAGAGTAACTCTAGGCAGAAAATTATTGTGAATATAAATCTAGATATAGAATGTTATTATATACATGATGGCAACTAAGATTAGCAATGTTTGGATATTTACTTGAGATGGAGAAAACTTGTTTATTAGTATGTATCTATCATGCATAGAACTATGATTTCATAAATGAATAATGCATGGTTGAGAATATGATTTCTCTAAATGATGACCTAGTCATGAGACTTGAAGAAATATTATTGTGCTAAACAAAAGTAAGAAAATGATGCTTTTCTATACCATTTTAAATATTTCTTGCCCGTTACAACTACAAGTAGTATGGGGTGCTTCTGTGTCATCAGAGATGGAAGCAATCCAGGGAGAAACATGGCCTAGATACAAACAACTATTTTCATGAAAATGTGCGAATATGTCTAGTATACCACACACAAGTAGTGTGCTATATGATAGAGATTGACATAAATGCCTAGTATCATACACACAAGTAGTGTGTATGATAGAGATGGACATAAATGTCTAGTATTACACACAAGTAGTGTGTATGATAGAGATAGACATAAATGTCTAGTATCACTCACACAGGTAACGTGAATGATAGAGATGGACATGTATGTCTAGTGTCAGACACATGGGGAGTGTGTATGATAGAGATGGACATATTTATAGCCCTTTTAAATGGTTGTGGTGAGTTATTAATTAAATAGTTCACATGTTGCATGCTTACTGTAGGTTTTGATAAGTTTTTTATATGAACCACGTTGTTATTTTATAAACTTCTCTCTACACGGGAAATGATTTGTAAGATGGTTTCTAGGTTTTGAGTGCCTTGTTTAATCTTTACAAAAAAATTTACGGTTTTAAATTTTATTAAGTATTAAGAAAGTTATCATAATTTTAATACTGTTGTAATCCTGTTGAAAACCCTGCCGTAAACCTTGCTGATGTTTTATAAACTGCTCTCTACATGAGAAATTGTTTGTAAAATCGTTTTTGGGTTATGAGCATCTTTACTTAATCTTTCTAGAACATTTTATGATTTTAGATTTTGTTAAGTAACTTTAAAATAAAACAACACTAGACAAATTTTACCAATGTTTACCCTCTTTGTTGAAGTATAATTGCTCAAGATGTAATGGATGTGGTTGATCACAAGCTTGTACAAGATTCTAGAAGAGTGTACCTTGCTCTTCGTCGGTTTCCTATTTTATGATAGAGGATGAGGTCAAATTTATATATTTTTATTGTGCATGGATTGATAAAGATAAGATTTTTAGAAAAAAGTAGGATAAGGATGAGGATAAATCATCAAAACGTTATGATATGATATGATATGGGTGACTAATTAATGGATTTCCCTATTTATTTTAGTTAACTAATTGCACATTAGTTGGAAATAGAAATGAATTGTGGAAGATATATGATAGCATAAAATAGATTTACTTATTTATTTTGAAATATATAGGTGAATATTAGTCTAATTAAACTTAAATAATATGAATAATTCAATTAATTAGCGATCGTAAATGAAAAGATAAGTTAGAATGATAATGAAGATGTGTTAATGTGATATTAGAATAATATAAGTATGGCATTAGGAGGTGGTATAATTTAGGTGTCTACACAGTCCAACATCACCTACATTCCATCACTAATCCTGTATCGCTTCCACACTAATTAATTAAATGAATTATTTGATTAATTAGGTTACCCCTCTTATACCAAGTAATTAAATAAATTATATTTATTTAATTAGCCTACCTTAATATTAGTTAATTAAATAAATCTTTTATTTAATAAAATAAGGTAATATCACCCATCTATCTTATCATTTAAAAATAAAATATTAATCCTCCACCTTAAATCCCAGAAGCCCCCATCATCTATTTAATATTTTAAAACTACCCCATACAAAGTCAAAACAACTTTGCATCCTAGCCATCCATCAAAGCCCATTAAATCTTGGCCCTCTATGTGGTCACCTACCTCTTACCAATCAAATCTCATGTGCAAAGTCAAGACAAATTTACATCTTGGCCATCCATCTAAGTGAATCTAATCCTAACTCTTCATCTCCCAACCACCAAATTTCAATCCTCGCCAATCAAATTCCATGAGAAAAATTTAAATCATCTCAAGTAATCTTACTCCTCCATTTTGAGGCAAGATCTTAGCTATTAATCTCCCAACCACCAACCTCCATTTCTCTCCAATCAACCAAGTCAAAATCATCTAACACAATCCCAACCATCTATTTTGAGGCAAGATTTCAACCTTCCATCTCGTCAACCTCAACTCTATAAATCCATCATAAGTCAATCATTTCAAGAAGAATCCATCTTGTGTAGGTACATGCTACCACTTTAATGTCTCTAAAGAGCAATTCAATATTCCACAAACAATCAAGAGCACATCCAACACAACCAAGGTTTGCATTTGGTGGTAGTTTGCTATTTTTTATTATGTTTTGCATTCCTTACTTGCTCAATCGGAGGTAGTGTCTAGGTTTGAAGTATGATTTATATTTATTTGTGTTTCCTTGTTGCTTCCTTCAAATTCTTTTCAGTACATGATTAACATAGTGTAAACCTGAGATTGTTGTATCTTTTGAATATTAACATTCACAAAAATATCATCTTTGAAGTAGCTTATTTCTCCTTGTTGAGGAATGCTTAAATATCCCTCTAAACTATAAAAAAATAAATCATGTGCCAATTTTCTATATCTTGAACCTTCATATTCTTTAAAAATATTAAGAGATGGACACAACTAGTTGATTAAGTATCAAAGTTTCATAGCCTCCCTCCCTTCTATGTAGGGTTATTACATCTTTCCTAATCTAGAAGATTTTTGTATGCTACACCACAATTACTAAGTGTAGTACACTTTATTTAAAAAAAAAATTTAATGTATTTAAAATTTGTGACTAGTTGGGAAGCTTACAAAGAAAAGAAAATTTTTTATGAGTTTTAAGTCCTAAGATTTGGATTAGTGGAAATTTCTATAGTTGATCTAATTCTTGTACTTGTGTGGGTTCATTAAGAAAAACTAATATTGGTGATAACATTACAACCTATCATGAAGTGAATGATATTGAGTTATGTAACCAAATAAATAAATAAATAAGAAAAATACACTTCTATTGAACAAGGATATGAATGCAAGAAGACATGGAAAAGTATGCTTCCACTAAGAGATATTGTTAGAACATAATGCTATTAGGGGTCATACCTTATAACATTTATATTTGTTCTAATATAAGGTTATAAAACCTTATGTTATAAAGAATACACCATTTAATAATTAATAATCTAATAACTATTAGATTACTAATTATTTCCAAATGGTTGCTTTGAATGGGTGTGACTAATACCCCTTCAGGTATTTTCCATCCCTTCTTCTATATTTAAGGAGGTTCTCTCTCATTTGAGAGGTAAGGGAATTTGAAGATTATAGTGAATTATATCACTATGCACACGAGGTGTTATTGGCCTGTGGAAGTATGTACAGGAGTATAACCCTAGGTTTGATCTATTTCTTAATTGACTATTTTTTGTAAGTGTTTTAATAAAATGATGCTTTATGGGGTTTTTTACCCTAAAGGGTTTTCCCCATGTATATCTCGTGTAATGTGTCAAATCTATGCTTGTATAATTCTCATTTATATTTATTTTATTTTTGTTTATAATGATTAGTATCCTAAGATCCTAATTTCCAACAGATATTGAGATATTAAATCTTTAATTCCCATATCTAATTCATTTTTCTCCTATGTGAAAAAAAACTAATAGTGTTCCATATGTATTATCCACTTATAGATTCAAGAATTAGAACATTGTCATTTCATTATTTATATGAATATGTGCCAAAGACAAAATAAACAACTTAATAACAATTTTCTATGATTTTAGAATATAATGTAATTGATCTAAAAGTTTAAATAACATAAATAGTTGTATCTAATATTATCTTGACCTAACAATTGTGGTAAAAATTAAGTAAAAGCATGCAAACCACATATAAACCCCATTAAAAATTAAAAAATACTTGTGAAATCCTTCAATTATTTAATATGAATACATGCTTAGTTTGTCAATGGAATAATCCCTATTAGAAAGACTAGCCTCCAAATCTCATTATAGATGTAAGATGCATATATGTCACTAATTACAATTTCATAAGAGGTTAGTGCGGTCTCACCATTTTTTTGATGGATATGCCTATTTAATAATGTAGGAAACCCAACAAGAACAAGTACAATAAACAACATTTTTTCTTGGTCCTAGTTGATCGTTCAAGGACCTTATGGTTTTCCTTAGCTTGTTGATAGGTAGAGAACTTAATGTTTTTGCACTTAAGAATATCTAAAATATTTTTGGAGATGTTCTCAATATAAGGAATAAATTCTACCAAATCCATCACATTGTAACATTTATCATGGTTTCTTCTTTCATATCTAAAAGCCCTAATAATTTATTTACCCATGTAGCCATTATTTTTACAAGCCACAATCAAATCATCACTTTATTGTTCCAAATTCTCCTTGTAATAAATCTTAAAATCTTTGATGGAAAGGGTCTTAAGAATCCATGTTTTTTGCATAGGATGATGATGATTTATCAGATTTATATGAATCACTTACCTATGCTACAAGAGAACCATACCTTTTTAACTTGATAAGAACATTAAAAAAGTGTAAATTTTCATTTTACTCTAATTCTTCATAAATTTTATGCTAGAAATGGTGTTGTTAAGGTAAGCATAGAAGTCCTTCAGCTTATCTTAATTATGTTTCCAACTTAGATTTTTATTTCTTCCAGCACTTGGGTTGGGAAAGAGTTGAGGGTCTCTCCATCCAAAACACTTCACAAAGTTAGTAAACTATCAATGATAATGGAGAACCCACCACTGTGTCCTCAATTCACTTAAATGACTATTCAAAAAGTGAAGAAAGTGGACCTCAAATAAATCACCAAATTCATAATCACATCATCTATGCAAAGATCTAATCACATATGATTTAGATATGCATTTTTTAGGACCATGATTCTTCTATCTTCCTTAAATCATTTTAAGGACCTTGGTAGCTGTGTATAGAAATCTCATTTCATTACTTTGGGGTTTATTTGTTGAGATAGGAATCCCATTTCATTACTCTTGTGTTTGGATGTGCCTATTGAGATAGGAATGGGGAAATTCAATTTTACCTTATTGAGATAACAATAATGTGTGTAATGAATTAATCTTAACTATTAGGTTAAAAAGAGCAGCTTGGCATGATTGCAATAGATTGTTTCTTGCAATTATCTATAAATACCATGTTGATATTATGTTTTTATAGACCTTCTCTTAGAATGGTTTAGATAATACCTCCAAAAATATGCATATACAAATACTTAAGTGGCAACAAACTATATCATTATTAAAATTTGAAAGAATATTACTCTCAATTATATGTTAGTGTGTTTATATGACAACCATTCAACCTTCCTTACTTAAGTCAATTATGTTGCATTACTTCAAGAATAAGGAACTTATTTTTTGCTCGATGCTAATTAAAAGTGTAAGCATGAGCATAATTATAATATCTACTTATTGCAACTATAGGTTTTAGATTTAAAATAATTTAGATCCATCCATGTGTATGCAAGACACATGCTACAAACATCTCAACATGTAAGATGAAAATAAGGATAAGCATCAGGATCCTATAGGATAAATGGCTTGCTTGAAAAGAATATTTCAATTCCAAGAAACATAAATGAAAAAACAACAGAGAGTGTAAGATGAAAATAGCAATATGAATCAATCAAATACAATCCAATTATAGTTGAACCCCACCCTATAAGATGTTATACAAGTGTAGCAATAAGAATCAATCAAATACAATCCAATTATAGTTGAACCCCACCCTATTAGACCATATGAGATGTTAAACACTTCATGATAGGCATGAATGTACTATTTGCTTAAGATAAATATAAGATTGAACTTTACTTAGAAGAGTTGTTTGTTTTTCAACTAGACAAACATTTTATTAGGGTTTGTGTTTTGGGCCTCCTCTAAATAGAAGAAGCCTCCAAAAATAGGCATATGCCACTTTGAGTGGCCAACACATGGTATTCTTTAGTAAAAGGTGAAAGAATAGTTCACTTTGTGTTGACCACGCAACTCCGTAAGTTCTAATGGAGGCATGGTTGATTATTTATGTGACCTCTATTCCCCTGCATTTGCTTAAGCCAGTCAATGTGGGACTAAAGTAAGAAGAAGACAGAGAGAAGAGATTGCAGGGTAACGTTCTTCTCTATACAGTTTGTCTATCTTTCTGTCAGCATGTATGTTCAAGGATAGCTCTGTTGGTCCGCTTGTTGGCTTTTAGATTCACATTTTGTTGATTTTGAACAAACCACCCTCCTTAGCTATGAATTATATCTATGTCCATGAGATTAGACAAGCTTCTTTTCATTATTTGCATCCATTTAGATGTTTAGGAATAGATTCAAACCTTATCCAGCGGGTAAGTTGTAAATTCAAACATCGACCAGAAGTCGGTTACATTGTATGTGCATAAATAGAGCAGTCATAAAGTCGTTTCCATCAAAATGAACAAGTCGCAAGGTTGAATCTTTTTAAAGAGCATGTCAGTTGTTGAACATTTGGATTAGATGTATTGAAATTTGATTTAAATATTACACTAGCACTTGTACCTGAAGAAGGTGCAAAGGTTACGCCAATAAGATACAATATTTTATTTACTATTTTTATATACGTAAAATAAAATCTAAAATTAAGTGCATTAGATTTACAATATTGTCCTTCCACAAAACATGCATGTGCTTCTTGATAAATCTTTTGCAAAAGATTGAGATTGGTCTTTATGTTTTCACCATCAATCTTTTCTTCATATTTGATGCTGATATTTTGCTATTTGAGTCTATTGGAGGTTTGCATTTGAATTTCCTTTTGATTATGAGAATTCAATAAGAATGATATTTCATACAAACCATCAAATGGATAATCATTGTTATTGTAATTATATTTCAAAAATTGATTTATTTTAATAAAGTAAACTAATTAAAGCAAAAGGTATATTTTCTTGATAAGGATGGCAAATCTTTTGCTAGAATATTTTGATTGTTGTATCCACCTATAAACTACAACATTATATGAAATTAGTTATGAATGAGTGTTGTATAAAACATAATGATCAATAGAAGATTTTATGAGTAATTTGAATTAACAAAGATAGATGCTTACATAACTTCACTTGTTATGAAGAGATTAATTGTAGGCAAGCCTCTTCTTTCTTTCATAGAATGTTGTAGGGATTTTTTTGCATTTTGAAGTAGCAATAGAAAGAGAATGATGGTTCTATACGAAGCCCTTTAATGGTTTTAACTCTTGATATAGTTGTAAATGTTAATCCTTATCTTTCAGTTTTATGGATATTGATTGTGACGTTATTTAGTGTAAGTCCTTGGGATTTATGTATAGTAATTGCCCATGCCATGGATAGTGGTATTTGTTTTTAGCTTCCTCGTGATGTTAGTATTACTAGTATAATGGTTGGGTCTTCTTTATCCCATATTGGACCTTTGTATTTTTCAAATCTTATGACAACATACATAGGTACATTTGGTGATTAGAGTCAACTGCATAAACAATATCTTTGACTTCACCAAGAGATCCATTGATAAGCCTAGTTTGAATCCATAAGTCGATTGTTAGCATTACTCTTTGGCCTATGCATAGTAGGACTTCTTGGGGAAGTTTCTCATCACTATTATCAATATTTGATTTATCTTGTATGTTTACTACAACACTAGGTGCAATTGGAATATTTAGAAATTTAAGCATTTTTTATTATGTAATGTGACATGATCATTTGTTGCGAATAAGTGCATTGCAAGGTCAAAATCTTGTTAGTTTATTGTTTGTATGACTCATTAATACTTCCCAATCATGTTGTGTTGGCTCAACATTTCTGATGTTTTGTAACATATGACAATTTAATTAGGTTTGAGTTGGATTATCACCTTGTTGTTGAAATACTATTTCTAATGTAACAAAAGAACTGTGAATTTTTGCCATAGCATTTATGTTGTCAAGTGTGAAGCATATATAGGTTTGTCCATAACAGGTAGCAATTGGGCAAGGTCACCTATAAGAATTATAGATCTTCCACCAAAGCAAAGGTGTTGTTGAAAGAGAAATGCCTCAAGTAATGTACTATCTATTTTAGTAGTAGCTTTGGACCTATGAAGCTCATCTCATCAATGAGGATGTATTGTATGTTTTTAATTTCTTCTTGAAACATTGTCAATGATTGTCCCTGTAATGGTTGTATTTCTTTAATTGAAATATTTAGGGTTGCATTTATAGTTGAGGCATGTATGTTGAATGCAACAATTATTGTAGGAGCAAGTGCAAGGAGTGGGTTTAGTTTTCTTGATATAGAATTTTGAAGTACATTCCTTATGCAACTAATTAGCAATGAATTTCTTATTCTTGCAGTTCCTTGAATGACCATATGTAGTGGTTGCTTTGAAGCACAATCCATAAAGTGTCTTGTAATGATACTAAGTGTTACATGTTGTTTTGGTGACAACGTATAGTTTTGACCATATAAATGTAAGGGTGAGTGGTCTTGTTGAGGCATCTTACTTATGTTTATGAATTGAATTTTGAAGTGTTATGTAAATGTTTGGGAATACTTTGGTTGTCCCATATGTGGTTGTTGTCAAAATCAAGTTGACCAGGCATTTCAAGTTCATTTAAATTGACACCATTAGTAGTCCCATTTGAGAAAATAATTCCCATTCATACATGTTTATATTATTTTTTGTGTCTATCTCATTATCAGTATCTTCATCCTCTTCATGGTTATCATCAGTTTCCTTTGTGCGATCGATATGCCATCATGATATTTATTTTTTTCCATGTGCTTCCAATTTTTTATTATTTATTTTTTGTTGAAACATATATATGTGCTTATGTCATGAAAATATTTGTATAGAATTAGATCACTCCAACAAAAAGTTCCAAAAAAATTCAGTCTTCTTTTGGAATGGTATAGAATCATGACAATTATGAATGTATTTCCATGGAGTTTTATATCGACATTCTACATTTTGATCCTTCTTACATAGGCATGTTCCCTCACTACACTTGATCTATTAATGGACACAATTAATCAACTCTTCATAATCATTTGTGGGATCTGTAGAGAATTCATTCTCACTAGAAATAGTCTGTATATCCCAAATGCCAATACCTATCTCCCATCTTCAACCTCCACCTAAACACATAAGGATCCTCATCCTCTCTCCACTTAGGCACCCCCTCTAGTTATGTCATTGTGATATACTCTCATGCCCATATCTATAGAAACGTTCTTCATGCTATACTCTAAACCCACCTATAGGTAACCAAATGTAGATCTTGTTACAACTATGCTAGCACGCAGACCCCTAAGCAAACACCTCCTCATCCTCAATCATATTGGACACACAATCGATTAATCCAACTAAGAAGTATTGCCTCATCTTTTGATATAGAAAAATACCACCAACAAAATCCATCATCACTAGGGACAAATACTCTACCATCCCTTATGCATCCAAATCTAGTGATAATTACTACAAAGGAAAATATGTTCAGCCCAACAATCTTTGTAGTGACCTCTACAGGTGCCTCTCACTAAAGTACATGATACTCCTTGAATTAGAATCTAGAGGATCCTCTAGACATCCTCTAATGTAACAATCATCTCCCTGGTAGGTAGATGGAAGGTGTTGGTCTCAAAATGCTAGTGCTCAACCAAGGCAGTCAACATCCCATGGTGTGCCCTAATGACTGACATAGTCATAATGTGCCACAACCCAACTAGCTCCAATGCTACCCACTCTAGCCCCTAAATCCCCTTGTTAGGTCTACCACCATCTATCACCTCTCCCACATCATCAATTTTGGCAATTGATCCTACATTTAGCCCAAATACATGTCAATCTTAAGCCCTCTTCTAAACCAACACATACATCACACTAGATACATATGCACTTCACTTTGCTTTGCATGTACCAAAGTGTCAATAGATGTGCCTCAATGACACATGTACTGCGTTTTTGTATGCATGACCTTCACTTTGGCACACACATGCCACATTTATCGATGCATGCACTACCTAAATGCATATGCTAGGAATTGTTATGCATATTGTCTAGGATGCAAATCATCCTAAAGTGCATGTGTTGTAGCCTTTCTTCCCTACCCAATTCTAAGCAATAAATGCAACAATTAATTCCTGACCTAATAAATCACTGATTCCCCGCTCCCATCTCATTGCTTATACTCCCCCATGTGCTCACTGTAGTGCTCATGGACTAGTATGTGTTCCATTCTACTCTTAGGGTGCTCTGGTCAGGCTCAAGTTTACTATTGGCTAGGGTGAAAATGAAATTTTTACACCCCTACCACTATTTATTCACACCCGTTCACCAATTTTCTCCATTATTTTCCCCCCTCTCACCATTTTCACCCTCTTTTTCATATTTTCCTCTCATTTTTCCTTCATGTTTTCATCCATCTCTCTTTTTTGAGAGATCGCCCACACCATTTTCCATTTGCCTTCTCTCTTGAGGAGGCATCATCTATCCACCAACTAATTCTATTTTTTCATCTGACCGGGGCATCTTTCCATCCCCTTCACCTCACCAAGTGCCTCTATTTTATTTTTCTTTGAAACAATGCCACTTCTTTTAGTCGTGATGACATTTCAAAGATAGGAAAAATGTAAACATCTAAAATCCATATTTGCATTTCACCTAATGTATATGATAAAATGCATATTTAAAGCAAGTAGAAAGTATGCAAATAGAATCTATTTAACCTACATTAAACCATAACCTTCAACCGAGCTGAAGAAAGCTTTAAAATAAAATAACACTAGGCAAATTTTACCAATGTTTACCCTCTTTGTTGAAATGCAATATATGTGGTTTCTCACAAGTTTGTGCAAGATTCCAATAGTGTGTACCTATGCTCTTCATCAATTGTCTATTTTTGATACAAGATGACATCAAATTTATAGATTTTTTATTGTGGATGGATTGATAATGATAGTATTTGAAGATAAATAAGGATAATATTTTAGAAAAAAGTGGGATAAGGATGAGGATAAATCATGAAGAAGATATGATAAATATGGTCGACTAATTAATGGATTTATTTATTTATTTTAGTAAACTAGTTAGTTACACGTTAGTTAGAAATAGAAATTGTGTGATGTGGATATGAAGGTGCTCAAAGGGTGTTTTTGATTCCCAAGATCATCTTACAACATGAGGGAAGAGTATACACACACCTCTAGCAACAATCAAGCTCACCAGACAAAGAAAACACAAGTTCTTTTTATGCCCAAAATACAAATGTGATGTTGCAAACAAGTATTTGTTAAAAATGATAGATCTGATAAAGATCAGAAATAGATGACTGTGTATAGTAAATTAAATGCCACTAACAGATTTTTTATGATTTTCTATGCAATTTAAAAAAATTTGCTAAATTTTGATTTAAAATGCAAAAGTTATGCTCATTTGAAGATTTCAAACAAAGGTTGAATTTAAACGAGTGCGCCTAGAAATCTATGTTAGATATGATGATGAGACCTACACCAATGTGAAATACATCAAATCATCTTTCCAACGACTATAAATTTGTAAAAATCTGATACGATTTGACCACTTTATGAGAAAAAGAAAAAATGTGTATTTTGCTATGTAGAAGGCAAAATTATACTCCCTGGTGGTCAGTTGACTGCTAGCCATCTGTGTATTTTGGTCACATGTGCAATTTGGTGTGTCTGGTAGTTAGGATTACTATCACAATCTATGACTCTAAAATAGGTCAAATTTTATATGGATCCTAGGTTTTTGGCCCTTCCGGACACAATGGTGAGGTTGATTTTGGTGCAAGACACTTCCTGTGAAAGGTGACCTCCAGATCTATAACAAAAGGCTAGCAAAAACTTACAAAACCAAGGTTAATCAAGGGAAATGGGTCCCACCGGGCGTGCCAAATGTATGATGTGGAAATGTGAAATAATAAATGGAAATCAATCACAATGAAGGCTCTTATTTCACAATCTACATCACCTCAAAATGAACAAAGGACTATCAAAATCAAATGGAAAACAATACAACAATGTTACCACATAAATGAATCATGGAAGATATATGATAGGATAAAATAGATTTACTTATTTATTTTGAAATAAATAGGTGAATATTAGTCTAATTAACATAATAATATGATTATTTTAATTAATTAGTGATTGTAAATGAAAAGGTAAGTTAGCATTATAATGAAGATGTGTTAATGTGGTATTAGAATAATATAATTTAGGTATATGTTAGAGGTGGTATAATTTAGGTGTCTACATTTTTCCCATCTTTGAAATGGCATTGCAAAGTAACAACATTTCAAAGTATGTACATATAGGCACTCGGTAGGAATGACATTGATGATAAGATTCCCCAAGCATTGGAATTTTGATTTTAGGATAGACTGATGGTTTGGATTTGATTGATTGATTTATTGGATGATGATTGATGATTTATTTTGATACTTGAATGCTTGAAGGGACTTTAGATTCAAAATGTTGACCTTATTTTTGGATGATTTGGTTATGGATGCCCCCTCAATATGATAGGTGGGTTTGAAGAACATAAGTGTGCTCTCAATACATGGGTGATAAATGAAATAATTGGTGGTCACAGATGGATTTAGTTAAAGGTGGATTAGATGGAGTTAGTTAAAGTTGCAAGCAGGTAGATGGCATTTGGCACCATGATATGAAAGATCATGATGTCTTTGTCATGATATGTTACAAGAACTTATACAGATACAATGAAAAAATGATAAAACTATCAAGCAAGTCACACACACAAGCATAGATGCAAAAATGGGAAACAAGATTCTACCCCTAGTCAAGCTAAGAACCTAATTTTGATGATGATGATTGGTAGATTTGGAATAATATATCCCAATAATTGGATTTATTGCACCTTCAAACAATGATATATGTAGTGGAGGTGGATGAGGGAATGATATGTCCTAAAAGTTGTGATGATTTTCTTAGTTATGAGCAAGATAAGGACAAGGTTAATGAGTTTATTTTGTTTGGGATTGACTTGGATTGTATTGATAGGATTATATGCTAGATAGTGCAATGGATTTGGATTGCTTACATTTGGATGGATTGCTTTGGATATCAGGGTTGGATTTGGATTTTCTTTTGGGTAGTCTTTTAGTTTTTTTTGTTGAATGGGATTGCTTGTCTCCATATGATAACTAGTGACAAGGGACCACCAAGTTTAGAAACAAGGATGGGAGATGGGTTGATTTAGGATGATGGATTTGATGGATGGAGGATCTCCAAGGAATAACACTCCCCACTCTGTAAATATCTTTTAGGATGCTGGACTAAAGGGATATATCATACTACATAAGATATAACAAGATGTTTGGAGGATTTCTTGTAGAAGGATTTGCTAAGATTTCCAACGCATGTTTCAAGATCATGCCTTAGTCCTTACCAAGATCAAAATAAAGTAGGGAGGATGAATGGGAATGATAGGAAGGATATATGGAAAAGAAGGATTAGGATGATATGATGGGGGTAGGATGTGATAGATGAGACAACTTTCGCCCAAGTGTAGGGTACATAGATAACATATTTACACATGATGTGTTCATCAATGGGTTTTCATCATGGTACTTATCCAAGGAATCATGAAATGGTTTTCACAATTGGATGAATGATTTTCTCTTTACTATTTTGATTTTCTTTTTGGATTTTTTTAAATTAGTTTTCTAATTTTTTTGAGTTTCTTCTTTGTTGATTGGATTGTATTGGATGGCATTGATAGATTTATATTCAAAGGGTCTTTGCATATCCTTGTCCATTTGATATAGTTGATTTAGATGCTCTCATCATAACATGCCAGTAGTGACCTACTTGGAGTAATTGCTTCATCAAGATCATAGCACTCATGTACAATCCATTGATGTTGGTTTGATCCTCATTGATAAAAGAGTTGGAATTATCCAAATGTTTACATATTGATAGGGTACCATCATAGCCCTTATGATAAAGTGTTGCTGCCACAATGTGAAAGATTTAGGATTTGAGGTTTTGGGATTTGAGGAAAGATTTTAGATTTGGATGGGAGATGCTGAATGTGGATTTAGTTGGATAGAGTGGTGATTTAGATTAGGTTGGAGGATTATTGACTCTCCATACTTGGTATGGTGGATTATAGAGTTTGGGTTTTGGCTTAGGATGGTGATTAGGACCAACATTCTTATAGACCTTTTGTGTTGCAAGTGATGATAATCTTGAAGGTGGTGGAAACCTATTATATGCAAGGTTCACCTTTCAAGGTGGCTCCATGTTTTGAGTGATTGCTTGATTTGGATATTTTTCTTCACTTGATTTGATTGGTACACTTTGCTTTGGGACCCTTATTGATTTTATGTATCCTCATTTATTTTTGGTTTCATTCATCTTTGATGTTTGATTTTGATCCTTTACTTTATATGATTTATAATTTTGTTGGTCCCAATAGATATGTTTAGGATGTACAGGATAAAGTTTGATGGTATGGATAGTGGAGGTGGAATGATTATTGGCAACAAGCTTGTTTTAGGGACTATAAATAGTATGTATCTTGATGCTTTAATTGAATGAAATTGCCTTGGTGATCGCTAAAGTATCACTAACACCATTAGAATTTTTAGATGATTGATATATGATGTCTTGACCATGATTGATGTAGATTGAGATAGGATCTAGGGTGTCTTGCTCATGAAGGCCCAATCCTTTTCCTTGATAGTTCATGCTTTTACATATCTTGTTTGTAATAGGATACTTGTTATTTTTGAAGCATTATGCTAGCCCATTGTTTTGTAATAGGATACTTGTTATTGTCTCATCTTCGAGAAAGCTTGAATTGATGGAGGTGGCTAATCCATGTTGATAGGATGTTTGTGATTTCTCATTGTGTACACTCGTCATGCTTTGATCATTTGAATGTTCAATGGTAGATTTTTCATTGATATGTTTGATATTATCAATATCATTTGCTTGATTGTCTATGTGTTTATAGGGACCAAGTGTCTCATCTTGGGAAATGGATGTCATTGGAGGGTGGATAGGATCAATTGAATGATGGTTAGATTTTTTGCTCATAGATGGGGTAAATTTGGATGAGGGGATCAACTTGGCACTCTTGATCATAGATAGGAGTAGCTTATATAGTTTGATCTTGATCATGGATAGGATGAGTTGGTATGCTTTGATCTTAATTTAGTTAGGTACATGTTTAATCCTGCATTGGATTTTATTCTTAATAGAGCTCTAATATTTTTTATGATAGTATAGGTGGTTCTTGAATAACCATGATATGATTTGGATGGTTGACAACATGGTTGCACAATGGGTTTTGAATCAAGCTTGTGATAAGAGGCTCTTTGATAGGCTTGGTGGGCATTGATTTACATGATAACATTTGATTTTGGACAAGGATGGTACTAGGAGACTCTTTGATAGGATGGATAGGCATTAGATTACATGGTGTCACTCAATTTTGGATAGGCATGTTGCTAGGATTTGGATTTCATAGTGGTGTTTGATTTTGGAGGGTACTAAGTTACCTTTGGATAGGCTTGGGAGATATATGTTTGGATTTGTGCTCTCTAGTTCAATTGTTTTCCTTTGATAGTAGTCCTTAGATAAAATCATTCATAGAATTAGATGATTGATATGATTGTTGGTTGGTTTGTGAAGGTTTTAATGATAGACTTACATAGGAGGATGAGGATTTGATTTTGATTGTATTTTTTAGGATTTAGAATTTATAAATAATTTTTTTTTAGGGTCTTGTCCTAGAATGGTGTTTCCCTTGCCAAGGTTGGCATGAGGATGACTTATGGATGTTTGATTTTGGTTCATAGGGTAGCTGGTACTAGCATGCTAGATTGGTTTAAGGGACCTTGGTTATTCATGGTTGGTTGATTAAAGCCTACGTAAAGCTTTCTCATAATAATGTATCAAGAGTTGGATATGAATCAACTTGGGTATGGCCATGTTTAGCTCTAAATAAGTCATACGGATCACTATATATTAATCTTGATCCACAAGGCTATATCACCATCATTTTCAAAGGGGTTTTTAGTTTGCTTAATGAACTTGTCAAACTAGTGGTCCATGATACTTGACTTGTTTATGCTTTTGATTTGGCTTGGTTAGATTCAAAAGGTGATTTTTTATTTTTTTGGATTTTTAAAGACAAGCACAATTTGCACAAAGGGGAAGACACGCCAAACACAAGAACAACCTAATTTATTCAAGTGAATATGTATATGCTTGTAGGCACATCATTAATTCTTTATCTAGTTATGGAGTGTACAGCCCATGATGGGGCATTGACCATTTTTATCACCCAAGATCATTCTATGGAATGAGGGGAGAGCATACACAACATATAAACTTAATTCTAGGGGCATGGGGTGAGTAACTCTTTGGCACTAACCACTAACCGATGCACCACAAACACATATGGCCGATGGTCTCTATCTAGACTAAACAATGCTTGCTAGGGGATGTCCTCAATATACCTAAGGGTACAAGAGGCCAAATCTCATGAACTAGAGTCCCATATACAAGCATATGATCATGGGACAAGTCCATTTTTGCTTAACCTTGTATCCTTTTGAAAAAAGGTACCAAACACGATGGTGCTCCTTTGAGGTACAACTTTCACTCTCCCCCCTTTCTATACCCTACTGAAACATGTGGTTCAAGCCATCCCTTAAGGTGATGAAATCCTTAGGTAGGTCTACAAAAGGGAAATAAAATAAAGTTCTTTTGATTCCTAAGATTTCCTTGTAGTGAGAAGGAAGAGCATACACAACTTAATTTATTGGGATTAACACAACAAATGAGAACTAGAAAGTGTTTTTGATCTCCAAGGTCACCTTTCGATGCAATGAGAGAGAAAACACACTTAAAATTCCTCACAAGCATGAAAAACAATGTTCATTTCTGATTGAGCATATAATGTGTGCAACTAAACTAGTAATTACAAGGTGGTCTTCGACAAACGTAGCTATAAAAAATGAGCCAGTAGTTTCAGGAATGATGTTGGACAAGAGATTCTACTACAAGAAATGCATTAGAAATAAATATTTAAAACCTTGAGAAATCATAAAATAATATTTTCATATAGAAAAAAAGGTCATGATGATGTTCTTCATGATTTTCTAGCCAATTTCAAAAAAATCACTAAATTACACTTCTATATGCATAAGATATGAGTGTTTGAAGATAAAATACAAACAAGGAGGTTCAAACAATTATACCTAAAAATTGAGGCAAAATCTACAAGTTTCACCTTCTCCATAGAGAATTCCTCTGAGTCAACTTTCCAACGCCTATAAAATCTTAAAAAATGATATACCAAGCCAAAGTTATGCAAATTTGAAAACAATGCTCCTTTAAGTGATTAGAATGAAGCGGGAGGCCCTAGGGTAGTGCTAGTAGGCCAAGTGATGCTTGGATGGCATGTTGATTTTGGAGTGCTTGTGTGTGGGTGGCAAGCACAAGTGGTGCCACTCAATGGCTAGCACCATGTCTTATCCCCTCAGGTTGGATGGAATCATGGGCCAAACAATCCACAAGATCATGAGTTGGGTGCGCAAGCAACTGCCCATGGTCCTTAATGTGACTAGGATCCTAGTTGGTGGTGTAGTTCCTTGCACACAAGGCCCATTTTGCCTTAAAATGTGGACCCCCTTTTCCTTGGTTTGCTTGGTTAGAACCTCTAGCTTCTTGATTGTGTGCCTTAGAGAGTGATTCCTTGTTTTACAAATGTGATATCTTAAGGGATCTTAAGCACTTTATTTTCATTTTTGTGAAGGTCAGAAGTTATGTGTAAATCCTGAGTCAATTATTTTAAAGTGGAGTCTTCGTTATGTTCTTAAATGTAAATTACGGTACTTTTTCCTATATTGCAATGCAAAACTTTATCCATGGTTAGATCCTTCTATTTTATCATATTTTGTTAGTTCCAATCCCCTCATTCTATATTGTGAGATATTAACCTACTTTAATATCATGTGGAACTTTGATGCATATATAGACTTACCCATGGTCTCTGCATTTGTCAAGAAAGCCTCAGATCTCTGTAGACCCCCTAAAGGTAGGGTTTTTTTGATATCTTGGTAGACTATTATTTTTTGTCAAGTGTCACAAAGAAAGTGCTCTCCACATTGTCTCACATGAATGATAGGTTTTGTGTAAGGTATTTAAGTGATTCCTCCTAGTCTTGTCATTACTTCCATTGCCAAGTTCATTACAACCAAACTTAGAGTGATTACATAGGCCTCCACACATAGTCAATTCAGATTGATCTTTCAATCTTGGCCATGATTTCAAGTTGAGCTACACACTTGCAAGCACTACTTTCATTGCAATCTCCTACAAGTAGGTAGGCCGTTGAAAACCCCTTCTATGATTACTCACATATGAATTACATTTGTAAATAGGGTTTTACTGGTTTGGAGCTATCATAGCAATGAAGTTGTTTTAGTTTAAACCTCACAAGGGCAGAACAAGTAGGAATACTTACTAGAAGCAATTGGGGTTTATTAAGAAAGAATTTTTTCGTCGAGAAAGAACATCTCATTCCATGCCCTAACTTGTGTTGGGAATTAAGGTGTCTCAACCTTGGTAATTCTCTGCATTTGTAATGTTTGTATTTATTATTTAATTGCCTATGTTGTAAATATTTGGAAATTCCATATTGTCATGTTGTGGGATGTGGCACGGTGATGTGTCAATCCTACATGGAATATGACAACTTGTTATTTTATCCTCACATGAGGAGATAGGTATCCCACTTAGTGGTAGGAATATTTTGCCATGTGTCAGCATCCTCCGTGTTGTGTAAGGAATGTTTGACCGAAATGGTTATGATGGATTCCTATGACGAATCTATGACATGTAAGAGTCAGAAATAGAAGGTTGTAAGATAGGTGATGACATGTGTCATGAAGCATCTTTGAATAAAGCATATTTGGGTGCCCCAAGGTGGAATATGACATGTTGTAAGAGAATATGCTATTTATAGCATGTGTATGACAGATTCTCTTACAATTGTAAGTTGTAATCGCTATGACAGATTCTATGACGGTCGTAAGTGTCGTAAGAGCATCTGTCTTAGCCCATTTTGGAAATAGGCGACCTCTTTGGGATGGGAGTTGTGGACAAGTGTCAAGCACATTCTACAATGTTGACCAAGTGTCCCTAGGCATGGGTTTTGGTCCAAGAAGCCATGTTGGATGCCCATTCCAAGATAGGTCCAATATTGCCTTGTATTTCCTATTTATACAGGTGCTTGGAGATGGAGTTTGTATCACAGGTTTACAGGTACTATTATGCTACCGGATTGGCTCCAGACACGAGTGTCAAAGACCATTGAAGCTTGCATTACAAGTGTATTGTAAACATTCTTTCAGATTTGTTAATACATTGTGCAAGTTTTTGAGTGTAGGGTTTTTCACCCAATAAGGGTTTTCCCCACCGTAAATCTTTGTCTCTCTTCTTCTGTCTACTTTTTGGCTCTTGTGTTTTGCTGCAATATCTCATGTTAATGGTTTAACATTGCTGTAATAGTTAGGATAAATTTGAATTTGCATAACCCTCTCCTCATTAGATTAGTGTAGGAAGTGATTTTCGCACACCTAGCTTCCTTTCAGTTGGTATTAGAGCTTGATAACCTTTGGTCCTAGTTGTTGGGTAGGGGTTTTTTGACCTAATCTTAGGTTGAGTGGGAGTCTATGCAGAGTATTTTGCATCTTATTGCAACAAGGAGATGGTAGACACATCAAAAAGGTTTGAAGTGGAGAAGTTTAATGGCAGTAATTTCAAGTTGTGGAAGCTCAAGATGGAAGACATGCTTGTTGACCGAGACTTTTGGGATAGTGTGAATGGAACTAAACCAGCTGCAATGTCACAAGCTGACTAGGATCTCAAGGATCAGAAGGCTAAGGGTCTCATAAGACTTAGTCTTGCCGATTATGTGTTGTTAAATGTCCATGAGGAGACTACTACAAAACTACTTTGGAAGAAGTTGGGGGATGTGTATCAAGCTAAATCCCTAGTCAATAAACTTTTCCTGACAAAGAAGTTGTATTCCCTTCGAATGGAGGACGGAGGATCCATTCTTGAACATATGAATGCTTCTAACATGCTGGTTGCACAATTGGCATCTATCAGTGTAAAGATGGAGGAGGAGGATCAGTGTATGACCCTGCTTTGTTCTCTACCAGACTCATGGAATCATCATGTCATGGCAATCAGAAGAACCACATCCACATTCAAAATGGAAGAAGTGGTTTCTTCGCTGTTGTCTGAAGAGATGCAGAGAAAGTCTTCTGAGGCAGCCAAAGAGGCCCTTGCAGTTTGTGGAAGACCCAAAGAGAAAGGGAAGAAGAAGGACAAGAAAGCTGAGAAGGGTAGATCTAAATGTCGTGGGAGATCCAAATCTCTTGGAAAGTCCAAGGCTCTTTATTGGAACTATGGCAAGACCAGGCATTTCTAAAAGGAATGCAAAGAGGAGAAGAAGAAGAAGAAGAAAGCTCCTGATTCAGATTCTAACACGTCACAAGATGATGGTGATGATTTCATCACAGCCCCGGCAACCCATGCATCTGATGATGTGTGGCTAATCGACTCTGGTGCATCATTCCACATGACCTTCAATCAAGACTAGTTCACTAAGTATGAGGAGTTCAATGATGGAAAGGTGTATCTGGGTGACGACTCTCATCTGAAGATTGTTGGTCATGGAAGAGTCTCTATCCGATTCCCTAAAGATCGAGTGAAGGGGATCTCGAGGGTTATAAACATCCCAGGCTTAGCACGGAACCTACTTTCTGTAAGTATTTTGAATGATGCAGGTGTGCAGGTTGTCTTTTCGAAAGAAGGATGCAAGATGACTAGAGGAGCTATGGTGCTTGCTAAGGGTATTGGGAGAAGTACTCTGTTTCAGCTAGAGGCATGCATTTCACAATGCAATAGTACTTCTGACTCAAGGAAGAGGGCAGCAGTCACTTCATCCCCACCATCTGAACGAGCAGTGAAGAAATCTGTTGTTTCTAGTCTTGATGGTTGTAATCATGCATTGGAAGTTAAACTTCCTGTAGAAAAGACAATGTTATGGCATAAGAGATTTGGCCACATTGGTGAGAAGGGTCTGCGTACCCTAAAAAATAAGAACCTCGTTGAAGGGTTAGATGATTGTAATCTTGAGTTTGACTTTTGTGAACATTGCATTTATGGAAAACAAAACCGTGTTTAGTTTTACTCTAGTTCTCATAAGTCTTCTGGTGTGTTGGACCTTATTCATTCTAATGTGTTTGGTTTTGTTAATGTTCCTTCATTATCAAAATATATATACTTTGTATCTTTTATAGATGATTACAGTAGAAGGACATGGATTTATCTTCTCAGAAGCAAATCTGAAGTCTATAGCAAGTTTAAGGAGTTTAAAGCCTTTGCTGAAAATTAGACCGGTAAAAGGATTAAATGTTTGAGAACTGACAATGGTGGTGAGTTTTGTTCTACAAAATTTGATAAGTATTGCAAGAAACTTGGGATTGAAAGGCATAAGACAACTCCATACACCCCGTAGCAAAATGGAGTTGCAGAGAGGATGAACAGGACACTGATGGAGAAGGCTAGGAGTATGCTTAGTGGAGCTAGTCTAGAACAAAAGTTTTGGGCTGAAGCTATTGCCACTGCTTGCGATCTGGTGAACAGATCTCCTACATTAGGTCTTGTTGGAAAGACACCCATGGAGGTGTGGTTTGGTAGAAAGCCCTCAATAAGGCATCTTCATGTTTTTGGTTGTGAGGCATATGCACATGTGCCTAGGGAGAAGTCAAAGTTGGAGAACAAAGTTGTTAAGTGTATCTTCATCGACTATGGTGTTCATGTGAAAGGATACAAGCTTTGGGACCTCGTGGCTGAAAAAGTGTTGTATAGAAGAAGTGTCATCTTCAGAGAGCTTACACCTTCTTCCACTATTTTGCAGCTAGAAGAAATAGTAAAGAAAGAGGATGTTGTTCAGTTTCCTCTCACCCCTGAGAAGACTGAACAGAAAGACAATGTTGGACTTGATGATGAGGAGAGCTTTAGTAGCTCTGAAAGCTTAGATGAAGAAGTTGAACCTCAACCTCAGCTCTTGAGGAGGTCTACACGGATAAGAAAGCAACCTGAAAGGTTTGGTTTTACATTGCTTGATTCTAGTTGTGCTTATGCTTTAATCACTAATAGTGATGAACCTAGAACTATGTCAGAGGCTTTGGATATGAAGGATGCAGGTTCCTGGAAGGAGGCCATGGAGGAAGAAATGGCTTCTTTGGAAAAGAATCAAACTTGGGACTTGGTGCCTTTGCCTCCTGGACAAAAACTCATTGGATGCAAATGGGTGTTCAAGAAGAAAATTGGTACAGATGGCAGTGTTGAGAAGTATAAGGTCAGATTGGTTGTGAAGGGTTATTCACAAGTGGAGGATATAGATTATGGTGAGATCTTCTCTCCCATTGAAAAGTTGACATATATTCGATTCCTGTTGTCTCTCGCAGTAGCTTATGACTTGGAGGTAGAACAGATGGATGTGAAGACAACTTTCCTTCATGGTGACTTGGAGGAAGAAATCTACATGTCATAGCTAGAGCATTGCATGGTGAAAGGTAAAGAAAATTTGGTTTGCAAACTTAAGAAGTCTTTGTATGGTTTGAAGCAATCCCCTAGGAGATGGTACTTGAAGTTTGATGCATTTGTGTTGTCAATTAGATTTGTGAGATCAAAATCAGATCACTATGTGTATTATAAATTTGATGGTGATCGTATTCTCATTGTTGCACAGTATGTTGATGATATGTTGCTCATTGGGAAGAGTAAGAATATGATTTCTAATTTTAAATCTTACTTGTCAACTTAGTTTGAAATGAAAGATTTAGGGGTAGCTAGGTATATTTTAGGAATGGAAATCAGAAGAGACAGAACCAACATAAAACTTTGGTTAAGCCAGAGTAAGTATTTTAAGACCGTGTTGGATAGATTCAGCATGGGAGATTGTAGACCATTGTGTGTTCCCATTTCTTTGGGGACAAAGTTGTCTTTTGAGGATTGTCCAAAATCTCCTAGTGAGGTGGAGGACATGAGTAGAGTACCTTATGCTAGTGTTGTTGGCAGTGTGATGTATGCTATGGTCTGCACAAGACCAAACATTGCCCAAGCAGTGGGAGTCCTTAGTCGATTTATGGCTAATCCTGGATGGGTTCATTGGGATGCAGTTAAGTGAGTGTTCAGATATTTGAGGGGTACTTCAAAGTATTCCATTTTCTATTATGGTAATGTTTCAGGACCTTCGCATTCTATTGATATTCATGGATTTGTGGATTCAGATTAGGTAGGTGACATTGACAGCAGGAGATCCACTAGTGCTTATGTGTTTACATTGTTTGGTGGTGCTATTAGTTGGATGAGTAAGCGACAACCTGTTGTTGCTTTGTCCATGACAGAAGCTAATTATATGGCAGCAACTCATGCTTGTAAGGAAACCATTTGGCTTAAGAGATTATGTTCAGATATTGGTGTTGATGGAGGTCAGATAACGATCAGTTGTGACAGTCAGACTGTGATTTGCCTTGCAAAGAATCTAACTTTCCATGCTAGAACCAAGCACATTGATGTTTATTTTCACTTCGTGCGAGACATGGTTGAGGATGGAAAGGTAAATTTGGAGAAGGTAGATACTTTGAAGAATATTACAGATGCATTGACGAAACTAGTGAGCACAGAGAAGTTCAGATGGTGTTCAGAGTCTATGGGCCTCTCGGCCTATAGCAGTTAAATCATGTTTTTCTATTTGGCTCTAACTAGGTGTTCGACAAGTGGGAGAATGTTGGGAATTAAAGTGTCTCAACCTTGGTAATTCTCCACATTTGTAATGTTTGTATTTATTATTTAATTGCCTATGTTGTAAATATTTGAAAATTCCATATTGTCATGTTGTGGGATGTGGCACAGTGATGTGTCAATCCTACATGGAATATGACAACTTGTTATTTTGTCCTCACATGAGGAGATAGGTGTCCCACTTAGTGGTAGGAATATTCTTCCATGTGTCAGCATCTTTCATGTTGTGTAAGGAATGTTTGACTGAAACGGTTATGATGGATTCCTATGACGAATCTATGACATGTAAGAGTCAGAAATAGAAGGTTGTAAGATAGGTGATGACATGTGTCATGAAGCATCTTTGAATAAGGCATATTTGGCTGCCCCAAGGTGGAATATGACATGTTGTAAGAGAATATGCTATTTATAGCATGTGTATGACAGATTCTCTTACAACTGTAAGTTGTAACCGCTATGACAGATTCTATGATGGTCGTAAGTATCATAAGAGCATCTGTCATAGCCCATTTTGGAAATAGGTGACCTCTTTGGGATGGGGGCTGTGGACAAGTGTCAAGCACATTCTACAATGTTGACCAAGTGTCCCTAGGCATGGGTTTTGGTCCAAGAAGCCATGTTGGATGCCCATTCCAAGATAGGTCCAATATTGCCTTGTATTTCCTATTTATACAGGTGCTTGGAGATAGAGTTTGTATCACAGGTTTACAGGTACAATTATGCTGCCAGATTGACTCCAGACACGAGTGTCAAAGACCATTGAAGCTTGCATTACAAGTGTATTGTAAACATTCTTTCAGATTTGTTAATACATTGTGCAGGTTTCTGAGTGTGGGGTTTTTCACCTGATAAGGGTTTTCCCCACCGTAAATCTTTGTCTCTCTTCTTCTGTCTACTTTCTAGCTCTTGTGTTTTACTGCAATATCTCATGTTAATGGTTTAACATTGCTATAATAGTTAGGATAAATTTGAATTTGCATATCCCTCTCCTCATTAGATTAGTGTAGGAAGCGATTTCAGCACACCTAGCTTCCTTTCAACTTGAAAACCTAAGGTACACTCTGCATGTTAAACCCTAAATCTCATAGCTATAACCCTCTAAAATGTGTTTCATGTCAAATTTACTTGATTGGTTTTTAATGAGTTTGAGATGACTTTGAGCAATTTATCTATCCTTTGTTTTTTAATCCCCAAAGCTTGTTCAAAGTGCATTTTTTGGGGATGTTGGGTTATTCATTTATCTTCATTTCGTAAGTCTTCCTGATGGTTAGGGATATGTCCATTAATACGAGGAAGTCTCATTTGATCCCATATCCTGCTAATTCACTACTCCTATCATCTCACAAAGATTCAATACCAATGTGGATGTATCTTGTTTGAGTCTAAAACATCACTTTATCCTAGGATCCTCATAACCCCCGCAAGTCTAGCATAAGCCATTTTTCTTGCAAAATTATCTTGAAGTTACTTGGTAGGAGTGTATTGTTGATTCGAACATATCTAATAATGGGTTGAAGTCCCACTAAACCTTAAGAGCTCATTCGTATGTGGATACCCGGCCTAGTTCACGATATATCTGGGATACCCCGATATCTCCGTCGAACCCTTTTGTATTCATCCTACGGAGGTTTTCTCAAGATGAGGATGTATCCCAAGGAAGGTCATATTCTTGCAAATGGACACCATGCCATTTCTCTCTCAATTCCTTTGGGAATCTTGATCTTTGCCTAGTTGATATGAATAAAACCATTTGCAGAGATATGTTTGATATATATGTGTGTGTGTCTGTGTGTGTCCCAAAGGTCCCTATAATCCTGCAGCATCCCTAGAGTCCCAAAAACCCCCTAAAACTCAATAAGAGTTGTACAAGTGGAGTTTAGGCTTGTATAGGAAGAATCCAGGATACCTATTAATCCCACCTATTAATCCTTACCTTTTAGAAACCTTGGTAAATTTATATCTTTGTGATGAGGGATTTATGTGGTGATTGATCATTGTGTTTTCCAAAGCAAATTTGTAATCAAGGGATAGGTCATTTCCAGATGTATTCAAGATTCCCATAATTTGATGGAAGCAATGTTTTCACCTCTAAAATGATATCATATGAGAAGTAAGTTACATTAGTTGAAATAGTGATATCTTATGTTTTACAAGACATTGGTAAAACTATATTTTTTGAATGGATTATCTGTTTTAAAGTGAAAATTGCATATGCATTCGTTTAAATTTTAATATCATGTTATGCATGAAACCTCCACAAAGTCTTCAATTCTAGTATAGTGAATGATTTTATTTTTTCCTAGAGAGGATTGTTTTTTCATTAATGTGTTGTTGTATGTGAGATTGCTGCACTAACCTTGGAGTAGGATCTTTTATGTCGAAGGTTATTTATTAAGAATTCTATATAAATGTTTCGACTGAACAAGATGAAGTATGAGTTCAAAGGAGTCTTCCTGGCTTCTAAGGTCATCTCCAACTGGAATAATATAGCAGATAAAAATTAAGGGCATGTGGACCTAGAGGAATTCAAAGATAAGATGTATGGGGCAATCCTACAAAGTTGGCCAAGGAATTAGTGGACAATGGTATAGCTCAAGTTGCAGGGTTTCCAACATTGGTGTAGTGTTAAGAACTAATCATGGAGTGTAGAGAACACTATGACCCCGTGTCAAGGAGGATCATAGCACCATATGGAAGAGTGATAGTTGATCTATCTCTTGAGGCCATATTAGAAGCATTTAATATTCTTACTTATCCTAAAGTGACTGAAATGACTAAAGATTATGGGCAAGCTATTTATGACCAGGGGTCTGATAAATGCAAAAAAATCATGAACGATAATTGAATGAAGAAGTCAAGGGCTGCTCTTTCTAAGTTTCCAAAGAACCTAACTGGAGTGACTTCATCACTGAAATCAATGACTTGTAACTTTATTAAGCAGAGCAATGGGAATTCCATTTGCCTCCGCCTTTGAAGGGTGGATGTTTAGTCTTATTGAGGAGGTTATAAATGCATAAAAGAAGATATATTGGTCCAAGCTCATTAGTGACAACACTCATACCCAATTAATGGCCCTGGGAGATACAAGAATCTTTTACATGACATCATATGTAGTGTACATGTTGGCTAGAAAATTTTCATACCCTAGGCTAACTAAACTTGGGAATGTTAGCAATGTTGATGGTGAAATGAAAGTATATGATTGTTATCAAAAATTGCAACTGGAGCATTCTTGGTCACATTAAAAAGGGTTAATGATGCATTAACCATGCATATAACAAGGATGTTACAAGGGGATTTGAGTAGGAGATTGTCAGTTCCTGCAATGGATCTAGTTAAGAATTTTGGATATTGGTTTATCCAATTCCCCAAGTTTACTTATCTAAGAATAGAGGGTTTCGCTAGAGCACCCTACAAGCTTCCTAAATACCCCATAGATAAAATGGTGCTATTGGAGTTGACAAGGCAAATCTGCAAGTCACACCAACTTCTGAAGGAATTGCATAGGGTTGTCATGTCATTTCCCTTCATTATGGGTAAAGGTTTGTTTGCATGTCCAACGTCATTTGCTATAGAAGAATCAAATGTTGAGATACAAATGTATCATCTCCTTTTTTACAAAGCTAGGAAATATTTTGACCCATTTCATAAGTTGGAGAAAAATGTGGGCAAACAATGCTATCATGAGGAACATTTAGAAGACTTCTAGTTTAATTGTCATGATGACTATAAAGTTAGGAAGAGGAAATGTTCTAGGCTACTAGTGGATTACATCAAATAGTTTGGTATAATAGCAATTCTTGATCAATTAGTGGAAAATGGTGAATTAGTCCAAGAAACTAAGCATGTGATAGTCTTTGGCCAACCTACCTCTCCCCCTGATTGGGTAGAAGAAGTAGGTTCTTTGGAGGAGCTAATAAAAGATAACATATGGTATAGTAAGAACTGGGTGGACACACAAGTAGCTCATCTGGTAGCCCAAAGGGTTACTTTGACATAGACCCCACTATAGCCAAGGAGGATAAGGGTGTCTAAAACCCTCGATGAGGAAGTACCTTCTGTAGAAGGAGTCTCTAGTCCAAGAGGAGAAGCAACAGAAGTTGACAGCAAGCAAATTGAAGAACAAAGAGTAGTATCACCTCCTTCTAAAGACAAAGGGAAGGGAAAGGTAAATGTAAATAAGAAGCATCCTCCCACCCAGACTAGGATGAGGGGAAGTCAGAAGGTTCTTTTCAAGGAAACCAAGGTGTATAAAAGAAAGAATGGTTAAGAAGAAGAAGGTGAGGAAGAAATAGAGTGGCAGCTGGTACAAAAGCCAAAGAGAGGGAAAAATGATAAAGCTCCTCTTGTCACACCACCAACAAAGCTACCTCCTACTTTTATTTATGTCACTCTCACCATGCCCATCTCATAGCCTATCACTACCTCCATTCCTTCCTCTATCAGTTTCACCTCTTCTTCTTCCTTGCCATTGTCTACTTCACTTTCCACTTCCATCCCTACATCATCCATTTCTATGGCTACCACTATTGCATCCTCTTCACCATCTATCCAAATCACTTCTACCATTCCCATGACCATCCCCATGCACTCCATTCATGTGGTATCTTTACCTATGCTTGCATCCACTTCCTTTTCTTCCATCTCATTTCCTTCTACCTCTTTACCCTTGCCATTTTCTTCTCTACAACAGGTGCAAGTACCTATCCCTGCTGCTATGCCTACCATTTCCACCCTTCCATCCATTCCAATTATTATCCCTTCTTCCTTCACTTCTCAGTTTACTCAAGCTTTCCATCTAGAGGTTGCCACTTATGTTCTTTTGGAAGTAAGCAAGGCTGTGATAACCCAAGCTAGTGTTTCTCACGATGCTCCTCTTTAACCTCATAAGGATTTGGAACTCCCATTTTTGGAGGGCATTGACAATGTGTACAAAGATATGGAAGAACAAAATATTATCAATGAGGACATCGAGACCACTTTGGTTGTATAAAAGGATGCCCCTAAAGAAACCATAGTTATACAGACCAATATTGATTAGGATGTAGCTACATTCACAAGGATATAGAAGGAACCCACCAAGTAATTACAAGAGGTTGTTAATGATTAGTCCACAAGCCCCCCTAAATAAATAGAACAAGTAGAGACTCAAGAAGATGTTTTATTGATTGAGCAAGTGTCAACACTTGTCTCCACTCATAATAATGAAGTTGATCCAAAGGATCAATCCAGGGAAGAAGAGGTAATAAATAAGGACTCAAAACAACAAGAAGTTCCCATCTCTTTTCCTCAGCAACAATGAGTAGTAGACACTTTTAGTGATTCTTCAGCCCCTCAATGGCTACAAATAAGGCTGAAGCAAAAACAACCAGTAGTTGAGACTCCTACCTTGGATCTGGAAAGCTTTCTTAATAGTATTGAAAAGCCTAAAGATAAGAAGAAAGCTAGGGTCAATCCCATATCACAAAAGATGCTTCAGGTTCTAGAATTGTAGAGATTGCTACACCCATTATTGATAAAGACAATAGGGATCTTAGACTAGAAGAATTTTAGATCTCTATTGTTAACCTTGGGAACCATAACCCAAGAAATCAAAGAGTTATAGGGCTCTGTGACCACAATTGTTTAGAGAATGCACAGGGATGAACTAACAAATAAGTAATTAAAGGACCAGATTGTAGAATTACATGCATTTATTAAACACCTGATAGGTCCTATGTAGTAGGATGATGGCACTGTAGTTCCTCCAGTGATCCTATCTCCACAAGAGGTAGATGAATTTGATAAAATGAAACATATGGCCTAAGCAACCTAGGACTGGCTTGATGAAGTATATGACAGAGGGTGCCAAGCTCTAGATGAGGCAATTTAGGCCCAAAAATATTTTTATTCCCTAAAGGAGAATATGAACTCTCTCCTAGAGGATTATAAGGAAAGCAAAGAGTATCATTCCCAGATGTTTCCTAGAGTGGAAATGCTTTGCAAACTATCTCCATAAAATTTGTTAAAAGAGAATATTATAACTAAAGATAGTTTGAAATTAGCTTAATACTAGGTATAATCCATGAAATATTGGAGGGAAGCAGCTGACAAAGCCGAGTAGGAGGCATCACATGAAAAAAAAAAATCTTGATATTTTATGTGATTGCTCAAACTTACTGAGTGATTTGGTTGGGCTATGTGTTGATGAAAAAATTAAAATGGAAGTTGATTTATCCAAGCAACGATTGAAGCAGTTGCTATAGGGAGGTTTGTAGGAGACTCCTTGTGATTTTAATATGGCTAGCCTCAATGCTACTGCTTGATTCAAGTATTTAATCAAGAGTTTCTAGAAGGGTACACATAGCAGGAAATCTTCCTTCAATGTTTTTTCCAGAACTTATGATACTCAAAGATTTAGGTTGAATTACACACAAAATCCTCTCCCTGAAGCCATAAATCTGTTGCATGTGTCAAATTGGTGTTTTCATTGATGTCAACATATCCTTTTTGTCATTAGTGTCAACTATATCTTATTCTATTACTTGTTTATAAGACTTGTATGTTGAGGATATTGAGAAAATTAGCCTCTCTGGAAGGAACAAGTGAGTTACAGAGAAGTACAGTACAAACAGTGAGTTGTATGCTGAAGAACAGTCTGGTAAACTACTTCGCATTCACTTCTGCTTGAAGATCATGGTCTATAGATTGGAATCAAGTTAGAGGTATGACTAAGGATGCTACATTCTAGGTTTGAACCCTCCGCATGAAGATTTGAGTGAGTTGTGTTCACCAGAGTAAAACCTACTTTTTCTATAAGTTTAGTTGGGACAAGAAGAAAGTATTCTTCTCTGCATTCCTCTGCAATAAAGTATTTTGCTCTATGGTTCTAGAAGGAAGTCTGGGATAATGTTAAGTTCCTCTAGTTGTAATGGTTCATGGTTTGGTGGTCCGCAAGCTATCTTTCTTTCATGACAGTTGAAGACAGTGAAGTTCATGTGTCCTGGTGAGAAGATTCCTATGGATAAAGTGGTTAAGTTTTGTGCAGTTGCTCTTGATGATTATAACGTGCTTGTGGATGTCTCCTAATCATGTTCCTATCTAGACTTTGGTCCACGTTAAGAAATTGAGATTGTGTTTGAAGATTGTTCCCAAATAATGTAGCGTGTAACTAGTCTTGGCCGACCTGGTTAAACCCAATGATTGCGGAGATCTCTGGAAGATTGTGGAAGTGTGTTGTGGCATGGAAGATCATGTTTGAGTCCCAGCTAAGGCATGGCATGATCCACATTTCATTTCCTTTGCACAATGTTGTAATAGGTCAAGACCTATTTTGTAAATGTTTGTAATACCGACCTTAGAGATTGTTCCAATGGTTGATGATTGTGATGCCGACCTTGATGATCATTCCATGGTTGATGCAGTGTACAAATACTTGTAGTTGAGTCATGGAAAAAGTGTCCTTGAGCAGAAATGAAAAGATATTAAGAAAGGTCCAAAAGGCAGAGTAGAGAAGAGGCAGAGGAAAGAAGAGAAAGAAAAGAGTAGAGGAAGAGCAGAGCAGGGGAATTATTATACTTCAGTCACAAATATAGAAAGGTGTTGATCATGGCAGTGAGTCTGGCAGTAAGCCACTAGTAGGGTTTAACTGCCCTCAGGATTTAACAACCCTTATTGTAATCTTGCTAGGTTTAGGGTTGAGGCAGTGAGCCTACTAGACCTAGTTATTCTTCATGGCAGTAAACTAGTATGTTTAGGCTCATAGAGTGACCAAGCTTGAACATCATTATTTCAAGATTGAAATATATATTGAGAGCTAATCCTCTCCATGGTTTTTCCCCACCTTGGGGTTTTCCACGTAAATCTGGTGTCTCTTGTGTTTGATGTTGTATCTGTGGTTAAGTTTATGATTTCATGCACTCATTGTTAAATCATAATAATTATGGATAAGTGATGAATGTTTAATTGTAGAAAGTGTTTAAGTTTTTGTGACAACTGATTCACCCCCAGTTGTCTAGCGCATATCAACAATTGGTATCAAGGCCAAGTTCCTCTGAAGAAATTTTAACAACTTGAGGAAGATCCAAAATATCTTACAAGAAGGAAGCGTCGCATTTTGATGGAATGAATTATGTTCTCTGGAAGGCTTGGATGAAAAGCCAGCCTCTTTCTCTTGGTTACAAAGTTTGGAAAGCTATAGAAACAGAATACACCATACCTCCAAATGGTTCGACGATTGAAGATGAAATCAAAGAATATGAGATAGATATCAAGGCAAAGGATGCTTTGCTAAGCTCATTAACCGACTCAATATTGATGAAATTTGTGGATCTTGAAACTACAAATAAGGTATGGGAAAAGTTGAAAAATCTGTATGAAGGAGATGATTCTGTGAAGGAAGCCAAGTTATAAAGTCTGAAAGTGAAATATGAAAGCTTGAAGATGAATGATGATGAAAACATATCAACCTTTATGCAAAGAGTTGATGAACTTGTTACAGGGATAAAAGCCATAGGCGGAACTCTCGAAGAAAAGGAAGTTATGAAAATTCTCAGATCTCTGCCCAAGTCCTACTATCACAAGGTAGCCGTGATTGAAGAATTCATGCAAGTAAAAATGGTTAACAGAGATCAGTTGCTTGGTAAGCTTATTGCCTTTGAAATGAGGGAGTTTGATGATGCTCTGCTGAAAGTTGAGATGGTCTTCAAAGCCAATACTCCTAGAAGTACTTCCAGATTAGAAAAGTATAAGGTAGAATCCAATAATGAGTTAGATGAAGTTGAAGCCAAATTTGTGGACAGACTGCAAATAGGATCCAGTAAGTATAAAGGCAAATTACCTTTCAAATGTTTTTCCTATGGTAAAGTAGGTCATTTTGCTTTCAGATGTCTTGAAAGAATTGAAAGAAATAGAAGATATGAGAATAGGCCTAGGACCCAAAAGAAGTGTTATTATGTTGAAGATTTTGATGATGATGAAGGAGTATCAGATAATGGTGAACCAGATAATGCTAGTTCCTCTATAAATGAATGCTTGTTCAGTGCTATTAAGGAAGATCCCATGTCTACTAATTCTTCTAGTTGTGTGAAGGAAGAAAAACCAATGGAAAGTGCTTTGGTTGCTCAGGTCATTAAGGACAAGGATCAATGGGTTATTGATAGTGGTTGCTCTCACCACATGACTAGTGACAAAAGTAAGTTTGTGAGTTTGGAAAGCTATGATGGTGGACTGGTAAGGTTTGGAGATGATACAGCTCATAGGATTTGTGGGAAAGGATCTATTTCTTTTGATGGAAAGCATAATACTGAAGATGTCTTGTATGTGAAAGGATTAAAGCACAATCTTTTGAGTGTGGGTCAGATGTGTGACAAGGGTTATGATTTAAGCTTCAAGGACAATGGATGCAAGATCAGGGAAAGCTCCAGAATAGTCATTACAACTGGTAAGAAGACCAGAGGTAATATCTATGACTTGAAAGGAACCGAGAACTTTTGCTTGTTAATTCAAACTGATGAGAGTTGGTTATGGCATAGAAGGTTGTGTCACATAAATTTTGAAAATATTATGAAGATAAGTACTATACAGATTGTTAGAGATTTGCCTAAGCTTGTGAAGCCTGCTAATCCTATTTGCAAGGAGTGTCAATTTGGGAAACAATCAAGAACAAGTTTCAAAAGCAAGGACCAATCGGTTGGAGGACTACTTGAGCTAGTGCATATAGATTTGTGTGGATCTACCAGAGTAAGAAGTTTGCAAGGAGACATGTATTTCATGTGCTCATTGATGATTATTCTAGAATGACTTGGGTCAGCTTTTTGAAAGAGAAAGTTGAAGCTCTAGATAAATTCAAGGCATTTAAGACAATGGTTGAAAATGAGATGGATTTGAAAATCAGATGCTTGAGATCTGATAGAGGAGGAGGGTTCACATCAAATGAGTTCAATTTATTTTGTGAAGAACATGGAATAAAGAGACAACTATCTACTCCCAGAACCCCACAACAAAATGGAGTTGTTGAAAGGAAAAATAGAATAGTTCAAGAAGCTGCTAGAACCATGATGAAGGAAGATTATCTTCTGGAAGCATATTGGAGAGAGGCAATTCACACCACTGTATATATCCTAAACAGAGTTCAAGTAAAAGGTAATAGTTCAAAGACTCCTTATGAATTGTGGCATGGTAGAGTTCCTACTGTGAAATATTTCAAAGTTTTTAGTAGCAAATGTTATATCAAAAGAGAAGAAGATTTAAGCAAGTTTGATGCTAGATGTGATGAAGGAATCTTCCTTGGTTATTCCACCAAGAGCACAGCCTGTCGGTACTATAATAAGAGGCTGAATAAGATCATTGAAAGTGCAAATGTTAAAGTTGATGAATGTAAGGAAAGGTTTCTAGAAACAAGTGAATATGAGTTAGATGATCTAGATGTTTCAGAAGTGGTGCAGCATGAAGACAGCCCAGATGAAGAAGAACAAGCTCCGGTAAGTGCTACCAAAACTCCAAGATATGTAAGAATTAGTCATTCTGAAGATCAGATCATAGGAGATAAGAGCAAAGGGATCTTAACTAGAAGAAAAGTTGCAGAGGAACAAGTAAAGCTCTTTCTGATTTCCAAGATTAAACCTAAAACTGTGGATGAGGCTTGCAAAGATGAGAATTGGATAAAGGCTATGGAAGAGGAATTGATGCATATAGAGAAGAATCGGACTTAGGATCTTGTTCCCAGACCAGCAGACAAGAATGTAATTGGTACAAAGTGGGTCTTCAGAAACAAGATGAATGAGAATGGTGAAGTGGTATAAAACAAAGCAAGGTTGGTATGTAAAGGATACACTCAAGTTGAAGGAATAGACTTTGAAGAAGCATTTTCTCCAGTGGCAAGGATTGAAGCAATAAGAATGTTTTTGGCTTTTGCAACATATAAATATTTCAAGGTTTATCAAATGGATGTGAAGTCTACTTTCTTAAATGGAGAGTTGGAAGAGGAAGTCTATATAGAACAATCCAAAGGATTTCAGTCATCAAATCAGGGTGACATGGTATGCAGATTGAAGAAAGCTTTGTATTGATTAAAACAAGTCCCTAGGGCATGAAATGCATGGTTGGATAGGTACTTGATATAGACAGGGTTCAGTAAAGGTACTACAAATAGCAATCTCTACTTCAAGATCAATGATGAACAAACCCTAATTGTTGCAGTTTTTGTTGATGATATTATATTTGGAGGCAATGAAGGTATGTGCTCAGTTTTTGTTGGAGAAATGCAAAATGAATTTGAAATGTCTATGTTTGGAGAGATGAATTTCTTTTTAGGTCTGCAAATAAGTCAATCAGATAAAGATGTCTTCATTTCTCAGTCTAAGTATGTGAAAGAGTTGTTAAAGAAATTTGGGATGGAAGACTCTAAACCAGTATGCACACCTATGATAACTGGTTGTGAGTTGAGCAAAGATGATAACTCACCCATGGCAGACTAGAAAAAGTATAGATCTATTATTGGAGGATTACTTTATCTGACTCAAACCAAACCTAACATAATGCATGCAGTATGTCTTGTGGCAAGATTTCAAGTAGAACCCAAGGAATCACATGTGACGGCAGTCAAGAGAATTCTAAGATATTTAAAAGGTACAATAGATTATGGTTTGTGGTATCCTAAGGACTATGACTTTACTCTCAGTGCATATACTAATGCAGATTAGGCCAGAGATGTGGATGACAGAATAAGTACAAGTGGAGGTGCATTCTTCTTGGGAAAAAGATTAGTATCTTGGTTGAGAAAGAAATAAGATTCAATAACCATGTCTATTGCAGAAGTAGAATACATTGCAACAGCATGCAGTTGCACTCAAGTGTTATGGATGAAGCATACTTTGGAGGACATCAAAATTGTGTATGAAGATCCCATTGCAATCTTTTGTGATAACACAAGTGCCATTAACATATCAGAGAATCCAATGATACATTCAAGGACAAAGCACATATCCATCAGGTATCATTTTCGTGTATGAAGATCCCATTGCAATCTTTTGTGATAACACAAGTGCCATTAACATATCGGAGAATCCAATGATACATTCAAGGACAAAGCACATATCCATCAGGTATCATTTTCGGAGAGAAAAGGTGACAGAGAATGAAGTCAAGTTGGAATATGTTTCTACCAAGGATCAGATTGCAGACATTTTTACCAAGCCTTTGCCTAAGGATAATTTTGAGTATCTCAGAGAAAAGTTAGGGTTTATCATCCCTCCTGCTCTAAACTAAGATGCACAGTAGTGCATCAGTTTGAAGGTGCTCAGAGGTTTGGATTGATACTTTTTAGGGCTACTTCTTAGGGGGAGTAGTCAAAGAGTTCAGAAGAGAGATTAGATTAGAGCAGATGAGTGCAAGTATGTGCCCTTTGCCATTGGTGTCAAAGGGGGAGAGAAGTCATGTGAAAAACTTAGAGTGCAGATGTGTAAGAGAAAGGGGGGAATTTTGGAGAAATAAAGAGTGCAGGTGTGTAAAGAGAAAGGGGGAGAATCTTGTCTTGATGGTTGTTGCAGTTTTTCACATCATATGTTGCCATTAATGACAAAGGGGGAGATTGTTGCAAGTATGTGCCTAATCAGTGTTGTCATTGATATCAACATATCCTTGTTCTCATTAGTGTCAATTGTATCTTATTCTATTACTTGTTTAGAAGACTTGTATGTTGAGGATATTGAGAAAATTAGCCTCTCCAAAAGGAACAAGTGAGTTACAGAGAAGTGCAATATAGATAGTGAGTTGTATGCTGAAGAACAACCCGGTAAACTACTTTGCATTCACTTCTACTTGAAGATCATCATCTGCAGATTGGAAACAAGTTAGAGGTATGACTAAGGATGCTGCATTCGAGGTTTGAGCCCTTTGCATGAAGATCTGAGTGAGTTGTGTTCACCAAAGTAAAACCTGCTTTTTCTATAAGTTTAGTTGGGACAGGAAGAAAGTATTATGTTCCACATCCCTCCGCAATAAAGTATTTTGCTCTGCAATTCTAGAAGGAAGTCTAGGATGATGTTAAGTGCCTTCAATTGCAATGGTTCATGGTTTGGTGGTCCGCAAGCTATCTTTCTTTTATGACAGTTGAAAATAGTGAAGTTCACGTGTTCCGATGAGAAGATTCCTATAGATAAAGTGGTTAAGGTTCGTGTGGTTTCTCTTGATGATTATAACATGCCTGTGGATGTCTCCTAATCATGTTCCTATCTAGACTTTAGTCCATCTTAAGAAATTGAGATTATGTTTGAAGATTGTTCCCAGATAATGTAACGTGTATACAATCTTGGCCGACCTAGTTCATCCCAGTAATTGCGGAGATCTCTGGAAGATTGTGGAAGCATGTTGTGGCATGGAAGATCATGTTTGAGTCCCAACTAAGGCATGGCGTGATCCACATTTCATTTCCTTTGCACAATGTTGTAATAGGTCATGACCTATTTTGTAAATGTTTAT
Source organism: Cunninghamia lanceolata (assembly GCA_027924645.1). Taxonomy (NCBI): domain Eukaryota; kingdom Viridiplantae; phylum Streptophyta; class Pinopsida; order Cupressales; family Cupressaceae; genus Cunninghamia; species Cunninghamia lanceolata. Next base: position 1,721,345 of record BSBN01000684.1, read on the forward strand.
AATACTGATCTTGGAGATCGTTCCAATGGTTGATGATTGTGATGCTGAACTTGATGATCATTCCAAGGTTGATGTAGTGTACAAATACTTGTAGTTGAGTCATGGAAAAAGTGTCCTTGAGCAGAAATGAAAAGATATTAAGAAAGGTCCAAAAGGCAGAGCAGAGAAGAGGCAGGGGAAAGAAGAGGAAGAGAAGAGCAAAGGAAGAGCAAAGTAGGGAAATTATTATACTTTAGTCACAAATATAGAAAGGTGTCGATTGTGGCAGTGAGTCTAGTAGTAAGCCTCCAGTAGGGTTTAATATCCCTCAAGGTTTAACAACCCTTATTGTAATCTTTCTAGGTTTGGGGTTGAGGCAGTGAGCCTGCTAGGCCTAGTTGTTCTTCATGGCAGTAAGCTGCCGGTAGGGTTTAATAGCCCTCAAGGTTTAATAGCCCTTATTGTAATCTTGCTAGGTTTAGGGTTGAGGCAGTGAGCCTGCTAGACCTAGTTGTTCTTCATGGCAGTAAGCCAGTATGTTTAGGCCAGTGGAGTAACCAAGCCTGAACATCATTATTTCAAGATTGCAATATATATTGAGAGCTAATCCTCTCTATGGATTTTCCCCACCTTGGGGTTTTCCATGTAAATTTGGTGTCTCTTGTGTTTGATGTTGTATCTGTGGTTAAGTTTCTAATTTCATGCACTCATTGTTAAATCATAATAATTATGGATAAGTGATGAATGTTTAATTGCAGAAAGTGTTTAAGTTTTTGTGACAACTGATTCACCCCCCTCTCAGTTGTCTGGCGCATATCAACAAAATCTAGTAATTAATTCATTGATGGATCATAGAAGGAAGGACAAGGTGGATGATAAAATTGTTATTGAATATTATGCACCTATTCCCTGAAGATCAGTTTGCCCTAGTTGCCTGCAGCAAGTCAGCTCAGAAAGCCCACTTTTGGAGTGTCCTCCTCTAAAAATGTGTCATTTTCATTTTTATTTGTCAGCTCATCTAAAAAGTGCCTTGTCTTATTTGATGTACCTTGCGAAGTCTAATTTTGTCTTTTTCCTAAAAGTCAAAAGGTCAAAAATGAGTTTGTAATTGTCTTGCCACAAATATTCAATGCTCATGAAATTTGGATCCTTGGTGCTGGATTAATCCTCACCACTCATTGTATGTTGAGTGCTCTTGCCTCCTCTATTTAAATGCAATCATTTTCTCTTGTAAAAGGCTAGCTGATATAGTGAAAAGATCAAGATTTGTTGAGACTATGCCATTTTTTTCAATCAATATAAATAAGAAACATTTGTTGCTATAAAATTATGTTGTTTTATTGATTGAAGATTGGTTTCATGGTTCCTTTCTGTATATTAGATAGAGTTCATTTACAGTTATGATTGGTTATTTTTGATATCTTATGGATCTCATGTTCATACCATTGGTGAATTATTGAGTGTAAGTTAGTGTACATGGTTAGTCTGAACATATTTTAAATTTTAGTTCGATTGTGAACATTTAAGTTACACCAAAATCTGGGTGTTTAATAAATTTTCATGATTGGAAAATCTTTATTTCCTTGAAGATCACACCATTTCTGTGGCATTGTGAGTTGTCTAATTAAGAAGAAACTGGTTTACTTTTTGAGATTTTTCTATTTTTAGTAATTAATTACATCTATGGTTGTCCTTAGGAATTTATAAACCCTTCTCTATTTGCCCATATTTTGCCTTTTTTAATGAGACAGTGAAGCTTAAATTAAAAGAAGCATCAACTACAATGTTGAATTTGATGATAAAATCTATTTTTAGACTTTTGATTTGAAAATTATTCTTGGGTTTTGAAGCCTCTAAAGCATATCATTTGAAACCCTCATTTTATGGTTGTATTATGTACTTGGCCCCTTGTTGAAACAGCAAAAGACATTGAACAACTAAGTTATCTTGTAAGGCCAAGACCTGGCAGTATAGACCTTGGGGTAGTCATTTTCCATTTCTTTGGGATTTGATTCCTTTCAGGAGAGATAAAGTACTCAATATTTTATCTAAGTTGTTGCGTATAAAAATACCCATCAATAGAAGGGTACCCTATCCTTCCAACCTACAAGTAAAAATTATTTTTTCAGCCCTGCGGATATTTTTTTTTAGACAAAAGGTGACTAGCACCTATAAAATATATATTAATATAAATAAAATTTTACAAAATAGCAAGGAAAAAGACACCTGCACTAGCATGACCAAAATACAGAACCCCAAAAATGGGCAAGAACACCTCCTAAACCGTGGCTGGAGACCAAATAGGCCATTGCACAAAAATATAGCAAGGAAATGTTAGAAACCCCAACAAAGCATAGGGGAAGGAAGAGCAACCCAAACGAAAATATTAGACGTATATACAGTAGAAAACACTGATCAAAATATTAAGCATCCATAGTATCATTTAGATCTTGAAGCAGATAATTCACACCACCATCGCCAACACCATCACCATCCTTGATTGGAGAACTGGGAGGATGCGAAACATGAGGATGAAACTGAGAAAGAAGCAGCACCACTTGAAACTTTGCATCCACAAGATTACCAAGCACCTCTCCAATATCATTACTATGAGCATGAAGAGAGAAATGCAGAATATCCTCACATTCATGGTTAATGGCCACCCTCAAAGCATTGAACACACAATTATGAACAGAGGTATGCATGACTTGGCATTTTGAGAATAACCCTCCAATCAATTCTTTAGACTTAAACATGTCATAGTTCTGGAAGGCCATTTCCAGCGATTCCTCAGAAAATAGAAAATGATGTACAAATTTGTTGACCAGAAGCCTTACCAGGTTAGGATCTTGAGACATGTCCATTAAATTCGAGGCAAACACAAAGAAAATCTTAATTTTTGCCAATTAATTTTTTTAATTTTAAAACCTACAAAATTTTAGATGTTCAAGTCAACAAGTCATGCAAATTATCCTGTCAATCCATATAGTATAGACTATATGAATCAATACAGCCATATCGATCGACAAGGCATTGATTTGTTGCACCTAACAAATCATTTTTTTAACCACCAAACCCTATGGGGTTTTATGTTGATTTATAGGGTTTGGGCCTTTCAAACTCAACAGTGAGGTCTATTATTCTGTAGGATGCTCCTAGCATAAGTTCACCCCTATATCTCTCTAAAAAGGAGTAAAAACCTGCAAGATCAAGATAACAAAATCCTACAAATACAAAGATTAGATGAGGGACAAGGTCCCCACAAAGTCTCCAAAATATATAGATAAAATGCAAATTCAAAGAAAATAGAAAGCATGCAAATATAATCTATTTAACCTATATTAAACCATAATCACCAATTGAGCTAAAGAGAGATTTAAAACATAACAATGCTAGATACATTCTACCATTGTTTACCCTCTTTGTTGAAGTTGATTTGCTCAAGATGCAATAGATGTGGTTTCTCACACATTTGTGTAAGCTTCTAGCAGCATGTACTTGTGCTCTTCATCAATTGTTTGTTTTTTGATATAGGATGAGGTCAAGTTTATAGATTTTTAATTGTGAATGGATTGATAAGGAGAAGTGTATATGCTTAATTTATAACAAAATGCATTTAGAGATAAAAATAATATTAAACCCTTTATTCTAAATTAAATCATACCGCCGATTGACCTAAAGTTGCATGCAAAATACTGAAAACAATAAAAGATCTCACCAATTTAACCTTGTTTCACCAGCGATGGTGGTTATGCTCTAGGATTTATGATTGAAAGAAGTAATATGAGGTGCTCAACTTAGCAATTCATAAGTTTGCATTCAAATGTTCGATATGATTATGGCTTGCAAAAGGTTTAATTTATAGTTTTTTTTTAATGAATTGATAAGGATAAGATTTGTTAGAAAAAACAAGATGAGGATGAGGATAAATCATGAAGAAGATATGATAAGATATTTATTTTAACTAGTTGCACACTAAGAAATAGAAATAAATCAAAAGGGGTAAGATAAGATGAGAAAGGATAATTAATTTAATTAATTAGATGCACATGAGTTAGAAATGGAAAGAAATCAAAGGGGATATATGAATGGATAATAAGCTAATTAAATAAAGATTTATTTTATTTAATTAGTATTTGGAATATTTAGAAGAATGAATTAATTATAAATTATTTAATTAATGTTATGAAAATGATTAGGTTTGATAATTAGGTGATGATAATGTGGGAGGAATTAGGTGGCATTAGGACATGGTTAAATTTCGGTGTCTACACTTTTCCCCTCTTTGAGATGGTGTTGCAAAGTAGCATCATTTCAAAGAAAAATAAAATATAGCACTTAATTGGATTAGAAGAATATTTTGATCTGGAAGAAAATGGTTGGATTAGGGATGATGATGCCCCAACCACTTGAAGTAGGAGTGATGAGGATGAATGATGGTAGAGATAATGATGCCCCCTCGAGAGGGTAGGTAGGTTTAAAGAACATGGGTGTGCTCTCGAAATGGATGAAGATGATGTTAATAAAGATGTGAAGAGATGACTGAAATAGAAAGATGAGGATAGAAGATTGGATGGAGAAAATAGATTAAAAGTTAATAGACATAAATGATTAAAGGGGTAAGGGAAAAGAGATGAAAATCAAAGATGAATGATGAATGTTGATAATGTGCAATTAGAGAATGATAGATGAATGGTTGGATGATGAAAGGAATATTTGGATTGAAGAAGAGGATAGAACTAACTAGGTGATAAAGAATGAATGATGACGGATAAGAGTGAATGATCTTTTTTTTTTGTTGGATAAGTGTGGGAATTTTTAGGCTGGCCCACTCTAGCAGAGGTCACAAGGGGGACCCCCTCCCCATAGAACTACCACCACCACCATAGCACGGATCACCAAATGTGCAGTCCTTGCTAAGTTTTCCACCACTGTAATCATGTCGCTTGTAGTGCGAATTGTCACTGGTAAATCCATCACTATATACCACTACTGCCATGACCATGTCGAGCTGCGAAAGACCAAGATACACCAGAATTTGAACACACTCCACTCAAGAACCACTGAGTGCCAAGAGTCACCTACATAGAGCCACAACCATTTAGAAGCCAAGATGTCTTTGGGGGGATATGAACCTTGGTCTCCACAATAATGACCAAGTGGCTTTAACCACCAGACCACACCCACTCGACAAGAGTGAATGATCTTAAATGTAGGTATTATGTTGATATTTGGTGAGCACCTATTTTAATACAACATGAGATGTTATGCATGAGGGTATAAAGACCAAGGTGATGATGTATCCCATGCATACAACTAACTCACAAAAAGGTCACAAGTAACCCTATACCATATAGCACCATGATGTGGAAGACCCTAATACCATTGTGGTAGGTAGGTTGTAAGGACCGATGCTAATGCAAGATAAAATGATAATGTACACAAGAAAGCATGAATAAAATTATGCAAAGACAAACAAGATTTGTTGCCCCTGGTCAAGCTAAATATCGATGGTTGATTGATTGATGATGAGGATAGCATTGTTTTGATTAAAGGTAAAATAGGTTTTGAAGGGACCTCAAAACCCTTTACAATAGGCTTCCTAACAACAAAAGCACAACCAACCAATAGAAAAACACTCACCTAAGTGAACCCACAACAAAAAAAGGATGAAATAGTAGAAATCCAAAAATTGAAAAAGAGAAAGAACATAATAGCTATAGGTGTTTCAGAGTCTCAGTAGCTTCCATCTCCTGCTGATAGAAGTCTTCGTGTAACTTGACAAAGCCCAACAAATCTTTCTTCTCCTCCTCAAAATATTTCTCTTTACTTGCATAAGTACATGTATTAAGTCCATCCTGATCAATCTTACCACCTTTGTCCTTCCCCTGCACAATTTGTCCTTAATGGAGGTCCTTAAGTTTTTTAGTCAAAATTTTGATACATGTCACACTGTTTTGGATAGTGCATTTACTCACCTTCACCACACATTCTAGGTTTTCTTTAATGGACTTCAAATCATTTTCAAAAGCAGCTACTCTATCACTGGTATCCTTTTTCCACTTTTCCATATTAATCGGTTCCTCCTTAAATCATTACTTAGAATAGTCAAATCCTTCTCAATTTTTTTAAGTTTTGGGATTGCCTCCCATCTCTGCAAATCCTTACATCTTCTTCCCTTAGGATCTAATGCTAACTCTTAAATACTTTATGCAAAATTGGCAACTTGATGTTGATGCCATTTATCTCCACATAAAACCACTTCATCATAAGATGTTGAGAGGCAACCGCTTCCCTCACAGTACCCTGAACATCTAATAATTCATCACGGTTAGAAGCCCTTGAAACCAACTTAGAAAACCCCTCACGAATATGGGGAATAGGGTTTGAGATTGAAGGAAAAGGGATACCAACTTTTGATTCCACTAAGATAGATTTCCCCTTAGCACTATCTCTAACCACTGGAATTGTATCAACTTCTCCAATCTTGTTATGTTCCTCATCAAAATATTGTTCATTACCAGTCCCTAAACCCTCAGACCAGGTGATTTTAGATTTCCCTTTCCCCCTCTTGACAACATGAGGTTTTGGGGTATCAACCTTAAGTTTTCTTTTCTTATTAGAAGTAATTTCCTCCTCAAACTCAACATACTCCAAATCAAAGGAAGGACCATAAAATTCCTTAACTGAGTCCCCTGTATTATCCCCATAATCCTAATCACCATGAGAACCTTCCTCCAAATATTTTGAGGAGGAAGTATCACTGTATTTGACAACCTTAGGCTTAGCTTTATCACCTAGGGTCTCTCTATTGAGAGTAAGAACTTTCATGTGGTTAACAATAAGAAGCATAAGGCCTTGATGGAGGATCACCATGTTAGGTTCCTTTCTACTCTCTCTTATGGAGTGTTCCATGGAAGCAAATAGATAAAATGGGAAAGAAACATGTATTTTGTGATGGAAATGATTTGGCAAAGTAAAGTGATACCCATAGATGGATTTATATCTCCCTTCAAGGGATACATACCTGATAACAGTCTTTGTCACATCTGCCCAAACTAGTTTTAAAGAGTGTGTTCATACCTCGAATGCAGCTTAACTAGCATGTTCCTTTCATCACCTTTGAAGAAAATTTGAAGGGCTTTGTCACTTGCCTTTCTATCCTTAAATACCTTCCTACCTTTTCTAGAAAGACTAGTTACTTGGGCAATAAATTCCTCATTCAACGTGCATTCCCATCCAAACATAGTCACATCCCTATTTTTCCATCCACAAGCAAAAGCCTTAGTAACTGCAGGATCGTGGCCATGAAGTTTTTCTAAATATGGAGTTAAGCTTCCTTCCTCCAATATCTTCTAGACTTGTGGCTTTTGGTAGACCCCAGCATAGTTAGAGGGCTCCACCCTATTTTGATCTTCATCCATATTCTCAAAATTGGCTTCTCCTCTGTTCACAAACACCCTTACAAACACAAGTTTACTATTACAGTTGTGAGAGGATGATAAACAATGTGTATAAGCTCAGAAGATGCTAGAAGCAATCATAACATAATAGGGTGAGTTTCCCATCCCTGTTCATAATTACCTCTCAAGTGGAAGCCACCAACTAAAGAGTAATCATTGCTTAGAGTGAGTTTAATTTGCATATGGATGGAAACAAAATCCTCCTAAATCTTGATATTCTCATTATTAACCACCAAGTTTGCAAATGCATCTGCCACTTTATTACCCCCGTGAAAAACATGTGTAAAAATTGCATCATCGAAGGAATTAACAAGTTTGATGGAGTCTTTGATAAAGGTATCAGTAGTCCAACTTGGATTTTGAATGTCCTTAAGGCATTGAATAATATTTAAAGAATCTCCCTCAACAATAATTTTTTAAACCCTTTAGAGTGTGCAAATTTTATAGCATTAAAAGTTGTTGCTGCTTTGGCATAATGGTTAGACTGAACTCCAAGAGGAAGAGCAATAGCAGAGACAAACTTGCCCTTATCATCTCTCAAAACTCCACCAGAACCAACAACTCTTGCGTTGCCCTTATCAGCCCCATCAAAATTAACCTTTATTCACCCCAAGGGAGGTGGGCTCCAAACCACCCCTTCTCTTGATTTCTTCATACTTTTAAAGGGGGTTGATATATCAAAGTGTAAATTTCATTCCTTCGCAATTTGAAGATATCTAGGAGACACCCCAATTCTAGATTCATTAGAAATTTTCTTAGCAATCCCAATCATAAAATTTTCTTTAGTAGCCATAATGATTCTACTAGCCACGCTATCACCAATGCCAAACTTCTCTCTGAAACTATGATTGTTTCTCTCCTTCTAGAGCCCCCAAGCTGCATGGGGAAGCATAAAGGACCAAAGAAACTTCAAAGAAGGGTTTGATAAGGGTGGTCCACCATATTTTCAATGGATTTAGGAAAGACCCAACTGACATTCCAAAGAAACAACAATTTTTCCCAAACAACTCTCAAGAAGATGCAATCAACCAACAGTGAAAAGCATCTTTAGCATCATTTTCACAAAGGGAACATCTATTGGGAAATTTAAATACCCTTTTAGTGAGATTATCTAAAGTTAGAACCTTATTTTGAGATAAGAACCAAAAGAAAATGTTCACTTTTGGGATCAACTCGGGTCTCCAAACCTTAGCCCCTAAAGAGGGCGGTAGCATTGTTGATGATAACGACCAATGTAAGGATAGTGTTGTTAACTATATGAACTAAATGAGGAATGGGAATGATATATCCTAATGACGATGATTTATGTTGATTAGGTTTGTAGCAAGGGTTGGGAACTAAACCATGGATGCTTTTGGATGATTTTCAAGATTCTTAGCAAGATTAGCATGGATTAAGGATTGCTTGCACTTGGATTTATTGCTTTTATTTTATATAGGATGGTGGCATTGGATTCATTTGGGTGGCTTATAGCTTGATGCCAATGAAAATGGAAAACCTAGTCTAGGGACAAAGAGGATTTGGGATGAAGGGATGGATATATGAAGGGATTGTCGATAGTGAAGGGGATAGATGGGGGATTCATGATAGATGAATGGGGGATTCAAATGTGATCTCCAAGGACTACGTTACATAGGAATAACATGCCCCACTCTAGGTATGTCACTCATGATGAGGTGTTGTGATGGTTGTGACAATGTGTGGTAGGGCAGATAAGTGCAAAGGACGGATGGGTGTATGCCAACAGGTGTCCAAATCATGTTTTAACATTGATGCTCTTGTGATTATCAAGGTTGAAAGTGGGAAGGGAGGATAGATTGGGGAGACAATTGTAATGTGCCCTTTCCTAGATGGTGTTAGTCTATACTTGGTTCCCATAGAATAACCAACATGGTTAGGGAACTCATGAGATGTTCGTTTTGGATGGTTTTAGACTCCTTGGCTAGAACTTAATATTTTAGTAAGTTAGGGTTCAATCGTTCAGGGGATTCAAGATTGGAGGTAGAGCATTTCAATGAGACCTTTCCAATGTCTATAGCTCATTAGATTCTGAGTCCATTTGACCTTTCATTTTAAAGTCTGTAAATTGATATTACTTATTTAATATTTGGACTTTATAATATTGATGTGGTGACTAAGTAAAATGGTGAAAAATGCAAATAAAGTCACTTAAGGACTTGGATGCCTCAAGGAGGATAATAAAGTGAATTTTAAATATCTCAATTCCTTCTCATGTGGATCGACCCTCTAGTGGGAGAATATAAAAGCCAAAAAGAAAAGTGAAGCTTCATTTGTTGACATTCACTTTTTATGATATTTTGGCTCTGCAAAGATGAGGGTTTGAGAGAACCATCCTAGGCTTTTGGCGACAAAAAACTCCATTGATAGCAGCATTTCCTAGGTGTGAGAACCACCCAAAGGTTCTTGTGAGAAGCCATAACAGTGGTTGCATTTGTCCATCAATTTCAATCAGTTTGGAGTTTGGGAGCTTGTCACTGAGGATTTTACAAAGAGATATATGAAGTTTCTTGACACGATAATTACATGGGATTATTGAAGATTGTATTGCAAGTAATTGACTATATTTTTGAGATGTTTTGATGTACTTGGTCCTCATATGCTGGTCGTACTAGTCCAAGACTAGTCATACCATATGGTAGCATTATTTGTGTTTTGAGTGAGAAGTTTGGGTGGAATACACTCACAACAAGGTCACTTCACTAGAGCAGCCATAACAAAGTTTAGTTACTATGATTGGAAGGCAGTTTGGAAGTGTTAGAGGTGTCATATACTCTAGCATGGGTCATACCAACAGTAATATGTAAGTGGGTTTTTAGTGTAGGGTCTATTCTCTTGTTTGTAATGCATTTTGTGAAGTTTTGTATGAGCTGAAAGATTTTTTGTAGCAAAGACAAACGTTTTATTATTGTGCCAATCCATCCTCTTGAAGAATAAGGGAGAAATAAAGTTATTGTTGTTGTTGCATTTATATCAGACCTTTTCATAACAACGAAATGGGTATTGAGATTTTCAATTCTATGACCTTTCATTCATATGGGTATTGTTTAAAATGAATGTTTAAAGCCTTTAGATCGAATATATGTAACTAGGTATCTCTAGTTTTGTATTCTTGCAAATATACATGTATGCATGTGTGTTATGTTATGGAAACAACATCAGAATCTAAGTAGTTTACAACTTAACTACAGAAAACCTTCAAACAGTTGAAAGAAAACTAAACCCAGATCAGTAAATAGAAACATAGAATGGGGTGGGTTATTTTCTCAGATAGTTGCCCCCCTTACAGATTTGACTCGAAAGGGTGCTTTGAATGGTCTACTAGTGCTCAGCAGTGCTTTGACAATTTTAAGGAGGTGATAAGTACTTGTCAAGTCTTGGCCATTCCACACTTCACAAAACCTTTGGAGCTTCAGTGTGATGCCTCAGCAGAAGGCATTGGAGCAGTACTGATGTAGGACAAACACCCCATTGCATTAGAGAGTAGGAAGTTTGAGGGGTGCTAAGAGGAGCTACAGTAAATATGATAAGGAGATGCTAGCCATTTGGCATGCATTGGCTAAGTTCAGGTAGTACCTAGTTGGAGGTAAATTTGTTGTCAAATCTGATCATAACAGCCTAAAGCAATTCCTTAGACAGCAGAAATGGGTCAGTAAACTATAGGCATATGACTTTGACATAGGTTTTTTGTCAAAGGAAAGAAGAACCTAGTTGCTAATGCATTATCTAGGAGACCCTCACTTGTGCACCTTGGGGAGGATTGTAGAGGATTGGAGAGATTTGATTTCTATAGGAGTATGCAAAGGATAAGTGGGCTTCTAGGATTGTTGATGGCACCCTCAATGATGACAGGTACATAGTTGTAAATGACTCGATCATTTACAAGGAGAGAATCTTTTTGTGCCAAGGTCTACTATGAAGCAGAAGATCTTGAGGGCTTTTCACGACTTGCCTATGGCAAGACATCCAGGTTACTTCAAAATCTATAGGCAGGTTAGCGAGCGATTTACTTGGAAAGGCCTCAAGACTGAAGTTTAGAAGTATGTGAGGGAGTGCCTGGTGTGTCAAAAGACAAGCATGAGCACTCTTTCCCAGTGGTTTTTGCATCCCTTACCCATTCTTGAGAGGAAGTGGGATTGCATTTCTATGGATTTCATTACGGGCTTGCCCAAACCCCAAGGCAGGGACTGCATCTTTGTAGTGGTTGATAGCTTAACTAAGTTTACATTTTTTTTGCTATTTCAACCACCTATACAGCAGCTCAGGTTGCTGAATTGTTCTCACTACAACAAATCCCTGTGATTAGCTCCCTTTTTTGCTCCATTTTTTTCCACCACATGTTTTAATGTATTTTTCTCCATTTTTTTGAAAAAGTTGGTGCTATTTATTAGGATGGCGCTACTTTTTGCATTTTTTTGCGCCAACCAGAACAAGTAGGCACTAAATTAGGCACAAATTAGTGCCTAAATTAGCACCAACTTTACTACCTACTTTAGCTCCTACAGTAGCACCACATTTGACGCCTGATTTAATGCCTGATTTAGCACCTGTTTTAGCAACCATGTTAACACCTTATGTAGCGCCTATTGTAGCACTTGTTTTAGTGCCTAATTGAGCACCTAATTTATGGTTAATTGGGTTTAGGAGTATTATTTTAGGGTTTAGGTTTTATGGTTTTGGGATTAGGGGTTAGGTTTAGAGGTTTAGGGTTTAGAGAGAGATAGAGGGACCAGTAGGGAGATATAGAGGAGACCGAGGGGAGAGATAGGGAGATTGAGAGTGAGGGACATGGCCAGAGACATAGGGAGAGAGATTGAGAGGTAGAGGGACAAAGCCGATAGGGAGAGAGGGGAGATGATAGGGAGATAGAGGTTTAGGGTTTAGGGGCATTATTCAGGTTTAGGGTTTATTATTTAGGGTTAGGGGTTTCAGGTACTTAGAGGTTTAGGGTTTAGGGTTTATAGAGAGAGAGAGGAATGATAGGGAGATATAGAGGAGACTGTGGAGAGAGATAGGGAGATAGAGAGTGAGGCACATGCACACGGCCAGGGACATAAGGAGAGAGATTGAGAGGTAGAGGGATGATAGAGATAGGGAGATAGGGGATAGATAGGGAGAGAGATGTTTAGAGTTGCTTGGATTTAGGGTTTAGGGGTTTGGGGTTTAGGGTTGCTCAGGTTTGGAGATAGCTACGAGAGAGAGAGAGATCCTACAGAGAGATAGGCAGAAGGATTGAGAGTTGGTAGAGGGACAATATTACAGATAGGGAGATATATAGGGGTTTAGGGTTTCTCAGGTTTAGGGTTTAGGGGTTAAGGTTCAGGAGCATTATTTAGGTTTACAGTTTAGTGTTTAGAGGTTTAGGGTTTAGTGTTTTGAGAGAGGACCAATAGTTGGGAAGATATAGAAGAGTGAGGTACATGGCCAGAGACATAGCCGGAAGAGATTATAGTGATATATATGGAGAGGTGAAGGACATGGCTAGAGACACAGGGAGAGAGATTGAGAGGTAGAGAGATAGAGAGATAGAGGTTTAGGGTTGCTTGGGTTTAGTGTTTAGGGTTTAGGGGTTTGGGTTTAGGGTTTAGGATTTAGGGGTTAATTAGGGTTTCTCAGGTTTAGGGTTTAGGGTTTATGGGTTAGGGGGTTAGGGGCATTATTTAGGGTTTATATATGTTTTAGGAGTTAGGGGTCAAGGTTTAGGGGCATTAATTATTTAAGGTTTAGAGGTTTAGGGTTGCTTAGTTTTAGGGTTTAGGGACATTATTCAGGGTTTATGGTTGCATGTCAAAAGAAGTCTCTCTCTCTCTCTAAATCCCTCAACCCTAAATAATGCCCCCTAATCCCTAACGCCTAACCCATAACCCCTAAACCCTAAACCTCTATCTCCCTATCTCTCCCTTATCTCCCCTCTCTCTAGCTATCAATCCCTCTACTTCTCAATCTCTCTCCCTATCTCCCTATCTCTCTATGATCTCTTGCCTCTCTCCCCTATCATTCCTATATCTTCCTATCTAGTCCCCCTTATATTAATTCTCCCTCTCCCTTATTGATGAAGGAATTAATGAAATAAGAAAACTTATAGGACTCTCTCTCTCTCTCTCTCTCTCTCTCTCTCTACTCTCTCTCTCTCTCTCTCTCTCCTCCTCTCTCTCTCTCCTCTCTCTCTCTCTCTCCTCTCTCTCTCTCTCTCTCTCTCTCTCTCTCTCTCTCTCTCTCTCTCTCTCTCTCTCTCTCTCTCTCTCTCTCTCTCTCTCTCTCTCTCTCTCTCTCTCTCTCTCTCTCTCTCTCTCTCTCTCTCTCTCTCTCTCTCTCTCTCTCTCTCTCTCTCTCTCTCTCCTCTCTCTCTCTCTCTCTCTCTCTCTCTCTCTCTCTCTCTCTCTCTCTCTCTCTCTCTCTCTCTCTCTCTCTCTCTCTCTCTCTCCTCTCTCTCTCTCTCTCTCTCTCTCTCTCTCTCTCTCCTCTCCTCTCTCTCTCTCTCTCTCTCTCTCTCTCTCTCTCTCTCTCTCTCTCTCTCTCTCATCAACAAAGCAAATGGAAACAAGAAAACTAGGACATGATTAAAAGAGGGATGAGGATATAAATTGGGAGCCGATGAAATGGAAACAAGCTGATAAAACTAAAGTTCATTAGATGGAAGAATAATGAGAGGAGAGGTGGAAAATAGTAAAATAGGGAAAAATTGGTGGGATCTAAAGGGAAATTGGAAAGGAAAAGGAAAATTAGGAAAGCTAGGAAAAGGATTTAACTAGCTAAAAGCTGGTAGATAATATATAGGTCAGAGAGATAGAGAGATAGAGTTGGGGTTAGCGGTCAGGGTTTAGGGGCATTATTTAGCATTTATGAGTTTAGTATTGCTCAAGTTTAGGGTTTAGAGTGTACTAGGGTTTAGGGGTTTATGGTTTAGGGGTATTATTTAGGGTTCAGGGTTTATGGTTTAGGGGTTAAGGTTTAGAGGTTTAGGGTTTAGTGTTTAGAGAGAGAGGACCAATAGGGAGATATAGAGAGTGAGGGACATGGCCAGAGACATAGGGAGAGAAATTTAGAGGTAGAGGAATGATAGAGATAGGGAGATAGAGGTTTAGGATTGCTTGGGATTAGTGTTTAGGGTTTAGGGGTCTAATGGTTTAGGATTTAGGGGTTTAGGGTTTATGGTCGGTCAGGGCCGGGTTAGGGCTTAGGGGCATTATTTAGGGTTAGGAGTTGGTAAGGAAATGAGTGTAACTTAGAATGAACATCTAAGAACAATGGTGTCTTCATTAAATTTAACATTCATTAGATTGCCTCAAAAACACTCACAACTATTCCACAAAGCGGAATCAAACATAGTTCATTTCCAACATTAACCCCTTAGAGGAAAGTACAAGCAACATTAACGAGTTTCAACAACAAGCATTATACAATTTCAATAACAGAACCATTAAACATGAAAGATGGAACAGAAGAGATGAACATGGATTTACATGGGGAAAACCCTTTCAAGTAAAAAAACCTCACTCCAAAAGCCCAGATCACCATTGTATTATTCAATAATAGAAAATATAGTTACAATACAATTCAGGCACTAAGCCCTTTCATGGAGATTAACATCCTGTTCCATCTGGAGATTATTCAGCAGTCACTCCTCTTCTTTCTATCTGTCTCTCATCGCACTATCCTTTGTTACCATAACGGACCAAATAGTTACAAAAGGCAACTGTTTAATTGACAATATTTATGATATGCATTGCCAATACAACGTTGGCTTTTCTATCCTTCTGCCATGTCAAGGAGACCACGTCACCACTGTCAAACCATTCCCAGCACCCCAACTCATAACCATTTCCATGATTGTTCAGATTTGTGAGACCTCAATAGTTCCACATGCACCAGTCAACGACCACTTTTGCAGTTTATGTACATGACCACGAGATAGTTAACTATCAAACTTTTGCTACTGACAAGACCAACAGTCTATTGCTAACAACTATTGAGAAGACCCCTGGCCAATGTCGCATCAGAGTGACCACAACCAATGGAGTGACTTTTTCAAACAGTGCCTGATAGTTATAATCTTGTCGATCCATAACCTCCATCAAACAAGACACAAACCATTGGAATGACCTTTCAAAGCCAGACTGATAACTATTGTTATGCCGATACAGAGCCTTCATCGGAGTGACCCAGAGTGCCGAAGAGAGTCATAGCGACATGTTAGGTCTTGCCAATGTCAACCTTCATTGGAGTAACACGAAGACCCTGTGAGACTCTTACTGAAGTGTCATGTCCCATTGATGCCAAGCCCTCACGGAGAGAAACAAAGCACCGGAGAGACAACTTCTAGTCACACTGATCTCACAAGTCCACCGCACCAAGCCTGTCGGTCCATCATTGGGACAAGTACCTTAGTCCCACCGAAATGATCCAACACTCGTCGATGCCTGTAAATCTAAGACACTATACTCAATTTCCTAACCCCAAAATTAGGAGAACATAATGCTTGTTATATATGGTAGTGTTGCAAAGGTGAGTATGGAATCCTTTATTGTTACAATTGCTGAATGGAGATATGAGGAGAAAGTTCAATGATGAAGGTTCTAAGGATGCCTTGCATGTTTTTCAAAGGCCCAAGGACAAAAGTGGATCTAAAGGGGAATGGTATAAATATCAATCCCAGTAAAGAGGAAATATGGAATCCCTAGGAAGATAAGAGTAAAGTTTTGGAAATATGGAAAAAGAGGACAACTGAAGAAGGAATGCAAAAAATCAGTTAATCACTGCCACAATCTCATGATCATTATTCTAGTAGAAAATCCTATTTTTCATTCTTTTTCATAATGCATTAGTTAATCACACACTTCACATTTGACATCATGCTAAAAAGATCAAATAAGTTTTGTATTTCTTCTCAACTATTTCATTTCTCTATCTTAATTAATTAATATTCAATATTTTATTCTACTCTCAACTCCTTGTACTTTAAAGTTTAATTAAATCTAGGATTGGACTTAAATCTTCTATTATAGGGTCTGATTTATTTCCCTACATTTTTTGAACTCGCAATTTCCATGCCTATGTTTAGGATTAAAAAAGATTGATTTTTTATTTTGAGATTTTTGTGGTTTGCATTTGTTGGAAACAAACCCAATGCCTTTAATTTTGCATTCCTAAGAAACATCTTGGATCCTTATGTCCCCTTCAACAAAGTACTAGGTTAAACCCTCACCTTGCAAAACATGACTACCTCTTTCTCCTACTTCCTATGACGATCACATGTTGCATTCTAATGATGAAGAAGAATAATATGATCATGATGTTTTTATTAAAAGTTTTGAAAATGAATAGAAACATGAGATCGTTGATAAATTGAAATATTAGTGCGATCAATTAGCTAATATAGATGATAATATGTGCACTTCATATTTCATTGATGGTCTTACTCAAGTACTTATCACAAGATAACATGGCATAGATACAATTAAAGATAAACAAATTTAATTAACATTATGCGAACAATTATACCAAAGATTAAACAATTTAATGATATTGCAATAGGTAATTTGTCAACAATTGAAACAATCCATTTAATTAACATTATTGCCAACAATTTAATCATCCTTTTTTAAACATGGATTGCAAAAATTTCTAAAAATTTAGAAGTCTTGGTCATTAACTTTACTATCTGCTACAATGACATCCAGTGTATCATTGTCAATGTTCATATGTTCTTCCAAGTATTTAATATTATCATCATCCTCATCTTGACCTCCATCATCTTCATCATCATTGAAAATATGACTATAGACCATCTACATTGTTACAAGATGTATTTGGATCATCATTTTGTATACCATCCATATTGTTGTCTTCCATAACATTCATCCCAACTCTGGATTGTTGTCTTCTTGTTCTTAAACATAACCATCTCTCAACATCATCATGGATGTCAATTTTCTTTGATGTTCTCTAATCCCTCTCTCTCATTTTGTTGGCCATCATTGTTTTGCTCAGTATCCACTAATGCATCATCAAATACATGCCTTAATCTTGGATCATAATGTATGACAAATATCCATTTTGGGTCCAAAATATCTTCATAGAAAAATACCTGCACATGAACGAAATACATATATTAGGCGTATGGTATAACCAATTTCATTGATTAATAAACATATGTATATATTCACAATAAACTATGAATTAATAGATTAATGATCACTACTACTTCTTGTTTGAGTTAAAGAAATACCTGTTCATAATGAATTGGTAGAACATAAGGCTCCTTATCCTCTGGTAGGAAATATGAGGAATCTATAGAAAACAATCCACTATGGGTATCATGTCTTTGTTTCCTCTCAAATGCTTCATACCATCTACACTTAAAAATACAACATTTAAAAGATCGGTAATCTAACTCAATAATTTCTTGTATTTTCCACAACATATTGTAGATTCCCTTGAATTATATTCTTATCTTTTGAGCTTGATCGACAGGATTGCTTGAAGTCAACCATGATGCCACAATCGAAGGATCGTCTTCTTTACATCTACACTTTCTACACGATAATGTCGACCATATGCCCACATTGCTGGATATTTCCTCACCTGTGAAAGACCATTTATTTCAATGAAAACAAATATAATGATGAATATTAAAATAGTTAATAGGGTCAAAGCTATAAGGAAACAATATTCTTAAAATTCCAACTGTTCCTCTCTTAAACATCCTCTAGACATGTTGATTTCATCTTTTGTTATGTTTGAATCTATACCTGCATCTTCTATTTGATTTTGAATTTGTTTAGTAACCTATTCTAGTGTGTAATCTTTACCCCATTCCCCAAGCAGATCAGTGGGAAGTGGAGTATTCCTTGGGTTCGATCTCTTAAATTATCTCCTTTCTTCTAACACTTCTCTCTTTTTATCATACAGATCAATCCATTTGTTCATAAAGTCCATGTGGTACAGAATGAACTTGTTGAGTATAGCACTTTCATCTACACCTATTACATGTCATCATGTTTATTTCAAACTCCAAATTTCATGTTGTTAATTGACAAATAAATTATAGATTAAATTAATGATTGCAAGAAAGAAAACCACACTGATCATGAATTTACTTACTAATTTCTACTTGAACACCATTAGATTGTGGTTTTTCCTCCATCAATAATATCTAATGCTTGTTCTTCATCCCAGAAGCGTGGCCCATCTTCAAAATCCTTACCAATGAATTCACATAGGAAGAAAAATGCTTCATTCAATACATACCCTTCAGCCATGCAACCCCTCTGGATGTGCCTTTTGTCGGACATATCTTTTTAGAGGTTTTCATATACATCTCAAAGAAAAACATCCACCTCGTTGATACGGCACTCGCCAATTCAATGTCATTGACTAGGTGTATAAATAAATGGACTTGTAGGTCCATGAAACTTGTAGGGAGATCCTTCTCAAATACACATACAATTTTGCAATTTCCTTCTTTCATTTTCGCACTTCATATTCGTGGATCTCCTTCGAGGTCACCCACCTAATATAATAATAGTAAATTAGTATGAACCATTAGTCAAAAATTAATATGCAATATAATATATATATGTCTCTCACACATTAACCATATACCTGTAAATGCTAACAATCAACTTATGACATTCCCTTAAGTCAACTGTAAGACAGGAATCCCCCCTAATTGCCAATGGCATGATATGCTATGAAACACATTTATGAAAAGGTCAGTAATAATTTTTTCTCACACAACATAATGATATCAAATAATATTTAGTACGTAATCAATTTTACCAGTAAATGTTAAATGATGATATATCATACCTTCATAAAATTATGAAAATCATGTGTTTTAAATCCTGTGATATGTCCATCAACTATAAAGCTTTAGCCATGATGACCCATAGCCAGTAGGTGTCCTTATGAATGGATGACATTTTTTATTTGGTCTAGCTCTTTTTTTTTAATCCATGGAGCTTCTGCATATGTTTCATTTTCCCTATTTGGCCACAAAATGTTTTCTATCAATTTTGGTACACGAAAGAGCAATATCTCTCCTCGAAGACAATGTGTCCTCTTTTCTTGATATATGTTGAAATATAGAATCTGAGACATTTTTGAAGACGTGCATAGGATTTAATAGGTGAGATATTAATAGATCCTTCCAATAAGGGAGCTCATAAATATGGATTTCCTTTTCATTCCTTCTGGCATATTAAGTACAACTTGTTCTGGTTCTTCAATTGAATCACCCCAATCAAAAAATCCTCCCAACCTTTCAATTTAGCATCTTCATACTTCTTAATCCAATCACCTGAACCCATAATCATGGGAGGGCCTCTATTTTCAACTTTTCCATCAAATTGTTTCTTCAGGTGATTTATAAACTTATGATCTAGTGGTAGAAAAACCATGTTGTTTGCGTAAATAAATTTATGTAGATCTTTAGAATATCGCCCTTGAAATTGTTCTGCACATTTTGAACATGTAAATATCCCCTTTGTTTGAAGCCCTGCAATTCAATAAGTAATGTTAATAACATAAAATAAATAGTATAAAACTATGTATGAATGTTGGGATGAAAATAAATTATGAGTGTAAATACGTAATATTTTATCATACCAAAACAATCACCAAGTCTTGGGAAATCATGAATAGTCCAACATAGCACACCATACAACATGAAGGGACCTATTTGATGGGGGACGGATATGTCATACATTCTTATGCCTGTCCATAGCAGTTGCATCTCATCAATAAAAGGTGTAAGATAAACATCCATGTTTTTAACTTGATGATTTCCTGGAACAATGAGAGTCAGCATAAGGTGCTCCTTTCTAACACTCATCCATGGGGGAATATTGTATACTATCAATCCGACTGGCCAAGCACTATAATTTGAGTTCAGGAAAGAGAATGGGCACACTCCATCAATTGCAAGACCAAACCTGATACTACGGGTTCATCTTTGAATTTTCTTGGCCATTTTTCCTCTATGTGTTCATTGCTTTAGAGTAGGCCAGAATTTGCATGAATCCATCTTTACTCGTGTTCTTTGCATGCCAGTCCATCAATTGTACAAGTGACTTGCAACGAAACATTTGTTGAAGTCTAGGTATAATTGGCATGTGACGTAAAACCTTCATTGAACTATAGGACCTTGTACATCTGTATGATCTCTTCTCTTTGCATACAAGGCATTCTACCTTGTTTTGATATTCATCTGTATATAAAATGCAATCATTTTTACATGAATGAATTTGCTTATATTCAATCCCCAACTCAACCAACAATAGACGCGCCTCTCTAAAAGTTGATGGCAACACATTATCTTCAGGGAATATTTTAGTTTTTAGTGCCTTGTAAGATTGCCAGAGATTAAATCAATTGAATGCTTTGACTTATGATGAACATGTTTGATATGTCAATCTATACTAGGACTATTTATATACAATATATGGTTTTAAAATCCCCTTAAAGGAATATAAATGAAGTTGAATGTTTTCGAATTATGTACACCAATGATAATTGCAAAGTAAGAAATAGATTTCAACTCACTTCAGTAGGGTAGTGAATCCTTTGTCTGACCAACCAAATAATGACTTGATTTCTAATAATATTAATGTGCATTGCCATTTTTGAGGTTCTACTTGCACTTGATTTGAACATGGGTGTCTTCGCTGCTAGCTTGATGGAGTCTTTCAGGTTGTTATCATCAACATTATATTGGTGGTAATTACCTTTTCTATCATCGTTACTGTTAACCATATGATCATTATTGTCGTCATTATTTTCATCCCCAAAGAAATCTGTAAGCATTTCATTCAATCCTTCTTCATACACTGCATTTTCACTATCATGATCATCATCATTAAGGCTAGGTGGCATGTCATTAGTGTATGCAGATCTCATCAGCTTTTCAAATTCTCAACTGGTAGTGTTCTCGTCAAATAATGCTCTTTTCACCCTAGTATTGTTTAAAGGATGGTTTGGATCATCCCGTCCAAATCTTAATAACCCAGTTGGATCTTGAGTATTAGTATGTGTTCATCAACATCTTCTACCTATCAACAAATGCAAGCATTATTTTAATGTTTGGCAACAATTGGATAATTCATAAATGTATCAATTTCAAATAAATATAATCAAATATGGCTTAAAAAATAAAAATATTGGTTGTATGAACATATATACATCAATTGAATAATGGAACATTATTTTATAGACTACCTTTTTTATACAATAATTTAAATAAAACATAATTTGGACAACATAGTTTATAAAACATCAGTCCACATTCATTTATTATTCTTTGGTTTTCTTGCCCTTAAGAACATCCTTAGGGAGACCTTGTTCTTCCCTCTTCTTTCACGCAGGAGTGCGTTTTAAGAAGGGGTAATCAATCAATAACTCATCTCCAATGGTAAGGTCCATAATAGCCTCAACCATTATCAATCTATCAACCTCTATTTCCATATCTCCAACTTTATCATTTATAACCGCATACAAATTGACAATTCGGTCTTACAGTAGGGTCCCTTCCCTTACTACTATTTATAAATCCTACAATATTTTTGTGTGTATGCATGTCCATCTATATACATAAGATGACCTCTATTCATTTCTTTTCCACTTTCCAATTGGAGATGATGTGTATATATATTCGAATTTAGACCATATGCTGACATGCTAGGCTTATATTCTGCTAGCCTTCTCCATTCACCACTGTAATATGATGGACCATAATATGGCATTAATCTCCTAGTGGTTTGTTCTGAATTGTTTCTATGTTTAGATCCCACATGTACATTTTGGACAATAAAGAGGCCTAGATTCACTCCATGAATATTGGAGGGTCATATCAATGTAGCTGTGTCCCCAAAATTGAAACACCTCCTACACTGTAGGTTGTTGTTGATCACTAGGCCAAGCACAATATAGTCGACGATCAAATTTCTCTTTGTAAATTGATCTCAAACTCAAGGGCAAGTCATCATCTCCATCACATTCATAGAAATTGATCTCGAAACTCAAGGGCAAGTCATCCTCTCCATCACATTCATTCTCATAAGGTATGTAGTCCACCTTCCCCTTGTCTTTAAGCAAATTATGCATCTTTAAACCGGTTTTTGTTTTGTTGCTTTGTTTTCATCAATTCCTCATCTTTTGAGCTGGTATATTGGCACATATTTTTGTTAGTTGTATCATCTAATAAATGATCATTGCCCTCTAGGCTGGAAGTCAGTGATCCAGGAAACTTTAAACCAAGAACTTTATCCTGCAAGTATCCATTAAGAAAAAAATTAGTTATTTAAATAATATAAAAACAATGTTTAAACGAAGTATACATGTTATTTATATCAATTTGGAAAATTCCTTACCACAATTCCTATTGATTTGAATTGATTGTAGGAGGCATACTACTGACTAGAAGCTCATCATATATGTAATGTCTTTGTACAATCACTCGTTTGAATTGTTTCTTTCCACGACATACAAAACATCCACAAACAACAATTTTCTCAAAGTATTCATCCCATGTACTATAGTCCTGCCTCTTGTTCAGTGCAATCATTGTTTTGTCTGTAGGATCCATTGTCATATCCTCTTCCACCCACTGTCGTCTATGTGATTTAACAGTTTTAGGTCCACATCCACATACATATATTTTTTGTTTTGTAGTTGAATGCTCAAGCTCTGCATTTGCTCCAATCTCCATCTAAATAATCAACAACATGCATTAATTTATGTCAAGATTGGATAATACATTATAAATTTTAATAATACTATGAAAAAAGATGGACGTATCACAAAATGCCATCAAATCATATTTTCCTAAGGATAATTGGATTTGAGTACCTGATTTCCCGCTTCATCCGTTGTGTCCTCATTTGATATGACATAATCTATTGCCATGGCCTCATCTGGCCCCTATAATACACAACATAGTAAATAATGTTTAGTACACCAATTTATATCATTTCAATGAATATGCTAATCCAACACAAAACCTCACTTTAAGTCATATATTTGACATATTGATATCATGTTTTGGCCATCCTAATTTTTAAACTTTTCCTCAATCATAGAATCACATTTAATCACCATTCCTGTGTATTTTCAACCAATAAGTTTGACCTCAGAGGCTCGTGGACCAAAAATGACTTTATCTCCTCTATGTTGTAGCATTTGTGATTCATAAACACCTTTTTCCTTTGTTGAGGTTTCTTTCTCTTCTTACCTCTATTGTATCTACAAATTCTGTTGTCATATCTATTTCCACCCACTTTCCTCTCTGTGATTTAGTAGTTCTACGCCATCCCACGTCCTCTCTCCATGGCCTCCTCTAGATCTTACAATACACAACAATGACAATAGTCACATAACAGCTATGCACCAAGAGAATATTCTTGAATTTATCTTGTTAATACACTCTATTTTCATTAAGACGCACTATGAAAAACAAAATAGGACATTGCAACATTTTGTTCTTCAGAAAAAGTTTACTCGCAGAATCTTGACAACTAGAGCTCAAATCTTATGATTACAAGGATGACTACAAATTCACATAAAAAAGACATTTATTTCATATTTAACTCTCCTTTTTCTTTTTATGGGTCATTTTAAAGCAATCTATAGCTCTCCAACTGGCCATAAAACCCTCAAAATAGTCTCAAAGAGTCTTTGGCACCAAAATTTTAAATTCTTGATGGAGGGAAGGATATATTTGGATGTTAATTTTGAAATCACATCATTAGATCTTTGTTAGGTTAATCCTAGCCAATGGATATTCTTTAATTATAGGGACATTATGTTATATTTCACCATTACCTTTCACTCCAAAATTAATGGTTTCCTTTGAAAAGAAAAACCTCCATTAGCTATCATAACCCCAAATATCTATTGAACTG
Organism: Cunninghamia lanceolata; assembly: GCA_027924645.1. Taxonomy (NCBI): domain Eukaryota; kingdom Viridiplantae; phylum Streptophyta; class Pinopsida; order Cupressales; family Cupressaceae; genus Cunninghamia; species Cunninghamia lanceolata. Next base: position 1,745,703 of record BSBN01000684.1, read on the forward strand.
AACTTAAACATTATGTGCAATTGACATTGCTCATATTAAGCACCTACATACTTTCTTAGTGGTCCCACATGTGTGATGTATGCGAATGAGTCATATGGTACCTGTGCTACATGTTTAAAGTTTGAATTTTGCTCATATTGGTTGGAAAATGGCCCAAAAAGAACTTTGATTTTGAGTTTTATACTCTATAACATGCATCTCCTTGATCTTTTCATCTAATCTAGGACATGTTGTCTTTGCATTTCATGAGATCAATTCTTGAAAAATGACAATCCATAGGTTAAAGAGACAAGTTGATACCTTACCTAAGTTGTCATGTTCTTGAAACCTTGTCACTATAAAGAGGAGATATCTAGAGAGTAATGTCAAAAGGACATAACCAAGGCATGCACTATCATGAGCCTTAGGGACAACTTACTACACCATCCAAAACCCATTTGAACTAGCCTACTATCATAATACACATTATTGGGGACTGTCGTGAAGAAAACACCATGCATAGGACTGTCATAATCAAAGTGGAGAGGATTGTCTAGTCATTGTATGACTGTCATAATAGCTAGTGGGTTAGTTACCATGCTTAACCCTAAAATAGGTTAATGAGAACATAGAAATGGAAAATCACAATACCATAAGCACACTCCATAAGCTGCCAATATAGTCCCAATATCATGTCATCATGATAGTAAGAGAAGAGTTATTTGGTTTTCCAAAACCATATTAGTTGCATAAGGATTGTCACCAATCATTTGTGTAAGGTCGTGAAAGAGTGAGTCATTATTGAGCTAATCATAGAGAAACATGAGTCAAAATGCTATCATGGAAACAAGATATAGTTACTTATCATAAGGACAATCCAAATTTGGTGAGGTTATGTTTTTATCAACTTTCAAGCAAAATACATCATTTTGCACTGATTGGCGCTAAATTAGGCACACTTTATTGCCATCTTTGATGCCCCAAACAAATTACATTGTTTGCCTAAAATTCAGCGGTAAAGTCGACGTTAATTTCTCTGACTATAGCATCGACTACTGGATCAAAAAAATTTACAAAATTCGCGCCTGCACATACCCAAAACAAAAAAAAAATAAAACAAAACTTTAATATTGATTTTTGGTGTTCATTTTTGTTTAGAGATCAAGCATTTGGGTTGGAGTCCCACTTGAATTAATATATGAGAAAAATGTCGTGCGAAGAGAGGAGAAATTTGATTTAGTTTTCGACACCATAGGTAAGGTTACAATTACAATAAAAAATTTTGTTCCAAATATAATTTTGTTTTGATTAAATGGAGAGGATTGTGAAGATAGGGTTGTAAATATTGTTTTGTTTACAGGTGAATCGTTCAAGTCTCATGTGGTTGCAAAGGAGGAGGGTAAATTGTAGACATTGCATTATTTCCTCTGCATCTGAGAGTAGTGAACGTATTTTTCAAACCCCAATGCTCAGGTTTGCTTATCATTACCATCAATACCTTTCTCTGAACACAACTTTCTCGCTTCCTTCCTAAAAAAGTAGTCGAGTGCTTTAAGACAAGTCGATTGCTAGAGCAAACTAAAATTAGGGCTTTTGAGATGAGGGTGAGCAAACAAAAACAGAGGTTGGTCAAGACCAATATGAGGAGATAGGGATTTTGAGATGATGTTAAGCAAACTAAATTAGGCCAGGAACTAATAGATTCCCTCCCAAGGCACCAATTGATTCATAGGAAAATAGCTTCATGATTTGCTCTACAAAGTAAAGGTCAAAAACCTTGAGGAATACCAGAAAAACTAGACGAAAACTTTCATACCTGGTAGTGTGTACTTCGTTTGCCTCCACAGACTAAATGAAAATAATTGTCCCTAGGTCACCTCAAAATGTCAAGCAATAGAGGGAAGAGAGCAAAGGAGCAAACTTTGGCCACAATGAGATAATTTCATTGTCAATTTATAGATTTGTAAATGTTCCATTGTTTCTTTGATTTTTAGTTTTTAGTTTTTTATTTTTTAAATTTAAAACAAGAAGATTTATTTTATAGGAACATTGTACTGACAAAGATAAAGAGGCATTGGCTTCCATATTGGGGTAGAGGCACGTGAACAATTGGATGGTGTGGATTTGACAATGCTTGCCAGATACACAGAAAAATGATCTGGTAAATCCCCTGAAACATTACAACCAAATCAACAATGTCAAAGGGAATCAATTGATTCCCCAACTAGTCATGGATTGAGCAAAAGATCCAGGAGGAAATCAATAACAATAACCTCTAAGAATGTGGAATAGGAATAGAGGCTTCCAATGTCCCACCCACTCCTGGGACATAGACTTCTTTGACAACCACGCCATGTTTTGCATCTTGCATTGGTACCTACAATACCAAGATAGAATACGATGTGGTTTCAGGGACGTCCGAATCATGGATGCTGGAAAAACATTTATGAATAGGTTGAAGGAATCATGCCTTCAATGGTTCAAAGACCATCTACATTTGAAATTCTCAAGATACCCATGCACTTGTAAAAAGCAGTTATCCAAGACATGGAGACTAAATTTGGCACAGGTTGGTCTATAAAGAAGATAAAGCTAGGAATGTCTCAAAACTGCAAGAGATTTCGGTGCAACCAACAAAGAAGATAAAACAACTCCCTCCTAAGCAAAGGCTCAAAAAAAGGCAAATTGATGTAAGTTTGAAAGTATGAAAGAGCTTGTAAAAGCATATGAGAAGTCTGATGCACGGAGGAAGTCCGGTGAGGAGAGTATGTAGGTATTTGAATTTGCTCATAAGATTATATCAAATTTATTAAAGGATTTTTAAATTTTATTTGTGCATAGTTAAATTGAATTAGTATATGTTTTTAGGACAAGGCCTCCAAGGCTAGGCTTGATAAACTTTGTGCCACACTCACAGTGGCCAGAAAGGTTTACAGGGCCTTGATCATATATATTTGTAAGCATATTTAATAAGTGTTGGTCATGATGTTAGTCACAAACAAGCATAGAATAAAAGTACACATTAACCTTTATTCATCTTGAAAGATATGATGAATTCAGAGAATTCATGATCCCAAGTCTCCAGTGATTAGGTCTTAATCTTCTGACATTACTCAGAGGTTGATGTGTGTTGCTATTTCCATTTTGGGGCCTTACATAGAGTTCATCATCATGACACTATTTCTGCAAAGATTCTTCACAAAAAGGTCATTTTACACAGTTGGATTGATCAAATGATATAGCTATACTCAAATATTTGCATGATATTCATCAATAATACATGCTTTAGTTTCAAATATGCTAAATATTTCCATTTACCTACGAGATGTCCACATCTTTGTATTGTTTGCTTAAGATGTTCAGTTATTTGCAATTATGATAGTGAAATGTTTTGAAATTAAAGAAATTGAAAGAAATGCTTCAAATGAATGTTGAACCTTTAGCTATTGAACCACATCTATATCAGACAAAGTCATGAAGAGAAGAAAAACCAAACCATATGTTCACCAGGGACATTCCACAGCTAGATACAGTTGATGCTAACTTCAAGGAATTGTATGAAAACAATATATGCAAGTAGACATGCACTGCAAGGGACGCAGCAAATCACCACATATATTCAGAATTCACACACTGATTACTCAAGATTTACTATGAATTGTAAACACAATAGTCTTCTCATTCATTAAGTATGCAAAGATATAGATGTATACAAAAAGCTTTGAAATGAGCCCTGAATATTTCAGCAAAACAGATTTCCAATTAAGTTTCGAATCTTCAAAAAAGGGGATTCCTGCACCTTTTATAGAATAAGGTGAGGAATCCATTACAAAAAGATCAATGATCTCGATTTGTCTATGCATATCCACGGTCAATATTTCTCTTTGACTATGTCAACCTTACAAAATGGCACAAGCTGCCAGCTGGCAACTATCTAGATTACTTCTCTTCACTAAGTATCTGATGCTAATATTCACTCTATGGTGCATCATCATCTACTTTATTTGAGTCGTGTGCCCCTTCAACCAGGTGCATCACTTCCTGAACTTTCATCATCATCATCATGATGACCTCGCATATGAGGCTGCATCCTGCTCTGGACCTGTTTCATATAACTGCACAATTCTATCTATTTCTCCGCCATCCTGAGTCTTTGCTTTGATGATGGCGTGCTTGTGTGCCTGGTATTTATCTCTAACGCTGTCCAGCTTATTTTTCCTATTTTGCAGCGTCTCATTATACTGCTCTATTTTCATCCTCATCCTCACCAGTTTGTCCATGATTTCTTCAGTCAGGTGGCCTAGAGGATCATCTGCAACAAATTGGAAGTTTTATGCAGAGCTTGAATCGCAAACTCTTCATCCTGGTTATCTATCTTCCCTTCTACCTTACCTTCCAAGGTTTCCAAAATCTCTGCCTCAACAACATCATGTCATGCAATTTTATGCTGATCTCCCTCAGCTTATTGTTACATCTTTTGAGGACACCACATTCAAATTGAATGTCTTTATACCATATGTCTACCAATAAGGTAGTATTATTGTTTAGTACCTGTTTATTGATGAGCAGCTGAGGATTTATCCTCCTTATCTCTCCCAAGATACCTAATATCTTTTCCAATTGGAAAGATCTTTTACCAGTCTGTATTTGTAATTTGTCCACCTTTTGTCTGGAGTCGCTGAGAGTACTCCACCTTTTCAGAGAAGCTTTAACCACTTCTTCTGCAGTGTCAAATGTGGCAGACATCCACTTTCTCAAAAAGGAGGACTCATGTTTCATGAGGTTCAACTTGTATACCTCATCCTGAGAAATAGCAGTCAATGGGACTGCATATCAGTGGAACTTCCTTCAGGATTGGTCAGCCTCCCTATGTAGGCATGCAACTGAGCAATGTGCTCTTTATGTTGCTTATTTTTCTCTTTCTCTCTTTTCACTTTTTGAATTAAAGAATCAATAATATCTTTGCCTTCTTGACCCTCTTGGTCTTCATTGGCAAAACCTAAGTCCACTGTACTGATTTGAAACTCATCTAAGGTAATTTTACCTTTTCCTTCTCTATAGTAGGTACTGCAATCTGGGCAGTCTCCTCCCAGTCGTTGGATCTCTTTTGATGCCGAAGTCATTCTAGCCTTCCTCTTAGGTTTTATTATATTTTCAAAAAATAAAGTGGAGACATCAAATTCTGAATTTCAAATTCTTCTTCCGCATTTACCTCTTCTCTAACCACGGAGGTACCTGATCATGTTTCTCCGCATCATCATGATGTTCACCTGTATCTCCTGTTTCTATCAGTAGATGTGATGGAGAAGGTGATTTCCTTAGTTCTTCTTCATGATGCTCACTTTGTTGTTGATCCTGTGGCACATCCTCCTGTTGAGGAACTTATTTCTCTGGAGGAGCATCTTCTCGAGGTGGAGGATCTTGTGATGTTTCTATCTGTTGAACATGATGATCATGATCTTTTCCTGTTATCACCTCATCCACTTTCGACTTCTCCTCCTGTTGAGGAACATTCTCAGTCGTGGATACTTGGGAAGTCTCCTTAGGTGCTGACGCTAGTTCTGTAACCATGATTTTTCTGCACCTATACTACTTATTTCTTGAACTTTGGTGGTAGGATCTTCTACCACATCTTTCTCATCAGCCTTCTTTCCTTGAACCTCTACTATAACAGGTTCTGCTGATGTATCCTTTTGGCTTATTTCTAAAGTATGGCCTTCTAGTTTCTGCCATCTTCACTTCTTCTGTGGGTTGCCCTTTGTCAGGTGATCCTGCTGGATGTTCAGGATGCACATCTTGTTTCTCTGTTAAATCTATCACTGCAGGATCTGTCACTTCTGCAATCAGTGTATCTAACCCCATTTCTTGGGCTATCTGCTCTAGGCACTTTTTTCTCTCAGTTTCCACTTGCTTTATCACCTCCAGTATAGTTTGAACTGGTGGAGACTTGTGAGGGGTCATGTGTATACCTGCAACAAGGGTTTCCATCTTTTGTGAAGCCACTTCCTTCACAACCTCATCATCAGACAAATTTATTGTCTCGTCCAGCGAGATGTGCCGTTCTCCATGTGTCTAGGAGGTTTCTTTCATCTATTCTTCTACAAGCTCAGTCTTGAACTTGACGATGGTAGGAAGTAGAATGTTGTGCTGAAGTTCCCTATGCACTTCACTACCTACCCCTTGTAATAATATAGGGGATTGTCTTATTTCACCCCTCATGGAGGTTCTTTGTCTCTTAGGTGGGGTAGATACCACCACCGTGGAGCTCTCCTCTTCCTTTTGAATAATAAAGGAGCCTCTTCTTCTTCAGGCTCCTCCTCCATGAGGATATCCTCTTCATCATGTTTTCTTGAGGATTGACCCTCTTCTAGGGTCTCAGTAATTCTAGCCTCTGTTGTCTTACTCTTCTTTGATTTTCTTTTCTTGTTCTTGGAGGTGATGCTGATCCTAATCCTGATGTTGCTGCCTCCTTAGCTACAAATACTACCCTTTCAATAATAACCCCTTTGGGTTCATTATCTACTTTCTTACCCTTTGGGGGTCTTTTGCTCTATGGTTGTTGTGGAGGGAGCCTATCTCCCTTAGACTTTCTCTTCTCATTTATGAAGTCATCATATTCCCCTTCAGGAATATCCTGTCCTTTTTTTTTGTCCACCGTAATGGCAACACCTTTCTTCTTCATAGCCTCTATCTATTCATCAACCCAGGCTTGGGTTAGCTGTATGGTCATGGCAATGAAGGGGTCCAAGGATATGTCCTCTTGTATGGTGAGGTTAGGTGTAGAGATGGTATCATTATACATCTTCTTCTGCTCATACTCATCTGCAATTATCCTGCCATCATCTTTCTTCAATTGTTGGGGAATGGGATGCAATCAAAGGTTCTGATTTGATTCAAAGTTAGCCTTTGATACCTTCTTCTTCTTGCTTTGCTTCATCTTCACAGTCAGCCCAGAAGTCTTCTAGGTGCCTCTGGTGAATAGGCTTTCCTATTATTTTCTATATCTTGCCATAAGAATCATATGATCTTGTCAGCGGAAAAGGCTGTTAGATTCATTTTATTAAGGTGACCATCACCTTCTTTATGTTCTCTAAATCTAGACACATGTACCAGCCAATGGTGACTGGAAACAAAATTGGTGGCAGCTTCTTTGCATCCTTGTATATTTTTAACATTGTGGAGCTCTGCCTTATAAACTCAATAAGTATCACTGCATCAATGGGATACCTTGGCAACATGAGGGGATGTCCCTCAAAACCCTCAATCCTCATATAGGAAAAGGTGAGAATTGTATATACCATGCTCCATGCCTATAAATTATCTCTTGAGCCTCCATGCTCAATCTCTTTGATCTATCCTCCTCCATGGTTCTCACTAGATGCATAGAGAATGCATCATTTACCAGTTTGTAGTCTTGGAGGTAATTGGCTCTTTGCAGCTAGGGATGATGATCCCAGATATGCACAGCATTGACTATTCCTGTGACTTTCCATCTATAACTAGTGCATCAAATGTGCCTTTATAAGCACAGGAGTAGACAACGTATTGAAGTCATATAGAAAGCACAATTTGAACCTTCTATGTTCATCAGCTGCTCATGCAGAGCATCACTTATTAGCTGGCCCCACAGTGGCTTGATATCTGAATACAAACACATCATAATCACACCATACATCCAGTCTCTAAAACTACCAGCATCAGGCTGGGCTGTCACTCTACTCAGTAGTGCAATCATGTATTGATATTCATCAGCAAAATCATATTTGAATAGGTGCACAGGAAGTTTGGCGGCTACAGGATATGTACTGTTTTCAGCCCTCCATTGATACATATTCTTTCTGGCTTGTTTCTATTGTTTTCATATTCTTTCTTGATTTCTTCAGGTCCACACTTTGGACCTTCCTTGCCCAATGGTAGTCCAAATGGTCTGGGAGAAACCCTTGATGGACAGGTCTACATATATCCTCCCATGTTTCATCACCTGCCTGGTCTCTGGGTTATAGTTCCTGGCACACTCGATGACCAGTTCCGGAGACTCCATAGAGTACGGGAAACTCGCGGCATTCCACATCTCGGATACGAAAACTGCATCCAGCACAGGACTCTTGTTCTTCTCATCATTTAGCCTAGCTGACCAGGCTTCAAAATCAATACTCCCCTAATGGGTATCCATAATTGCACCGTATTTAAACAGGGACGCCCCTCTAAGATGAAAACATGGCTTACTGAATTCAGCCTCACACTTAGCCAACCTCTTTTCAGCCATGGGTGCCTGCAATTGACAAAATCTTGTCTACAATGGGTATACACATGCATGCATATTACAATTAACTTTACTAATCATCATGCCCCATACCTGACTAATTACAGAAACAAACAGGAAGAGGGTTTCATTTACGTACCTGGATATGCAAATTTCCTTTTATACCAGTGGACTTCTAAAAATGCAACTTAATTCTGCTGATGATCACCGCACTTTCTTCCTGTCTGTGAGCTCGATTCGTACAACTATCACCTATATGAAGATATGGAAGCTGGTGCTATGTAAAAAATAAATTTACCACAAGATAAAAATGAAATGACGGTGAAATTCACCTTTTTAAACCATGCCCTTAGGGTGAAATTAGGGCAAACCCTGACAAATTGGATCTTATTCATCAATTTTTTGCACGAAAAGTCAGGATTTTTGCCAGCTGTTCCATCGGGTCTTGTGATCGGCGGGAACTACCTACCATGTCTGCGCGCATTAAAATGATAATGGTGGCAATAGGAGCGGGGTGATATTCGCAAGACAGGATGATATTCAAATGATTGGAGGATATTCACAAATATCGTCCCGAGTTTAATGTGATCATCCTCCTCGAGAAGAATAACTATCGTTGACAAGATCGGGTGATGAACGCACCCTTTGGTTATGTTTAGTACATTAGGAGGATATTAAGAAATATCGGGTGATGTTTCAAAGATGATGATGACGAACAAAACTTACATGTCTCTCTTTCAGAATATCGGGATGATGTCATCCTGATATTCGCTCAGCGTATCGGCAAGGCATCATGACGTCATCATCATGTTTTGTTTTCTTTGTTCATTGGGTTTAGATGATGTCATCAGGATATTGGCTTAGGGGGATATTTCGTGGCAGGAGGATATGGAGATATATTGGGTTACTTTTGAAAAATATGATCCCCGCGAAATGCATAAGGCCGCTGACGGGTAAAGGTTACTATCACCTAAAATTGACGTCTGGATATTCGGACTTCATGATTTTATCGGGGTGATAAACTAGATTGGGGTGACCTTTTATAATATGATGGATGTTACGAAATATGATCTTCCCCCTGTGAATATCAGGTTTGACTCAAACTTTGACCATTCATAACTTTCACATCCTGACGAATATCAGGGTGATGTAAAAGACAAACCTGCATGGAATTTAATGCTCCTTTCTAAATATGAGGTTACTGGAATAAAATATTAATTTTTGACAAACTAACCTCATGATGATCACTTACCCAACCCTTCAATGCATGATGATCTGCATGACTTACTTTTACCAGACCGCCAAAACAGCACACAACAAACCAAAAAAGCCAAAAGTTGGGTCCCTGGTTTGCCAAGTCAAAATGGGGGCGTGTTGTGTAACCACACAACAACTTGCCACCAAAGAAAACAAACAAAATTCCAATGATTCAAGTGATGTGATCACATTCATTCCATAGTATTCTAATTCTTTTCTAAGCATAAGCATCATGATCTTCTGAATGATAAAAAGTTCATCATGGTAACAATGCTAACAAAGGATCATGTGTGTGCAAATGATTAATTATCTTCATCTTGAAAGCAAGTTGAAAACCAAGTAACTAGTGTTAAACTACATAGTTGGAGATCATCCCTCATAGCCAACTTGGATAGCCTTGCTGCCAGCAGGTGTCAATAGGCCCGGCAAGGTTATCTATACAATCTCCCTAAGTAGAGCCCCACTGCCAGTAGGCGTTCATAGCCCCAGTAGAGTTACTTAGATGGCCTAACTTTAATTTCTTTTTTGATTTTCTCTTTTAAAATTTGTATATGATGTCATCATGTTAGCTCAGTTATACAAGGTATAGTCCACTTGCAGCTTTAGGTTGGAGATTGTATTGGTAGCAAGGGAGTCCCTTTAGATTTTTTCACTTAAACACCTATACTTATGTGTTCAACAAACCCAAGGTTGTTAAAAAGTTTTCATTGTGATTGATTCACTCTGATCAAGAAAAGGCACCCTGATGAAAAGACATCACAAATCTGATCATGAATACTCCTTAGATTGAATCACAACCTATGTCTAAAATCTGATCTCAATCACTTGAATCCTAACAATTTGTTAATTTTTCTATGGTGATGAGGTGCACTCATTTTGACTAATCAAAACGAAAACTCAACCAAAACAAAACAAAACAAGACAAATAAACAAGCAACACAAGAAAAACACAACTGTACAAGCAACTATACAAATGTACAATACGATACACATAACTGTCATGAAGTCACTTTAGACTTGAAAATAATGTTTGAGGAACTATCCATTGACTGGCAATGGGACATCCTCACCTGTCAGGTTCTTAAGCCTGTAAGTGCTATCTCCCAGTATCGAAGAAATTTGAAAGGGACCTATCCATAATCTGTCAAATTTTCCCATGGTCACCTTTCCTCTCATGGGCTCTAATCCCACATTAAGACTAAATCAGATATCCTGAAGGCTTTAAACTTTAGCTCTCTTGTCAAACCAGCAATTTGACAACAGCCTGGTGTTTTTGCAAACTGGTCAATTGCTTGACTTCTTTTCTCTTCCAGGTGCATAAGCTGAAGCAACCTGACCTCTTATTTATTGTTTATGCCTAGATACTTCTTGGGCAAACTGCAGGGTAGGAATTTTCAAGTTAACAGGGAGGATAGGATCCACCCCATATACTAGTTGGAAAGGTGAGTTTCCCCAGTACAGTTTTCATTCTGGTCCTGTCTACCCATAAGGCATTATTTCAAAAATGAGTTCCATTCCCTAGGGTTCTTTTCTATTAATTTTCTTATGATATTTCAACAAATTTTTATTGGGTGGATTATGCTAATCCATTCCCTTGGGGATAGTAATTGGATGAGAACTTGAGTATGATCCCATGATCAAAAGCCCAACTTGACAGTTTGGTTGAAGTGAAGGCTGAACCATTATCACTGACCAGGGCATAAGGAATTCCATACCTGGTAACAATGTTGTTCTCCAGAAACTTAATGACATCATCTGCAAGTACAAGTCTTGCTGCTGATAGCTTCAGTCCATCTGGTACAAATAGTCAGTAATTGTTAAGACATACCTATGGCCTGAGGAGGATGGAGGATTGATTGGTCCTATGAAGTCCATGCCCCATTGTGCAAATGGGCGCTCTTCCATCACCGACTGTAAGGGTTGAGCAGCATAATTCTCTCTATTGGCAGCAACCTGACATACATGACAACATTTAACATGATCAGTTGTATCTTTAAAGATTGTAGGCCAATAATATCCTGCTCTGAGGATTGCATTTGTTGTGGCTAGGGCTGATCCACGGGTTGTTCCGAACTTGTCATGTAGTTCTGATAAAACCTTACTCGCTTCTGGTTTTTCTAAGCATCTCAGGTATATTCCTTCATAATTCTTTTTGAATAGTTTTCCTCCCTTCATCATATATTTTTGTGACCTTATCTTCAAGGCTCTTCTCTGTGAATCTTGCATTCTGGAGGGACATCAGTAATCAGGATGTGCCTGATATCTGAATACCAATCCTTATTATCTTTCGTATTGGTGACATATTGATGACTTGTGATGTTTGGATCAATTTCAGATATCATCTGGCTTAAGGCCTGTCCCCTTACCAACTTCATTGGTGTAATTTCCATGTCATACTCTTGCAATACAGTAATCCACTTGGCTCTTTTCTCACCAGGTTCACTCTGCATTAGTAGCATCTTCACTGTTGCATCAGGCACTACTGCAATCACTCTACTTCTTAGTATATAATGCCTAAACTTCTTTACTACTCTGATTAATGCAAGTGCCTACCTTTCAACATTCACATATCTCAGCTCAGCATCCTTGAAAGGACAGCTCATGAAAGCTATTGGTTTTTCTTCCTTTTCCTCATTCCTTTGAGTCAACACTGCTGCAGAGGTGTGCTCTGAGGCAAATGAATAGATGTAGAAATCCCTTGTATAATCTGGACTGATAAGGACAGGAGCATCTGATATGGCCTTCTTTATGTCTTCAAAAGCAGCCTTGGCCTTTGCTGTCCACTCAATCTTGGCATCCTTTTTCAGCATAGCATTTAATGGTCTGACTATCTCTATAAAACCAGTGATGAATTTTCTCATAAAGTTAATCTTACCAAAGTAAGACTTAAGTTCTTTCTTACTTCCAGAGAGTTGTATTTTCATGATGGACTCCACTCTGGCTAGATCAATGATGATCCCATCTTCAGTTATCAAATGACCTAGTAGTTTGTCTATTGTTACCCCCAAATATACACTTCTTAGGGTTCAAGGATATTCCATATTCTTCACATTTCTTCAACACACTTCTGAGATCTACTACACGATTTCCCCTTTCTTTGGAGAAAACTGTCAAGTCATCCATGTAGATGACTATGCATTTTCCTATTAAGCCTCTGAAGGCTATGTCCATTGCTCGCTGGAATGTAGCTCCAGCATTTATAAGTCCAAATGGCATACGTCTATATGCAAATATCCCCCACTTGGTGGTGAAGGCAGTTTTTAATCTGTCAATCTTATCAACCATCACTTGGTTGTAGCCTGAAAAACCATCCAAGAAGGACATCATCTTAGCTCCATTTACAATCTGCAGAACTTCATCTAATGATGGTAAAGGATAATTATCCTTCTCTGATGCTCTATTTAGGTTCCTGAAATCTACACATAATCTGATGTCCCCATTCTTCTTTCTAACTAGGACTAGATTAGCCACCCAAGTGGAATGCCTCACAGGAAATATTATCCTGGCATTTAACAATTTCTTGACTTCAAAAATTATTGGTTCAAGCAAAGCATTGACTGGCCTTTGCTTCTGTCTGAAAGGTTTAACATCTGGCTTGAGGGGAATGGTGTGAGTTATGACTGATGTGTCATATGTCTTTAGCTCATCATATGTCCAAGCTATTACATGTATGTAATCTTCGAGAGCCTGGGTTATTCCTTCTAACTCTTCTAGTGTGCAGACTTTGCCTATCAGGACATTTCTTTTGTCCTCTTTTTGTCCAATGTTCACTTGTGAATACTGACCTCCATCAGCCTTGGGAAGATCCTTCTGTTTTAGCATATTATCCAGATCAAATGCTCTTTCTACTTCAATCATACCTTTGGGAATTTTGTTGCTAGGCAACTCTAATATTTCATCTTCTTCCCAAACATGATCTTCCACATTATTTTCGTCTATGATTTGAGCATCAAATACATCTCTGTTAGCAATAAAGTCAAGGATATATTGATCATCATCAAAGACCTAAGGATTAGTGACATTATCAGGTACTGATGGTACAGATACCAGTTCTACTGAAAATTTCCTTAGACCTGATATGGCTAATGGCTCTAATGTACTGGCAGCCTGGGCAAGTGCATCTGCCCTATGATTATGTTCTCTAGGAACATAAGTGATGTTAAATGCATCAAAGTCTTCAATCAAGTCCCACACTCTGTGTCTATAATTTGACAATCTCTTATAATTGCAAGAGTAAATTCCTCTTACCTGTCTGACAACTAATTATGAGTCTCCAAAGACATGTAGAATCTTTACCTTCTTGAGAGCAAACAGTATCCCATGAATCAGAGCTTCATACTTTGTCATATTATTAGTACAGGGGAACTGTAATCTGTATGCAGCTAGGTAGGATTTTCCTGATGGGTCAATGAGATCAATCCCTACTCCAGCTCCCTATTTGGACTTGGATCCATCAAATCTTAATGTCCAGGATTTGTCTTCAGCCAAAAGTTTGGCTGAACCTTCTCTTTTCTTTGCAGCTCTAGCTACTGCTCCGCCTGATATCCACTTTATTTTAGGAATTTCAGTGTCTTTGGATTGCATCCTTTCTTTCTTTGGTGAATCTGACTCTTTCTTTTGCTTTCCAACATTAGGAGGATGATCCTCCGGATCTGGCACCGTATGTCCTTTTAGAATGTGTAAACAGAGTGAGCATGTGGTTTCTGAATGAGGTGCCTCATGCAACCTACACCAACCTTCAATTAGTGCATCATGTGGATGCTTCTTTTGTCCTATCATCTTTTTGATTTCTCCTGATAAAAATTCTTTGAATCTTGTCAGGTTGCTACCTCTGTCTTCATCTGACAACTCATAATCTAATCCCATGAAACAATCACTTCCTGAAGTGAATTCTTCTTTTTTTTCAATGTTTATCTGGTCATACACCAAAATTTCTTCTATTTTCAGTATATGGTTCTCATCATGATCCGTCGCCTTTTCCCTGGGACCTGCAGAAAACAAGCAAGAATCAGAATCATTATCGTTATCACTATCTAATGAGCTTACCTCTGATGATGATGCATCACTGTATGTTTGTTCCAGCCTCATCATGTCTAAGCATGTTTCGCAGGTCTTTTCTGAGTGAGGTTCATTGTGTAATTTGCACCATCCATTGATTAAAATATCATTAGTAGGCACATTCAGTATCTTACATCACTGTATTTGTTTGGATAAGTACCTTTCAAAATTCCCAAAACAATCTCCTTCATTTTCACTTTCAAAATTATCATCTGGTCCTACACAAGGTATGTTCTCGTGATGATCATCATCATGAGGATGATGAAAATCAAGCATCAGGATCTCCTCTATCCTGACAGTCTGTGGCCTAACAGAATAAATTCCAGGTTCCACATTTACGTACATTATCTCATTTGTTTTATTATACTCAGTTATCATGTGCTTCATCCTAGGTTCAGCATCTATTCTTATCTGGTTAGGTATACCCTTCCAAGGCAACCACATGTGACTGAAATCAGTTGACATATAACCATTCAGAGTTTTTGACCAGTCTCTGCTGAGGAGCATCCCATATGTATCAGGTATATCAACTACCTGAATATCAATGTAATATTGGATCTTGGGATCAGATGCTAGCTGCATGTGTATATGAGTCAGTTCACCTATCACACTTACCTCTGTTTTGTCTAACTGAGTGACCATCTTCAAGGACTTAGCAGGATGCAATCCTAAAGCATTACATATAGACAAGGGCATCACGTTTGTGGATGCACCTGAATCTACCAAACAATTGTGTAAATTCTTGTTGAACATCCTTATGGTGAGGAGGAATGAAGGTGACTCAGTCTTATCTCGGTATAATGTCTTATGTGAGGTTTCTGCAGCTTGGACAGTAGCTGGCACCTTAGATTTGATATTACTATCTCTAGCAGCATGATCTTTACTACTAGACTGACCTGAAGGATGCATATCCTCTTTGGGAGCAGGATCATCTAATGATTTCATGAATGCCTTCTTGATTGCAAGGGTTTTCAATAACTCTGATAAGGATAAGTTGATCTTTACCTTTTTCATCTCATCCACCAAGTATGTAACAAGTTTATCAGACTCATGAGGCAAACTAATAGCCTTTGATGTTGTATTCTGAGGTGACAAATATTGGGCATTTACCTTGGGAAATCCCAGATTATTGCTTGCTTTGGGATCAGGAGGTGTGTTAAAATTGTTTGGAGTTAGAGATGAGGTCAATGGACCTGTAGGTTTGTTGGAACCACATCTCAAGTGATAATTATGCTGGCCAGGATATTGCTGCTGGTACGCATGCACCTCCTCATGTTCAGTGGAAGGCTCATTTTCATCTTCAAAAGGAAAGACATAATTTGACTGAAAAGCCATGGTAGACTCTTTACATGCTTGTGAACCATTCTGATGATCAGTATAACTTTCTAGTACAAATGCAGAATCATATCCACAAGGGACGATTTCATTACCTTCCACTTGAGGTGGATTTCTAGAAGTGTTTAAAACTTCTGTCTGGAAAATGCTTGCAGCAATTTGAAATTGTGGACAATCTAGCTCTGCATGAGCATTTGTATTGTGGATCCTGCACCAATTGGTGAGGGCTGCCTCAGCAAGATTGACTCTGGTAATCTGTTTGGTTTCACCAGGTGACTAATTATCTAAAGGTGATGCTAATGAACCATTATTTGGCCTAGAATTCCATACTCTAGGCTACCTCTGAGGATTATTATTATTTCCACCAACATTATTGAAATTATTGTTGCTATACCCTCTGTCAGGATAACCTGGTTTATCATTGGAATAACCTTTATTTTGGTTAGGCTGAGAATAGAAATTCTGATTTCTCAAATGAGTCACTTCTATAGTGAGTTTCCTTAGCTGAGCAGAGATTTCCTTGATTTCTTCCTTCTCCTCTTGAGCTTTAGCTACTACATTTTCAGTTTGAGGCTTGAAGAAAGAGGATCCATGGTTATTGTTGGATAGATCAGCACCCTGAGGTGTCTGAGTTTGTGCAGGATATTGTGGGGTTTGGCCATTTCCATTAGAAGGTGGCATGATACTCAATGGAGGCACTTGCAAGGGTGCAAGCATGACTGCTGGAGGTATCACCGCACCATTAGGATATTGTTGAGCTGGATATTGTTGTGCAGGATATACAGGATATTGTGGAGGATAAGTTGGATACATGCCAGGCAATGTAGGGAATGCAACATTTAGAGTTGGAGCAGGGACTAACTGTTGATTCACCTTGATAGCTTCCTGAAAAGCTCCTGCTAAGGTTGTGATTTTAGGGTGTGTTCTCCTGATGAACATAGAAGTTAATAGATCCAGGGCTGAATAGTAGATACTCCTAGCGGCAGCATCTGCTACTGTATAAGGAGCAACTAACTTAGATAACATTTTCTGGAACCTAGCATTGAAATTGGCAATAGGTTCTCCTTCGCACCACTTGATAGTGGCAAATAGGTGATAATTCATTGAAGGATCAATTGGTATTTTGAACCTATCAGTAAAAGCTTTCTCTAAGACAGCCCATGAATCAACAGAACATTGACCAAGACTAATAAACCAATTATAAGCCTCCTCCCCTAAGGAAAAAGGAAATAATCTCCATACAACATCTTGATGCTCTATTCTGGCTCTACAGCAGGCTTCTTTGAAGGTTTGGATATGATCATCAGCATCTTGATAAGGATGATACTTTGGACAAAGTTTGTCTAGATTCTTGGGCAACTCATGGTATGCAGTGAAGGTCAAAGGTGACTCTGCAGTAAAGAAGTACATTGCAACCGAAGGAGGTTGAGCCTGTGGTATAGTTGGCTGAGGTTGGACGTGGGGTTGAGGTTGGACAGGAGGTGTCACAGATATTCCAGAAGGTACTCGCAAACCAATCAGAGTCACAGGAGGGGGTTCTAGTGAAGCCTCTAATGCACTAGACCCTGGAGTATGATGAATATCTACAGTTCTAGGTCTGAACCCTCTAATAGGTAATTCTTCAAAGATTCCACTAGATCTAGACCTGCTATTTATCCTGTGAGCTAGGATTTCTCAATTTGAGACAAATTGGCTGGAACTTTGCAAATATCAGTTGAAATTCACCAACTGAGGTAACATTTATGGTCGGATGACTGATCTGACTAGATATTTGTGAAATATTTGCAAAGATAATGCAAATACGAAGTGATATTTGAGGTAGGATGATCTCTACCGCAAGATACTGAGCTTCCAAGGCAAAACTCTTCAAAGCTTTGACAGATTTACTCAATATTGGCTGATATTTGTGAATTCATAATGATCTATTGTAAAGCTTGCAATATTTATGTTTGATTTAAACATCTTTACACAGAATAAGCATCTACAAGCTTGCTACAGTAAATATTTGAACAATATTTGGAATTCATAGGTGTATTAGGGTTACCTTACTCTCTTCATCATCAAACCTGAAAATAATGATGATGAACGTCTCATTTTAGATAGAGGCCCTCCTTCTAGCACCAATTTATGTTGGTCACGATCTCGATTTGTCTATGCATATCCACGGTCAATATTTCTCTTTGACTATGTCAACCTTACAAAATGGCACAAGCTGCCAGCTGGCAACTATCTAGATTACTTATCTTCACTAAGTATCTAATGCTAATATTCACTCTATGGTGCATCATCATCTACTTTATCTGAGTCGTGTGCCCCTTCACCAAGTGCATCACTTCCTGAACTTTCATCATCATCATCATCATGATAACCTCAGATATGAGGCTACATGCTGCTCCGGACCTATTCATATAACTGCACAATTCTATCTATTTCTCTGCCATCCTAAGTCTTTACTTTGACGATGGCGTGCTTGTGTGCCTGGTATTTATCTCTAATGTTGTCTAGCTTATTTTTCCTATTTTGCAGCGTCTCATTATACTGCTCTATTTTCATCCTCATCCTCACCAGTTTGTCCATGATTTCTTCAGTCAGGTGGCCTAGAGGATCATCTGCAACATATTGGAAGTTTTTATGCAGAGCTTGAATCGCAAACTCTTCATCCTGGTTATCTATCTTCCCTTCTACCTTACCTTCCAAGGTTTCCAAAATCTCTGCCTCAACAGACATCATGTCATGCAATTTTATGCTGATCTCCCTCAGCTTATTGTTACATCTTTTGAGGACACCACATTCAAATTGAATTTCTTTATACCATATGTCTACCAATAAGGTAGTATTATTGTTTAGTACCTGTTTATTGATGAGCAGCTGAGGATTTATCCTCCTTATCTCTCCCAGGATACCTAATATCTTTTCCAATTGGAAAGATCTTTTACCAGTCTGCATCTGTAATTTGTCCACCTTTTGTCTGGAGTCGCTGAGAGTACTCCACCTTTTCAGAGAAGCTTTAACCACTTCTTCTGTAGTGTCAAATGTGGCAGACATCCACTTTCTTAAAATGGAGGACTCATGTTTCATGAGGTCCAACTTGTATACCTCATCCTGAGAAATAGCAGTCAATGGGACTGCATTATCAGTGGAACTTCCTTCAGGATTGGTCAGCCTCCCTATGTAGGCATGCAACTGAACAATGTGCTCTTTATGTTGCTTATTTTTCTTTCTCTCTTTTCACTTTTTAAATTAAAGAATCAATAATATCTTTGCCCTCTTGACCCTCTTGGTCTTCATTGGAAAACCCTAAGTCCACTGTGCTGATTTGAAACTCATCTAAGGTAATTTTACCTTTTTCCTTCTCTATAGTAGGTACTGCAATCTGGGCAGTCCTCCTCCCAGTCGTTGGATCTCTTTTGATGGCCGAAGTCATTCTGGCCTTCCTCTTAGGTTTTATTATATTTTCAAAAAATAAAGTGGAGACATCAAATTCTTGAATTTCAAATTCTTCTTCCGCATTTACCTCTTTCTCCAACCACGGAGGTATCTGATCATGTTTCTCTGCATCATCATGATGTTCACTTGTATCTCCTGTTTCTGTCAGTAGATGTGATGGAGAAGGTGATTTCCTTAGTTCTTCTTCATGATGCTCACTTTGTTGTTGATCCTGTGGCACATCCTCCTATTGAGGAACTTCTTTCTCTGGAGGAGCATCTTCCCGAGGTGGAGGATCTTGTGATGATCATGATCTTTTCCTGTTATCACCTCATCCACTTTTGACTTCTCCTCCTGTTGAGGAACATTCTCAGTCGTGGATACTTGGGAAGTCTCCTTAGGTGCTGACGCTAGTTCTGTAACCACGATTTGTTCTGCACCTATACTACTTATTTCTTGAACTTTGGTGGCAGGATCTTCTACCACATCTTTCTCATCAGCCTTCTTTTCTTGAACCTCTACTATAATAGGTTCTACTAATGTATCCTTTTGGCTTATTTCTGAAGTATGGCCTTCTGGTTCTACCATCTTCACTTCTTCTATGGGTTGCCCTTTGTCAGGTGATCCTGCTGGATGTTCAAGATTCACATCATGTTTCTCTATTAAATCTATCACTGCAGGGTCTGTCACTTCTGCAATCAGTGTATCTAACCCCATTTCTTGGGCTATCTTCTCTGGGCTCTTTTCTCTCTCAGTTTCCACTTGCTTTATCTCCTCCAGTATAGTTTGAACCGGTGGAGACTTGTGAGGGGTCATGTGTATACCTGTAGCAAGGGTTTCCATCTTTTGTGAAGCCACTTCTTTCACAACCTCATCATCAGACAAATTTATTATCTCGTCCAGCGAGATGTGCCCTTCTCCATGTGTCTAGGAGGTTTCTTTCATCTGTTCTTCTGCAAGCTCAGTCTTGAACTTGACGATGGTAGGAAGTGGAACGTTGTGCTGAAGTTCCCTATGCACTTCACTACCTACCCCTTGTAACAATATAGGGGATTGTCTTATTTCACCCCTCATGGAGGTTCTTTGTCTCTTAGATGGGGTAGATACCACCACCGGTGGAGCTCTCCTCTTCCTTTTGAATAATAAAGGAGCCTCTTCTTCTTCAGGCTCCTCCTCCATGAGGATATCCTCTTCATCATGTTTTCTTGAGGATTGACCCTCTTCTAGGGTCTCAGTAATTCCAGCCTCTGTTTTCTTACTCTTCTTTGATTTTCCTTTTCTTGTTCTTGGAGGTGATGCTGATCTTGATCCTGATGCTGCTACCTCCTCAGCTACAAATACTGCCCTTTCAATAATAACCCCTTTGGGTTCATTATCTACTTTCTTGCCCTTTGGGGGGGGTTTTTTACTCTATGGTTGTTGTGGAGGGAGCCTATCTCCCTTAGACTTTCTCTTCTCATTTATGAAGTCATCATATTCCCCTTCAGGAATATCCTATCCTTTCTTTTTGTTGTCCACCGTAATGGCAACACCTTTCTTCTTCATAGCCTCTATCTGTTCATGGGTTAGCTGTATGGTCTTGGAAATGAAGGGGTCCAAGGATATGTCCTCTTGTATGGTGAGGTCAGGTGTAGAGATGGTATCATTATATATCTTCTTCTGCTCATACTAATCTGCAATTATCCTGTCATCATCTTTCTTCAATTGTTGGGGAATGGGGATGCAATCAAAGGTTCTGATTTGATTCAAAGTTATCCTTTGATACCTTCTTCTTCTTGCTTCTACTTCATCTTCACAGTCAGCCCAGAAGTCTTCTAGGTGCCTCTAGTGAATAGGCTTTCCTATTATTTTCTGTATCCTGCCATAAGGATCATATGATCTCGTTAGCGGAAAAGGCTGCAGATTCATTTTATTTAAGGTGACCATCACCTTCTTTATGTTCCCTGAATCTGGACACATGTCCCAGCCAATGGTGTCTGGAAACAAAATTGGTGGCAGCTTCTTTGCATCCTTGTATATTTTTAACATTGTGGAGCTCTACCTTATAAACTCCATAATTATCACTGCATCATTGGGATACCTTGGCAACATGAGGGGATGTCCCTCAAAACCCTCAATCCTCATATAAGAAAAGGTGGAGAATTGTATATACCAGGCTCCATGCCTGTAAATTATCTCTTGAGCCTCCATGCTCAATCTCTTTGTTCTATCCTCCTCCATGGTTCTCACTAGATGCATAGAGTGCATCATTTACCAGTTTGTAGTCTTGGAGGTAATTGGCTCTTTGTAGTTGGGGATGATGATCCCATATATGCACAACATTGACTGTTCTTGTGACTTTTCCATCTGTAACTAGTGCATCAAATGTGCCTTTATAGGCACAGGAGTAGACAACGTATGAAGTCATATAGAAAGCACAATTTGAACCTCCTAGGTTCATCAGCTACTCATGCAGAGCATCACTTACTAGCTGGCCCCACAGTGGCTTGATATCTGAATACAAACACATCATAATCACACCATACATCTAGTCTCTAAAACTACCAGCATTAGGCTAGCTGTCACTCTGCTCAGTAGTGCAATCATGTATTGATATTCATCAACAAAATCATATTTAAATAGGTGCACAGGAAGTTTGGCGGCTGCAAGATATGTACTGTTTTCAGCCCTCCATTGATACATATTATTCCTGGCTTGTTTCTTGTTGTTTTCATATTCTTTCTCTGATTTCTTCAGGTCCACACTTTGGACCTTCCTGTCCAATGGCAGTCCAAACGTCTGGGAGAAACCCTTGATGGACAGGTCTACATTTATCCTCCCATGTTTCATCACTTGCCTAGTCTCTGGGTTATAGTTCCTGGCACACTCGATGACTAGTTCTGGAGACTCCATAGAGTACGGGAAACCGGCGGCATTCCACATCCTGGATATAAAAACTACATCCAG
Organism: Cunninghamia lanceolata; assembly: GCA_027924645.1. Classification (NCBI taxonomy): domain Eukaryota; kingdom Viridiplantae; phylum Streptophyta; class Pinopsida; order Cupressales; family Cupressaceae; genus Cunninghamia; species Cunninghamia lanceolata. The sequence continues at coordinate 1,767,967 of BSBN01000684.1, forward strand.
CACAGGACTCTTGTTCTTCTCATCATTCAGCCTAGCTAACCAGGCTTCAAAATCAGTACTCCCCTGATGGGTATCCGTAATTGCACCGTATTTAAACAGGACACCCCTCTGAGATGAAAACATGGGCTTACTGAATTCAGCCTCACACTTAGCCAACCTCTTTTCAGCCATGGGTGCCTGCAATTGACAAAATCTTGTCTTACAATGGGTATACACATGCATGCATATTACAATTAACTTTACTAATCATCATGCCTACTGTGTCTGTTCAACATTACTTAATCATGTAGATGCATAAACCAGAACTTCAGATTAACAACCCATACCTGACTATTACAGAAACAACAGGAAGAGGGTTTCATTTACTTACCTAGATATGCAAATTTCATTTTATACCAATGGACTTCTAAAAATGCACTTAATTATGCTAATGATCACGCACTTCCTCCTATTTGTGAGCTTGATTTGTACAACTATCGCCTGTATGAAGATATGGAAGTTGGTGCTCTATAAAAAATAAATTTACCGCAAGATAAAAATGAAATGACGATGAATTCACCTTTTTAACCATGCCCTTAGGGTGAAATTAGGGCAAACCCTGACAAATTGGATCTTATTCGTTAATTTTTTACACGAAAAGTCAGGATTTCGCCAGTTGTTCCATCGGGTCTTGTGATCGGCGGGAACTACCTACCATGTCTGCGTGCATTAAATGATAATGGCGGCAATAGGAGCGGGGTGATATTTGCAAGACAGGATGATATTCAAATGATTGGAGGATATTCGCAAATATCGTCCCGAGTTTAATGTGATCATCCTCCTCGAGAAGAATAACTATCGTTGACAAGATCGGGTGACGAATGCACCCTTTGGTTATGTTTAGTACATCAGGAGGATATTAAGAAATATTAGGTGATGTTTCAAAGATGATGATGACCGAACAAACTTACATGTCTCTCTTTCGGAATATCAGGATGACGTCATCCTGATATTCGCTTAGCGTATCGGTAAGGCATCATGACGCCATCATCATGTTTGTTTTCTTCGTTCATCAGGTTTAGATGACGTCATAAGGATATTGGCTTAGGGGGATATTTCGCAGGAGGAGGATATGGAGATATATTGGGTTACTTTAAAAAATATGAACCCCGCGAAATGCATAAGGCCGCTGACGGGTAAAGGTTACTATCACCTAAAATTGACGTCCAGATATTCGGACCGCATGATTTTATTGAGTGATAAACTAGACCGGGGTGACCTTTTATAATATGTCGTATGTTACAAAATATGATCTTCCCCCTGTGAATATCAGGTTTGACTCAAACTTTGACCATTCATAACTTTCACATCCTGACAAATATCAGGGTGATGTAAAAGACAAACCTGCATGGAATTTAATGCTCTTTCTAAATATGAGGTTACTAGAATAAAATATGAATTTTGACAAACCGACCTCATGATGATCACTTACCCAGCCCTTCAATGCATGATGATCTGCATGACTTACTTTTACCAGACTGCCAGACAGCACACAACAAACCAAAAAAGTTGGGTCCCTATTTTGCCAAGTCAAAATGGGGCATGTTGTGTAACCACACAACAATAAGTTAAATGATATATTTTTTTTAAATTTCCTAGGAAAAAGTAAATGATTGCATATTAATTAGTTTAACTAGTCCATGTGCCATGTTTTGACAGGAGGAGAAATATGGCCGGCATCCAAGCCAATTTGAAAAGGAAATGTTACAAAGCAAAAAGTGGATCGATTTTGTAGTCTGTATGGAGAACGAGGTATCAATAGTTGACTTTCAATAAATTAGTTGGATATTGTTGTGTTAATATGTTAATTTGAATTTCTTGTGTTGATTTATTTATTAATGCATGGGATGAGTTCCAAAGTGCTTCTCTGTTGGCCCTAGTGCCCTTAAATGTAAGATTTCTCTTAGATGACAAATGATTACTCTTATTGTTTTATGGAATGTGAACAATAGCAATAATGAACTAAAATCCAATAACATAACAGAAAATGAGACAAATGCAAATAAGCAAAAAACAATACCTTTGCAACCTGATTTACCTCTCTACTTCCATTGTTCGCCTATTTATTCTTGATTTTGATTGTAATGAAGCCCTCAGAAGCATATACTCTCTTGCTTGTTGAAGATGACAAGAATAGAATGGTTGTGATATGAATGTGCTATGAAGATGAGCTTCAAAGCAATGGGGTGATCTCAAGCAAATGGGTGATAGTGGGGGGTGCCAAAGGCGCGTTGGTAATTCGACAAAGTAATTCTACTTAAAGCTTGGATTATAGAAATGGAAGAATAAGGTTCCATTTATAGATTCAGAAGAGAAGAGATCAACGGTTGAGAAGAAACAAGAAGATCAATGGTTGAGAATGGTTGAGGAATGTGCGCGAATAGAAAGAGGACAAGTGTCCAAGCTCCATCATGCAATAGGGGAGTTAACTGAATAGATTGAAGAGTTAACAAAATACATTGAGGAGTTGACTGAATGGATTGAGGAGTTAACTCAATGGACTAATCAGTTAACTAGGTTGATTGGGGAGTTGACTGAATTGACTAATTAGTTAAGTGAATTGATTGATTAGTGAACTCAAATGACTAATTAGTTAACAGATTTGATTGATGAGTTAACTAATTTTGACTAGAGGATAAATAGGACATGTGGGTGAGGGAATATTAGCTAATTAAATATTCAAAATATTTAATTACATGTGCAACATGGTGAGGTGGAAAGATGAGGTGGATTTATGAAATTACGACTTAGGATAGAGTAATTTAGGATTATTTAATTATGTGAGACATTAGAAGAATTAGGGAATTTAATTAAATAAATTGATTTTATTTAATTATGGGATAATGAACCAATCAAATAAACTTAGAATATTTTATTTAATTGATAGAAGGAAATAAGAATTAAGATAAATATTAAAATATTTACTTAATTCGACATGTGCCAATTTTAGGTGTATACACTTATATCTTTGGGGACCCTTCTTGGTGCCATTAGGATCATAATGAGTATACTAGTCTTGTGCTTGCTTGCTTGTAAGCTCTTTAATCCAAAACAATAGGTGACACTAAATTCAAAACCCTAACATTTAGAGATGATGTTGATACCCTTTTGTTCCCTGTTTGTTCAGAAGCTGATAACGTGTGATCTCTCTAAGAGCATCAGTTTTTTAGTCAATTTCTACCCACTGAGATATCTGAAAATGGCTAGGCAGAAGAAGAGAAGTGGAAGTGATACTGTTGTTGAATCTTCCAATGCCAGTGCTGGTCAGGGGGCACTCGGCGTTCATCCAGAAGGTTGAGAGGAACTGTTGCTCATCAAACGAGTTTTGAGCTGGTTATCCCTATACTTTTGTTTTCTAGGATTGTGAGGGAGGTAATTGCACATTATACTTTAGAGGTGAATCGATGGACTGTTGAAGCTTACTCTTATATCTTTGGGGACCCTTCTTGGTGCCTTTAGGATAACAATGAGTACACTAGTCTTGTGCTTGCTTATAATTTGAATCTTATTCATTTTTATGTCAAACTACTTGGTAGGCATACTTATCTGTCATATGTGAGTGTACATGCTTGATTTCAGCTTCCCACGATCAGATTGGACAAGGTTTTTAGTGCCAAGTTAAAGGGTTCTGGTGGTATTTGGTGGTACCCACCTTATAGGGATAGGGTTTTAAGTCGATTCTGCAAGCCAATATATTTATTTCATTAAACCCCTTAAGGCCTTAAGTTTTCTTGTCCTTTGGCCTCTTGCACTTTATCTTTTAAAACTGTATTGACTTCCTGTATTAAAGGGCAATTGTCTTGAGGTCTTCTTAGAGGGGTGATATGTGACTAGGGTATGAAGACTAGGACTTTGTATGTAATCTTAAGCCCTCCTTTCTAATTTGTTGGAAGCCTTCTTCACTAATACATAAGGACTATCAAGACTCATATGATAGTGCATTAGAGAGGCGTTGAAATCACAAAGGAGATAAATGTTACTAGGCCATCACCCAATGGAGAAGGGATTGTCATAAAGAGCATGACAGTGTTACCTTGTCATAGTCACAAAGGGGATAGTCTTAGTGGTGGTAATTAAAGTCACTAAGTTTACATCCACCTTCCTAGGGTCTATAGAAATGCTTGAAGTTGAATATGCCTATTTTAAATATCTTGCCATGAGTATTTTCCATGTTTTTACAAATGGAGACCTCCCCAATCCTCATCTCAAGTTTCAAATGCATAATGAAACGATGGAGGACAATCAAAACTGTCATAATAGTACATTAGTATTCTTTGTCTCAAGGTGGCCCTTGAGACTGCCAAGGGGATGGATATAGAGTTGGGATTATGGTTTTTGTTTAAAAGCCTTGTCTGTTGGAACTAAAAAATTTCACATTATTCATCTGTTAAGAATTCACCAAGTCTCCACATAATGTGACTAATGTCCCTCATTTCCAAAACCAACCACCAAAAATTGTGTGACAAGATCCATTTTAGAATCTGCAGATAAACAATCTCATGATATACCTAGCTCTCTAACCACAGCCTAATTCTGATACTAAGTTATCTATATCAGCAAGACCTTAAGTAACTAACCCCGAATAGCAAAATACATTCTTGAAGTATAATTTGATAATCGGTGAGAGATGATTGATGTCTGAACGATCAAAATTTCATATGTCAAAAGATCAGGGAGACATTCTGTATGTATCACCGATGCATACTCATCAGTGTGAGTAGAACAATCGAAGTGAAATCCTAAAGTCACACCGAGCCTTTAAGTCACACCAACCAATGCCTCATGGCCAGGAAGCAAACAATCTCTCCCCGACGCATAATATTAAGACTATCGGAATGAAATCCTTAAGCTTCCCCGACCACAAAAGTCACCCTGACACAAGAGATAAAAGGCTTTTGATAAGACTCTTGCTGATATGTTCTAATAAAAATGAGCGATGGAGATAAGATCATCAGGAAGACCTAACCCATCGGGAGACTATCATATTCTCTTAACAATGGAGATTGTCATGCCAATAAAGATGAGGTAACCCCTATGTGTCAGAGAAACACTCACCGATGCCAAGGAGAACGTTCGCCATACCTTATCAAAATGACATCGGGATGAAAATTATAATATCTCCTTGAAATGACAATAAAGGGTTCATAACTCTATGAAAAGAGTATTTCGTGGAGACACCAATGCACCCTTGGTGACCAACCAAAAACATATGAAAGAAAATGGTGCCAAACAATATGAAGATCGGCGAAAGAATAAAATGGTCTCACCGATATGATAAAAAAAGCATCGCACTGACATTTTGAAATTCATGAATTTCCTGCATTCAATTCCGGTGGTAGCCATTAATGGCTGATTGAACATAATGCCCATAAAAATCAACACAAAAGCCATTCTGATCCCACTAAAATCAACACAAGGGTTGCAGACGGAGAAGAAAGAATTCACCAGGAATCAGAGGATTTGTGCAGAGCATATATAGGTAAGTCCTTGAACTTTCTTTGATACAGTCAAGTTCTAGTATAAAATGGAAGGCTCCTCTGAAACAAAGAAAAGGCAACACACTGAAAAGAACCAAACCAAGGGCAAAAAAAAAAAAATTGAAACAAGAGAGAGAAAACACTAGAAAGGAAACTAAACCAAGATCTTGTGGACCAATTGCCCAGTTCTGGACCCAAGGCCAAAAGAACTGCACAATTGAAGGCAAATGTGGAAAAACTCAAAGATAAATAAAAATATGTTGGAAATATATGGTCTTCTATCTGAGGGTATGAATTATTCATGTTCCACTATCACAGGAGACATAGGATGAAACTCGTCTCCAACCCCTAACAACTCAATTTAGGGAAATTAATAGTCACAGATGTTTTTGTCAATATAGACCTTTTGAAACTGCTAGCATACCATTATGATCCCAACCAAAAGGTCATATACAATCTACAGGGAAAGCCCTTGTTTCATATATCTAAAAATGCAATTTGTGAAGTTTTTTATTTAAATGACACATATAACACCCCTATCATACATGAAGCCCTAGAAAAGGAATATTTCAGATTGGATACCACATATAAGGGCTAGAGACTACCATTACATAGGCCACAGAATGAGGGGAATCTAGTGCCATTTGAAGAAGGGGATGAACCACCGTTTCATGTCAAGTTGTTCGAACCTTACCTAAGATACACATATTACTCAGTGGGGTAGGTGTTGGGAACTGAAGTTCTAGAATTTATGTCCATAGTGCCCATGGTTATCTTTGCGGATATCCAGTGCCATCACGCCAGGATGTTTAACTATGCTACTTTTATTTTTAAGGAAATAGACTCAGGTCTAAAGGCCTTAAAGAATAGTTCCCCCATAGTTAGCTTCAGACACTATTCTATTCTCTTGCATATGGTTTTGTATTTTGGACAAGAATTGAATCTATGGCCAAAGCAGTTGAACATTTCACCAATTGATAAAGATGGTCAATCATTGCCCCCACAATTATGGAGATCAGTATGGGACAGCAAGGTTGTGAATTCCAGTTATGTTCACTTTGAAGAATTCTTTGTAAAAACCCTGTACAGATGTTATGGCTACCCATGCAGTTACACTTTGTCAGAAGAAATTAAAAGGTTTTTGAGACCCAAGGATTTCGATGGGCCACCTACTGTAAACCACAATTGGGGGAATTGGTATTGTTTTCATGATTCTACAATGATCAGAGTATACGGGTTTGAGGACACCCCTTTTCTGTTGCCAAAAATTGTACCAGATAGGGTGGCATACTTGTAAATAGTTAGACAGCTTGACTACTCAAATGTGATGAATCTCAGTGCATATGATAAACAATCTTTTATGCCAAGCACCGTATGTTTTGGTGACTTTACCATGTTAGCTAGAGAAGGTTATGATCTCATTCTTGATGAATTGTCTCATTTTAATCTTAGGAAATCAATACAGAGAAAAAAAATTTACCCGGAGGGCTTTATTGATTATGCTAAGAAGAAGCAAAAGTTGAGTGGATATACTCATGTACCTTACCGTCATGATGATGTAATCAAAAATTTGGAACAAGTAGATGTTGAAATAGCCATTGATGAATATAATCAGAAAAAAGGAAAAGAAGAAGGGAAGCACAAGAAATTGAAGTGTTTTCCTCCGACAGTGAAGGGTTTGTGGCCTCTAAACCCCATGACTTTTCTAATACAATTTCAAAATGTAGAATTGAACCATACCAGCCCCTAGAAAGAGGATTGGAAATTGAAGAAACAGGGGATAATGATGCTAGACAGGTTGCATATAAATCTTTTATTTCATATGACCAATTTATTCATACCCCTGAGTTTAGATCCTTTTTGCACAAACACAAGGGGAAGGCTATTAGAGAATCAGTCTCAGATGTTACACCAAACAACCAAACGCAGTTAATGAATGCTTTAAAAGTAGAAGTTGAAAAGGAGATGGAAGATATGACTCCTGAGAAAGGAAGGGAGTTGCTCAGAGAATCTGGTGTAATGATCTTCCTGGGTCTTGATTTGAATTCAGCACTTGTTTTTGATAGTTTTCTGCACAATAATGATACAAAACACAAGCTTAGTTCTGAAGGGGTTGTTGAAGTATTTACTAGAACAAAATACAATCCAAATGAGAACTCCCTCATGATATGGGCTCTATACCCACCAAACAAAAAGCTTGTTGTCATTAACACTAAAAAATCTTTTGGCCATGTTATGACATTAAAAGCTGGAGAAACTGATCCAGTCGTTATAGCAGAACTTGGAGTAAATGTGGCAAAACTAAATAAAGCTTAGATTTAGTTGTTGATAAAGGAGAGGGATACCTACAAAATAAGCTGGGAAAGGTTGAAAAAAGAAAATGATTTCTTAAAGGATTCAGTCCCTCTTAAAATGATTACACAGGCAAAAAGCTCACAATAAGTCCAATCACCCTCAAAGATCAAATGGCACATGTCAGAATAGATACACTCACTACAGTCCTACAGAACAGGCATGCTCATTTGATGCAATGGATGCCTAAATTATGGGATATTTGCTCTAAAAACTAAAAGGTCATTCAAGAACATGAAAGACTAAATAATATAATACACGATAAGTTACATGAAATACAGGGTAAACACACCTCTGACAGTGCAAGCACATCTGATGCAGATAATCTTATTAAGCAGCATAAGAAGTACCATGATAGGCTCGAAGATGAAGTGAAAGAATGCATGGAGACTTCTCATATAGGTGTAGCTGTGTTACTCAAGAATGACAAAGATTTTAAGAGTAGGATGAATGGGTCAAGGAGTCTCAGGGAATATTAGATGAGGCCCTAGAAATTGTAAAACATGAAGATTCGACATCCAAGGAAGCTTGCTTGCATCTGGAGAAGATGGTTTCAATAGAGGTGGACATTAGCGATACCATTGAGTATGCAGAGACACACCTGAGCCAAAAATATTTGAATCATCTTGCTCAAATCTACTTATGTCTCAGCAGGGCTTAGTATTAAATTTATTTGTTTATTTTCATAATTTTGTTAGTTCTCAAAAGACACTATGAAGAGAGGTGGTCTCTTCACTAATGTTGATATAAAAGTTAAAACATATGATGGTCATAAGATCATCGATTGATAGGTATCTCTCTTTAATTTGAAGAAGACTGTATATATTACATATAGAAAGAAGATATATTGTCAGTTCTATTTTAATTAAAGAATTTCAGTTACACATGTTTATTTTCTGAAAAAAAATAATGGAGCAGAATATTTCTACATGGTGATTTATTTCTGATGTTCAACAGTTGTGTTAATTTTCATGATTATATGTTATTGTGCTATCTCCAAAGTGGTTCTATTGAATTATTCATATTTACATTTGTCAGGGCATATTTGTTGTCACTGTGTGAAGTTCTTGGATTAGTTTCTAGTTGATGTGAATTAAAAATCCTTTCTAATAATTGACTTTAATTGGTTCTTGTCAAAGATTAAATCCTTTTGAAGAAGTTATTGTGATTGGTTTCCATCAACTCAAGAATTAAATTCCTTTCATAATTTCAAATTAATTCAATGGAATATCATTGGGATTATATAAGAAGAGCACTGTCACATACAAACCTGCAGATTTGTACAAGGTGTAAATATCCAAAGTGCCCAACTGTTAGAGTTAAGCTAGGAGAGAAGCTCACCAATCACATACATCTATTTCCATTCACTAACTCAAATAGCCCAATAGATTTAGGCACTAGTCTTACTCATTTTCATTAGTTGAACATATCCATTAGTTTTGCCTTGATATTGCTTATACAATTTATACCAAATTAGAACCATATCATTTTCAATCATTGTTCAAACATTAGAAGTAAAAAGTAGGCAGCAAGTAATCATCTATTCCGCACCATTTGCCACTGTGGGTAGATCCATCACTTAGCCAAGATCACACATCCATTTAATCTGCTTCATTAGTAAGGTGCACCCGCCTAGGTCTAACAGAACCTGAAGTGCAGGGAGTCATCAACCCTATAGGTTAACTCTGTTTCGTTAGTTCAAAAATGTTGCAAATCTAAGCATAGAACCTATCATCCTCTTAGGAATTGCAACCTGCATTTTTGAGACCTAACAATGTCATTGACCTAATATTTATTTATGGCAAGTATCCCAATAGTCTAAAGATTACAAATTGTTGTCAAGAAAGGACTGTCATAGTTAAGTGTGGTACAGTGATACAATTTCATCTTGGTTGAGTATTGTATAAATCTCAAGCTATTTAGAATGCATGGGGTATTAGGGTGTGGTATCACTATATAGGTAACAATCAAGTGATTTCTTCAACCCAATCTTGGCCTATATAGTACCCAATGTGAAGAGTGAGATAGTGTTGTCCAAGAACCTTGTTACGGTCACAAATGAGGGTAGTCTTAGCTATCGTAACCATAGTTGGAATCCCTTGTTGTTACCATAACATACGTGAACTAAAACCATAACTCTACGAGTATGTGTTGTTTGAAAACCAAATTCCACAACCTTTGCCACCATCCTCCCTGCATGTGTCAAAATGGGAGTTTTGGAGTAGGGTATGGACATCCATCAATACATAAAGTATAGAGAAATTTTGTCAGATGTTGTAGTTGCAACTGCCCTGTTAGACATGTATGCAAAATGTGGAAACATTGACAAGGCACGTCAACTGTTTGACATAATGCCTCAAAGAAATGTGGTCTCATGGACTACAATGACTGTAGGATATGCACAAAATGGATTTGTTGAAAAGGCTTCAGAAATTTTAAAGCAAATGCAATTGGTTGGTGTAAAGCCAAATTCTACAACCTTTGCCAACATCCTCCCTGCCTGTGTCAAAATGGGAGCTTTGGAATAGGGTATGGACATCCATCAATACATAAAGGATAGAGGAATTTTGTCAGATGTTGTAGTTGCAACTACCCTATTAGACATGTATGCAAAATGTGGAAGAATAGACAAGGCACGTGAACTGTTTGACAGAATGCCTCAAAGAAATGTGGTCTCATGGACTGCAATGACTGCACGATATGCACAAAATGGATTTGTTGAAAAGGCTTCAGAAATTTTAAAGCAAATGCAATTGGTTGGTGTAAATCCAAATTCCACAACATTTGCCAACATCCTCCCTGCCTATGTCAAAATGGGAGCTTTGGAATAGGGTATGGACATCCATCAATATATAAAGGATAGAGGAATTTTGTCACATGTTGTAGTTACAACTGCCCTGTTAGACATGTATGCAAAATGTGGAAGCATAGACAAGGCATGGGAACTGTTTGACAAAATGCCTCAAAGAAATGTGGTCTCATGGATTGCAATGACTACAGGATATGCACAAAATGGATTTGTTGAAAAGGCCTCAAAATTTTTAAAGCAAATGTAATTCACTGGTGTAAAGCCAAATTCCACAACCTTTGCCACCATCCTCCCTACCTATGTCAAAATGGGAGCTTTCGACGAAGCAATTTGTAGCACTTAAGGTTATGTAATAGAATTTACAGTTGATAGTTAAATTGTATAACAAATTTTTTTATGATCTTTACTAACGTTTATTAGAATTGTTGCGTGTTTTACATCATTGGAATGACATATTAGTTGTAACTTTTTTGAAATTTTATTATGGTATGTACACTTTGATATGATGTAATATGATTATGGTTTCATTTCATTTCATATGTTTTAATATTAGATATATAATAGAAAAATAAATTATTGCATGAAATAAATAATAACTTTTCATTTTAAATTTTTTTTTTTGTAGAACACGGGTCTTCCAGAAGATCAAGATGTTCCTCCTAACAGAGATTTAGATTATGTTGGTTCTGGTTTTGGTACAGATCACATGGCAGAGGATGATGATGATGTAGATACAGAAGACACTGAGGCCGATGATGATGATGATGATGACGATGATGGTGATGATCATGGTGGTGATAATGATGATGATCACAATGGTGATGATGATGATGATCACAATGGTGATGATGATGATGATCACAATGGTGATGATGATGATGATGATGAGGCAATTTGATGCAGAGTGGCACAAGGGAAGGTATCAACACAAGATAAGTTTGGTTTGTTCTCCTTAGCCCACTCACCCACTCACCTAGTCTTCAACCAAGCAAAGCCACTCACCAAGTACAAAGTATGGATTTGTGGTCTAGGCTATTGTCTAAACCCTGACACTATTTCTACACCTTATGGAAGGTCTGCAAACACTTTTCCAACAGTTGGTTTGGTTCCCAACTTCACACAACCCTCTAACCTTGACTAGGCCTAGTGAGGCTACTAGCCCTCTTCTACTAGTTTTCTTCACACCAAATAACAAAATCCCAAAGGACTAGGCAAACAAATGATGGAATTAAACACCCTTCAGGGCACCCTAACAAACCTCCAAATCTCCAATCCCAACTCTACTCTAGCAGTTCAAAACCCCCACTAGGTCTCTAGGCCTAATTGATCACTTTAGGCCTGGGTTACAAAGCAAAGGGTTCAAATTGGGTTCATAGGTCAGGGGAAGGAATTTAGAATGTCTCTACCAGGTCCCTACAACACAAAACCACCATTCTTTCATTCACCTTGTCTGGATTCTGTCACCTACAACAGCAAATAGCATAAAACAGGCCAAATACATGGTAATACTTGACCTAGGGCATCAAATTAAAAATAGAAGACTGCATTTCCCGACAAAAAGCTTTTGGAATCTTATAGTACATATCCTTAGCCTACATTTCACCAGTTTTTGTGAATGCATTCTAGGGCCGGATTTTTGTGGTTGCCCTAGAAAACAGGGTTTCTGGACCTGTTTTGAAAGAAAAATCAATAACTTTTGATCCCGACCACTTCAAGACCTCAAACTAGTTTCATTGGAACCCTGACTCCAAGAAATTTTAGAAAAAATACATTTTTCCCCTAGAAAATCTGTATAGTCCGTACAGCAACACATTTTCTTTAGAAAAATAGTCAAATTCTTGATTTATGTGCCCAAAATTGCATACAAAAACTCTTCCTCCGTACTGGGCTGAGAGGACAGCAATATGACTTGACCCAAGTTGGTTTTCAATTGTCAAAATAGATTCAACTCCCAAAAATGGGTTGCAACCGACCAAATGTGTCATTTGACAACATTGACAACATTGGTCACTATGACATTTTGCAATAACACAAAGAGGTCGATTGGTTCAACTTGTCCAATGGAACCTAACCAACCACCATTCCCTCTAAAATAGGCTAAAACACAAAAATTTCCAATTAGACTCAAAAACAAACAAAAAACCAACATTAGACCTACTAGGCCTAAGTGGCATAACTAGGGTCCAAATGGACTAAGAAGGATTTGAGGTTTATATAGTCACCCCAAACCTCTTAACCATACAAATGGACCAAACAACAACGGCTAAAAGCCTTATTACAAAACACATTGAACAAAAAAACATAACTTCTCAAAATGCATCAAAATGCTCTTAGGTGCCCAGCACCATACACCCACTGTCAAAGAGAACTCAAGTCTCTTGAGTTGGAATGCTGTCAAATGTGAAACCTACCTTCTTAATGTCTGCCCTACTCATCCAAGTGGCATCCTCCTGAGGTTTGTTTAGCCACTTCACCAAATAGTCATGATAGGTGTGCCTTCTAGTTTGTTTTGCAATCCTCTTGGCCAAAATGCACTTAATCTGATATGGAGATGAAGGAATGAGTTCCTAGAGTGTTTGATCAGTTTGATCTGCTACAACAGCAGTCTAAGGATCAATTCCTTTATAGGGATAAAGGTCTAAAACATTAAAAATAGGAGACAAAGCAATGCCATCCGAAATTCTGATTTTGTAGGCATTTTCTCCACATTTCTTGAGCAATTCACAAGGCCCAATCTTCTTCATGAGTAGCTTGGTATGTTTACCTGTAGGGAGCCTCTCCTTCTTCAGATGAACCATTACCAAATCCCCTTCTTTGAACTGCAAATCCCTTCTTTTCCTGTCAGCAAACTGTTTGTACTTTTGTGAAGTGGACAGCAATTTCTGTTGTACTTGTTCATGGACATCTTTCATTACTTGAATGAAGTCTTCAGCCAAGGCACTGCTGTTTTCCAGTCCTTTAACCTCCCTAAGTTAGAGGGTTGTGTGAAGTTGGAAACCAAACCAACTGTTGGAAAGGTGTTTGCAAACCTTCCATAAGGTGTAGAAACAGTCTCAGGGATTAGACAATAGCCTAGACCACAAATCCATAATTTGCACTTGGTGAGTGGCTTTGCTTGGTTGAAGACTAGGTGAGTGGGTGAGTGGGCTAAGGAGAACAAACCAAACTTATCTTGTGTTGATACCTTCCCTTGTACCACTCTGCATCACAACTGCTCGTAGTAGCTAGTGACATTCATGATCATATAGACTGCATCATGAATTAGTGTTGATATATTGTTATGATGCCTCTTTTCATAGTCACTAGCTATCATATGTATCATTTTCACGGCCTACAGTGCCATATTAATGAGTTGTATCATAAATTTATTTATCATTTTGACTTATATCATTTGGACATGTATCATCTTGACTTGTATCATTTCGAGTTATGTAATTTATCATTTTTACTTATATCATTTGTACATGTATCATTTAGACATGTTATTGATCTACTAGCATATTTGACTTTCATTTGTTTTAGTTATATATGATGATGATCTTATCTGTATTGACTTGTCAATTTATGTATATTGAAAGTGGTCGATGATTTTTGGATGGATATTTATTACGTATAATAATTTTCATTTACTGCTCAGGATGGATGTTATCAAATTCAATTAAATTATAGATATTTGACTCACTTGTTTTAATTATAGATGATGATCATGTTATAATAATTATCTTGTTATTTAATCATATGAGTTAAATAATTAAATTACTTACTTTATAATCATATGAGTTATTTAAGAGGCATGACATATTTAACTAATTAAATTGAAATAAAACATATTAAATTAATAAATGTAAGCAAAACAATAAGCATTTTTAGAAGTAACAAAAGACACAAAAATGGAAGCAAAATTAGAAGCAACAAGCGACGTTATATTGGAAGCAAAATTGGAATCAACAAGCGACGTTATATCGGAAGCAAAACTGGAAGCAAAATTAGAAGCAAAGTTGGAAGCAAAATTGGAAGCACAACCAGACACAAAATTGGAAGCCAAACTAGAAGTAAAACCAGAAGCAAAATTGGAAGCAAAACCAGAAGCAAAAGTGGAAGCAAACCTGGAAGCAAAATTGGAAGCAAAACCAGAAGCAAAATTGAAAGCAAAATTGGAAGCAAACTTGGAAGCAAAACCGGAAGCAAAACTAGAAGCAAAACCAAAAGCAAAACTAGAAGCTAAATTGGAAGCAAAACTAGAAGCAAAACTGGAAGCAAAACCCGAAGCAAGACTGGAAGCAAAAGAAAAAGCCAACCTGGAAGCAAAACTGGATGCAAACCTGGAAGCAACACAAGAAGCAAACTCAGAAGCAAAATTGGAAGCCAAACTAAAAGTAACAAAATTTGGCACTAAATCCGGTGTTAATCCTGGCACAAAATTCTAGCGCTAAACCCAGTGTTACAATCGGTGCTAAACCCGACGCTAAACCCAGCGCCAATGTGAAATGCAGTTTGGCACCAAGTTTTGCTCTGGCATTTGGCTCCAATTCATGAACTTAAATGCACTAAAATCTGGTGCTATTTTAGGCGCTAATTGCTTGTTTTGTTGTAGTGTCTTCAGAGAGGTTTTCTGACTTCATGGGTTGCCACGGAGTATAGTGAGTGACAGGGACAACAGATTCCTAAGTAATTTTTGGTAGGAGCTCTTCAGGTTGAGTGGGATAGATCTCACCCCCAGACGGATGGGCAGACTGAGATAGTCAACAAGTGGGTGGAAGGGTACCTCAGGAATTATATTGCAGGGCAGTAGAAGGCATGGGTGAAGTGGCTTCACTTGGGTGAGTATTGTTACAATACCACTTTCCACATGTCTATTCAGATGTCACCATTCATGGCACTTTATGGGTATGAGGGTCCAAGTTTCTTGGATTTGTTATTTGGAGATAGTAGAGTACCTAAGGCCATAGACATCTTGCAGGAGAGTTAGGACATTATGAGGTCTTTGAGAGAGAACATCCAGAAGGCATAAAACTAGTAGAAGTGGTATGCAGATCAGCACAGGGTTGAGCATTCTTTTGAGGTTGGTGATATGGTATATCTTATGTTGTAGCCTTACAGACAGTCCACTTTTAGGAAGAGTGGTGCAAAAAAGTTGAATCCATGGTATTATGGACCATTTAGGATCTCTAAGAGAGTTGGAGAGGTGGCTTATGAGCTTGAGTTGCCGACAAATAGCAAAGTTCACAATGTCTTCCATGTGTCTCGCCTCAAAAAGGCATTGGAGCACAATGTGGTTCCTTCTTAAGAGTTGCTTGCTCTTGATGAAGAGGGGAAGTTGGTTTTGGTACCTGAGGCCATCATTGACACCAGGGAGCATACATTAAGGAAGAGGGTCATCAGGGAGTATTTGGTAAAATGAAAGAACATGCCGATGGAGGATGCTACATGGGAGAGTGAGCAAATTCTGATGCATCCAAATCTGAGATTGCTTGAGGCAAGCAATCTTGGGGAGGGTGGACTGCAATGTCCCCTTTCCTAGATGGTGTTAGTCTATACTTGGTTCTCGTAGACTAATCAGCATGGTTAGGGAAATCATGAGATGTTTGTTTGGATGGTTTTGGACTCCTTGGCTAGAACTTACTATTTTTAGTAAGTTAGGGTTTCGATCGTTCGAGGGAATTCAAGATTGGAGGTGGAGCATTTCAATGAGACCTTTCCAATGGTCTATAGCTCATTAGATTCCAGGTCCATTTGACCATTCATTTTAAAGTCTATAAGTTGATTTTACTTATTTAATATTTAGACTTTATAATATTGATGTGGTGACTAAGTAAAATGGTGAAAAATGTAAATAAAATCAATTAAGGACTTGGACGCCTCAAGGAGGATAATAAAGTGAATTTTAAATATTCTAATTCTATCTCATGTGGATCAACCCTCTAGTGGGAGAATATAAAAGCCAAAAAGCAAAGTGAAGCTTCATTTGTTGACATTCACTTTTTATGATATTTTGGCTCTGTAAAGAGATGAGGGTTTGAGAGAACCATCCTAGGCTTTTGGAGACAAAAACCTCCATTAGTAGTAGCATTCCGCAAGTATGAGAGACCACCTAAGGGTTCTTGTGAGCAGCCATATCCAATGGTTGCTTTTGTGCATCAATTTCAATCAGTTTGGAGTTTGGGAGCTTGTCACGAGGGATTTTACAAAGAGATATATGAAGTTTCTTGACATGATAATTAAATGGGATTATTGAAGATTGCATTGCAAGTAATGGATTGTATTTTCAAGATGTTTTGATGTACATGGGTCCTCATATGTTGGTCATACCAGTCCAGGACCAGTCATACCATATGGTAGCATTATTTGTGTTTTGAGTGAGAAGTTTGGGCAGAAAACACTCACAGCAAGGTCGCTTCACCAGTGCAGCCATAACAGAGTTTAGTTAGTGTGATTCGAAGGTAGTTTGGAAGTGTTAGAGATGTTGATATACTCCAGCAGGGTCGTACCAGTAGTATATGTAAGTGGGTTTTCAGTGTAGGGTCTATTCTCTTGTTTGTAATGCATTTTGTGAGGTTTTGTATGAGCTGAAAGATCTTTTGTAGCAAAGACAAACATTTTATTATTGTGTCAATCCATCCTATTGAAGAATAAGGGAGAAACGAAATTGTTGTTGTTGCATTTATATTAGACCTGTACTTTTCATAACAACAAAATGGGTATGTGAGATTTTCAATTCTATGACCTTTCATTCATATGGGTATTGTTTAAAATGAATGTTTAATGCCTTTAGATCGAATATATGTAACTAGGTATCTCTAGTTTTGTATTCTTGCAAAGATACATGTATGCATGTGTGTTAATTTATGTAAACAACATCAAAACGTAAGAAGGTTACAACTTAACTAAAGAAAACCCTTCAAACAGTGAAAGAAAACTAAACGCAGATCAGTAAATAGAAACATAGAATGGGGTAGGTTATTTCAACAATGGAATAGATATTCAAATATAGGAGAATGGAGATGATAGGATGGGAATGAGAGGATAATAATGATAGGATGGAAAAGGCTTGCCCCCAAGTGTAGGGTGCTCTTTGATAGTTGATTAGGCATGATGCCCACGAATGGGTTTTCATCATGGTACTTGTCCAAGGTGCCATAAGAATGGTTTCACTATTGGACAAATGATTTTCTCTTTACTATTTTGATTTTATTTTTATTTTTTTTCATGTCCAATAGCGCCTCAGAGAGGTTTTCACTAGGGGACTTTTTTTGTATATATTTTTTTATTTTTTTATTTATTTATTTATTTATTTATTTTTTTTATTTTTGAAGTATTTTTTGGATTTTCTAGATTTGGGGTGTTGGGATGAGAGTGGATGGATGAATGGATGGAGATTTTTCAAAATCAAGCATCTATTTCCATGAGGAGATGAGAAAATCCCATTTTGAAGAACCGTTGCACACAAACCATGTCAATTGTTGTTGTGCTTGTAGATGTTGGTAGAGACCTTAGTGATGGCTAAGTGGATATCTCCCAAAATTCTAACAAGGTGGCATTGTATCTTTGATGGTAGAGGATTTTATTAAGGGAAATGGAGTGGAAGATAGTTTGGGTGGAGAATAGATGGATTATGTGAATGCGTGAATAAAAGGGTGTGATGGGGAGAGAGGTTAGATAAGGGATTTAAGGATGATAAGATGAGGGCATAGATGCAAGAGGGAAATTTATGGGGTCGATTGGAACCAAAACCAACATTTGCACACACCACATTAGAGGTGGAAGCTTATGATGTGGATGGGGATTAGGGAGTAATGAGGATTTGGGATTCATGGGGATGGTGAATTTCTGATCATGGGGTTAGGATGGGTGATGAATGGGGTAAATCATAAAACACACAACAACAGAAATTGAACATAGAAAATAGATTGTTCTTTTATTGATATGGATAACTCATTACATTATAGAAGCTCAAATACAATCAGAGGAATCGATCCTCCATATGCTGCAACACATTATAGCTACCTATCACCAGGCTCTAGAATCTTTGACCTTCTATAATCCCAAATCAGCTAGGGTTTCTATTTTCCCACCTATTCTTGACTCTTCACTTTCCCCCTTAACTCTACTATCCCAAAGGATTCCCAAAAACAGTCTTAAATAGCCTTTTTTGGCAGCCAACAACCAAATTTCAAATTTTGCATCTCCCTCCAAAAATAAGTCAACTTCCAGGAGCCGTAACTTTTGATCTATGTGTCCAATTGACACATTGTTTGAAGTGTTGGAAAGCTTACAGAGTGCTCTATGCTCTAAGAACTTGCTCTTCTAGTTTTGGCTATTTTTAGGCCTGTACGGAGCCATTTGGCGCCTCAAACCTAAATTTGAATAATTTTTAGGCATTTTTTGGGAAACATAAACTTTAATATCTTTCAGCTCACAAATGATCTTTGTGTGATTCCTTCACCAAAGGTCTTATTTTTCATTTTCGAAGCTTCTTGTAAATTTTCACTTCAATCCGTGCCCAAATGCAAACTTTCTTAAAATGGTAGTTTTCTATTTTTAGCAGTTTGGAAAAACTAAAAGTTCTAGATTATTATTCAAGCGATTATGGAACCAGAAATAGTAATTTTGAAAAGAAATGGAAACAACTTCAATTATTTTGAAACACAATTTTTTTGGGTGATGCAAGATTGCTCTTACACCTCTGGATGCTCGTGCATCAGACACCCAAGGTAATTTTGAGAAGTGACCCTGTCACATCTCAGGTATTTGAAGAAAACCCCAAATGGTCAACTTCTACCTTAGATAACCAAGAAGAATCTTCGACAGGCCTTCCTTTCCACTTCACCAGATATTCTTCATACTACCTATTCTGAGTACTTCTTCCCACACGGTTATCCAAGATCTCTTCTATCTCTTCCTTTGAAGTAGATACCGACTGTTCTTCTGTTGGTCCATCCTCTGTTCCACCTTCATGATATTCTGATAAATCAGCAATGTTGAAAATAGGGGAAATGTTGATCCCACTTGGTAGCTCTAGCTCGTATGCATTTCCTGAATCATGCTTCTTCAAAATTCTGCATGGTCCAAACTTCTTCATTTTCAACTTATTATAAGTTCCAACTGGAAATCTCTCTTTTCTCAAGTGAACCATGACTTCATCTCCTACCTAAAATTCCTTATATCTCCTCTTCTGATATGCCTTAGCCTTGTACTAAATATTCATCTTATTAATGCTTTCTCACCTCTTCATGCAAACTCTTCAGATGTTCTGCAAAGTCTTCGGCTTCGGCACTTGTCTTTTCTCCCTTGTCTAGTTTCCTTAAATCTGAAGCATTTCTTGGACTAGTCATATATACAATCTGGAATGGTGATTTACCTATGCTTCTATTAACAGAATTGTTGTAAGCAAATTCTGTCTGTGGTAAAATCAAATCCCATCCCTTGGGCTTATCTCCTACTAAGCATCGTAGAGATGTGTTTGTCTTTGTATTTGGACACAAGATTTTAAGGTTGCAAAAGTCAAGATGGGATTGGATGAAAAGGTAAATTCATAGGTTTTAACAAGAAAACACTTCAAACATGTGAACAAGCCTAAATTATTCAAGTGGGAGTATTAATCCTTGTAGGATCATAGTTTTTACTATCTATCAAGTGATGGATGGCTAGGGAATGTAAGGTTATGTACCACCTATGCACCCCTTACCTCTAAGTCCAAGGCCTTACCCAAGGTTAGCTCTATCTCCTCAACTTGAAAGTATGTTGTGAATAACTTCTTCGGCCTAACTGGTATCTGACACACCACAAGGAAGGATGGTTGATGGTCTTATCTAGGATATACATTCTTCTAAGGGAGCCCTTGATAGACACTAGATATGTTGAGGCCCAAATCCATGAATTGAAAGTGAAACAATGCCAAATAGCCAGGAGAAGAGGGTAATCCACCCTTCTCCTTCACTTCCCAAGGTATAAAGTTCTTGGGGGCTTATCTTGAATGATAAATTTTGAATTTCAAGAGGCATGTCTTTTGATTCATCCCCCTCTCTTTATACTCTATCAGAATGCTAGAGTTGAGGTCATCCCCTTGGTGATGAAATCCAAGGTAAGCCCCATAAAAAGAAATGTGGGAAGATGATACTTGTTTCTAATCCTTAAGATCGCCCAAAAGTACAAGAGAAGAGCATATGCAAGATATCACTTCGATATTAAAAAGATAGTGGTAAATTGATTAAACCAAAAAGAAATGTGAAGGTGAAATTTAACCCCAATTTCAATAGTTATAAAACACACAAAAAAAGATAAGGCAAACAAAAATTGAAAAGTGTTGATAATGAATCTTCTTGAAATCATTCTACAAAACCACAAATTAGTATAGTTTGGAATTTTATTCTTTGACTTGCGAGAAACATTGTTTTCAAGATTGTATTATTTGGCCAACGAGAGACATTGCATTCAAAGGATTAGAAAACAAGATCAAACTCCTAATTTCTAGTGTAAATTTTGAAAATATTACTTATCCTACAACGTAGTGCATTGAACTAGCTTTCCAACATCTGTAAAAACTTGAAAATTTGATAAAATATACAAAAGTTATAACATTTTTAAAAATATAACTGCCTACTTGAGTGAAAACTAAATAGGCGCAAAAATTAGAGACTAAATAGGGGCAAAAATTTTATAGAAGACTAAACGGGTGCAAATTTGATGTCTAAATAGGTGTAAATATTAATGACTAAATAGGGGCAAAAAATAGAAAACTAAACTGGTGCAAAATTTTGATGATGAAACAAGTGCAAAATTTTGATGACGAAACAGGTGCAAATATTAATTTTTTACATAGTACCTTCAATTTTGTGATTTGAAACCAAAAAAGAATATTTCATGAATTTTTCCTCAAAGTTTCACAAGCATAGTACACAAAGCATGATGTAGTACAGTCATATGGTATGAATTTCATACAAATGTATGGATTTGTACACGAAAAAATCTAAAGATACCCAAAAAATGTAAAAAAAAACCCAAAATATATCTAATGATATATTTTCTTTGTCTTTCATTCCTTTTAGATGCAACCATGAGGTTCATTTTGCACCAGGAGGATCTTATAAAAACTTGATTTTTAAAACCACCTTGAAAAAGAGAAGGAACCTACAAAGATTAAGACACTAAAAACTCGCAAGCACCAAGATCAATAGAGTTGCCAAAATGTATATGCTTAATTTAGAACTAAATGTGAAGAGATAAAAATAATATTAAACCCTTTATTCTAAATTAAACCATACCTCCAATTGAGCTAAAGTTGCATGCAAAATAGCAAAAACAATAAAATATCTCACAATGTAACCTTGTTTCACCAGCGATGTTAGTTGTGCTCTAGGATTTATGATTGAAAGAAGTAATGTGAGGTACTTAGCTTAGTAGCATAAGTTTGCATTTAAATGTTCGATATGATTATGGCTTGCAAAAGGTTTAATTTATAATTTTTTTATGGATTGATAAGGATAAAGATTTTTTAGGAAAAAAAAAAAAGATGAGGACGAGGATAAATCATGAAGAAGATATGATAAGATATTTATTTATTTATTTTAACTAATTGTACACTAGTTAGAAATAGAAATAAATTGAAAGGGGTGGTAAGATAGGATGAGAAAAAATAATTAATAGAATTATTTTATTAATTTAACTGATTAGATGCACATGAGTTAGAAATGGAAAGAAATCGAAACAAATATATGAATGGATAATTAGCTAATTAAATAAATATTTAATTTATTTAATTAGTATTTCGAATATTTAGAAGAATGAATTAATTGATTAATTAATTAAATAATTATAAATTATTTAATTAATGTTAGGAAAATGATTAGGTTCGATTATTAGGTGATGAGAATGTGGGAGGAATTAGGTGGCATTAGGACATGGTTAGATTTAGGTGTCTACAATAAGATTTTAGAAAACAACAGGATAACGATGAGGCTCATCAATGAGAATATATGATAAGATATGGGTGACTAATTAATGGATTTATTTATTTATTTTAGTTAACTAGTTGCACATCAGTTAGAATTAGAAATGAATAATGGAAGATATATGATAGGATAAAATGGATTTACTACTTTATTTTCAAATAAATAGGTGAATATTAGTCTAATTAACTAAATAATATGAATTATTGAATTAATTAGTGATCATAAATGAAAAGGTAAGTTAGCATGATAATGAAGATGTGTTAATGTGATATTAGAATAATATAAGTTAGGTATGACATTAGGAGCTGGTATAATTTAGGTGTCTACACCTAACATCACCTGCATTCTATCACTAATCATGTATCACTTATGTACTAATTAATTAAATAAATTATTTAATTAATTAGTATAGATGCCTAAAATTGACCATGTCCTAGCAATATATCCCACATCATCTTGTGTTGTCTTATGACACTTTCGACACCTAGACACCTTAATGACATCACTTTTCAACACCTTTCGACATCCTTCATCCTAGGATTATCCCTTTATCCCAAATTAATTAAATAAATCAAATTTATTTAATTAATTAATCCTTTATCCCTAATTAATTAAATAGATCATATTTATTTAATTATTTTATTTATGTATTCCTCCTAGCCAAATTAATTAAATAAATCCTACTCATTTAATTAATTTAACCTCACACATAATCCCTCTCTAACAATTAATTAAATAATTCCCATTATTTAATTAATTGTCTTGCCACATGTCCTTATCCTCACTCATCCCACAAATAAATCAAATTAAAAATTCCTCCACTAGAGGAAAAAAATCCAAAAGTCAACTATTCCATCAATCCTATCCCTCCATTTCAAAAGATGCCCTAAGAGGCAATCCCATCCATTGATCCCACCTCTCAATCCTATTTGACCTTATTACCACTCGATCTCAACCCTTCATTCCACCTCCTAATCTCACCCCTTGATCTATCCTATCAAGCATCTATAAATCAAACCCTAGCCAAGCCATAAACATATCACATTATCAAGTGTTGTTATTCTGCAAAAATTATAAGCAATCAACATATCAATGGTATCATATCAAGGAACATATCTGAGAGGCCTTGGGTGCATGCCACTCTCATTCTATCAAGGAGTGGATTGAGGTAAAAAGGTATAGATTTTGGTCCTAATCCTAATCTACCTAATCCACATCATAATCCAATCATTATCTTAATCCAACCCCATCATTTATCATACTTAATTCATCACCTTAATCCAATCTCATCATTAATTAACTTCTATCCATTATCACCCTAATCCTAATTTAATCCATCTAATCCTAATTTAATCCATTTTTCATCTATCCATTTCAATCCAATCCCCATCCATAGTCAAACAATCATTCTTTACAAATCAAACTTTGGTTAAGGAATTAGTCTCCTTCATACCCTATCACATTTTCATCCAAAACCCTAATCATAATTATCCAAACCATCATTAAAAAAATCCCTCATCTAAGGATCCTAGTCATAATCCACAATCATCCATTTTCAAATCCAACCATTTAATCAAAATCAAGACCTTGATCATCATTATCCAATCAATTCCTACTTAAGAACGTAAGCCTATCTTAAGTAGATATCCAACCCAATCAACCCTCTTTCTTAAGTGCGTTAGTCTACCTTAAGTATAGAGAATCATCATTTTTCAATCAAATCAAATCATTCTAAGGTCTTGAAATTTGATCTCCAACCTACATCACATTTATCCAATTATCCTTTATCATCTCATACCCCCCCCCCAACACCATGGATCCTTATGCAACAATACAAGAAATACAAATAGTAAAATGTATCTATGAGGGTTTTGATCCTATCACTAAGGGAAAATGCATAAATGTCATCTATGATAACCCCTTTTCACATCTCATCATTGGAGATTTTCCTAATCCTATCACATCAACATCACCATCCCAAATTCAAATTATCAAGTCATGAATCCATACCTAAACATGCAAGCACTTCTTGACCAATCATTGGCTAGCACAAGCTACACTCTTGTACTTAATTGCATATCCTATGACAAGGGAAATCCAAATCATCTCCTATCTACATATTCATCTCCATCTATGTCCCAACACCCATTTTCAAATCCAATCCCTTCACAATATCCCTCTAGTCCTCCTAATCCTAATCCATTAGTCCACCCATCTCCTAATACATCAAACCCTATAGTCCATCCACCATCTAATCCACAATCAAACCTTCTAAGCACTAGTCCACCAACCCATGAACCTCTGAAGGATTTTCTCCAAAGACTATTTGTAAAATCCAAAAACAAAAGAAATGTTATGGAGTCATCCCCCTCTAGCACAAGCATGACCAATCCCATCAATCATGGACAAGAGCCTCCTAGAAACATGCCTACCACTCCAACACCATCATCCACTCCTATGCTTATCCGTCCTATTTAAGAATCCCCTACCATGAATGCAAACCAAGACCCATCATGTAGCCATGTTGTTGACCATCCGGATTCTACCAAATCCACCAAGAAACTTCCACTTCCATCCAAACCCAAGAGCTATGTAGAGAACCTAGTCCAAAGTGTGTGGAAACATCACCCCCTCAACTAAATCAAGATCAAAACACCCCCATTCACCCTATGTGAGACCAATATCACACTATCCATGTTAATCCCCTCTATGATCAAGATAATATATATGATCAATATCCCATCCATGAGAAAGAAATACAAACTCCTATCCATTATCCAACAACACCCACTTCCCATGATGAGACAATTGGTCCCCAAGAAAACATAGATAATCTAACAAATAAGTTGGATCCTATTACACCACATCTTATTGATAATCAAGATCCAAACACCTAAAATTCATCTCGTATTGATCCTTTACCATCATTTATTGACTCCATTCCAAATCCATATCTCATTGATCCTCCATCATCCTATCCCCTTTGTCCCGCTATCTTCATTCGTGGTGGTTCTCTCGTAGCAGAGAAACAAACTCTATCCACCACCCATCCTCCCCTATCTAATAATGGACTTGTGTCTTGTTCCACAATAACAAACATTCCATAGCACATTGCATGATCCAACACATGAATTATCAAGGCAAAGGCTTAGGCCTTCATGAACAATGAATATTGGAGCCTATCAATGTCACAACCCATCCATGATCTCATGGCCTTGGCTATACATACCAAGGACAACAATCCACATATGTTGGTACCACTCACACACCTCATAAAGCATCTTCTTCCAATCCCAAGCTATATGTCCCTCATCACACCTCTGAATCATATGTCTCTATCCCTCCATCATCATACCATTCTCTAAAGCATGTGATCATACATCTCCCTCCATCCACTCTACCACCACTCCTTCCAACTCTTAATTAATATCCCTATCCTCAAATCCCCTTATCCCCTCATCCAAAATTCTACTAATCCCTCCATCCACACAGCTCACTCTCTTGAATCCCTTAAAATCCCTAATCAAGATCAACAAGTGCACACATCACCTAAACATGAAGCTACCACCAACTCGAAGGGATTTAAAAATACAAATTTAGATACCTGTACACCTAAAGTGAAAAAGCCTCAAGATTATAATGATATAGAGAATCAACACCCAAAATCAAAATCAAATGACAGATCCAAAAGGCTACAAAGGCCCACACCCCCAAAAGCAAAAACAAAAATGATGTGGGTACCCAACCAAAAATAAATCAATCCAAATGGAGCATTCAAATCCCACTCCATCCAAAAATTGCAACAATCCCATTCCCAATTAAAAAATCCTAAGAATCCTAAGTCTCTTTGGGTCCCTAAGTACTCAAATCGACAAAATAACAAATCTCCATTACTCCCCACTCCCCATCCCAAATATAAGCTTCAAAATCCATTACGGTGTGTTCAACCATTGGTCTTGGTTCCCCTCAACACCATGGCATTCCCACATACCTCCATCCTCCCATCATATATCCATTACCCCACATATCTCCCCCATCACACCCATATGGTCCATGTTTTTACATAATCCACATCATAATTCACTATCTCCCATTCGTCCACAATCCACATCATAATCCACTATCCTTCATCCATCCATAATCCACATCAAATTTATTCCAATATCCCCCATCCATCCATAATCCACTATCCTTCATCCATCCATAATCTACTATCCCTCATCCATCCATAATCCATATCATAATCCACTATCCTTCATCCATCCATAATCCACATCATAATCCACTATCCCTCATCCATCCACAATTCACATCATAATCCGCTATCCCCCATTTGTTCATAATCCACATCATAATCCACTATCCTTCATCCATCCATAATCCACATCATAATCCACTATCATCCATCACCCATAATCCACGTCATAATCCACTACATTTCCATCTCATCCAATCATCTACTAACATCCATGTGCATAACTACACACGACATGATCCATATGCGACAACATCCAAAATGGGACATTATCACCTTACTATGGAAACAAACGCTTGAGTCCCCATCTTCCATCCAAATATCTCTTTCCCCCCATCCACCCATCCCATCCAAATAAAAATAAATAAAAAGCAAAAAGCAAAAAAATAAATAAATAAATAAAAATAAAAATAAAAAGCAAGAAAATAAAAAATAAATAAAAAGTAAAGAGAAACCCTTTATCCAATGGTGAAAACCACCTCGGTGGCACCTTGGATAAGTACCAATATGAAAACCTAGAAAATATGTGTCTTGTGTAGGTTGATCATCTATGTATCTCACACTTGGGGGAAAGTTGTCTCATCTATCTCCTCCTATCATTTCCATCCTTATCCATTATGTCCTCATACCTATCCTCATCCATCATATATATGCATACCCATCCTCCCCTCCTACTTTGATCTTGATAAGGATAGGGGCATAAATGTGGAAAATTGCTTTGGACATTTCCTAATCTAGCTAATCTTTTTCAACCAATCCTATCACCCTTATCCCCATAAGAATTATCACATAGACATCGTGAGCATCCTATCTAGAATGGGGCATGTTATTCCTTTGCAACATAGTCTTTGCAGATCACATCTTGAACCATCCATTATGAATCTTCCATCCATCCCATCGCATCCACTATCCCCTATCCTTTTATCCACCCATCTAATCCTTCCTTCATCCTGGTCATTTCAACTGAGTTTTTCCTTGTCATTGGTATCTAGGACCTAGGCTATCTTCATGCAATCTAATGCAACCCATCCCATCATATCAAAAAACCAAAAAAATCAAATATCCAAAAAATCCAAGTAATAAATCAAAATGCAAGCCATCCTTAATCCATTCCAATATAGCCAAGAAAAATATCCAATCATCCAAAAGTATCCAATGGTTTTATTCTAATCCTAGCTGCAAACCTAATCATCATTGTCATCAATCCAATCAATCAACTATTTCTCAAGAACGTAAGGCTACCTTAAGTATAGATATCTATCTATCTATCCATCCTAGTGTTGCTTGCATGGCCAACAACACTATCCAATCCAATCCATCATCATCTATCAATCCCGGTGTTGATTCGCATGACCAACAACACTATTCTTATCATCAATCCATCAATCATCAATTTTCATCTTGACAGGGGCAACAACCTTGTATATCTTTGTTTATCATTTGTGCATACTTTCTTGCTTGCTTGTGTGTGTTATCATTTGTATCTTGCAATTGTATCAGTCCTTACAGCATAGTGTCACCACAACATCATGGTCTTCCATATCATGGTGCCCAACGGCATATGTTTTCTTAGGACCTTTATCTTTATGCATGAGACACATCGCCACCCTGGTTTTTATACCTTGGTGCATAATGTCTAGTGCTATATCAAACTATATGATTGCTCACCCGATGTAGCATAACGAATCATTCCTCCATTTCATGCATCCCTTATCTTTCCTTCATCCCCTTAACCAATTCATTTCATCCATTTCGAGAGCATAGCCGTGTTCTTCTAACCTGCCTATCCTCTCGAGGGGGCATATCATCCTTGCATCGTTCCTCCTTGTCACTCATCCAAGTGGTTGGAGCATCCCTTTCTAACCCAACACTATGTTTTAAACTTCTTTGAAATGATGTTACTTCCCTTTGTCGCAACACCATTTCAAAGAGGAGCAAAATGTAGACACCTGAAATTGACCATGTCCTAGCAACATCACACATCACCTTGTGTTGTCTTGTGACACTTTCGACACCTAGATACCTTGACAACATCACTTTGTGACACTTTCGACACCTTTCAAAATCCTTCATCCTAGGATTATCCCTTCATCCCAAATTAATTAAATAAATCAAATTTATTTAATTAATTAATCCTTTATCCCTGATTAATTAAATAGATCATATTTATTTAATTAATTTATCCATTTATTCCTCCTGGCCAATTAATTAAATAAATCCTATTTATTTAATTAATTTAACCTCACACATAATCCCTCTCCAACAATTAATTAAATAATTTCCATTATTTAATTAATTGTCTTGCCACATGTCCTTATCCTCACTCATCCCACAAATAAATCAAATTAAAAATTCCTCCACTAGAGGACAAAAATCTAAAAGTCAACTCTTCCATCAATCCTAGCCATCCATTTCAAAAGATGCCCTAAGAGGGAATCTCATCCATTGATCCCACCTCTCAATCCTATTTGACCTCGGCACCACTTGATCTCAACACTTCATTCCACCTCCTAATCTTAGCCCTTGATCTATCCTATCAAGCATCTATAAATCAAACCCTAGCCAAGCCATTATCACATCACATTATCAAGTACTGTTATGATGCAAAAATTATAAGCAATCAACATATCAATGGTATCATATCAAGGAACATAGCTGAGTGGCCTTGGGTGCATGCTACTCCAGTTCTATCAGAGGAGAGGTGAAGGTATATTATGTTATTGCATTTATCTTCCTATTATTTCCCTTAATATTTTCCATATCTTCAATTAGGTTACCCCTCTTTTGCCAAGTAATTGAATAAATTACTTTTATTTAAAGAACTAAGCTAATATTACCCATCCATCTTATCATTTAAAAAAAACATTTATCCCCCACCTTAAATCCCAAAAATCCACATCATTCATTTAACCAATTTAAAATTACCCAATTCAAAGTCAAAACAACTTTGCATCCTAGCCATCCATCAAAGCCCATTTAATCTTGGACCTCCATGTGGTCACCTCCCTCTTCCCAACCAAATCTCATGTGCAAAGTCAAGACAACTTTGTATCTTGACCATCCAAGTGAATCTAATCCTAACCCTTCATCTCCCAACCACCAACCTTCAATCCTCAGCAATCAAATTCCATGAGCAAACTTTAAATCATCTCAAGCAATCTTAGACCTCCATTTTGAGGCAAGATCTTAGCCCTTCATCTCCCAACCACCAACCTCCATTTCTCTCCAATCAACTAAGTCAAAAGCATCCAACACAATCCTAGCCATCTATTTTGAGGCAAGATCTCAATCCTCCATCTCTTCAACCTCAACTCTTTAAATCCATCATAAGTCAACCATTTCAATAGGAATCCATCTTGTGTAGGTACATGCCACCACTTTAAGGTCTCTAAAGATCAATTCAATAATCCACAAGCAATCAAGAGCACATCCAACACACCCAAGGTTTGCATTTGGTGGTAGTTTGCTATTTTTTACTATGTTTTGCATTCCTTGTTCAATCAGAGGTAGTGTCTAGGTTTGAAGTAGGGTTAATATTTATTTTTGCTTTCTTCAAATTCCTATTGTTACATGATTAACATAGTGTAAAAATGAGATTGTTGTATTGTTTGAATAAACACTCACAAAAAAATCATCTTTGAACAAGCTTATTTCTCCTTGTTGAGGAATGCTTAAATATCCTTCTAAACTATAAAAAATAAATCATGTGCCAATTTTCTATATCTTGAACATTCATATTCTATAGAAATATTAAGAGATTGGCACAACTAGTCGATTAAGTATCAAAGTTTCATAGTCTCCCTCCCTTCTATGTAGGGTTATTACATTTTTCCTACTCTAGAATATTTTTATGTGCTACACCACAATTAATAAGTCTAGTACACTTTATTTCAAAAAAAGATTCTTTAGTTGAATTTTTTGACTAGTTGGGAAGCTTACAAAGCAAAGATCATTTTTTATGAGTTTTAAGTCCTAAGTTTTGGATTGGTGGAAATTTATATAGTTGAGATAATTCTTGTACTTGTAAGGGTTCAATAATGATGGTGATAACATTACAACCCATCATGAAGTGAATGATAGAGTTATGTAACCAAATAAATAAATAAGAAAAATGTACTTCTATCGCAAGGATATGAATGTAAAAAGACAAGGAAAAGTATGGTTCCACTAAGAGATATAGAGATATTAAATCTTTAATTCTCATATCTAATTCCTTTTTCTCCTATGTGTGACAAAAACCTAATTGTAGACACCTAAAATTGTCCACTCTTCATCTCATCCCTAAACATCCCTAATTCATCCCTAAACCATCCCTAAACATCTCTAAACCATCACTAACCATCTCTAAACACCCCTAAATTACATTTTCTCCATAATTAACTGAATAAACACATGTTTAGATAGTTAATTGATCAATTCCCCTTCAAACCAGGATTTTACAATATTTTATTATCAAAATCACTATTCATTATTCATTTGTACCTGCATACGTACCTATCCCTAGCATAAATGATTAATTATTATTTATTAACCTCTGTCTATAGTCCAAACATTAGATAAATTTTATTTATCTAATATCCCCTTTTTCCATCCCATGAATGAAATAAATATTTGTGTTTATTTAATTCCCTATTTTCTACACTTTTGATTAGGTGTCCTAAACCTAATTAATTAATTAATCCCTCACTTGCACATTCCATTGTCCTAAACTAACCCTAGTCAAATCCTCCACATCCTCCTATGTGTACAAAGGCATGGCCTCTTGTACAAGACCACATGGGTCTCTTACAAAGGTATGGTCAAAGTCCTTTGTACAAGAGTCCTTTTGTCCTCTTTCAATCCCATCCCTTCACTTTATCAAATTCACTTTTCCACCCTTGATTTCTCCCTCGATCCAAGGACATCCCTTCTAATCCAACCAAATCTTAACACTTGACAAGTGCTTATGCATCCAAACCTCTCAACAAATCTCATCCGTTGATCCTTCAAATCAATCTTGACCATCGAATCCTCATTGCAAAATCCTATAAAGTCAACCCATCACAAGCCATTTTTAAGACTCCATGAGAAGCAAAGTAATGCTACCATTTTGAGGAGCCACCTACATCAAACAACATCAAAGAGTACATCCACTTGACTAAGGTTTGCATTGGTAAATAGTTTAGAGTAGTTTCCTTTCATATTTGCATGCCTTATTTGCTCAATCCAAGGTATATTAGGACTTGCATGAAATAGGTCAGTATTACTTTGATTTGTTTCTTATGTGCATTTTCTAGTGTATACACTAACAATGTTCCATATGTACTATCCATTTATAGCTTCAAGAATTAGAACATTGTTGTTTTATTATTTATTTGAATTTGTGCCGAAGACAAAATAAACACAACTTGAATAACAATTTTCTATGATTTTAGAAATAAATAATGTAATTGATCTAAAAGATTAAATAACATAAATAGTGGCATTAACCAATATCATTTTGACCTAGCAATTATGATCAAAATGAAGTAAAAACATGCAAACCACATATAAATCCCATTAAAAAAATAAAAATACTTGTAGAATACTTCAATTACTTAATAAGAATACATGATCAAGTTGTCAATGGAATAATCCCAATTAGTCAGAAATGTGAGAGAAGAGTGATCTATAAAGCATTAGATGTTCCAAAATATTTTGTAATGAAGGAGTTCATTCCTCTTCTTTACTAACAAAATATTATAAGTGCTTGTATGACTTTACTTGTAATTATTACCAACATGGGAACTAAATTACGTAGACTAGCCTCCAAATCTCATTATAGATGCAAGATGCATATAAGTCACTAATTACAATTTCATAAGAGGTTAGTGCAGTCTCACCATGTTTTTGATGGATATGCCTATTTCAATAATGTAGGAAACCCAACAAGAACAAGTACAATAAACATTTGTTTTTCTTGGTCCTAGTTGATCTTTCAAGGACCTTATAGTTTTCCTTAGCTTGTTGATAGGTAGAGGACATAATATTTTTGTGCTTAAGATTATCTAAAATATTTTTGGATATTCCCTTGATATAAGGAATAAATTCTACCAAATCCATCACATCGTAACATTTATCATGGTTTCTTCTTTTGTATCTAAAAGCCCTAATAATTTATTTACCCATTTAGCCATTCTTTTTACAAGGCACAATCAAATCTTCAATTTATTATTCCAAATACTCCTTGTAGTAAATCCTAAAATCTTTAATGGAAAGATTCTTAAGAATCTATGTTTTTTGCATAGGATGATGATGATTTATTAGATTTATATTAATCACTTACCTATACTACAAGAGAACCATCCTTTTTTAACTTGAGAAGAACATTCAAAAAGTAAATTTTTATTTTACTCTAATTCTTCATAAGTTTTATGCTAGAAACCATGTTGTTAAGGTATAGAAGTCCTTGAGCTTGTCTCAATTATTTTTCCAACTTAAATTTTCATTTCTTCCACCACTTGGGTTAGGAAAGAGTCGAGGGTTTCTCCATCCAAAACACTTCATGAAGTTAGTAGACTACCAATGATAATGGAGAACCCACCACCATGTCCTCAATTTACTCAAATGACTCCTCAAAAAGTGAAGAAAGTGGACCTCAAAACAAATCACCAAATTCATAATCATGTCATTTATGCAAAGATCTAATCACATATGATTTAGATATGCCTTTTTTAGGTCCCTAATTCTACTTTCTTCCCTAAATCCTTTTAAGCGCCTTAGTAGCTACATGTAGAAATCTCATTTCATTGTTTTGGTGTTTATTATTAAGATAGGAACCCCATTTCATTGCTCATTGAGATAAGAATGCAGAAATTCAATTTTGTCTTATTGAGATAACAATAATGTGTGTAATGAATTAATGTTAACCATTAGGTTAAAAAGAGTAGGTAGTCATGATTGTAATAAGTTGTTTCTTTCATTTATTTATATATAGAAAGATTGGTGTTTCATGTTTCATAATGCACTAATTAATACAATATGTTAATATTATATTTTTACGCCGAAGGCGTTCCCTTCGTGAGCAATGGGCTGACTTTGCCGTTTCAACAGTCTCAGATGTTCCACAGGCATGCAAGACGATTGAAGTGTTGATAGTCGTCGATCTCGCTAGACGTTTTTCACTTTTGTTTGAACTGTTTTCCATTTTTCGTTGCCCGCTGTAACACTACCTCTTAATTTTGCTTTGTATCCATGCATTAATTTAAGCCGGGGTCTCTAGAGTTGTATGAGAGAGAGATCTCGTGTTTTTTTTTGTTTCAAATTTACAATGGGCATCGGAAGGGGGAAACTAGGATAAAGGTTGGGTGAAGTGAATGGGATGGGTGAAAAGAGTCAAAGTGTAATAAATGGGAATTTTGAGGATTTTGGATTTATAATGTATGGGGAGGGGGAATATTTGGGGAGATTTAATAGATGGTTGGTTGGCTGGCTGTGTCGAACATGCCATTTCACTTATTTGCTCTGCACAAACAACACTTTCCTACCTTCGTGCTTATACATGAAAGCGTTAGTTTTTAATAAATGTTTTTTTTGCAATTTATAAAAAATTAAAAGAGAGAAAAAGAGAGGACTTTTTGTTACAATGTTTTAAAATTTCCAAGTATGATTAAATTAAATTAGATTAAAAATAAATATTTAAGTCTCAAGACAAGTCTTATATCTCTATACAACAGAACACTTTAATTTTTATGATTTTAATTGTTAAAATATACATTTATATTTTAATTTTATAAATAAATAGTTTGATTATATACATAAAAGGTTTATGTATATTTTTTAAATTATTAATATTTTAGTTTTATATAATATGATATTTTAGCTATATATTATTTATTTAAAATATTTAATATAGTTATATAATATATTTTAATTGTTATGAGTATTTATATTAAATATAAGTAATTGTTTTAAAAAGCATTAATTAATAATAAATATATTTTTCTAATAAATATATATTTTTATAATTCATAAAAATTAAAAGAGAGAAAAATTGAGAAGGGAGAGGGACATATAGAGAGCTGAAGAAGAGATTGAGTTTCAAGCAATCATTTCTCCATGAGGATCTATGCTCAAAGAGACGCAACATTTTCTTAACGACGTACTAATTCACCTTTAAGACCTCTCTAACATACCCATTGCACACTAAAGATAGAAAGAGGAAGATAGAAAAAGATAGATATACACACAGAATGTCTCTGTGTGTGTGTGTGTGTGTGTGTGTGAGAGAGAGAGAGAGAGAGAGACTTTCGATCAATCATTTCATGCCAAAAATCAAAAGATGGTAAATGCCCATGCATAGAGAGAGGAAGAGAATATTTCAAATAATAGCTAATTGTGAGCATCAATGGTTGACATCATCTTAAACCATTCCAGTTTATTATCCATCAAATGCTTTGCTACAAATACATTTTGTTATATTTATTATTATTATACATTATTAGATATGGATATAAAATAATATATAATTACTATATATATAGTACTATTTAAATTAACCTATAAGAAATCTAACAACTTAAGATAGATGAAATGAGAATGAGAGAGAAGCCTATCAATCTACTTTACACTAAAAGGAAATTGCACACAACAAACAAATAATTAAGAAAAGTGAGATTATTGGAGAATAGTGCCATTCTCTTTCCCATCCTTCT
This sequence comes from Cunninghamia lanceolata, assembly GCA_027924645.1. Taxonomy (NCBI): domain Eukaryota; kingdom Viridiplantae; phylum Streptophyta; class Pinopsida; order Cupressales; family Cupressaceae; genus Cunninghamia; species Cunninghamia lanceolata. The sequence continues at coordinate 1,803,519 of BSBN01000684.1, forward strand.
AGGTGATAATGCAAACATTGCTTTGGCAAATGAGAAAGTGTAGCTCCACATTAATTACCCCTTTGTTCTATGTTTTGATCTCTCAAAAGTCTTTTATCTTGACAAGGATAAGGGCATTGCAGGATAGTCCATTTGTGCCTCCAAAAAATTAAAAAAAAGGATGGGCTTGCACGAATGATTGACGATCAACATTCACAAAGAGGCGCACAAGATGATTCAAATGTCATTGGTCATTTGATTTCACCAGTCATTGTTGTTGTTTTGTCATTGTCGAGAAAGAAGAACACTAGAAGTTATTAGAATAGTTTTTTTTCCCTAATTTATGCGTCCACGTGTTCTCTTTTACATTAACAACGTGACACCACTTTTCCTTAACATTAGATTTTAGTTTTATTTTTAAATAATTATCATTTCATCTTTGGTTGGTTGATTAGGATTAACATGTGTGTATATGTTTATGTATTAGTTTAGGTATTTGGTTGATGGAATTTAAATAAGAGGTGATTTATTTATCTTTAATAAATATGTTATATAATTAAATAATGTCAAAGTTTAGAATAAGTTAATTTAAAATATAATATTGATGTTTATGATAATAATTTTAGTGGAGTTTTATGTCTAATGTTTAAAAATTTTAAAAATGTAAAATAATATAAATGTATATAAAAAAATACTTTTAATTTGTTTTTATGTACCATTTTATCAATTTTTTTATTGGTCATATTTATGCTTTTTTGCTAGAAAACATAATCAAAATTTTATTAAGATATGCCTAACATTTGAACAGGGGCTGAGATGCTAATAACTCATGATGGTCCAAGACTCAAGAAACTTATGTTTTTCTTATCTTGTTTTATTTCTCAGTAGTCCTTCAAGATCAACACTAGAATTTTTTTAATTATTTGTCATTCGTCAAAGAGTTGAATTTGTAAAAAATGTATATTTCATATTTATTATTGAATTATATTTACTTCATATATAAAACTAAAAATATGAGTTTATTATTATATATACTATATTTTATATAATATAAAATACTATTTTTATTTGTGATAACATATTATAATATATAATGCTATATTTATATTGAATATATTATATGTTTGATGTTTATTTATATTTATTTTTTATACAAATTATATAATTTTAGTTCCATTTATTATTATACATTATAAAATATAAATATAAAATAATATATAAATTTTTTTATGATGAAGTGCTACCAATGGGGGTAGCCCCTTTATGCTATATAAATAAAAAAAATAAAAGGATCACAACCTAGAGGGGTTGGGTTTTTCTTGTGAAATTCTATTTGCAAGGCTAATCCACCTAGTCTCAACTGAGTCTAATATATAAGGATCTGCCTGGGCCACTCTGAAATTGGCAAGAAGGTTTGTTGCACCATTAGCTTCTCTGAAGACATGATTGATGGTGAAATCGTGAAAAGAATCTAGGGATTCCCTGATAGCTGTGAGTTCAGTTGAAGTTCCCAACTAGAGATGGAGTTCTTGACTACTTCAATGCAGATTAGAGAGTCCCCCTCAATGTCAATATGGTTAAGACCTTGTTGTGTGCAAAATTCCAAACCAGTTTTTAGAGCCTCAAACTTTGCTCTGTTATCTGTTGCCGAGGGAATGCTCTTTGAAAGTGCCCACACCATCTGACCTTCCTCATCCCTCAAAAGACAACATGCGCTAGCATCTCTGGGGTTACCTTTTGAGGCACCATCAAAGTTCACCTTGAGGCGACCGCTGGGAGGAGAGATTCATTTTATTTGTTTCCTCTTCTCTTTTTTGGATGTTGCTGGGGAGAAACTGGTAGGAATCTAGAGCATTGGTAGCTTCATAAAATACTATATAATTATTATATATAGTACTATTTAAATTAACCTAGTGATAGACATGAGAGAGAGAGAGAAAAGAGATGAAGAAAATAGAGAGAGATTGTGCAAGATGAAGGATGAGAGGATGTACACTATTTGAAAAATCCAACAAGTTACCAATACTATGAAGATTTGTTTCGATGAAGCACCCATTGATGTCTTGTGTAAATGAGTAGCTGGAATTATTTAGGAGATTGAGCATGGGTATGCATATCAACAAAAAGTTGTCTAGGAAGAGCAAAATCTTGCTTACCTTCATATCTTGGTGTTAGAATGGTTTTATATGTCTGAATTATGGAAGCAAGTGTTTGTATGACAATAGTAAGAGCACAACAAACCCATATGGAGGGATTGAATGCACAAGGGACTGCATTAAAAACACGTGAAAGGAGTGAATGAAAATCAATAATGGTTAGGCCAACATCAAGAGCACATGTCAAAACCTTAATGAAATGATCAATCCAATTGGATGGCAAGCCTCTTTTTGACTAACAAAAGTTTTGCCAAAGCGAGATTGAACATAATGGGCTCCCATGAAATAAAATACATACCATTTTTTAGGTCTTGAGATCATTCCCATACCATCTATAAATTCAAATAAATCAAAAAATTTCCCTTCAAATTAAATATTTTTAGATAGTTACAAATTCTCAATCTAAAATTATACCTTGTCTAAATTTAATTTTAATCTATTTTCAAGCTCCAAATTATGCAAACGTGTGAAATTATAAAAGAAATGACGGTCAATAAGTTTGATTTATCTTTATATATTGTGCCATCCCATGAGAAGATGCATGATGGTAGGCTAGATGACAAATACACATGAAGTAGGTGGTGATCATGCTTATATTTGCAAGAGAATGTCTATTCAATGTAGGTGGCAAGATGCGAAATATGAGGCTTGCTTCAAATAATATGCATAGGTCATGACTAATGGAATGCAAGGGAACCCTAGTGTAGTGCATGAACAAGAATCCAGAAAGGAGATGCATGCAAATAGAGACTAGACACCAATCATGAAAGATCACACATTTGAAATAGATACTAAGCAAAACACAAGGATCTTAAAATCCATTAAGATTATGCAAACTAATTCATAACACTCAACAAAACAAAAATGACATGGGCCATAGGGCTGCAAGACAATCATCATTCACTTAAAGACATAGCAATTGGACTTACAAAACTCTTCGGCGTACCCATTGCACACCAAGGTGCGATTGCTAGTTTATAGACCTCTTAGAAAGGTTTAGAGAATAAAATATGCATATGTAAATACTTGAATGGCCAACAAACTATATTCATTATTAAAATTTGAAAGAATAATTTATATGACAATCATTCAACCTATAACTTACACATCATCATATTATATGATGGAACTTTAATTAAGAGCATATCATAAAATGTTAGTTCATTTTGTGTTTTATATGACAATCATTCAACCTACAACTTACATATCTTAATATATGATGGAACTTTAATTAAGAACATATCATAAAAGCATAGTGAACTAACATTTTATTGGGGTTTTGTGTTTTGGGATTAAATACTTGAATGGCCAACAAACTATATTCATTATTAAAATTTGAAAGAATAATTTATATGACAATCATTCAACCTATAACTTACATATCATCATATTATATGATGGAACTTTAATTAAGAGCATATCATAAAATGTTAGTTCATTTTGCGTTTTATATGACAATTATTCAACCTACAACTTAAATATCTTAATTATATGATGGAACTTTAATTAAGACCATATCATAAAAGCATAGTGAACTAACATTTTATTGGGGTTTTGTGTTTTGGGATTAAATACTTGAATGGCCAACAAACTATATTCATTATTAAAATTTGAAAGAATAATTTATATGACAATCATTCAACCTATAACTTACATATCATCATATTATATGATGGAACTTTAATTAATAGCATATCATAAAATGTTAGTTCATTTTGTGTTTTATATGACAATCATTCAACCTACAACTTATATATCTTAATTATATGATGGAACTTTAATTAAGACCATATCATAAAAGTATAGTGAACTAAAATTTTATTGGGGTTTTGTGTTTTGGGATGTAAATACTTGAATGGCCAACAAACTATATTCATTATTAAAATTTGAAAGAATAATTTATATGACAATCATTCAACCTATAACTTACATATCATCATATTATATGATGGAACTTTAATTAATAGCATATCATAAAATGTTAGTTCATTTTGTGTTTTATATGACAATCATTCAACCTACAACTTATATATCTTAATTATATGATGGAACTTTAATTAAGACCATATCATAAAAGTATAGTGAACTAAAATTTTATTGGGGTATTGTGTTTTGGGATGTAAATACTTGAATGGCCAACAAACTATATTCATTATTAAAATTTGAAAGAATAATTTATATGACAATCATTCAACCTACAACTTACATATCATCATATTATATGATGGAACTTTAATTAAGAGCATATCATAAAATGCTAGTTCATTTTGTGTATTATATGACAATCACTCAACCTACAACTTACATATCATATTATATGATGGAACTTTAATTAAGAGCATATCATAAAAGCATAGTGAACTAACATTTTATTAGGGTTTTGTGTTTTGGGCCTTTAATTAAGAACATATCATAAAAGCATAGTGAACTAACATTTTATTAGGGTTTTGTGTTTTAGGCCTTTAATTAAGAACATATCATAAAAGTATAGTGAACTAACATTTTATTAGGGTTTTGTGTTTTGGGCCTTTACTTAAGAACATGTCATAAAAGCATAGTGAACTAACATTTTATTAGGGTTTTCTGTTTTGGGCCTCCTCTTAAGTAGTGGAAGCCTCCAAAAATTGGCGTATGCCGCTTTGAGTGGCCAACACACGGTATTCTTTAGTAAAAGGCGAAAGAATAGTTCGCTTTGTGTTGACCACGCAGCTCAGAAAATCTTTGTAAGGGCATGGTTCATTATTTATATGACCTGTGTTCCCCCGCATTTGCGTAACCCAATCGATGTGGGACTAAAATAAAAAGACAGAGAGAAGAGACAGAATACAATGGAGTTATGAGAAATTGTAGGGTAACGTTCTTCTCTATACAGTCTGTCTATCTTTCTGTCGGCATGTATTTCCAAGGATTTAGATTTAATGTTTTAAAAAAATCACGAAGATCAGCTAGTTCGCTGATTGGCTTTGAGATTCACATTTTGTTGATTTTGAACAAACAATGTCTATGTCCATGCGATAGGACGAGCTTCTTTTCATTCTTTACGTCCATTCAGATGTTCAGAAATAGACTCCCTCTATTTGCTTATAATGTGCTTATAGTGTATATTAGGAATCCCACCCTGGAGTGCAATGAGTATATCTGTGATGATTGTATTTGTTGAGTTTATTATATTTTTAGCATAAAATGGGGTAATGTATGAGGTCAATTGCAAAGCCATTAAGTAAGTGATGTTTTTTTTGGCAATCTATGTCTCCATAGAAAAGTGGTAGTTTTGGATTGATTTGTATTTTTTTTGCAAACACGAATGTCACATATGAATCTGGTATTAAATTATTGATATTTTAGAATTTTGGATTTGAAACCTCTCACTTGGAATGCTCATTACACCCAAAAACTAGATAAAAAGTTATATAAAAATAAGAAGGTATTGTGATTGCAGAATTGAGATAGTTACAAATATTGTTTATGAGGATTTTTTTGGTATTAAGTGGTGAAATTTTTATGTTTTCCCCTTAAAAAATTCTCTCAAAAAAATTGCTCAGTGATTTTCATACAAATTTAACATGTTTGAAACATTAAATACATAATTACATAAAAGAAACTCAAAATCTTTTAATGCAGAGAAAAAGTGACCATTTACAAGCGTAAATTGTTGAAGAAAATTTGATGATATATTTGCTTTCATAGGGAATGTGGGTGCATTGTGAGATGTACAAATCCTTATTTGAGTTGCAAGAAGTGCATTTGAGCAGAGAGCAAAAATGCAAACAACAAATAATTTATATGTGTTTAGACACTGAATATTAGAGGTCATAATGATAAATAAAAGTGACAAATAATCACTAATCTTGGAGGCCATATGAATGAGGTAAACGTATATTACCTAAAAATTGAGTTTAGATAGTAGTATCCTTCAAAAACAATTATATTAATTACATGTTCAAAGTATCTTGTATGTAACAACACTGAGAAGAATTGATCCAATTTTAGAGATTGTGAAGCTCATTACAGGAGAAAAAGGATTTGAAGAACAACATTTTTTATCAAAAATTTAAGAGATGGTTGAAACTATGCATTAGTTGATATCTTCATGTGTGTTCCATAATCTAGTTCGACAATTGACAAAAATGTAGGCATGATCCAATTGCAAAGCCCTATAAAAAACAATTTCACATCATTATAGGATTACAACATTTTAATTCATGGAGTAATTCTACCAAATAAAATAAACAAATATTAACTACTTAGAAAAATGGTTATTGTGATGGCTAAATTTGAATATTAGTTGTTGCTCATGTCCTGCATTAATTAGCAACGTACATTTGCATCCATAGTAACATTTGTATTCAATTTAACAAAAAAATAGACCTGTGTTTGAAATGGATAGCTATACAATTTTGTTGAGAGTATATATATTATTGTTATCTATTTCTATTTTACAATGCCCTTAAGCAGTCGTCTTCTTGCTTTTTTAGTGCAACATATGGACTATCCTGCATGCATGCATTTATTTAGTATGTGAAGGTGAGGCATTTATGGAGACCCACAAGGCAACGCACTCTTGATATAGTCGTGAATGTGAGTCTTTGGCAATCAATATTGTCGATGTTGATTGTTACTCTTTCAATAGATAGAACTTTTCATTTATGGATTGTTAAGGCCCATGCCATTTTAAGAGAAAATTAGCAATGTCCACGATGAATTATTCGGATGATTTCATTTGTAGGAATGAATTAGTGAATAGTGGATCGTGACTCTTCTTGAGACAAGCATGGTTGAGATGGAAATGATCCCAATGGGCCTTAGGAGTTGATTGATGGAATTATTGGGTTCTTAAGCAAATGATGTGTTGTCCTGAGCATAACTTCCCAAGGACACTAAACAACTGATTGAAAGTTAGTCTTTCTTTCCTCTATTTTTCTTTATGTCTCTTATCTTTGTGGATTGTTGGTATGAAATCACTAATAAAAAATCAGTTAGTAGGTTTTCTTTATCTCTCTTTCTCTTTATATCTCTTATCTCTATCTTTCTTTCAGCTCTATCTCTCTTTCTCTTTTCCTCTCTATCAATTTCCCCCCTCTCTCCCCCCCTCTATCCATATCTCTCTCCTCTCTCTGTGTCTCTCATTCTTTCTCTTTCTCTCTACCCCTCTCTCCCTCCCTACTTCCCTCCCCCCCTTCCTCTCTTAGTTAAGTTAGATTCCTTATAGGTTAATTTAAATAGTATTATACATAAAAATATATATTATATATTATTTTATATTTATATTCAATAATGTATAATATATAGAATATAATATATAATAAATACAACTAAAATATAAATTTTATATATAAAATAAATATATAATTAAATAACAAATGTAAATAAATATTAAACATATAATATATTTAATACAAATATATGATTTTATATTATAATAGTATATTAGAAATAAATTTAGTAATTTACATTTATAAAAAAAAATTATCGTTAAATAGCTGCTTAGGGGCAACACCCTTTATATTAACATTATATATAATGTTACATATAATAATAAATATATTTATATTTTAAATATAAAATAAATATTATTTAATAATAAATAAATAATCTAAATATTATAATATAATACTATACTTAAAATATATCAATATAATGTATTTTATATTAAATATAAATTTTGTAGACACCTAAAAATGACCTTCACATATCACCACTTGCATACATCAAATTCATCTAAATCACTTGCATCTAACGTTAATTAAATAATCTAATTATTTAATTAATTTCATCAATTTCTTCTAATTCCCCTAATTCCAACATTAATTGAATAAATTCTATTTATTTAATTAATTTCATTAAATCACTACTTTATTCTTCCAAATTAAATAATTTTAATTATTTGATTAAATTATCCACTTTCAAATTCTTCAAATCCACATTAATTGAATAAATTAATTATTTAATTAATTCATAATCCTAATTCCTCTTATCCAAGATTAAATAATTTTAATTATTTAATTAGCCAATTATTCTTCTAAATTTAAATAAATTATTCAAATTTATTTAAGTTAACTTTATCTTCTAAAAATAAATAAAATTAAATATTTTATTTATATTCCTCTATCATGCAAAATAAATTAAATCAATTTATTTAAATCCTCATATCTTATCCTTTCTTCCATCATGCACAATTAATTAAATAAACTTATTTGTTTAATTTCTCAATTATCTTCCAATTCTTCTAAAAATAATCTTTTCTTCTATGTGCACAATTAGTCTTATTTTTAGAACTTCAAAAAATAAATCTAAAGTTGAGTTAATTGGCTTTAATCATTATTGTTTTATTATCAACTCATAAATTAGAAAAAGTATTCTAAATTTATGAAATCAAATCCTATATTTATCAAAGCAAGCAATTAACTCAATAAAATAGCTTTTTCTTCATGACACATGGTGTGTGCATGTTCATCATGTCCTCTCAACTCATCTTGATCATTGATTTCATTGATTTATCTCAATTGTTGATCGATCTTTCTTGAAACCTATATATACACCCTTCATTGCATAAAAATCCTCTTCGATAATTTAAGCTTTGGGCATTCTTAAGCGCTTTGAGCATTACACTGCATCGTTGTGCACATATCGAATCTTTGAGCACTATTATTCATCCACTTGTTGCAAACATGGTTTCGCAATTCATTGAAGCAATCCACAAGAAACCAAGAAAACAACACAATCTAGGTGATAGCTTCATTATTTTACGTTATTCATTGATTATTCGGTTATTGTCTAGATAGTTCTCTTAAAGGTTATAAGATTGAGAGTTATTGTTATCATTGTTTGATCTCTTTATATTATCTCAATTTTACCTATACACATTCTGGCATGCCTGGTGGGGCCCACTAACTTGATCTAACCTTTGCTTTTTATAGAAAATTGATTTTTTGAAGCATAGGTATAGATAAGTGCAATCATCACATAGAAAATCGCCTCTGTGCCACAGTGAAGTGACTTTGGTCTATTTTGTCGTGCCTTTGGTCTATTTTGAAGTGTCATTGGTCTGTTTTGAAGCACCTTTGGGCAACAGTAAAGCGCCTTTGGTCTAATTTGAAGCACCTTTGGGCAACAGTAAAGCACCTTTGGTTTGATTTGAAGCACCTTTGGTCTGATTTGAAGCACCTTTGGGCGACAGTAACATGCATTTGGTCTGCAGAAATGTGCATTTGCACAACAGTTAAGCACTTTTGGTTTAGTCCTTAGTTTTGCTAACTACTTGTTTTCTGTGGAACTAATATCATTTGTGGCAGCATCTTATCATCAATCACAAATTAAAGAAGAGTTTCTAACATATTTTTGCAAGATGATTGTCGAAGATATCAAATCTTTTTCATACTAAGTCTTAGAAACACTTCAATTTCTTATAGGAATTTACAACTGTCTACTATGTTTGGAATACCTAGTAAGTATGCTCTTTCCTCGCATTGCAAAGTGATCTTGGAAACCAAAAGTACTTAGGATATTCATTTATTGCTTTCTATGCTTACAAATCCCGGTGAGTCAAGATCACACGTATGCTCTTTTCTTGCATCGCAAGATGATCTTGAAAATTAAAAGTGCTTGATATCCTCTCTAGGGGTCCTGCTTGGGGATTTCATCATCTCAAGGGATGATCCCAATCGCGTGTTCTGGCATGGTCTATAAACGTTGGGAATAGTGAAAGCCTCGACTTCAAAGGAAGGACCCTTTTAACTCTAAGCAATACACTCTTAAGATACTTGGTCTGCCAAGACTTGGATAGTTGAGTGTAAGTTAACTGGGACACCCTCATTCATAGTTATGTGTCTCCTGTACCTTTGTGTATATTGAGGACACCCTAGACACCTTGTAAACCTATATAAGACCTTCGACCGTCATATCTTTGATGCATCACTGCTAGCAGTGGGGGAGAAGAGTTCACGCTTGTACCTTCGTTTATTAGAGATGGAATATGCTTTTGGATAGACTTAAGTGTCTCCAAGAGTGAGGGGTGTAAGGTGGTCCATGATCTTTCATTTCCTACCTATCCTTGTAACAATAAGATGGTATTAAGGGGGTGGAAATAACCATTATCTAATAGTGGGGATTAAAGCCGCACCTAAGTGAATCTATGAGATATGATACACCCACTTGAATAATTATAGGTTGTTCAATTAAAAGATTGCTTGGTGTGTCTTCTATTTGTTCTTGTTATCTACATGTATCACCATTTATTATCTGTGGAGGTTAATAGCCAAGTACAACCAACACCATTGAGTCAGTCCTCAATGACTTTGCTACTGTGTTTTTCTCTTGCCAAAGAAACCATCCAAAATCTATCAAAATTTGGCCTTGAAAAACACATTGTTATAGAAAACTCACCTTTGGGCTATCTTGACATGCCTTTGGTCAATATAAGCATCCCTTTCGTCCATATCTCTACGCTTTTGGTTAGGTCTTGAGTTTTTGACTTTCCTATTGTCATTGTCATCCCAATTCAGCTAATTGGACCTCCCCATCCTCTTTTTATCCATGTCATTGTTACTAATTTTTTGTTCACACTAAAATTAGTTTGACCCAAGTGCAGTTGTTCAAAAGGAATAAAAGAGAACTTTGAGATTATGCATTTAATGAACAGTTGATGTCTTGATAGAGCAGAGATGGAATTCAGTTGATAGGTTAACCCATCAGTCCAATCAGGGCTAATGAGGCATCATGACAAGAGAATAAAGTTGTCAAGGTATCAATCATTCAAGAAATATAGTTGATTTAACATGGTGTTATCTTTTAGGAGTTATAAGTCAGATTGGTTATTCACTTAATCACATTTGAAAGAAAGAAAGAAAGATATTTGTATTGAACTGTTATTTCATGTCATATTTGGAACATACAATTCAATATCTGTTACTTTATCCTATGCATTGATTGAAAAAGAAATACACATACATCAAGTGCATAAGATAAATTAACTGATCATGCTTAAAAGAAGTGTTCAAATGTGTCCCACACAAGCCGTGGGAGTAACTAGACTGAGCAATTGCAAACATGCAAGCTATATAACTAAATGATAAAAGAAATGAAATGAACACATGATAAAGGTAAACATCCATCATTGCCTGAGCAAGAAGGTTGTTTTGTCGATGCCAGTCTTCATCCTTCATCTTCAGCTCCTATCATCAGTTGAACTTGCAAAAATTTGGGGACAGTCCCATTAGCGCTTCGGATGTTTAAAGTTATCATATGCTTTTATCAACTAGATACATCAACTTGTCACATCACGCAATTCATATAAATAATTAGATTAGATAAGTGCTACAAATCAAAAAAATCATGAAGAGGGTCAATCAATACCATCAAGTATATTTTTTATGCTAACTTGTTTTTTCACTGTGCAAGTATATGACAAGTAATGTTGCTGATTTGAAGACAAATAAACATGTGGATTAAATGTGGCTCCCACAAGGGTTTGAGCCCAGCATGTTTTCTTTTTTATTTGAAAAGAGTATCAGAAAGGATAGGATGCATCATTCAAGTTACATCATGCATCATTAATCAACTTACAAAGAAGCTATGTCATCATGACATTCATTGTAGTTGATTGAAGCAAATCAGATCAAAATAGAATACCTGAATCAAGTTGGCAAAGTATAGAAAATAGAAATACATCCATAAAAGGTATTGATCTCTTTCATATCATTACCAGAGTACTTTATTGTTGTCTTGTTTCTTGTCACATTTCACCAAATCAGACTTAAGAAATGACAGAAGAGTGAAAAGAGATAAGTAACAGACTATGACCAGTACAGTCATCAAGTGCAGACATGATCACATATGTTAAGCAGATTTCTATTGCATATCAGATGGAAGGAACAGGCTACAGAAGCCTTTATTGTTATGCATATGATGTTCAAAAAAGAAGATAAATAACATATTAAACAAGCTACAGAAGGAGAAATGCAGCTACAGGAGGTAAAACAAAAGGGATTCATGGTATTGCCACATATATGCTACAATGATATAGATTACCATTATTCCTAGTTGATATAGTGTTAACATATTTACCAGGTTGAAGAATAAAGGAGGACAAGAATGAAGGATACATGCCATAAAATTTCTATGCTCAAGAAGATAAAAGTATGCTATAGGAAATGCAGAATGGATGCCATCAAGACTTGTACTACTTTTGCATAAATAAACACATATATTGCTCAGAGTTATAGAGAAAGAGATTTGTTACCACTTGGGAGTATTCAGATATAAGAAAGCAAGCAACATAATCATATAAATGGAATATCAAAGATGAAAGTCTTGAAACCCTAATACCAGTTTCTGAATAGAAGCTATTGTTTTGTATGAGGAAATGAAAATATTCATGCCTAGAAGAAAAGAAGATACCACAGTATTACAATGAAGTTCAAATTTATGTAAACTGTTAAAGGGTGTTTTGAAACCCTAGCCACAGCTCTCCCACATACAGTCAAATGATGCATATAGTGAAAGTTCTATCCAAGCTGTGACCAGAAAGATCGATTTGTATGCATTTTGAAGAAACCCTCATTTTCATCAAGCCTCAAGTTCATCTCATGAGCCCAAGAGAAGGAAGAAGAGTTATAGAGAAGTCTTATAGCCTGGTCGTAGCATGAAGAGGAGAAATGAGAAATACCCATGTAAGATTATGGTGAAACCCTAACATAATTTCCACATCTACAAAAAAAAAATGATGTTTTGGGTACGGCCATGCCTAGAAGCAATTTCTTCAGTCAAAACCCTTGTTGTAGAATGAAACCCTTCATCAATTTTTATAGAAAACAGTCAAAGGAAAGCTCAGATCATGTGTTACAGGTGGTCGTGCATGGGAAAAGCATTTGTATGCATTTTAGGAGAAGCCCTCTTTTTGTATGTCAAGAAACCTTCATTTTTTATGCCTAAAAGGCAAAAATATGCTACAAGATGTGTCCACGGCCACGGCCATGCAAAAAGGAAAAAGCATTCAAGATACCCATATGAAGAAAAATGAGATTCTTGTCTCTTAAACATACAATGAAGGACAAGTGCTGACAATAAAGAAGTGCAAGGTATTGACCTTTGAATGCAGAGAGTAGGACTTTCATGGCTGCGGCCTCTGTTGGAATTTTTTTTTTCATTTCTTGCACATTTCTCATATTTTTCAAAGATATTCAACACAAAGAAAGCAAGAACATGTCAAAGAAATGCTACAAAAAGAGTATGAAGTTGTAGAAATGGCCGCGGCCATTAAAGTGAAAGAAGCCTCATAGAAAGAATGAAAGAAGTGCCAGTTAAAAACAAAAGACACAACACTTACCCCTTCCTGCCATAGAAGATGCAAGGAATCATGATGAAAGATAGAAAAAAGCTGAGAGGAGAAGCCATGAAAACCATTCAAAACCCTAGTGCAATGAAGTTGCAAAGCGACAACCAATAAGAGAGGAGAGTGAAAATGAATGATAAAGTTTAGGGTTCCTTCTTGTTTTGATCGAAGCTTCTTTCCCATCTTTCCTTTTTGACTTGTAAAATGCAAATTATTACTATATCTAAAATGTCAACCTAGGTCAACAATTCTAATGATGCTTTCCTAGCAATGATCATAAGGAGTGGCTGATAGTGGGGATGCCTTGCATATCAAATGGTGGTTGGTAGTAATAAGGATAAGGCTTATGCCTTATGTATTTCAAAACAAACTTTCTTTCCTTGGAGGTCGAATATCATATGGCCAAAAGACACTCATTTTCCCCATGGTCAACATTGCATGGTCTAAAGATGTTCCTTGCCATCATTTGTTTGGAGATAGGACAAGATTCCCTTCATGTCACATGTATCATGCAGGATGACCATAGGGTCAAAAGATATGATTTTATGCCTTATAAAATTATCATCAAAAGGTCAAAACAAGAAGTGCATGAAGGCAAAATATAGTTTGAATTTCAAGGTGGCAGAGAAGGTGTCAAATAGGATATTTTTTGCATGAAGGAGGTTTGGAGAGATAAGGTCTATTTTGGCATGGTAAATACACATTGCAAGATGGAAGAAGACTTAGGATTATATTTTCATGATGGGTGTATGTGGCAGAGGGCTATTATTTTTTTGCATATGATGATTGGAGTTATAAGGCAGAGAAGAATATTTGTTTTCTTTTGAATCAAATATGGAGTTATAAGTGTAGTATAAAATGCCTTATTCATATGTATGTGGAGAAATAAGGGCGTATTTTTCCCCTAGAGCATATTGTCATGCAAGAGGGTGTTTTTTCTCACAAGGAGTAATAAGGAGATGGTATTTGTCTCTAAGTCCTATTTTTTGCTAAAATCATGCAAATTAGGCATATGTATTTGTAGTGATAAGGAGTTATATTTTCATGCATGATTTTACAAATACATTAATTGTAAATAAATAATAAAGTAATATTTTCCAAATTACTTTATTATTTTTCACAAATTGTAAAGTCAAATAAGTACAAGATGTAACCAATAATAGAGTAATTATTCTAATTACTTTATTATTTACTCACAATCAATTTTGCAAAAGCAAAATCATGCAAATTGATGAGTTGAGTTAGCTAGGTGATGAGTTGAGTTAGCTAGGCCACCTAGGAGATTTTTTGCATGATTTGGGGAGTATTTTTAGGGTTCTTAGTCAACTTTTTGGTCAAGCATATGGAGAGGCCCAAATTGGAGCTATTTTTACTCAATTTGTGGCTGTTTGAACCCATATTTTTGAGGATTTTTGAGGTTGCTCGTGGATCACTTTGGAGATTATTTTTAGAGGCAGTTAGCTGCAGTTTCATATTTTTGCATGCCTCTTGTGAGAGCAAAGCCTATATATTGTAAAACAAAAGTTGTTTTTGCTAGTTCTTGCCTTTTTGCTCTTATACACTTTGAGAGAAGAAGGTTTTGTAGCTCAATTTTTATAGTTTTATAGAGATCAACAGGTTACAGGTTCCTTTTTTGTCTCTCTTGCGATATTTCCTTTGTTCTTTGAAATCAAGTAGTTGCCTTTCCATTTAATGCTAATTGTTTGAAGTGATTTGATGAAGTTTTACTGTGTTTAACCATTAAACCTTTAAAATTATTGTCTCACTTTTGCTTGCAATATTAAGCATAGTGTTATTACAGGTCTTAGGTTGTGTTAAGGAAAATAATCCTTTTGTGTTGTGAGAAATCCTTTTCCTTCATAGAAAGCCTATTTTCAAGCCTTCCTTAGAAACATTTTTATGATATTTATGCCAAGAGTGGATTGTGTGAGTCAGATTTCTAAGTTGTATTGTAAACCAGATTGCATATTTTTACCCATATTAGGTGCATCACCAAATTTCACAGTTTTCATTTCCTTATAGTTTCATTCTTACCCTTTTCCCAAACAGAAAAAATCATACATTCCAATAGAATATTTTAAGGGAACCAGCCCACAATCTGGAGGTCTAATTTCATTATAGGGCACCCACAACCTAAAATTAGTCCCATGTTACACGGAATTGTAGAGTTTTTCCAACCTTGATACGGGTGCAATTCCCAGTGACAACAATCATATTCATTTCATCCCAATTTTGTCAAAAGCAAACTTACACCACATCCATCAAACCACATCCAATCATCCTCCAATCATTTGACATCATCCCTAAATCATTCCAAATCATCTTTAAACTATTCTAAAACTATTCTAAGTCATCTATAAACCCTCCCTAAACTATCTCAAAGATATCCCTCAAACATTTCACATCATACCTAAACCATTTGCCACCATCCCTAAACTATCCTAAACTATCCCTAAACTACCTTAAACCATTCCAAGCCACCCCTAAACTATCCTAATCTATCCCTAAACTACCCTAAACCATTCTAAGACATCTCTAGACTATCCCTAAACTATCCTAAAGACATCCTTCAAACATTTCACATCATTCCTAAACTACTTGACATCAAACCCTAACAAAATCCAATCATCTTCCAATCACTTGACATCATCCATAAATCATTCCAAACCATAACCCAACTATCCTAAGTCACCCCTAAACTATCCTAAAACATTCCAATCCATTCCTAAACACCACATCATTTCATTCCAAATCCAATCCACTTTAACTTTCTCTCTCATCATCCAAAGCAATCTATCAAAATCCAAGAGTGAAATTTTACCTTCAAACTATCTAGAAACCCTAAAAACACCAAAGGCGAGTTGTTATTGCCTAGAAGTGCATGTCTATGCTCTAGAAGTGTCTATTTATACCAGAAGTGCATGTCTCTGCTCTAAAAGTGTCTATTTTCACCAAAAGCACATTTCCATTGCCCAGAAGTGCCTATTTTCACCAAAAGCATCTTTCTATTGCCCAGAAGTGCCTATTTTCACCAAAAGCACCTTTTTGTTGCCCAAAAGCACCTATTTTCACCAAAAGCACATTTTTGTGCTCTAGAAACGCCCAGACACTACCAGAAGTGACATTATATGTTCCATAAGCACCATTCTATGCATTTTGCCATCACTAGCTCTCTAATAAGTCACAACTATTTTTTAGCATCAAAAGAGTCAAACTTTAGTCACATCATCACAAAGTCCTCATCAAAATGGTCTTGAAAATCAATAAGCCTAGGTTAAACCACCCTCCATCTCCAATTCAACCAATATCCCCATCATACTCAGATGATGCAGACATAGAGGAACTTAAACGCCTATATGGATCTCATCCCCAAGCTATATCTTCAAACCAACACACATCACTATCATACCAACCTCCATCATATACATCTCCTAGTACTCCTGAGGCATGGATACAAAAACTTAAACATGACTATGAGAAATTAGATCCTATCAACAAGAAAAAATTCAAAAGAGCTTCAAATGCCCTTAGCACATCTCATCACTGAAGATCCTTCTAATGCTATTGCATCAACAACACCAACTTACATGTCCATGCCAATTCCAAATCATCAAATCACAAATCCATACTTGGACACACAAACTTCTTACAATCAAACATTGGCTAGCACAAGTCACAATTATATACCTCATTGTATATCCTATGAAAAGGGACATCAAGGTCATCCATACCATCCTATATCTATATATTCACCTCCATCCATTTCCCAAGAACAACTTTCCTATGCAATCCCTCCATCACCACAACATCAACACATTCAACACCAACAATTCCAACCACAACACCAAAAATTCCAACCTAACCCACCTACATATCAACACATTCCACAACAACAAGAATTCCAACCACAATACCAAGAATTCCAACCTAACCCACCTACATATCAACACACTCCACAACAATAAGAATTCCAACCACAACCTCAACAAATTACTCCTTGATCCCATGTGTCACCCCCATTACCATACCAACCTAACCCACCTACATATCATGGCAATTCCACATCAACCTATCCCATTGATACCCAACAACATCCACAACACGATCATCCAATTCCTTATTCCAACATTTCAACTTGTCATCAAACCCATTTACAAGACTATCAAGTTCCTTTACAACAAGAACATGCAAGTCTTCCTTTGCACCAAAATCAAGTGTCCTTAATTCCTTATGGTACCTTTGACAAGGGAAACACCAATCTAGCTTATGCATCCTATGTGTACCCTCCATCATCATCCCCTCATATACCAATACAAGAGCCTACTATTCCTATCCCCACGCCACCATGTAGTCCCTATCATAGTTCATTGATCCATCAACCTTCTAATCCATCAAACCCTTCATTACCTTCATCCCCATGTTCCTCCAATCTTCCACAAAGAGATTCTTGGGAGGTAACCCTACAACAGTTGGTCTAAGTGCAATTACTTGAGCCACCCTTGATAAAACCATATAATCCTAATCCATCAAATCACATTACTCCTCCACATAATCCTAATCTTGAACCTACAACACCATCCATCCATTATATTGCCCATCCACCCATACTCTTATGAAGGATGTGATCTAATGGCTATTAGCAAGGAATCAACCATCTCCATGTCCTCAAGCACCTATCCAAGAGCTTATCCAAGAACCTCCAAACATATTCCCATTCCTTCAACCCCATCATGTAATCCACAACCCATCAAGCCTATTGAAGAGTCTCCTACCGTGAGTCCAAGTCAAGATTCATTGTACCTTCATGTTGTTGACCATCAAGAGCCTATCAAGCCTATCCAAGAGTCTCCCACTTCTACTTCCATTCAAGAAAATCAAGAACTATGTCAAGAGTATAATCTAAAGCATGTGGAAACATCAACCCTTTGTCTAAATCAAGATCAAAACACCTCCATCCAACCCATCCATAACCTATATATTTTCTATGATCAAGATATTATCTATAATGAAGAACCTATACGCGAGCACATTGATCCTATCTAAACTCACTATCATATTATCCATATTAATCCTCTCCATGATCAAAATATTGTCCATGATCATGAGCCTATCCATGAGCAACTTGATCCTATCCATAATCCCACAACTATCCATGATCCATTACATTCTAGTCCTATCCATGATCCAACAACATCCAATTCCCTTGATGAGACACTTGGTCCCCAAGAAAAAATAGATAATAAAAAAGATAACTTGGAACCTATCCCTTCACCTCCTACTAAGCATAATGTTAGTCAAGATCCAAGCATCCCATGTCATCCATTGCATGATCCCACATTGTCTCTTGTGGATCCTCCATTATCTCATGTGGATCCTCCACCATCTCCCATCGATTCCATTCCAAATCCATTATCCTATCCCCTTGGTCTTACCACCTTCATCCATGAATGTTCTTCCTTAGGAGAACAACCACCACTATCCACCACTTCAGTATCCCCACCACATAATGGACTCGCATCTTATTTCCAAAACAAACATCCCATTACATATTGTATGTTCCAAAACATGAACTATCAAGGCAAAGGTTTAGGCCTTCATGAACAAGGTATTTTAGAGCCCATCCATGTCACAATCCATCCTCTAGCACATGGTCTTGGTTTTTCATCCCAAGAAAAATAATCCAATGATGTTGGTACCACCTCCACACCTCCTCCAGCTACTTCTTCCACTCCATATCTCGGTGCACCTTATCACACCTCTCACTCATATGTCGCCATCCCTCCTCCACCGTCATACCATTTGCAAAAGCATGTGACCATACATCTCCCTCCATCCACTCTTCCTCCACTCCTTCCAACTCCTAATATTCCCATCCTTCCATCCCCTAATCCCTTCATCCATCAGTACACTCATCCCTCCATCCACACAACCTGTCCCCTTATGTCCCCTACCATTCCTAATCATGGCCAACGAATGCACACATCAACCCCATATGAAGCTATTCCTAATCCCATGAGATTCAAAAATAAAAATTTGGATGCTCCCACACATTTAGCAAAGTATCTGCAAAAGCCTCAAGAATATCATGTCGTAGGGCATCAATACACAAATTCAAAGCTAAATCCGTCTCAAAAGTTGCATACACCCACAAACTACAAATAAAAAATGAAAATCATGTGGGTCCCCAAGAAACAAGCAATTACCTGAAAAGAAGTAACCGCATCTCAATCTATCCCCCAATTCCAAAATTCTTGCTTCCCATTAAAAAATCTTGCAAATCCTAAGTCCATTTGGGTTCCTAAATCCCTAAATCGATGATTCCCAAATCCCCTATCCCGATTCCCATTACTCCCCACTCCCCATCCTAGTCAAAGGCTTCAAAATCTATCACGATGTGTGCAACCATTGGTCTTAATTCCCTGCAATTCCATGCCATTTACACATACCTCCATCCCCCCATCTTACATCCCTTATCCAACATATTTCCCCTGTCATACCTCTATGGTCCATGCTTTTTCTCTATCACCCATTTATCCTTCCATCTCCATCCATCATCCATATCATAATCCACCATCCATTCCATTTCCATATTCCCACATCTACCAACATCCATACGTGTAATGTTACCTGATATAGTCCATGCGCAAACACGCATTAAAGTTCTAACATACTACCTTGCTATTGGAACATGCGCTTGAGTCCTTATCCTCCATCCCATCTAAAAAAGTCAAAAAAAAGATCAAAATAGTAAAGAGAAATCCCTTTGTCCAATGGTGAAAACTTGGCAAATAGGCGCCTTGGACAAGTACCATGATGAAAACCTGGCAAATAGGCATCATGTGTAGATTGATTGTCTATGTACCTTACACTTGGGGGCATGTTGTCTCGTCTCATCCTATCATATCCTATCTTATCTTCCTTATCTATTATATTCGCATAAATATCCCCTTGATCGAATCCATTCTCCTTTCCTACTTTTGATCTTGATAAAGATAGGGGCAAAATGTTGAAACAAGCTTTGGACAACTCTTGACGTATTTAATACTTCCCAACATATCCTACCATCATATCACTGCAAGCATTGTCATGCTATATCCTAAGTCTTATACCTAGAATGAGGCATGTTATTCCTATGCAACATAGTCTTTGGCAATCACATCCTAAGCACCTCATCCATTCCATCACACTATTGCCTAGCCTTTTATCCATTCATCTATCATGAGTCTTCCATCCCATTTACTATCTCCTATCCTCTTATCCATTCAGCCAATCCCATCTCCATCCTTTGCATCTAGACTTGGTTGTCTCTTGTCATTGGTATCTAGCATTTAGGCTATCCAAATTGTTATCCAATGTCATCCCAAAACATTTCAAAATACAAAAACATCATAAACTTCAAAATCCAATAACATCAAAACATTCAAAATCCAAAAAACACAATAACATTAAAAAGTCCAAAAAATCCCAAAAACATTCAAAAATCTAGAAAATCCCAAAAATATTCAAAAATCTAGAAAATCCCAAGAACATTCAAAAAAATCATAAATCATCATCTTCATCCCAATCCATCAACAATTTCATCTCTCTTCTTCCA
The DNA here is from genome assembly GCA_027924645.1 of Cunninghamia lanceolata. Taxonomy (NCBI): domain Eukaryota; kingdom Viridiplantae; phylum Streptophyta; class Pinopsida; order Cupressales; family Cupressaceae; genus Cunninghamia; species Cunninghamia lanceolata. The sequence continues at coordinate 1,824,577 of BSBN01000684.1, forward strand.
TCTATCACAATCCATCCTATCACCCTGACTTAACTAACTTGAGTAGAAGATGAACTATACATCCTTTGAAAGCTCAAGTACTTATCAAACTAGAAGCAAAAGACTACTCCTAACGTAATACACTTGCCCGCATGCCGCTTGCCACATCTGCTACATCTATCTTATCCAAACAACAAAGCCTTTAATGGATATATCATTCCTACAATAAGGCACTATCTACCCTGAGCAACCTCTTTGGCAAGAGAATATGTCGGTTGTTTTTTTATTTTATCAGTTAGTCGATTTCTTTTGGTTTATCTTTTGTTCCTTTCTAATACCTACTCAAAACTACCTTGATTTTTCTATATCTTGGTATGTTGCGATACAATATGGATTAGGGCATAGTCATTGTTTTTGTATGTTGTGTTTGTGGGATGATCTTATTATCCTACTATGGCTAATATGTATCTTGTTTGTGTTGGAATTAGCATCTTGCATATCAATATCTTTTGCATCTAAGGTTTTGTAAAGGCCTTATGTGTATTAAGATCATTCTACGCTAAGACTATTTTCCATTCACATGTCCAAACAAGGTTCTATTATGTCTAGTAGATATAAGTTCAAACTGTTTGTTTGTAGAGTCAACGTCCTATGCATTGGATACATCGGCACCTTGGTCTTCTATACCATGGTGCATAACATCCATTGCTATATCAAAATGAGGATTGCTCTTTATAAATATTCGTGTAACCGTTGCAACATCTTATCCATACACCCATCCATACATCCTAATGAAATCTATAGCTTTCATGAAGATCGATCAATCTAAAATCAATTCTTCTATTCTTTTTCCATTTATCTTCCTTTCATTTCAAGAGCACACCTGTGTTCTTTGAACCCAACTGTCCTCTCGAGGGGGCATCTTCATTATCATCATCATTCATCTTATCGATATACCTCATCCTTTCCATACCAATCTAGTTAATCAATCTACCCAAATTATCCAATCACATCCTTTGGTCTTGATCCTAATCTTGTCGTAAATCAATCATCAATCCATCATGAATGGGATATATCGTTCCCACATCCTTGTGTTGATCTAGGGATATATTGTTCCCCACAATGACAACACTATCCTTATCAATCATCATCAATTAATCATTGGTTTACAACTTGACAGGGGAAATACCTTGTTTGTTTTTGAAGCATCATCACCATCATCATTCATCTTATTCATTAACTTATTGTTATCTTTCCTTGTCACCCTTGCTTTTGAGTGACTAGGGCATCACCATCTCTAATCCAATCATTTTCTTCCAACCATGATCTTCTAAATCAATTTTCTTCTATCAAATCAAACACTATGTTTTAAATTTATTTGAAATGACGTTACTTTGCAACACCATCTCAAAGAGGGGCAAAATGTAGACACCTAAAAATGACCTTCGCATATCACCACTTGCATACATCAAATTCGTCTAAATCACTTACATCTAACGTTAATTAAATAATCTAATTATTTAATTAATTTCATCAATTTCTTCTAATTCCCCTTATTCCAACATTAATTGAATAAATTCTATTTATTTAATTAATTTCATTAAATCACTACTTTATTCTTCCAAATTAAATAATTTTAATTATTTAATTAAATTATCCTCTTTCAAATTCTTCAAATCCACATTAATTAAATAAATAAATTATTTAATTAGCCAATTATTCTTCTAAATTTAAATAAATTATTCAAATTTATTTAAGTTGATTTTATCTTCTAAAAATAAATAAAATTAAATATTTTATTTATATTCCTCTATCATGCAAAATAAATTAAATCAATTTATTTGTTTAATTTACTTAAATCCTCATATCTTATCCTTTCTTCCATCATGCACAATTAATTAAATATATTTATTTATTTATTTTCTCAATTATATTCCAATTCCTCTAAAAATAATCTTTTTTTCTATGTGCACAATTAGTCTTATTTTTAGAACTTCAAAAAGCAAATCTAAAGTTGAGTTAATTAGCTTTAATCATTATTGTTTTTATCATCAACTCATAAATTGGAAAAAAAATATTCTAAATTTATGAAATCAAATCCTATCTTTATCAAAGCAAGCAGTTAACTCAATAAAATAGCCTTTTCTTCATAACACATGGTGTGTGCACGTTCATCATGTCCTCTCAACTCATCTTGATCATTGATTTCATTGATTTATCTCAACCATTGATCGATCTTTCTTGAAACCTATATATACCCCCTTCATTGTATCAAAAATCCTCTTCGATCATTTAAGCTTTGGGCATTCTTAAGCACTTTGAGCATTATATCGCATCGTTGACCATATATCAAATATTTGACCACTATCATTCATCCACTTGTTATAAACATGGTTTCGCAATTCATTGAAGCAATCCACAAAAACCAAGAAAACAACACAATCTAGGTGATAGCTTCATTGTTTTACGTTATTTATTGATTATTCGGTTATTGTCTAGATAGTGCTCTTGAAGGTTATAGGATTGAGAGTTATTGTTATCATTGTTTGATCTCTTTATATTATCTCAATTTTACCTATACACAATTTCTTTGTAATCTTTATCTCTTTGTCTCTCTCTATCTCTCTATATCCCCTTCTCTTTGTTCTCTCTCTCTCAACTCCACTATCTCTAACATACACATGTTCAGTTTATTTAGCTATCAATGAATGAAATGTGAAATGAACAGGACCATTTCAATCATCTTGCATCATTCCTAAGCAATGTCATCTATTGATTTGGGAACTTATCTCAATCCCTCCCATAGAGGGGAACACCTTTAAAGTGAATACAAAATGAGATGTGAATCATGTGATGCCTTGCTGTAGAAATTTCCATATTTGTTGTTTCAACTAATTTTCGCACCATAAAAGTGTGACTCTCTCTCTCTCTCTCTCTCTCTCTCTCTATATATATATATATATATATATATATATATGTATATGTATGTATGTATATGCATATGCATATGTATATATACATATATGTACATGTACATGTATATGTATATGTATATGTATGTACATATATATGCAAATATATATATATATATATAGAAAGATAAAGAGAAATATAGAGATAGCGAGGGAGACAGAGATATAGAGAAAGGTGGAGAGAAAGAGAGATAAAGAGGGTGAGAGAAATATAGAGAGAAAGGGAGATTGATGGAGAGATAGAGTAGAGGAGAGAGATAGAGATAAGATCTCTCTCTCTCTGTTAATGTACACTCAAAAACATGACTCAGTGGCCTAGGGGTAGTCGAGTCATCTTTGGCATGCACACGGACCCCCTCTCCTTGTCATGGCGCAAACCTCCACATCACTCTTGCTCTCGTGGAAGTAGCCATTTGAGAGGAGGTGAGACACGGGGGCGGTCTAGCTCGTTAGACAGCTGGACTTCGCGAAGAATGGTCAGCTAGTCTTGGGGCCTATGTTGTTGTGCATTTGTTTGAATGTGGTGTTTTGTGACCATTGTTGTAAAGATAACTATATGACCCGAAGGGTCACTAGTCACCATTCTTCTGTTTGGTTTTCTAATGTTCAAGCATTGTGTGGGTTGACTATTGTGCTCGTTGATGTTTTGTTTGTTGATGTTGTTTTTCGTACTGTTGGATGATTGGTTGTATTTGAAGTTCTTAAAATCTTTCTTGTTGTTGTTGAATCACCAGTTGGTCTTGTTGTTGTCTAGGGTGGATCTCCTCTATCTTGTCGAGGATTGCCTCCACCCACTCACCTCTAAGTCCAGGACACATTCATGAGCCTAAACAAGAGAGGGATGGTTTAAGCTAACCTTGACTTGACCTAGGGTTTTGACTCAAGGTTTGTGTGACCTAAGGTTTGACTTTGTTTGACCACATATTTTGGTGAACCCAACGTGAAAAATAAAAACTTATGATGGGATCTTTTGTGTTTTCATGTGCTTCTTTCATTACATGTTCATCTTTCATGTCCATCTTTATTTAATTCATTTCATGGTGTTTCCTACACCTCAAAACTAGGACAAAATCACACAAAGTTTAGGGGAATTGCCCCTCTAATGAAAGTAGCACATGTTTAGATCTAATAGCTTCAATCTCAAATCAGTCAAACTTGAAAGACTCAAAGGAGATCCAACAAGATCCCCACAACATTGACCAAATCAAAACATGCCAAGTGAGTGTTTGGTCTGAGATCCATCAATAAGACCAACCCATAACAAGCCATATGAAAATGGCCACCCAAATGAACAATGAGGTAAGCCATCAAAAGAAAATCTTACAAGAAGCTTGGGGGGCACAAAACACCCCCATGTAGCACATCAAGATAAAAGACTCATGACATGTTGACCAAGTACCATCAAAAGAAACAAGTGGGGTCAGTCAAACCCCAACACAAAGCAATCAATCTCAAGGTTGTAAAACTCAAAGAATGGAGGAACCCCTTCTCAAGGACCTTATAGAAGATTTGGTCCAATGAATCAGGACCATTGAAGCTAGAAATGTCAGACAAGTTTGTCAAAACAAAATTCAAGAAAAACCTAGGGCACAAGGAAATCATTTCATTGATAAGATCGAATCAAACTAAGGGGCAATACAAAATTGCTCTCATCTAAACTTCCATGAAAGACACGCCTCCCTTGCCCTCACCATCCAACATGACAAGTCTTGATCAAATAGGTGGGATTCCTATAACAAAAAATCAACCACAAGCGATCCCACCCAATTTTCAAAACACAAACATGATGCCATCTAGTCTTCCAATTTTTTTAGGATATCAATAATCTAGCATACCCTTTTGACAAACACAACAAGCTCCACCTGAAAAGCTAATGTTTGGAGGAACAAAACCCTCTACACATAACCCCCTCTTAGGAACATACCTTGAGTATTTAAAGGAGCCTCTTGACTACAACATTCATCAAGTCATACTACCACATCCTATCCCTGAGCTTCCAAAATTTAAAGGAGAGGTTGATCCCAACTCTCATATCAAGGCTTATGTCATGGTAGTGCGGAAACTCCTTCCGTGGGATGGGGTGGTAGCAAATTTTTTTCTAAAAACTTTAGAGGGTATCACTCTGGATTAGTATTATCAACTTCCAGAAGCATTGATCCACTCTTTTAGGCAACTCATCAATCAATTTGTGGCTGCCTTCGACATAAACAAACTGGTCAAGACATGAATACAAGATTTTTTAACAATCAAACAAGAAGCCAATGAGTCAGTTGCACATTTTATGAAACGATGGAGGAAAGTTCTATTTTCTTCAATTAGCGTACCAAACACAGATCATAAGGAACTTTGTGATCTCTTCTTACACGCTCTCAACAATGACATACAAGAACAAGTCCAAAAACTCCCTTACAAATCATACAAAGCACTTGAAAATGCCTTTAGATTTGACCAAGCCACTATTGATAGCGGAAGAAGGGAGTATGATGCAAATGGAAGGTTGATAAACCATGATGTAAATAACAAATCCTTGACAAACAATCAAGACATAGATGGTTCAACAAACACTTCACCATCTAGAAACAACAATAATTGTGACTATGATAGTCATATAAATTTGGGAAATGAAAATGCCAACAACTATCCCCCGAGAATCAACAAACAGTCGTACAACAATCATCATAAATATCAAGATCACAATCATGATAAATATTGGTCATTTCACAAGAGAAGGAGACATGACATCAAGTCATGTAGGGGGTACCATTGCTTCATATCAAACCTCCCGAAATGTCAACAAAAAGCATTCATGGACACATTCTCACAAGATGAAAAACTTAGTCCCAACACCTTTGATCAAAACACCTTAGGCCTTGTGGAATTAGATAAAGATCAAGATATTTGTGTCACCCAAGAACCAGAATGACCAGATGACACCTCCAACAATTCAAATTTTTCTCACATGTTAGAACTTCTCAAAATTTATCCTACTCGCAAGAATGATCTCCTGAGAGCCTTAGATCTAGGCCATCTAGTTCAAAACACTCCAAGTGAAAAGTGTTCTTCAACATTTGATTTTGAAAACTTACCCTCAGATAATGACATAGCTAAACAGGGTGATCTCCCCCTCCATCTGATAGTCCAAGTTCAGGACTATTCGACTAAACGTGTAATGATCGATGATGGGTCTACAATTAACATAGTCTCTTTCTCTCTTCTTCAAAGAATGGGTTATGATGAAACTCAAATGACAAAACAAACTTCCATCCTTAGAATTCATGATAAACCAAACATTCAAACCATGGGTAAGGTCAATCTTCAAGTCAAATTGGGTCCCAAAACCCTCCCAACTAAATTTTATGTCATTAATGAAGAAACCACTTACAACATGATACTAGGAAGGCCTTGGATCCATAAGATGAGGGCCATTCCCTCCACACTATTTCAAGAAATCCACTTCTCGCACATGGGACAAACCCACGTCATCAGAGGAGATCATGATCCTTTCATACTTTATAGAGTTGAATAAGTCAAAAAGAAGGGAAAGACCATGGAAACCACTAGTGACCCAAAAATCAACACTTTTGAAAAATGAGAGACATCAAAACAAATGCAAACATAGACAAGACCTCAAAATGTATAGGAAAGGGGGCAACAGGGGAATTCCCCTTCGATCACCACTCAACAATGTCTTGTGCTCTTTTCAACTTAGTGGCCATTCCAATTGAACCAGACATAAACATTCCTATGGTTGAAATCATAACTAAAGAAGAAGAACCAAAATTCACATAGAAACTAGGAGAGTCAACACCAACTCCAATTTTAACCCAGATCACTCTTGTGTTTTCTAAGTTAACTCTTCAGTCAAAGGGAGTTAACTCTTCTTCTTCTTCACCTCTCATCCCTTCTTCAAACCTATAAATACCCTCTCCCTAAAGCACAAAGGGAGGCAATTTCATTTGTGCACACAATTCTTGCAGATTATTGCTCTCCAAATCAAGTATCCATATGCTCACACAAGACATCCAAGCCTTTTTCTTTTATTTGTTATCCCATCTTGCTTTCCTAAAATCTCATTTTGCATTTGGATATGTTGCTCACATCACAAGCCACAGTTCTCATCAAGCTCTCATTGAGCTCATTTCAAAGCTTCTTTTGCTTCTCTTTTCTTATTGTTGCCAAGAGTATCACTCCACTGCTGTAAGAGGATTAGAGGTTTCCATACAAGGATTTCTAAGGGTAGTGGACACTCATGCATCTTCTTTTATTCCAGGTTCCTTCATGCTTTTTTTCATTTCATGGTAATTAGATAATCAAAACTTTGCTCTTGGGAATAGTAAATACATGTTGCGTTTTCCTTGATAGGCTAAGTAGATTTGCATTGTTAAAGTAGTTTCCCTTTCCAAAGTTTATAGATTAAAAGCAATTTATGTTTCCTAGATTAAATCAAACCGCATATTCAAAAAACAAACCAAAAACATATATTTAATTGCATTAGGTAATAACATACTAGTTTGTATTTATTTTCTAATTCCTAGAATAGAAAAAAGTACTTTCATTTCTATAAATAGAAAAAAGCACAAAAAATGTTTTGCACTCATATAGGCTTGCATGCATACAAAAATAGAAAAGAACAAAAACATTAGCAGCATATAAGGTTTACAAACCCTTGGTCCCAACACAAGGTCAAGTTTAGTCAAAATTAGTCAAAACCTTTGGTTTCATCACAAGGTCAAGCAAAGTCAAACCTTAGGTCACACAAACCCTGAGTCAAAACCCTAGGTCAAGTCAAGGTTAGCTTAAACTATCTCTCTTGTTTAGGCTCACGAATGTGCCTTGGACTTAGAGGTGAGTGGGTGAAGACGATCCTCGACGAGATAGAGGAGATCCACCCTAGATAACAACAAGACCAACTAGTAATTCAACAACAACAAGAAATACTCAGAGAGCTTCAAATACAAGCAATCATCCCACAACACGAATGATAGCATCAACTTGAACAAAACATCAATGAAAACAACAATAAACCCACACAACGCTGGAACATCAGAAACCCAGATAGAAGAACGATGACTAGTGACCCTTCGAGTCATGTAGTTATCTTTACAACAATAGTCACATAACACTGCATTCAAACAAATGCACAACAAAGCCCCCAGGACTAGCCTACCACTCTCCGTGAAGTCCATCTCTCAAATATGTTAGACCACCCATGTGTCTCGCCTCCTCTCGACGGGCTACTTCCACAAGAGTGAGAGTGACGTGGAGGTTCGCCTCGTGGCAAGGAGAGAGGGTTCATGTGTGTGCCAAAGCTGACTCGATGACCCCAAGCCATCGAGTAATGTTTTTGAGTGTACATATTTTGGTGAACCCGACGTGAAGAGAAAATCCTTTTGGGATGGGTTCTTTCAAATTTTTGCACATCTCAAGATGTTTCATGCATCAAAAATCTAGGAAAAAATCACAAAAAAGTCCAAGGGAATGTCCCCTCCAGTGAAATCAATACACCTAAACAGATCCAGTGGATTTGATCTCAGATCAGTTAGATTTTAAAGACTCAAATTCAAAGGGCATCCAATAGAAGCCCACAACTTCTTGGTTTTTAACAACCCCACATACGACAACATGGTCATTTTACTTGACCAAAGTAAAACAAAACTAGTGAGAATTCAATCTGAGATCCATCAAGATGATCAACCCATAACAAGCCTCCACGAGGACCCCGATGATGACTCACAATCCTTGTCACGTACATGTAAGTGTGAAATAATGTTCTCTCAACAGCGATTCTCTTGGTAGCATGTTGTTTCTTCATCATTGTGTTGTTTATTGTTTGTCATTTTATCTCTCTTCACTTTCAACACTTGTCGATTTGTGTTTCATATGCTTGCGACTTCATCCCTAAGCCTTGTATTCATCCATTTGTTGTGTTTTCCCCAATGTTTTTCATCCATTCCCACCCCTAGAGGCCTTCTAGAGGTCCTCCCAAGCCATCTCCAACTTTCAATTTTTAGTTTGGGTCAACCAATCCAAATCTCCCCCTGGAGATCCTACTTTTGCAAGTGGAGATTTGGTTTTTGACCCCTATTTGACCTGTTTCTGAAGGTAGATCCGCTTATTTTTTCCTCCTCTTCCATCTCCCATTCTGCACTTTCACCTAGGTGTCCTCCTCCGAGGCTTGCCCATGGGTCACCCCCGGGTGATCCTGACTATTGAAAGGGGTGACCCATGGGAGACCCTATCGTGTTTTCTAGTCGCGAGTTCACTTGAATTTTTAGCCCAAAATAACTCCATTTTTGCTCGTTTTTGCTTTTGTTTGCATGGAATTTTGTCCTAAAGGTTGAGTTAACTATTTCATGTACCCAAGCATGCATATTTAACTCTTTTTTATCTTTAGTTATTAACCTATGCATTCTCATGCATTCTTTTTCTTCACTTCTTCTTGAGTGATAAGTTATTATTGGTTAGATCACGACAATTTTAGCCCAGATCACTCTTGTGTCTTCTAAGTTATCTCTTCAATCAAAGGGAGTTAACTCTTCATCCTCTCCACCTCTCATCCCTTCTTTAAACCTATAAATACCCCTCGCCTCTTCATTATTTCTCAAGTTGGAGTATGGTTTTCACTTCTTCACAAGCTTTTTCAAGCTTCTTCACAGGCCTTTGAGCCTCTTTCTTTATTTTTTTCTTTAGTTTTCAAAGCTTCAAAGCTTTCATTGTTGCATAGCTTCAAAGCTCCCCCTTTTTGGGAGGCAATTTCATTTGTGCATACAGTTCTTGCAAGTTATTTCTCTCCAAATCAAGCATTCATATGCTCACACAAGACATTAGAGCCTTTTGCTTTTATTTGTTATCTCATCTAGCTTTGCTAAAAGCTCATTTTGCGTCGATATGCTGCTCACATCACAAGCCACAGTGCTCATCAATCTCTCATTGAGCTCATTTCAAAGCTTCAAAAGCTTCTTTCACTTCTCTTTTCTTATTTTTGCCAAGTGGATCACCCCATTGCTGCAAGAGGATTAGAGGTTGCCATACAAGGATTTCTGAGGGTAGTGGAGGCTCACGCATCTTCTTTTATTCCAGGTTCCTTCATGCTTTATTTTGTTTCATAGTAATTAGACAATCAAACTTTGTTCTTGGGAATAGTAAATACATGTTGCTTTTTCCTTGATAGGCTAAGTAGATTTGCATTGTTAAAGTAGTTCCCCTTTCAAAAGTTCATAAATTAAAAGCAATTTTTCTTCCTATATTAAATCGATCCAATTATTTAGAAAATCAAACCAAAAACATAGATTTAATTGCATTAGGTAATCTCATACTAGTTTGCATTCATTTTCTAAATCCTAGAATTAAAAAAAGCACTTTCATTTCTATAAATAGAAAAAAAACACAAAAAATGTTTTGCACTCATATAGGCTTGCATGCTTATAAAAAGAGAAAAGAACAAAAACATTAGCAGCATAGAAGGATTACAAACCCTTGGTTCCAACACAAGGTCAAACAAAGTCAAACCTTATATCACACAAACCCTAAGTTGAAACCCTAGGTCAAGTCAAGGTTAGCTTAAACCATCTCTCTCTTGTTTAAGCTCGTGAATGTGCCTTGGACTTAGAGGTGAGTGGGTGAAGGCAATCCTCGACAAGATAGAGGAGATCCACCTTGGACAATAATAGGACCAACTGGCAATTCAACAGCAACAAGAAAGATTTAGAGAACTTCAAATATAGGCAATCATCCAGCAGTATGAAAGACAATGTCAACTTGAACAAAACATCAACAAGAACAATAGTCAATCCACACAACACTGGAACATTAGAAACTCAAGCAGGATAATGGTGACTAGTGACCCTTCGGGTCATATAGTTATCTTTACAACAATGGTCATAGAACACCGCATTCAAACACATGCACAACAACATAGGCCCCAAGACTAGCCGACCACTCTCCGCGAAGTCTAACTCTCCAACGAGCCAGACTGCCCTGTGTCTCACCTCCTCTCGATTGGCTACTTCCACGAGAGCGAGAGTGACATGGAGGTTCGCCCTGTCAAGTCAAGGTTAGCTTAAACCATCTCTTTTCTTTAGGCTCACGAAATGACTTGGACTTAGAGGTGAGTGGGTGAAGGCAATCCTCAACGAGATAGAGGAGATCCACCCTAGACAACAACAAGACCAGTTGGTAATTCAACAACAACAAGAAAGATTTAAAGAACTTCAAATACAACCAATCATCCAACAACATGAATGAAAACGTCAAATTGAACAAAACATCAATGAGAACAACAATCAACCCACACAATGCTAGAACATTAGAAACCCAAACATGAGAACATTGACTAGTGACGCTTCAGATCATATAGTTATCTTTACAACAACGGTCATAGAACACCCTATTCAAACAAACGCACAACATAGGCCCCAGGACTAGCTGACTACTCTTTGTGAAGTCCATCTCTCCAACAACTAGACTACCCTATGTCTAGCCTCCTCTCAAATGGCTACTTCCACGAGAGCGAGAGTGACATGGAGGTTCACCCCATGGAAAGGAGAGAGGGTCCGTGTGCATGCCAAAGATGACTCGACCACCCTAGGGCATTGAGTCATGTTTTTTAGTGAACTTATGAAGGGTTTTGGTTTGATTTTATGAATAAGTGGATTGATTTAATCTAGGAAAGGAAATTGCTTTTAATTTATGAACTTTTGAAAGGGGAACTACTTTAACAATGCAAATCTACTTAGCCTATAAAGGAAAAAATATGTATTTACTATTCCCAAGATAAAAGTTTGATTATCTAATTACTATGAAATGAAAAAAGCATGAAGGAACCTAGAATAAAAGAAGACGCGTGAGCCTCCACTACCCTAAGAAATCCTTGTATGGCAACCTCTAATCCTCTTGCAGCAGTGGGGTGATCCTCTTGGCAACAATAAGAAAAGAGAAGCAAAAGAAGCTTTTGAAGCTTTGAAATGAGCTCAATGAGAGCTTGATGAACACTGTGGCTTGTGATGTGAGCAGCATATCAACACAAAATAGACTTTTAGAAAAGCTAGAGGAGATAACAAATAAAAGCAAAAGGCTCTAATGTCCTGTGTGAGCATGTGGATGCTTGATTTGAAGGGTAATAACCTGCAAGAACTGTGTGCACAAATGAAATTTCCTCCCAAAAAGGTGGAACTTTAAAGCCAGGCAAAAATGAAAGCTTTGAAGCTTTGAAAACTAAAGAAAGAAATGAAGAAAGAGGCTCACAGACCTATGAAGAAGGTTGAAAAAGCTTGTGAAGAAGGGAAAAACATACTCCAACTTGAGAAATAATGAAGAGGTGAGGGGTATTTATAGGTTTGAAGAAGGGATGAGAGGTGGAGAGGATGAAGAGTTAACTCACTTTGATTGAAGAGTTAACTTAGAAGAAACAAGAGTGATCTGGGCTAAAATTGGAGTGATCTAACATATAATAACTTATCACTCAAGAAATGAAGAAAAAGAATGCATGAGAATACATGGGTTGGTAACTAAAGATTAAAAAAAGAGCTAAATATGCATGCTTATGTGCATGAAATAGTTAACTCAACCTTTAGGACAAAATTCCATGCAAACATAAGCAAAAAATGGGCTAAAACAGAGCTATTTTGGGCCAAAAACTCAAGTGAACTTGTGACTGAAAAACACGACAGGGTCACCCGGGGGCGACCCATGGGTGACCCTCGGAGGAGGACACCTGGGTGAAAGTGCAAGATAGGAGATGGAAGAGGAAGAGAAAAGAATGGGATCTGCCTTTAGAAACAGGTCAAACAGGGGTCAAAAACCAAATCTCCACTTGAAAGAGTAGGATCTCCCGAGGGAGATCTAGAAATAATAAGGGGAGATTTGGATTAGTTGACCCAAACTAAAAATTGAAAGTTGGAGATGGCTTGGGAGGACCTCTAAAAGGCCTCTAGGGGTGGGAATGGATGAAAAACACCGTGGAAAGGGGAAAACACAATAAATAGATGAATACAAGGCATAGGGACAAAGTTGCAAGCACATGAAATGCAAATCGACAAGTGTCAAAAAGTGTCAAAAGCGAAGAGAGAGATAAAACGACAAAGGGGAAACAACACAGGGATGAAGAAACCACATTATACCAAGAGAATCATTGTTGAGAGAACATTATTTCATGCTTACATGTATGTGACAAGGATTGTGAGTCATCATCGAGGTCCTCGTGGAGGCTGTGCGTGACTTTGGTGCTTACATATTTGCCCCCTCGGGGATGGTAGTCTACATGAAGGATAGGTACCATTCTTGAATTAAGCCTTACCTGTTGTTGATTTTTCCACAATTGTACTTGCAATAACAAGTATTAGTCCAACATCTGAATATATCAAAACAAATAATGAAAACTGAAATGACGAACATACCATAGATCGTGTGAGTTTGACTAGTTGTTTGCCTTTGTCAGAGAGACCTGTAGGAATGAATGCTCACAAAATGAACACACGAGAGATGCACAAAAGAAATAGAACACATGCTAAGATAGAGAGGAGGATAGATTCTTATTTTATTGTAGGATTTGAAAAACATATTTGATTTTTAGGGATTTTTTATGTTTTACAATTTTTTTAGGTTTTTTTTTCTAATTTTTATGGTTTTTTTGGAGATTTCACAAAGGTTTAATTTAACACTCCTTGAGGTCTTTGAGAGACCTACATTGAATAGATTTCTACCCTGCCCCCTTGCATTGGGAGACTTATGTACTTGATTACATAGTTTTGCTCTTTTGACTTGTTGGAGGAGTGACTTATGCTCAGACATTTTTTTACACTTATTGTTACAAGACCTTATTTGATGAGATCTATACATGGATTTAGTTGACATCTTGTACTTCACTTTCCCTCTTGTGCATATGGTTGGATAGAGATTTTATTTTGCTTATGAGAATGCATACCTAGGATGATCACATATGGATGATGCAATTTATTTTTTATCTTTTTCTGATATGAATGATATGCAATGTGTTTGGGTGTGATTTATAGATATGAAATGCAAAGTACTATGTTCTAAGTGCTATGAATGCCATGATGCTATGACATGTTTATTTCTTTTGATTTTCTATGATAGCATGTATGCAGGTGGAACAAACAATGTGACTATTCTTAAGTAGGATTTTTGACCTAGGGGATTGCAATTTAACTTGGTATAAAGAGACTTATTGATCTCTGGGATGGGATTAGGGACTCAAGTGGGAGAGGGTAGGAGATGGAATGCTTTTGAATTTTGAGATTTGCTAGAGGCTCAACACTGATCCTTATCTAGATAAGGCAATTTGACAAGCTTTCAACTTAGATAAATAACAAATTTTATTGATGTTCGCTAGACTTAGATCATAGATGACAAGCAAGATAGACCTGGGGTAAAGGAAAATGGGAAAGAACAAGGGTCCCTAGATAGAAAATGGTCCTCAAGACTATTAGATTGTTGGCTTTGCTCAGCTAGTGCATGTGTGTGTTTTGTACCTTTCTCTTTTATTTTCTCTGATAGAATGTCGCCCTTGAAACTTTGAGCTTAGATTGATCTCCACCCAAGGGTACGAACATTCAACAATCTTCTCTCTTTCACTCTTTTTTTGTAACTCTCTTTTTTCCTTTTTCTCTTTTTTTTTGTATTTTCTAGAATGTCTCACTTGATTTTCTCATTTTTTTGGATTTTTGACTTTTATGAAATGAATGCTTTTGAACTTTTGATATACAATAATTTGATCTCTCAATTCTCACTCTTTCTCAACACTCTTATTTTGATCACTCATTTTTTTATTCACTCGTATTTTAGATTGCTTCCTTCAGAGTTTTGATCCCCCTGATGTTTTTGGCCAGGGAAGATAAGGGGCTAACCGCCACCAAAATTTTTCATAATCTAGTTGGACCTCTCTTCTACTAGGGAAGAATTGAGAAGGTCTACTTGCAAGCTTCCTTTGAACACTGTAGGTTTGAGTACTGAATTTGTTTAGATCTAACATCTTGGCTTATTAAGACTGGGATTAATGTAAAGCTAAGAGCTAGGCTTTGATTAGAATCACTAGGAATGAAGGGGGAGAATGGTGATTGTGAAAATGGGGAATATCAAAACCTAAAAGGACCACCTATACTTAGCCAACCTTAGACTCCTTACTGAAATGAAAATAATACAAGAGTGAGTCATTCATTGTAATGCAAGATGGACAAAATGATACTAAAATGTAAGAAACAAAATTCTTTTTGATATTTTTTATTTATTTTTATTTTTATTTAAATTGTATTTTTGGAATTTTTTTTGTGTTTTTTATGTTTTATGATGTTTTGAGATGTTGAATTCTTCTCCTTCCGTAATGCATAGGAGGTAGCTTCGTTTCTGACATCTTCCTTAACTATGTGCGGGCCTATCCAGTTTGATCTAAACTTCACTTGAAAGTCTTTGCAAGGACACTCAAAGACTTGGTGTAAAAATGTCTTTGTATTCAGCGAGGAGTTTTGTGTACTCACATATTTCATTGTTTGATGATTTGCCCCCTAGCTTTATAGTTTTTTGTTCTTGTATGGTTTCATTGTTTGTTTTGAACTTTTGAGGGGTAAATGAGGTTGGTACTGACTCTCCTAGTTTCTGTGTGGGTTTTGGTTCTTCTTCTTTAGTCATGATTTCCATCATATGAATGTTTTTGTTTGGATCGACTGGAATGGCCATTAAGTTGAATGGAGCATAAGACTTTGTTGAGTGGGGATCGAAGGGAAATTCTCTTGTTTCCCCGTTTCCTATACATTTCAAGGTCTTGGCTACATTTGAAATTTGTTTTGATGTCTCTCCTTTTTCAAAAGTGTTGATTTTTGGGTCACTAGTAGTTTCCATGGTCTTTCCCTTCTGTTTGACTTGTTCAACTCTATAAAGGCTAAAAGGATCAAGATCTCCTTTGATGATGTGGGTTTGTCCCATATGCGAGAAGTGTATTTATTGAAATAGCATAGAGGAAACAAACCTCATCTTATGGATCTGAGGTCTTCCTAGGATCATGTTGTAAGTGGTTTCTTCATTGATGACATAGAATTCAATTGGGAGGGTTTTAGGACCCAATGTGATTTGAAGATTGACCTTACCCATGGTTCAAATGTTTGGGTCATCATGAATTCTAAGTATAGAAGTTTCTTGTGTGATTTGAGTTTCATCATAACCCATTCTTTGAATAAGAGATAACGAGAATACATTGATTGTAGACCCATAATTGATCATTACACATTTAATGGAATAGTCTTGAACTTGGACTATTAGGTGGAGGGGAAGAACACCCTATTCATCTATGTCATTGTCTGAGGGTAACTTTTCAAAATCAAATGTTGAAGAAGAACACTTTTCTCTTGGAGTGTTTTAAACTAGATGGCTTAGATCCAAGGCATCGAGGAGAGCATTCTTGTGTGTAGGAGAATTCTTGATAAACTCTAGCATGTGAGAAAAAATTGAATTGTTGGAGGTGTCATCTAGTTGTTCTAGTTCTTGGGCGACATAAATTTCTTGATCTTTATCCAATTCCACAAGGCCCAAGGTGTTTTGATGGATTTTGGGACTAAGTTCTTCAACTTGTGAGAATGTGTCCATGAATGCTTTTTGTTGATGTTTTGGGAGGTTTGATATAAAGAGATGGTACCCTCGACATGACTTGATCTCATGCCCCCTTCTCTTGTGAAATGAACAATATTTATCATGATTGTGATCTTGAGGTTTATAATGATTGTTGTAAGATTGCTTGTTGATTCTCAAGGGATAGTTGTTGGCATTGTCATTTCCCAAATTTGTATGACTATTATAGTCACAATTGTAGTTCTCTGATGGTGAAGTGTTTGTTGACCCATCTACATCTTGATCATTTATTCAGGATTTGTTATTTATATCATGGTTTATCAACCTTCCAATGGCATCATACTCCCTTCTTCCACTATCAATAGTGGCTTGGTCAATTCTAAGGGCACTTTCAAGTGCTTCTTCATATGATTCATAGGGGAGTTTTTAGACTTGTTCTCGTATGTCATTATTGAGAGAATGCAGTAAGAAGAGATCACAAAGTTCCTTATGATCCATGTTTGGTGTGATAATTGAAGAATAGAGAAATTTCCTCCATCGTGTGATAAAATGTGCAACCAGCTTGTTAGCTTTTTGTTTGATTGTTAAAATTCTTGTATTCCTATCTTGACTAGTTTGTTTATTAGGCATGAGTTTTCCACAGTCCATGATAATCAGAATGAAAATGCTTCTGGATAAACTGTGTATGTTTTTGATTCAATGTTTTAGATCATGCTCAATGATCCATCATCAGGAAGAGGAGAGTGTTGATCGATGAGTATGTTTATGTCAAAGGTAGCCACAAATTGATCGATGAGTTGCCTAAAAGAGTGGATTGATGCTTCTGGAAGTTGATAGTACCAATCCAAAGAGATACCCTCCAATGAATTTGGAAAAATATTTGCTACCACCCCATCCCAAGGAAGGAGCTCTCACACTACCATGATGTAAGCCTTGATATGAGAGTTGGGATCACCCTCTCCTTTAAATTTTGGAAGCTTAGGGAGAGGTTGTGGTAGTATGAACTGGCGAATGTTGTAGTCAAGAGGCTCCTTTAAATACTTGAGGTATGTTCCTAAGAGGGGGTTATGTGTAGAGGGTTTTGTTACTCCAAACATTAGCCCTTTAGGTGGAGCTTATTGTGTTTGTTGAAAGGGTATGCTACATTGTTGATATCTTGATAAAGTTGGATGACTAGATGGTGTCATGTTTATGTTTTGAAGATTGGGTGGGATTGTTTGTGGTTGATTTTGCATTATAGGAATCCCACCTATTTTATTGCAACTTGTCATGTTGGATGATGAGGGCAAGGGAGGCATGGATGCTTCATTATCTGTGTCGTATGAATGGAAGTTTAGACGAGGGGAATTTTGTGTTACCCCCTGGCTTGATTTGATCTTTTCAATGAAACAATTTCCCTGTACCCTAGGTTTTTCCGTAATGTTGTTTCGATGTGATTGTTCAACACTCCTAGCCTCAAGGGTCTTGATTCATTGGACCAAACTTTCTATAAGGTCTATGAGTGAGGCTTCCTTCGTTCTTTGAGTTTTATGACCTTGAGATGGATTGCTATGCATTGGGGTTTGAGTGACCCTAGTTGTTCTTTCTAATGACACTTCACATGTTGTGGACTTTTTTATCTTGATGTACTATGTGGAGTGATTTTTGTACCTCCTGAGCTTCTTGTAAGTTCTTCTCTTGACAACATACTTCATTGTCCATTTTGGTGGCCATTTTCTATGGTTTGTTATGGGTTGATCATCTTGATGGATCTTAGTTTGAATGTTCACATGTGTTTTTATTTGGTCAAAGTTGTCAAGATCTCGCTGGATCCATTTTGAATTTGTGATTTACTCGAGGGGACATTCCCTTGGACCCTTTGTATGAAACATTATGAAATGCATAAAAATGTGAAAGAATCCATCCCAAAAGGATTTGTTGAATGATGATGAAAGTGGGATCTTGCAATGAAACACAAAAAGCATAACCAAAAGGTTTTTCCCTTCACATCGGGTTCACCAGAATGTGTACACTCAAAAACATGACTCAGTGGCATGGGGACGATCAAGTCAACTTTGGCACATGCACAGACCCTCTCTCCTTGCCATGGGGTGAACCTCCACTTCATTCTCGCTCTTATGGAAGTAGCCAGTCAAGAGGAGGTGAGACACGAGGGTGGTCTAGCTCATTGGAGAGATGGACTTCGTGTCCAGAGTGGTCGACCAGTCTTGAGGCCTCTTTTGTTGTGTGTTTGTATGAATGCGGTGTTCTGTGATCGTTGTTGTAAAAATAACTATATGACCTGAAGGGTCACTAGTCACTGTTATACTATTTTTCCCTCCTGGCTAAATAGTCTAAGGAATCCTTAATTCTGGTGTTTTCCTTCTCTGTTATGCAGGCTAAATTGTCCAAACCCTCCAAAACCTCTTATGATTCCCCTTGTTTTTCCTTAAACCCTAAGGTTTCGCGGTCATTTTACCTTTGTTCTAATTCATTGTTGACCACCTATTCTCGGTGCCTGATCACTTAAGTTATCACTTGAAGCCTTTTTTATCATGAGGTTATCGACCCCATCTGTCAAGGTCACCAGATTCAAACCTTTTATTTCCCTTTGTTGTTGGGGAATCTTCAAGTTTTAGAACCTAAGTCGGTAGGTTTAGAAGTTCGCAAACTGCCCGACTTCCTGACTAGTTCTAAGCCTTTTATCGTCAATCAAGAAAACCTCTATTGTCGTGAGATCGAGAGTTATTCGAACTTCCAAACTCCCAACTTATGGTTCAAAAGTTCCATAAAACCCTGACTTGTCGACTACACATGCTTGTTGCTCCCTTGGCACTTTTTCTGTGGTGCCACGTGGTAGTATCCTGCTAGCCCGTTGCCTACCTAAGATGACATCACTTCCTTCCATGGGGCAGTGGGGGGAGGACACCTGTAAAGAATGTCAAGGCCTTGGTAAGGTGGCACCAGATGTAGGAAAAGTAAAAGCTTGTATGGGGAGCCACGTGGAGGGCTTAGCGCGCTTCCGTAGAACCAAATGAGGAATGGATCACTTCCTTCCACACAGCTCCAGAATCATGACACACGTAACGTGCATCATGGGCCTCAACGAAGAACCAAGGGAGATACGCGGTTGTCGATCCAAAAGGGGAATCTAATTAATGGTCCAAATTTAAAGATGGCTTTCGGGCATTCTGAAGGCGGTAGATATGCAGATTCAGTCGACGGGGCTTTGCAGAGGTTGATTATTCAAAGCATTCAACTGAGTTGGTGGGTTATGTAGAGACTCAAGGGTTAAAAATTTAAAGTGTGTAAAAGTTGCTCCTCCCTACCAACTCAGCATTCAATTTCTACAGGCTTAGGCTGATGGCGGTAGATGAAATGGTGAACCCTTCAATGCTAGGGTGTAGATGCAGATACAAGATCGATTCAATAGTAAAAGATAAAGACTTTTTGCATCTCCTCATTAATGCGCCTGCCATTCACTCACACAAGTAACATATTTGCAGGCTTGACAGGGGTATGGGCTCCGCCCTAATTTGCAGGGAGGGTTTTCTGAGAAAAATTCAATGCAGCATGGTCGATGTCTCTCCTCATTGACTTCTCCTTTTCTCGCCATGGCTGCTACAGTAGAGTGCTGAAAATGCTATATATACATGTCTCAAAGATGTATTCAGGGTTGGCTGTTCTTATGGGCTGCTACCAGATAGAGAATCTTTGTAATCAAACCTCTGTAATGTGATTGCAAGAACAACTAGATGTGATGGACTGTGCTCTTCTATTGAGCCTCTCATGTCTCTAGTCTTGTTCAACAATGAATGTAATTGACCACTTTGTGTCTATATCTCTTGCATCATTCTCTCTTTTGTAATAGTTATTTGGCCTCTATAATCAATATAAGCTGTTATTTTGCCTCTCTTTCGATTTTAGCACTATGTCTATTCTTTGGATTGGTGTCAGCTATGTATTGTGGATAAAACGATCCCTTTCATTTCTCTACTTCTCTGTCCTAGCCTCTGTTGAAATCAATCTAGCATGTGCAAGTACTTTCAGTTGTGAGATTATTACTGTGTTGATTCAGTTGCAGCTAAACCTACCAAATATGGTGCATCACCTTTATTTCAATCTAGTTTCTTCCTAACCCTTTTCCCTTGCAATATTAGCACTAGTTTAGATGATTTTCTCTAAGCATTAGGCTTAGAATGAGGAACCAGCGTTCTCCGGAGGTTTGATCTCAACTTGCAAGGTCCCACACCTTGAGATCATTCCCATTGTGTCATTAGAATGCTTGGACTCTCTCCAAGCTGGGTGCAATTCTATGTGACAATAATCACCATTCTCTTGTTTGGGTTTCTAATGATCCAATGTTGTGTGGGTTGATTGTTGTTCTCGTTGATGTTTTGTTCAAGTTGATGTTGTCTTTTGTATTGTTGGATGATTGTCTGTATTTGAAGTTCTCTAAATTTTTCTTGTTGTTGTTGAATTACTAGTTGGTCATGTTGTTGTCTAGGGTGGATCTCCTCTATCTCATCAAGGATTGCTTTCACCCACTCACCTCTCAGTCTAGGGCACATTCGTGAGCCTAAACAAGAGAGAGATGGTTTAAGCTAACCTTAACTTGACCTAGGGTTTCGACTTAGGGTTTGTGTGACCCGAGGTTTGATTTTATTTGACCTTGTGATGAAACCAAGGATTTTGACGGACGTTGACTAAAATTGACCTTATGTTCGAACCAAGGGTTTGTAATCCTTCTACGCTGCTAATGTTTTTATTCTTTTCTATTTTTATACGCATGCAAGCCTATATGAGTGCAA
The DNA here is from genome assembly GCA_027924645.1 of Cunninghamia lanceolata. Taxonomy (NCBI): domain Eukaryota; kingdom Viridiplantae; phylum Streptophyta; class Pinopsida; order Cupressales; family Cupressaceae; genus Cunninghamia; species Cunninghamia lanceolata. Next base: position 1,845,893 of record BSBN01000684.1, read on the forward strand.
AACATTTTTTTATGCTTTTTTCTATTTATAGAAATGAAAGTACTTTTTTCTATTATAGGAATTAGAAAATGAATGCAAACTAGTATGAGATTACCTAATGTAATTAAATCTGTGTTTTTGGTTTGATTTTATGAATAAGTGGATCGATTTAATCTAGGAAGGGAAATTACTTTTAATCTATGAACTTTTGAAAGGGGAACTACTTTAACAATGCAAATCTACTTAGCCTATCAAGGAAAAACCAACATGTATTTACTATTCCCAAGAGAAAAGTTTGATTATCTAATTACTATGAAACGAAAAACAACATGAAGGAACCTGGAATAAAAGAAGACGCGTGAGCCTCCACTACCCTCAGAAATCCTTGTATGGCAACCTCTAATCCTCTTGCAACAACGAGGTGATCGTCTTGGCCACAATAAGAAAAGAGAAGTGAAAGAAACTTTTGAAGCTTTGAAATGAGCTCATTGAGAGCTCGATGAACACTATGGCTTGTGATGTGAGCAGCGTATCAACGCAAAATGAGCTTTTAGGAAAGCTAGATGAGATAACAAATAAAAGCAAAAGGCTCTAATGTCATGTGTGAGCCTGTGGATGCTTGGTTTGGAGAGCAATAACCTGCAAGATCTGTGTGCACAAATGAAATTGCCTCCCAAAAAGGGGGATCTTTGAAGCTACGCAACAATGAAAGCTTTGAAGCTTTGAAAACTAAAGAAATAAATGAAGAAAGAGGCTTAAAGGCCTGTGAAGAAGCTTGAAAAAACTTGTGAAGAAGGGAAAAACATACTCCAAGTTGAGAAATAATGAAGAGGTGGGGTATTTATAGGTTTGAAGAAGGGATGAGAGGTGGAGAGGATGAAGAGTTAACTTGCTTTGATTGAAGAGTTAACTTAGAAGACACAAGAGTGATTTGGGTTAAAATTGGAGTGATCTAACCAATAATAACTTATCACTCAAGAATAAGTGAAGAAAAAGAATGCATGGGTTGATAACTAAAGATAAAAAAGAGATAAATATGCATTCTTGGGTGCATGAAATAGTTAACTCAACCTTTAGGACAAAATTCCATGCAAATAGAAGCAAAAACATGAAAAAAATAGAGCTATTTTGGGCCAAAAACTCAAGTGAACTTGTGGTTGGAAAACATGACAGGGTCACCCATGGATCATCCCTTTCACCAGTCAGGGTTGCCCGAGGGACGACCCATGGGTGACCCATGGGCGACCCTCAGAGGAGGACACCTGAAAGTGTAGGATGGGAGATGGAAGAGGAGGAGAAAAGAAGGGGATTTGCTTTTGGAAACATGTCAAATAGGGGTCAAAAATCAAATCTCCACTTGCAAAAGTATGATCTTTCGGAGGAGATTTGGAAATAATATGGAGAGATTTGGATTGGTTGACCCAAACTGAAGACTAAAAGTTGGAGATGGCTTGGGAGGACCTCTAAAACACCTCTAGGGGTGGGAATGGATAAAAACACTGGGAAAAGGGGAAAACACAACAAATGGATGAATACAAGGCTTAGGGATGAAGTCGCAAGCACATGAAACACAAATTGACAAGTGTCGAAAAGTGTCGAAAGCAAAGAGAGAGAGATAATGACAAAGGGGAAACAACACAAGGAGGAATAAACCACATGCTACCAAGAGAATCATTGCTAAAAGAACATTTTTTCATGCTTACACATAGGTGACAAGGATTGTGAGTCATCATCAGGGTCCTCGTGGAGGCTATGCATAATTTTGGTGCTTACAGTTACTCTGTCTCTCTAGCTCTTTCTCCCTCTCTCTCTTATTATTTATTATAGAATATACAATTATATCTGTTTATAATAAATATATCAAATATTTAATATTTATATCTATTAATTATTTAATTATAAATTTATTATATATAGAAGCTATATTATAATTATATTTATTATTATAATATATTGTATACTCTCTTTCTCGTTTCATATCTCTCTTAAAGGTAGTTAAGTTAGATTTATTATAGGTTAATTTAGATAGTATTGTATTGCAAAAGATTGATGAAGGTATAGAAAAACAAATAAATGACATCATTCCTATCATCTTGTATGCTTAAGGTGCATTCTCAGTCATTGATCACCAAAATCATGTTACTCATCTCATAGAGGGGAACACATTTCACACAATAAATGCTATTAAAAAATAATTACCATCACAAATGTCAATTTTAGTCCACTAACATGAATGATTGGCAAAGAAGAAAATCCTCCAATGTTGGATGGGACCTCTTTTTTTAAAATAAAAAATAAAAATATAACTAAAAGTAATTTTAAGGGACTAACTTTTAATGCATTAACACTTTTTATTCATTTGGCAACGTCAATCTTTGTAGAGAGTCACATTGTAAATCATGATGGGGCAAAAAAAGTAGCAATCGAGAGTTAAATGTATCTGATGACTTTTTGGCAGGCTAGCGAAACATTGCTTATACAAGTGAAAGGTTAATATGGCACCAAATAATTTGATTGATTAAGAAAGTAATGACTAAGATTGAAACCACAATATTTGTTGACGTACTAATTATTGGAGCAACCAAGATCAAAATTGCAACATCCAATAACTTTCATAATTGAATACGCAAGATAAGAATGCAAAAACTAGCATACAAATGTATCAGCAATGTCAAGCTTACAAAGTACAATAGGCTCCTTGTATATGTAGAACAAGAAGGAGGAGAGAAAGTAGGATTGTAAAATTGACTACTCCTCCAATGTGGTGACACATGTGGGCACACTTGGGACAACTGTGAGGACACATGTAGTGCACACATGAGGTGAGACCAAAAAGGTAAAAGTCTCTAAGTGAGCTTAAGAAGTAGTGTGAATAGGGCCAACTAGCTAGGAGATTAACTAGTTAGGTAAAACCCCTTTTCACACTAACACCTCCCTTAAGTGATACGAGGAAAATGGATTAAATTAATTAAATAAATATGATTTATTTAATTAATTTGGGTGATGGAGGAAAATGATTAGATCAATTAAATAAATATAATTTATTTAATTAACTAACTAATGGAAAGAGACATGATAAAGGGGACTCCTAGAATAAATGTGTCGCAAGGTGACACAAGGTGATGTTGACAAGAGAATGTCTAAGTGATGTTAGTACGTGGTCAATTCTAGGTGTCTATAATAAGATTATCAAGATTTTCTTATCGTTAGATGGGAATGACTCTAAAAAGAGGCATGCAATTACATGGGAGGTAAGCATTAATCTTAGAGAGATTGGTGTTATGGGGTTAAAAAATATATTTGTTTAGGGGGTTTCATTAGTAGTTAAGTGGCTCTTAAGAGCTTTGGTGGGTGAGGAGCCTTAGAATGTGCTTATCAGAAATAATGTGGTGACAAAGTACTCTTATAAGGAGACCTGTATGGAGTGGATTCCATATTTGGGACATTTTGTTTGGTTCCTTTAGGATTAGCCTTGGTGGATCCCTCGTGTATGGTTCATTTTGGAAGGCCTAGGAACTAGCTAAAGGGTTTACTAGAGGCCATGAGGCATATTTAGTTGTTAGAGGATCTTTTCATACTTTTAGATCTATTTTATGGAGTTTGAAGTATAATGAGAAGCCTCTTGCTTGTTAGAAGGTGTTCAACTAAGAGTTGGTTCTCTAAAGGCTTAATAATTTTGAACATATTTGTGGGGTGGAGGGGTTACTCTATTGGGAGCACCTCAAGGATAGGTACTACCTACCTTGGGGATATAAAAGGACTTGTTCCTTGATTAGAGCGATATGGGATCTTGTTTCACTGTGAAGAATATGAGATTGAGAGTGACCTTTGGTAGGAATCTAAGTGGATTGGAGGATGCAAACTATTGTCTTCCTCTTCTAGATATTTATATTCTTTGTTGTCATTTTCTAATGAGTTTTTCACAAAATTAATTCTTTGTGGGGATTGACTCATTTTATGGATTGTTGCTCTAGTAGCCTTCAACTAATTTGTTCTTCTTATCTTGAGCCTAAGAAGTCCTTTAGGTGGTTGTTAGTTTCCAAAGGTTAGTTGGTAGTTCTAATTATAAGTTTTCTCATGCTAGTGTTCGTCTAGTTTGTGGTGATTGTTAGAAATGAAAGCAACACTACTTCAATGGAAATCTGATTCAAGATAAATTTTAGCAATCTTAAGTGTGCATTGACAATGGAGATTGTAACAAAATATAAAACCCACTACAGAAAAGATGTCAAACATGAAGAACTCAACACAATGACACAATGTTTACATGGAGAAAATCCTGGCGGGTAAAAAACTCCACTAGGAAAGAGGCACAATTTTGTATTAATCTCAACAAGATTGTACAATACATCAACTACAAACTCTCTCCACAAGTCTTCAATCCGATAGCATTCTGGCAGCACCCTGAGTACCTAAAATCTATATTGTAGCAACAAATACATGGAAAATACTTATAAAAATATTTTCCACTCCATTCTACGCATTCACCTTCTCTCTCCTAAGATTCTCCAACTTGTAAACATTAATTACCATCTTACAAGCATCTTACACTTGTCCAAAAACAACCATGCAAAGGTTGGGTGCCCAAGACTAAATTTGGCCTCTTACAACATCTTATGACGCGTCATAACCGTCATTGATTCCACAAAAGAGTATCTTTCCAAGATAGAAACCTTGGGATAAATATAGCAAATATACAACTAACATATCCGTCATATGCGTCATAGAATCTCAGAATCTTATGACAACTTGCAGTTGTGATAGATTCACTTACCAAACATTATGACAGTTGTCATACATGCCAAAAATAGTATATTCCTCAAAGGAGCACGCCTACCCTCATTTAATTTGAGTTTTTACATTTGCCAACAGTAAAAGTCACTCTGTAATTATCTCCGGTTATTCTGAAATTACCCTTGCCAGTGAAACTAGTACATCTCCTCATGGATAATTACAAATTACATATAATAAATAGAATAAATACAATATTGGGATTTACAAGGTTAATGGCACCTTATCCCAACATTCTCCCACTTGACATTATACATTATAAATCAACCCATAGGAAATCAAATGAAAAATAATCAGGCACTAGAAACAAGGCCCATGGCCTCTCTGCACCATACGAACTTCTTTGTGCTCATAGGGTTGGTGAATGAATCTGCAACATTCTCCTCAGTGTCTATCTTCTTTAGCTCAATCTCTCCATTTGCAACCAACTCTCGAACAAAGTGATACTGAACATCAAAATGCTTAGTCCAAGCATGATAGATGGGATTCTTGGCCAAACAGATAGCACTCTAGCTATCACAACCAATCCGAATGATCTTGCAATCAAATCCAATACCTGTACACAATCTCCTCAACCAAACTGCCTCCTTAGAGACATGAGTTGCAGCTATGTACTCTGCTTCTGTGGTGGACAAAGCAACAGTGGGATGCCTCTTACTCATCCAACTCACTGCACCTCCAAACAAAGTAAACACATAGCCACTAGTGAACCTTCGACTATCCAAGTCACCTGCCCAATCTGCATCAACAAAACCTTGTATGTCCAAAGATTTATCAACACTATTAGTACCAGAATAAACGAAATAATGATCAGGAGTACCTGCAAGATATTTAAACACCCTCTTCACATAGTTCCAATGTTGTCTACTAGGGTTAGACATAAATCTGCTCAAACCTCCCACTGCTTGGGCAATATATGGTCTAGTGTAAACCATTGCACACATCAAACTCCCCATAGCACTAGCATATGACACATTAGACATATCCTTAAAATCATCCTCAGTCATTGGACACATATCTGATGAAAGCTTAGTACCAATGGGTAAAGGAACTCTAACTGGGTTGCAGTCCTGCAAACTAAATCTCTGCAAAATAGTATTCACATACTTACTTTGTAACAATCAAAGCTTTCTGTTAACTCTATCCCTCTTGATCTCCATTCCCAAAATATACCTTGCAGCACCAAGATCCTTCATCTCAAATGCATCTGAAAGTTGGGCTTTAAGCTCACTGATCATACCCTTAGTATTGTTGAAAAACATGTCATAAACATACAAAGCAATAGCTAATATAGAATCATCAACACAATGAATGTAAACACAATGATCCTCCTCGCTTCTAACAAAACCCAATTTCAAAACAAATGAGTCAAACTTTTGTTACCACATTCTGGGGGACTGTTTCAGACCATAAAGAGACCTCTTTAACCTGAACCTAATGTTCTTTTCCTTTTACCTCAAAACCTGTAGGTTGTTGCATATAAATTTCTTTTTCAAGATCTCCATGCAAGAATACAGTCTTAACATTTATTTGCTCAATCTCCCAATCATAAGCTGTAGCAATGGATAAGAGAAATCTAATAGAAGTCAATTTAGCAACATGACAGAATATCTTACCAAAACCAACTCCCTCTCTCTGGGAGTAGCCCTTGGCTACCAGTCTAGCCTTGTACTTTTCTAATGACCCATCTGCTCCAAACTTCTTCTTGAAGACCCACTTACAACCTATGGCCTTTCTTCTTTTGGGCAAACGAACAAGATTCTAGGTGTTACAAGAGTCTAAAGCCATCATCTCCTCCTGCATAGATAACTACCAAGACTCATTATCATCTGCAGAAATAGCTTCCCTGTAGGATCCAGGTTCATCGTTAGTACTCAATAAAACATATATACAACAGAAATCTGGTGGGCTATACCTGTCAACTGGATTCCATTGTCTTGTGGATCTCCTCAAGGGTGGAGTAAGAGACTCTACTCATTCTTCGGCATGATCATCTGCACCAACTTCTTCTGTAACAACAAATTTATCTTCATTAGAACTACTTGAATCTTCTTCTTCTTCTTCACCCCCCAATCCATCATTTTGTTCTTCACGAGGTGCATCTTGCTGCTCTAAATCAAAGTGCACCTTCTTTACCTTTTCTTCTTTTTCTTTTGGCTGCTTAGGTTTAGAAATAACTCTAAGTTCCCTGAAAAAACATCTCTAGAAAAATACGCGTTCTTCTGCATGATCATTTGCACCAACTTCTTTTGTAACAACAGATTTATCTTCATTAGAACTACTTGAATCTTCTTCTTCTTCTTCTTCACCCCCCAATCCATAATTTTGTTCTTCATGAGGTGCATCTTGCTGCTCTAAATCAAAGTGCACCTTCTTTACCTTTTCTTCTTTTTCTTTTGGCTGCTCAGGTTCAGAAATAGCTCTAAGTTCCCTAAAGATAACATCTCTAGAAAAGATAATCTTGCGGGTTAGTGGATTCCAAAGCTTATAACCTTTGACATTACCACCATATCCAATGAATGTACACTTTTCAGCCTTTGGATCCAACTTAGATCGCTTTTCCTTAGGCACATGAACAAAAGCCTCACAGCCAAAAACCCTTAAATGTGAAACATAAGGTTTCTTACCTGTCCACACTTCATAAGGTGTCGAATCAAGAGCCTTACAAGGAGATCTGTTTATCAAGTAGCAAGCAGTACACAACCTCTGCCCAAAAGCATTTATCTAACTGTGCATCACTTAGCATACTTCTGGCCCTTTCCATAATTGTTCGGTTCATCCTTTCTACAACACCATTCTACTGTGGTGTATACGGAGTTGTCTTTTGTCTGATTATACCTGCATGCTTGCAAAACTCATCAAATTCCTTAGAGCAATATTCCCCTCCATTGTCATATCTTAATATTTTTATCTTTAAACCTGATTGGTTCTCTACTAACACCTTGAATTCCTTAAACTTAGTGAAAACTTCAGATTTATGTTTCATAAAATAAATCCATGTATATCTGGATACATCATTAATGAAGGTGACAAAATAACGAGATTTTCTAATAGATTCATTATCCACAGGTCCAAACACATCTGTATGAATAATTTCTAACTTCGCTTTTGCTCTATTGCTTCCTGAAGGAAGTGATTTTATGTTTTGTTTACCAAACACACAATGCTCACAGAAATCAAAGTGCTCATCAGAATAAGAGAAATCGTCCAACAATCCTTTATTTTTAATAGTTTTCAATACATTATTACTTGTGTGGCCCAATCTGCGGTGCCACAACATACAAGTATTTTCAGAAGCCTCAGAAACATAAGATACAAACTATAGTGGCTTCAAGCTTAAACAAGTTCTTGAATCTCTTCCCTTTCGCTACCACCAAGTTCCCTCTCACCAATTTGCAACCATGCTTGTCAAATGTCACATGCATTCCCAAATCATTCAACTTTGAAACTAAAATCAGATTTCTAGCTAATCCAAGAACATGCAAAACACCAGGGAGGGTTTTAATCCTCCCATCACTGAAACACAACAATACCTTTCCTTTCCCGACAATCGGATATGAAGAGTTGTCACCAAGGTAGTTATTACCTCCATCATATTCCTCATATGTGGAGAACCATTCCTTATGCGGGGTCATATGAAATGAGCATCCTGAGTCAACCAACTAGTTTTCATCAGAAACAAGATTACATGTAGAAAGTAAAACTTTTTCACCTGCATTCGAGGACTTATCTGAAGCACTCTCCCACTGTTTCTTGGGATTTTTGCACTCCTTCACATGTCCCCTTTTACTGCAGCCCCAACACTTAACTCTGTTCTTTTTACCAGGAGTTTTAGACTGACCCTTAGACTTGTCCTTAGCCCCTTTCTGATCTCGTCTAGGTCTCCTTTCCTTAGACCTTCCCCTGACACTGAAAGAATCCCTTGAACTATTTGAACTCTTCTTCCTCAATTCTTGTGAAAGTAGCATTGAAACAAGAGCATCCAACTTCAGATCCGCAAGGTTAGCAGTGATAGCAAGGATAACATTCTCCCAAGACTCAAGTAAAGAACAAAGAAGTAAGATACATTTATCTTCCTCACTAACCTCAACATCTACTGAATCAAGTTGACTCAATAACAAATTAAAAGAATTTAAATGCTCTGCAACTGATTCACCTTCTCGCATTTTCATGGAAAACAATTTTTATTTTAAATAAAGTTTATTTACCATACTCTTGGCTTGATAGATCTCACCCAATCGATTCCACAACTTGTGTGTGGTCTCCTCTTTTGTGACATTCAATATGACAGAGTCTGAAAGACACAACCGGATGGTTCCTTGTGCCTTCTTATCCAGTCTATCCCACTCATCTTGAGAGACATCGTCAGGTTTCTTCTCTTTTTGAACAACCAACCATTGGTTTCTTTCTTCCAACAAATATTCTATTTTCAGCTTCCACAACTCATACCTTGTTCTGTTGAACTTCTCAATGTCCAATCAAGAGGTTGATGCAACGGTGGATGCAACCATAATATCAACACAAGATCTGCAAAACAAATGCAACCAAATCTCTCATTGCAGCTATAGCTTCCACACTACCACCCGAGAGTCAAAGCTGGCCAGGCTCTGATACCAAATGTTAGAAATGAAAGCAACACTACTTCAATGGGATTCTGATTCAAGATAAATTTTAGCAATCTTAAGTGTGCATTAATAATGGAGATTATAACAAAACATAAAAGCCACTACAGAAAATATGTCAAACATGAAGAACTCAACACAATGACATAGTGTTTACGTGGAGAAAACCCTTAAGGGTAAAAAACTCCACCAAGAAAGAGGCACAAGTTTGTATTAATCTCAATAAGATTGTACAATACATCAACTACACAACTCTTTCCACAAGTCTTCAATCCGATAGCACCCTAAGTACCTAAAATTTGTAGTGTAGCAACAAATACAGGGCAAATACTTATATAAATGTTTTCCACTCCATTCCAGGCGTTCACCTTCTCTCTCCTAAGATTCTCCAACCTGTAAACATTAATTACCATCTTACAAGCATCTTACACTTGTCCAAAAACAACCATGCAAAGGTTGGGTGCCCAAGACTAAATCTGGCCTCTTACAACATCTTATGACGCGTTATAACCATCATAGATTCCACAAAAGAGTATGTTTCCAAGATAGGAACCTTAGGCTAAATATAACAAATATACAACTAACATATCCATCATATGCGTCATAGAATCTCAGAATCTTATGACAACTTGCAGTTGTCATAGATTCACTTACCAAACATTATGACAGTTGTCATACATGCCAAAAATAGTATATTCCTCAAGGGAGCACACCTACCCTTATTTACTTTGAGTTTTTACATTTGCCAATAGTAAAAGTCACTTCGTAATTATCTCCGGTTACTCTGAAATTACCCCTGCCATTGAAACTAGTACATCTCTTCATGGATAATTACAAATTACATATAATAAATGGAATAAATACAATATTGGGATTTACAAGGTTAATGGCACCTTATCCCAACAGTGATTTGGAATATGTCTCTCATTTGTTCTTTGTCTGTCCTTTGCTAAATTGGTTTGGAATTGTTTTCTTCTTTATTGGAGTAGTTGCTCTAAGAAAATCACTATTAGTTTGTGGGGTATTTCACTTGGCTCAATTTCTTATGATGTTGACTTATTTAATTTTCTTTCAAAATTGTGGTTGATCTTTTGAATTTTTTTGGTTTAAATGACTCACACCTGAAATAAAGAGGTTTTTAAGGTGACCAAGGGGATCTCATTGGCTTCTCAAGAGAAGTCACAATTTCATTGATTTCATTGTAGGTTAGCCTTTAGATTGGTAAAGCCATGAAGAGATCAAAAAGTTTGCAGTTGAAGGCCCCGTTAATTTCTTCTAGGCTTAAGGGGAAATATATTGATGCTTTAGAGTGGGTTAAAGATCTAGGTTATTCATATGTTATATATGATGCTAATGGTTGGCCAACGAAGAGCATTTTGTTGAAGGAGGCCCTCTTGAGAAGTCTAATGACTTTACTGATAAGGGTGATGAGGACATTTCTTTTGTGTATCCTCATGTTCATATCAACACATATCTAGACTAGTGGCTGAGGGAGTGCATGGAGTTCAAGGTTAATTCTACTAAGAATTAGGTCAAATAGGTATTAGATACTTTGTAGAGGAAAGAAGTTGCCAAAGGGAGAGGGAATGACAAACAACCTTGATGATGTGTTGGTGTTTCTTTTCTTATATTGGGGTTTTGTATAATTGGTTATATGTTGTTGTTGGTTTCTCATGCTCCTTATTAGTTGTTTTGTTTAAATGTTGTTATGAACTTGTGCTCTAAATGGGAGATGCACTATTAAGATGTCTGTCAATTTCTTGTATGAGACATATGTGTACACTTTTACCTAATATAAAATAATGACAATGGAGGGAACATAAACTTAGCTTCATATGTGACAATGAAGTACTTTGTTGTAGACTATGCTCAATGATCCAATCTGATGCTCTGTGATCATATCTAGAATTGAACTACTCTAACAAACTGCAAGATGACCTATTTTGTGCTCTAATTCAATTTTACAATTGTAGAACTAGGTCCCACAAGTGTGGATTTGACCCAAATATGTAGAAATGACCTTTAGAGGATTCAACTCATGCATGTGTAACTTGCTCAAACCTCTTTGTCTTTGATACTTGAACTTGGTGGTATTTAAAGATACCTTTAAAGTTTGTTGTGTTGGGAATCTCACCTTGGTCAAACCCTTGGAATCAATGTAATGATTTGAACAAGCTTGAAGACAAATTATGTAGCCATACAAGATGCCTAATCCGTCACTACTGATGTAGATATTGATTCTAGTTGATTCTCTGATGGTGCAATATTCCCCAAGTGATAATGTGATGATTAAAGATTATGAGATAGATAAATGTCTAAAATGAATTAGAGTTTGTCCTTTTATGCAACACCCTGGCATGCAAATAGAACATTTTACACTCAAGTTGGCAAGTAACAACTAGTTGGAAGGATGATAGCATGGTCCCATAACTAAATTTGAATTTGAAAGTTTAGGGTTAAAAATCCGCATCTATGGATTTGACCCAAGTTAGGGAATGGAGACACTATTAATCAGATATAAATCTTTTGGGACAAGTTCAATCAAGACTTTCATTAATTGCAAACTTTTATGCAAAAAAACGTCACTTATACATTAATTATTACATGTAAAACAAATTAATCAGAATGAGTACAAACACCAAAAAAACAAAAAACAAAAACAAAAGATGCAAGTAATGCAACCGTTCCGTGTAGAGAAAAAGGACATATACTCATCTTTATGAGTGGTAGAACATATCATTAACTCAGAGAAATTTATCTCCACGGTAGGTAAGATAAGGAAGGTGTCATAAATTACATTTATGTTGAACCCTACTAAAGGTGTAGAGAGCCTAGTTTGTAGTGGGGGTAGCAAATCCATTCCACTAAGAAAGGGGTGACTTTAGTGGTCAACATATTGATGATGCCTCTATCTAGGATGATCCATTGTAATGATTTTTATATATCAAAGACAAGTGATACGGTTATCATTGAGCTAAAGATATTTGGCAAACTGTCAAATTTAGCCCCACGAGGTGGTCTAAGTTGTTCGTACCTTGATGATAGTCACGTGAAGAGAATATACATAATGGAAAGGAACAATATACGCTAAGATGTGTTTCAATTGCCATCATCTTACAAAATAGGTAGAATCAATTTTGTCCATGGAAAGGAGTGAGGGAGAAGTTACAACCGTACATGAAACTGGATTCCACCCTTGCTTGTTTGTAAATCGAGTCCCTTTAAGGGGCATAGGCCACTAGGCTACTTTATAGGTATAATTTTATCTCTTCAATGCATTTCCTAGGCCTATTCAAAGGGAGATATACATTTAAGTAAAACATTAATAAATAATAACAAAATATTTATTGTTTAATGATTCTAAATTAATTGGTTAAGTTTAGATCGTGTAGAGAAAAATATTAGAGAGAAAGATTATAAGATGTAAAGTTTTTTCGATAGTTAAAGTTGTATGTTGTTTTGTTATGGTTTTGCTTTGTATTAGATAGGATGATTGTGTCTTATTATGGAGTATGCACGATCTCTAAATTTTTGTTCTTAATCTCTATATCAAATTGGTCACAATCACATGCGATAGTGTTTGTATGGCCACACTTTAGTCCCTAAACTCTATACTATTTACCACTTGCAATAAAACTTTGATCTCTAGATAGGATGACATTATTTGCACCTTCGGGGACTTCCTTGAGATGTTGAATAGCAAAACTTCCTTCATGGCCTACCCGGTCAAGTCTTGCAAAAGATTTAAAAGATTGGAATGGATCCTTCAGAATGCACATAATGCCTAGGTGAAGAAGTGCATTATCTTTGTGTGTGTATGAATACGACTACTGAGGTACAATAATGGAGTTATGAGTGCTTCTTATACTTATGGCTCCTAGTGTGATGTTGGTTGTGTGTGTAGTCTGCTAATGTTTAATATTGCTCTTCATTCCTTCTTTTGTTTATGCCATTTTTCTTCTTAAATAAATATTTACGCAACCATTTATGGTCATTTGGGTGAGAAAAGGATAGAGATATGAATTGGAGTGAAAAAGGCAACCATTAGAATTAGAAAAAATAGTTTTAGAATGTTACAAACACAAATACGGGTGTGGTGGTGTCTAGGGTGGTAAGATGATGAGGATTGAAATGGAACTAGAGTGTTCGAGTCTAGAAAGGCTAAATGTGAAGCAAGTTATAGGACTAGGGACAATTCATGTGCCAAATGGTGTAATAAAAGAAAAATAACACGATTTCATGTATGATTTAAGAATTTTTTATTGCCATTTAAATACGTGGTTTTAGATTTTAATCATTAATATTACCACTAAAAATAGAGTACCATGCAAGAAATTCCAATATTTTTAAGATAATGGCAAACATACCAAGAAACAAAATTGTCCTTGGCCCCTTTGTGTCATCCACTTATGAATCACGAATAGAGAAACATAGAAGGTCAAAACAAACATAAACAAGAAAACATATCTATCATTGACAAGAGAAGAATATCAAGCACATAGTTTACTTTGGTGGAGATTTAGGTTTGTTGATAAGCAGATCAAGGGAAGGAGAGTCTACCAAATCAACATTCTCATCACAAGAACAAGAAGATAATATGCCATTATAATTCATTAATTTTGCATGTTCAATGGTAGGTGTAACTTGTTCCTGTTTAAAAGATGTCTCATGTGTTTACACATTGGTAGAATCAACTATGATAGTAGCCTCATCTATAAGATCTTGAATTTTGTTTAGTAATGCTTAGAATGACCTGGTATGTTATGACAGTTGTAATATGCATGTGAAGCAAGAGGTGCATGACCTTGTTCAAGTAACTTCCTATGTTTAAAATGGGGTAATGTGATTGTCCTAGACTGCACTAGAAGTTGCAATATTTGTTCAAGAGGACTATTTAATTGTGTAAATTACCTTGCTTCTTGTTTATGTGATGATGTTGAAATTTTGTTTTAGGGAGGAGTGAAGGTGGGAGGATTATTATTCCCGAGGAGATGAAGTTCTGACAACTTTTGTTTAATCTTGATTGTTGTAATAGATAAGTCAAAAAATGAATGATATGTTTACTTTGTCTTTGATAATTGGAACAAGATTTGCCATAAAAATGGCTTGGAGATGGTTGTCAGGTAATGTAAAGCCTATTTTAATAGCCAATAAATGAAAATAAAATGTATAATCTTTGACATGCTCATTGGGATCTTACTTGCATTGTATTGATTGTGTAAGTGAATTCTTAGGGTTGATGTTGAATTGGATGTGATGTATAGATACTTGCACTAACTCTAAAAAAGAATGTATTGAGCTATGAGATAAGGTTTAAAACTAATCTAAAGCACAATCTATCAAAGTGCTAGGAAACAACTTGGCCAATATTTTATCATCACATGTACGAGTTAAACACGTAGTACATGAATTTTCCTTACATGACACAAGGGATCCTCTCTACCATTATACATGTCAAAACATAGTGTCCCAAGGGATATAGGAGAATGATGAGGTAGGATCTCGTGAGACAATGGATAATGTAGTAACCATTATGCACAATAGGGTGTATGAGAGGGAGAGGAATCATCAAATGGTGCTTCTATCTCCTTTAATTTTTTATACACGCAAGCCATCTCACAATTAAATGAATGTGGAGTTGGATGTGATATGTTGACTGGAAGGTGTGGTAATGGGTGTGGAAAAGGTATGGGAGTAGATCCATGTTTAGAATGGGTGTATGAGAGACATGTAGAGGGAAGATGGAAAGATAGTGCGTGGGGAAGACATGTTTTGCATGGACTTGACCTACTATGAGAATTAACTATGTCCAAGTCAATGTTATTTTGTTGTAACTCATCCAATGTCATGTAATGATCAACATTTTCTATATGGCTAACCTCCACAACTAAAATAAGGGGTTCGAGAGAGGGTTGTAAGTAAGGTACATGCTATGATAAGAAGTAAATATCATGGGAGGTTTAGGGATAAGATATTCGCTATAAGGGACATGAAACTCATTGTCACTTTGGGTGGACTTGCTAAAGGCATCAAGAAATAAATCACAAATAGAAGTAGGAGAGGAATTATCATCAGTTGTAAGAAGAGGATCATCATAATGGGACCAACAACATCATGGGTAGTTATTAAGGATGAAGATGCCTTATTATCCTAAGATAAACCTAAAGTGTGTAGGGATGTAGTAAGGGCTAAATCACTAACATAGGCCAAGAAAGAAGGATCATTAGCAAGCCTTTGTGAAAATGTGGTAAGGGCATTTAGAATGGAGGATAATGCATCCATGGTTTAAGATTTTGCTAATAATATATACAAAGATGAATCCAAGCTCCTAAACAAAGCAAGAGATACACCCAAATAATACAAATATAAAATTAGAGAACTTCCCTAAAGGATAGGTATATAAAAGTTGGGTTCACCAAAATGTAAAGGGAAATATAGATCACCCCATCACTTAGTCTATATTTATAAT
Source organism: Cunninghamia lanceolata (assembly GCA_027924645.1). NCBI lineage: Eukaryota > Viridiplantae > Streptophyta > Pinopsida > Cupressales > Cupressaceae > Cunninghamia > Cunninghamia lanceolata. The sequence goes on from BSBN01000684.1 coordinate 1,861,754, forward strand.
AAATAAAAAAATATTGAATGATTAGTGATTCTAAATTAATCAATTGAGTTGAGGTTGCATGCAAAAAAGATTAGAGAGATAAAGGTTAGAAGATGTGTAGTCTTTTTGATAATTGAGGTTGTTTGTTGTTCTATTCTAGTTATGATCTATACTAGACATGATGCTTTTATTTGATTATGGGATCTACACTATCTCTAATATTTGTCCTTATCCTCTACATCAAGCTAAACACAATTGATGGTTTTGTCTCTTTTGGCACAATAGTGTCTACATGATGATGGTCCCATCCTTACACTTTGTACTTTTCACCACCTATAATAAAACTTCAATAGTTAGACAGGGTGGTTCTATAAGCACCTTTAGGGACTTACCTTGAGGAGGTTGAATAACAAAGCTTCCTTGATGGCGGTCAAGTCCCTTACAAGATTTGAAAGATTGGAATGCATCCTTGTGAATGTGTAGCATGCATAGGTGATATGTTTAGTGCTACCCTTCTCTTTTTTTTTGTTTATGCCATTTTTGTTTATCTTAAATAAATAGTTATGTGACTGCTTATGGCTATTAAGGCACAAAAAGGACAGGGATACAAATTGGAGTGAAAAATGTAAGCATAAGAATTGGAAAAAATTAATCCTAAAATTTTGTGGATGTGAACATGTGTGATTTGTCTAGGGTAGAGTATCATGGGTGTAGTGGTGTGTAGGGTGATCAAATGACAAGGATTGAGACAAGACTGGGGTGTTTGGGTTTGGAAAGGTTGAATGTGAAGTAAGTTATGGGATCAAGGTTAATTCTCATGTCAAATGGTCATAATGGGTTGCTATAATGTTTATTAAAGTAAAGGGGTTAAGAGTAGGTGTTAAACAAGAGGGAAAAGTGCTAAGTAAGTGCTTTTCATCTCTACACCTACATAACCCTATAATACCACAATTAAGAGCTTTCAAATAATACTATATTGATGTTTTATTTAATACTACTTATAGTTGGAGGGGCCTCCATAATGCTTGTTAAGCATAAGTAGTATAAGATAGATAAGATTAGCTCAAGGCTAAAATTGGTTCAAGGAACTATAGAAGTATAATGAAAAATAAGAAATAAGGTGTGCAAGTGCAACTCCACTAAACCTAAAAGAGAACAAATCATATCAGAAAGGATACGAAGACAAATCATATTCTTTGATTTCTAAAAATCATGTCATATTTACAAGCATGTCATGAGGCCACTTCCTATTCAATCTTGAAAAAACAAAGGAGAATGAAAGAAGCAACTCTCTAAGTGTAAAACATTGTGGAAGCAAAGTCTTTGACTAGATATTATAGACTATCAAACATCTCCTAAGCATATTTGATCTTCATAATCTATAAAGATTTGGAGAGATTTAAAAGAACCAACCCTAATCTCATAGTAAGAAAAACATCCCAAAAAAATAAAATAAAATGAAATAAAAATATTGGTCTCCATGCAAAGATGGCGTAAACTAAGACGAGTTGATGCTTAGTGTATGGTGGAATGGAAATGGAACTCAGTGATACTCAGATTGTTGATACGTTGAATCGAAGAGATAAACATTTAATAACCGCAGATTACGAAAGCTTAAGCATTATTCAAAAGAAATTTAGAATTGTATCGATATCTCTAGACAGATCTCCCATTAAATTTTATATTAATAGTAGACTCGCCTGGTACAGAGGATATGCATTGAAAATTTAGGTAAAGATTAACTTTTACAGCGACAAGAATTTGAAAATGGACGTGTTCATGCAGAGCTGCCATCCCTGCGAAAGGCGAAAAATAAAACAGTACCTGATAGAAAACTGGAATAATAGACATCCACGTGAAAACCAGGTTATATAATAGAAAAAAGAAAAGATGGCGACATGAAGGGCCTTTCGAGGGTGCAAATCCCGAATGGGTAGGCATACAGACAAATTCTATTATTAAATTGCAGAATGGGTTTCTTGTTCCACAACACACCCAGAAAAATTAACTCTAAAAAAGCTTGTTGCCGGGGACAATCCAGCCTAGCGTTCAATTACCAAGTAGAATAGAAATTAAAAATTTAGGCGAGCCGTTTTCTTCCCCAAGATTTTATTGGAAGAAGCAGAGAAGAGAGAGAATCATTCCAATCGGCGAATATTCACGCGGAATCCTTATCCAGAGTCCACCAAAACCCCAATTCGATTAAAAATTCCACCAAAACACCAATTTCGATGAAAAATTTAGAAAAAAATGGAACTTTTATTTAAATCCGGCGTAATGCCAGCCTGGCAAGCTTGAAATTGCAGAATACCTACCACCCCACATTCCCGTCAGCTGACAGAAGGGAAATACAATGAGTTTCTAAACAAAGTCAAGGGGGATGAAAGCAAAATGCGGTATATGCTAAAAACGGCGGAAAAATTACGTCATGGTTTTTAACCCGGGGGGTAAACGGAAGTGAAAGCGACGGGGCGGGGTCTCCGAATCTTGAGACGGCAAAATATCCCAAGGACTGAGAGAGGAGACACCGGATTGACACCCTTTTGGGGCCCTGTAAACTGTTTAGACTGTAGTGCTGGTGGAGTCTCCAAAGATGGCACTTTTGGGGGCTTTTATTGGGGTTTTTTGCTTTCTTTTTCCTTTGGGCCTGCGTTTCTCTCGCATCTGAATGCATGATCTGTTGCCCCCTTGAGTGTGCTGTTGTTAGCACAGATTTGGCTCCTAAAATCTTAGCTTTTTTTAAATTGGGTATTGGTATAGTAGTCACTTGTATTTGAATGAGATTCGAGAGGGAGGTGGGCCTGTAGTTATGATGAACTAGTGATAGAGATGTAGCACTATATGTACAGGGAAAAGCATTCTTAAGCATTATCCTTTCGTTTTGATTCATAATATTAATACAAAATGTTGGTTTTGGTCTTGGGTGATTCATAAATCGTGTCTCTACTTGAACACAGATGTCATCCGTCTGTTAAAAAGTTATACCCATATCAGCTTCTTGCTTGGCTAGTGAAGAAAACTGCATCCAAATGCTGTTTCTGTGAAAAGTGATAATACCCATTTGAGGTTCCAGTGTTGGGAGAGTGAATAGTCGAGCAGAGTAGTTATAGCCTGTGGGCTTATGAAATTTTGTGCTAGCTGTGTTTCCATTTTTGGGTTTTGGTTTTGGTCCCAAGAATTGATTTTCAATTTCTGGGTGCCCATAAAGTACGGACTTGTGTTTCATTGTACTAACTGCTGATATTTTTTTGATATTGAGGTGATTTGGATTTAGAGTAGGAGTGTTGTATTGTAATGAATGCAGAGATTTGGATTTAGAGTAGGAGTGTTGGTATTGTAATGAATGCAGAGATTTGGAGGTTTTAGCAGTGTATTGAGATGGTGGATGAGTCGTTGGAGTTGGTGCTATCATCATCATCTCACCCAGAAGAGGAGGTAGCAGCAGTGACCACACCAGTGGCGAGTGAAGTCCTGATTGGAGGATCCAAAGAAGAAGAAGACAGCACTATTGTGGTCACTGAAGATCCTATGTCTCAGCAGCATAAGAAGCTCAAGTTTAAATCTAAGGAGCTGCAGCAATCCTATTGGGATCGGTGAGTACCGTTTGAAACTTATTGCATTTTAAAATCCTGCTCAGAGAAATGCTAGCATGGTCCGGTCCCATCTGCAGGTAACTTAACTCTTTTGCTTTGTCATGGTGTCTTTTCCATACCAAGTCTAGTGCGGTTTGTAACCGCATTGTACATTTGCGTGCTCCACTTTGATCCACTTTTCTATTCCTACTCTTTTGTTCTTGAGCAAGAGAAAGCTCCGTTGTTGTTCACCGATCCCTTCAGTAACATCACGCCCCAGTCATAGAAGTACCGTAATTAAGCATGAAGTACCACACTCTTTCTTTCAGTCACATGGGAAATGCTGACTGTGTTGGATTGTTTGGCACTGAAGCCCCTGGAAGTCATAAATCCAACCCACCATAGCAGAACTTTGAGTCAAGGTTCTACTTTTATTCATGTGGAATATGATTTTTAATTTCATCATATTGTTGGACACAAAGATTGGGTTCCAAAAGGTGTAGCAACCGTACCATATGACAATGTGCGAAGTTTATTTTTTTGCTTTATGTGTTTCCTATTACTGGGGTTTAGAGGGTGTTTTTAGGGGTCTCTGCCATTGAAACTTGGTAATTTGAAGTTTGCTGTTTTCTCAGTCATGACATGCTTACCTAGTAGATTTATTATTAATTCAATTGTGATTGGCATCAATAAGAGGCTTAAAATACAGATGCCTGTAGGTCCAGTGAGGAGATGGATGTTACCAGAGCTCTACGAATAGGTAGACGCTACTCAGGATCAATGCAATCAGAGGAGTCGGTCTTGGATCGTGAACAGACATTTGTGACCGGCAATTACAGTCGTCATCCACGCACAGACTGTCCCCCTCTTCAGGCATTTGCCTCAGCCGGACAACATTCAGAAAGCAGAGCTTACTTTCTCTGGCCAGCATCAAACCGGCTTAACGGTACTGCTGAGGAGAGAGCAGCTTATTTTGGCGGTGTCCAGAAAGAGGTGGATTCAGATACACTGGAGCATTTACCGAGTGGACAGCAAGCTACTACATTGCTGGATTTGATGACAATACGAGCGTTCCATAGCAAAATACTGCGCCGCTATAGTCTTGGAACTGCTATTGGCTTTCGCATTAGACAAGGTGTGCTGACCAACATACCTGCTATACTTGTGTTTGTAGCTCGAAAGGTCCATAAGCAATGGCTTCTTGACATCCAAAGGCTGCCTTCTGCCCTCGAGGTATGAACTTCAGAGACTTCTCTGTCAATATGCATTAATTTTTCAAGTGCAGAAATGTTGAAAATTTTTTATTTTTGTCTGGACTATTTTGTTCCTTTGTTTTTTTTCACTAAACTTTTTGGCCCATAAAGATTATAGTGATATTTCAAGATTGAAGACTCATTACCTGTTACGTTTTCCTCTGTATTTGTGAAGGGCAACTTTTGAAATTTTATAAAGCTATCAATCCGACAGTCAACTTTCATGTTATACAAATTGTTCTACTTGCTGGGTTCAATTCATCTTTAATTAATGACTTTCAGTGGGGTAAAGTTTTGGATGGCTTTTAGGTAATGGCTCTGAAGATATTTTGCCCTTGAATTATTCAGTCTTGGTCTTTGGCATTTTTAGGGTTTTTTGTTGTTCTTTGTGGTTATTAGTCTTCAATGAAAGTCAAAGTCATGTCATAAAGGAAAGACTAGAATCCTGTATTGGAATGAATCAGTGATTAGTGAAGACCAATTTCTTTTTCTTGACGAGTTAAAAGTTAAGTTCAGGTGTGTATTGAAACTGATGATCAAGGAAGATAGTTGTCAAATGGATTAGTCATGGAGATGGAATAACCATACTACCTGAAGGGGATTTGATAAGGTAAAAAAATTTTCCACTTCAACAAACAAACAGGTTATAACCTCTATATTCAGATTTAAAAAGTTCTAAACCCTCTTGCGACATAGTCTTCTAAGGAAGCTTGGCAGCATTAGAAATAATCTGATTGATTATTCTATGTGGAGCTTTTGTACTGAAGCTAATGCCATTTACTCTCACACTACATAGCTGGGTACTGCCACAGAGGCCCCAACACTGTTACTATTCGGTTACCAATAACTGTTGTGATACCTCCTGCATTTGTCCTGTGTTTTTAGTGAGGACGTACCTGGGCAGTAGCCGGGATTTCTGATGAGCCTGTGCAGAACCGGGTTATGAATTAAAAAATTATTACAAATATTTATTTTTTAAATTAAAAAATCAAGGCTACAAGAGTGTGCAGGGTGTGGGTATGCAAGCAACCTGTGTGAACGCCTAAAATATGGGTATACAGTTACAGGGTTAAGGGGTAAGCAAATTGTAAGGGTGTGGGGTATAAATTATAGAGGGTGTGTGCCCTCAGAATCTGGGTACATTGTAGACTTGGATGCCCTCGAAATTTGGGTTCATAGTAAACTTGGGTGCATTGTGACATCTAATCTTAAACATCAAACTTGAAACATTACATTTTCATGAAACTTAACTGAAATTGGGTTTTTTTTTTTTTTTTTTTAACATTTTTCCTTCTCAGTTTTAGTTTTTTAATATATTAATATGTTTTTAATGGGTACGCATGAAATTTAGGGTAAATGCACTGGGTTGGTCAGGGTGCCTTAGGCTCTACCAGATGCTCCTCAGGTGTGGAATTATGTACATTTTGTAGCCACATCCTTGTACTGGGGGTGAGTGCCTCTCAGATGTGCTCCAATTTCATCTAAGTGTGCAAACCACAACCTAGTAAAAAACAAAAAAAACAAAAAAACAAACACCAGATGCTCCTAACTAAACGACTATCCAACTCATTTCTAAGCCCCCTGCATCCCCCCATATCAACTCAAATCTCCTAAAACTGTAAAAGAAACTAAGCAAAACTAAAATTGTAAACTCACGTCTCATTTTACTAAGGTACCCTTCCAACTTTACTTCTGCAACATTGCTAAGCCATGTGAGTATTCTTTTGCTGCTGAGAGATTGTAGAGCTTTTGGCAAGGAAGATATTTTACTTGAAGGTAAGGCCCCAACTACAGGCAAGGGGCAGTAATATATTGGGGTTTAGAGCAAGAAGTGCTTTGATTTCCCACATTTCATTACTTGATGAAGAGAGGCAAGAGACTTTCACACAGGAACTGCAGGCAGAGATAGTAGAAGTGGCACTGCTTCTTTTCCCACTGCATCTGGTTCTAACGAACCAATTGCTAATTTGGATGCTGCTTGATGAAGAGCAATATGATGACTTGTTCATATATTTCATGTGTTTGACTATAATGATCGACTATTTTCCTATTTTGAACAGGTAATATATATCTCTGTTATATATCGCTTATGATTAATTTGGTACTTTGAATTATCAATTATCAATATTAATTTGTAATTTTTATGTTTATTTAAAATTTTATGCATATTATGGTTAATTTTGTTTATTTTATCTGTATTTTATTACTATTTTTGCTCAGAACTGCACAAGCTGTATAGAACTTGTGGTCCCAAAAAATTGTCAAACTTCTGTAGCCGTCCTCATAATTGTATCAAACCCGTACCTTGTTAACTAGGCTGTCACCAAATACAACAGATGTGGCAGGTTTATCTGGAACTAATATTAAACAAATGATCTCCAAGATAGCACTGTGGGTTCTCTGTGTAGTCATGGGCCATGGCCATAGTCCTAGTTAATGACTAGGCTGTAATATTGGAAAAGTAGTAAGGTGGAGCTTTAAGAATGCAGCAAGGTTATCCAACAGAAATGGGTTTATTTTAAGGTCGGAAAATGAAAAAATGAGCCAATATGCTTGAATGTGCTTATGGGCGTGAAAAGGTCCGATGGTGCCAATGGTTGGGAAAAGGAGGACAGGACAGAGATTTGAGATGCTGGAAAAAAAAATGTTAAAAATAGACTGGCCTAATGGAGTGCCAATCTATATGAAAGCTTCAAGGGTTCTGTGAAGGCCTTTATCCTGGAAATCGGTTAAAGTTAAACCTATCATAATAAAAACACTTTACTATATTCCGTTGATGCCATCACCATTCATTTCAGTCAACTCTGTGGAAAGGGATGATGGTCTGACCCTTATTTCAAGTACATCACGATGGGGAAGAAAGTTTGGCTACCTAGAATTTTTGAACTAAACAAACTATTCTGCACAAGACTATATTAACTGTTTGACACATCTTATCTGAACATGCGAGTGCCGTATATGTTGGTCATTTCATACAAATCTTGTTTTGAATTTCCATTTGGCATTTACCCATCTTTAGATGGTCTCAACCTTTGGCCAAAAATTCATTAACTAGCATATCAGAGCCATCTGATGAAGAGTTTAGATAATGCTTGCTCAAAGCGTCTGATTTGAAGATAATTTTTGGAGTTTTGGACTGTTGGAATAACTCATTTCATGTTGGGGATGGGTTAATTTTTTTTTTGCTCTTTGGTTTTCAATGCACAGGTCAGGTCTTTGACAGTAAAAGGTATGGTGTTTCATCTGCCCACTTTTCCCTCTTAAGCCAGTCCATTCCCTTCAGATCAAACTGCAGTAAATCTAGATGATACTTTTATAGCTGAAGGGAAATTTACAGTTTTACCCTTATCAAAGCAGCAACTTGTTTGTTAGATGCTGTTGAGAAGATGGGAAGAAACCGTGGTGGAGGCAAAATAAATGTGTCTCACACTAATGAATTACTGTACTCACTGACAGGCTATCTCAATCTGTGAGGGAGGCCTGCTGAAACATTCTTGAAATTTACAAATATTGCTCTGGAGGCTGTTACAAGTCAATTGAAATTGAAAACACTATCCATGAGAAATTTTAATGCTTTGCCTTTAATTAATGAGTCTACTTGAGAGCTGTATTCAATGTGATATGGATTAATAATTGCTTTTAAGTCAAAACATTAGTTTTGCCTATTTTAAAGCTCCAACAATCAGTATATTATTATATAGAGATAGAATGCTCTGAAGAGATCATTTTTGAGTGATACGATATGTAAGGGAGCAAAAGTTATAGAATTCTGTCATCTTGTCTCCTCTTGCTCTCTATGAGATGTTAATTTATAAGATATGATTTGCACAGGGTCCTGGTGGCGTTTGGTGTGATGTGGATGTTGTTGAGTTCTCATATTATGGGGCACCAGCAGCAACACCAAAAGAACAACTGTATACAGAACTGGTAGAAGGTCTCCGGGGAAGTGATCCAAGCATTGGTTCAGGTTCTCAGGTATGATCTCTCCTTTCTTTTTTTTTGTTTTCAAGTAAAATTTTAGCCAGTTAGAAAATATTATACATGATATATATGTGCTAGCATTCTTGTGGCATGCCTATATGCATGTTATATGAATCATACTGTAGACTAATGGGTATGAGCTGATGTTTTCTTTGCAATGTTTTGTATGTGACACTTTGGGTTTGCGAACACGAATGCACACATCTCATCTAATTGTATCAGAAATGGTCAAAAACCTGTAACCTTATCTGTTTAGTACCATGTGAGATACGAGAGTTATTGGGTTGCTTACTTGGCACAGGTTAGGGATGATAATGGACAAAAGTTCATCAAAGGATTGAAACAAAAACCTGGGGGAGAATATTCTATAGAGAAATTGTTTGTTATGCAAATATAAGTATAATGATACTGTTCATAAGATATATAAAGAAGTTAGATGGATCACCGATCGCATTCCAGTGCTCTTTCATCAGCAGTGGCTTGAACTGTGTTTCAGTTACAGTGACCTGTCTTCCATGTATGCTCTCTTCGACTAATCATTGAATTGAAATTCCACGGTTCATTGGTTTGGTTGTTAAGGGTTACCTATTTTGTATGATACATAGTCTGCCCGACTAAACAAGTTGCATTATCTCTTTTTGATTTCTGTCAATTTGAAATCAACAGTGACTTATTCTTGTATGAATCAGATGTTTAGATCTTATATAAGGTTTTGCTCTGTTATCTGATATCACATCAGTGATCGACATTTTTTGGTTATATTAAGGTCAAATAGTTGCTGCATATTTGGGAATGCTTCTAATGTTTTGACTTTTAACATTTCTAAAATATAGAGCTTCTGGAATCTCACTGTGTATTGCTTTTTTTCTGTCAACGTTTCGGATCATACTCAATGATCCATCATCAGGACAAAAAGAGGAGAATGAAATGGAGATAAAATTGCAGAGAAGGTTGAATAAAAGGAGAGAGGGTTGAGGGCACGAAGGACAAGGAGTAGAATAAGGTATAAAAATAAAAATAAGTTAAGAGAAAAAGGGATGGGACAAATAAGAGGTTAAAGGAGAGAAAGGAAAAATAAGGTAAGAATGAGGGAGGAGAGGACATAAAAGTAAACAGATCACAGAAAGATGATAGGCATAAACCCGAGAATACATAGACAAAGGTGACTATAAAAGAACAACAGGGTAATATATATGATTAGAGTAATAAAAGTGTATATATACTTTATACAAGAAATAGTTGTATATAGAAAAATATAATATAAACAAATAAACTATATATGTCTATATCCTTTAATAAAAAAATGTATCTATAAATATTAATATTAATAATTACAAAGAAAGCATAAAGAAATACGATATAAACAATACTAGAAAAGGATATAGACATATATAGTTTATTTGTTTATATTATATTTTTCTATATACAAATATTTCTTGTATAAAGTATATATACACTTTTATTACTCTAATCATATATATTACCTTGTTGTTCTTTTATAGTCACCTTTGTCTATGTATTCTCAGGTTTATGCCTATTATCTTTCTGTGATCTGTCTACTTTTACGTCCTGTCCTCCCTCATTCTTACCTTATTTTTCCTTTCTCTCCTTTAACCTCTTATTTGTCCCATCCCTTTTTCTCCTAACTTATTTTTATTTTTATACCTTATTCTACTCCTTGTCCTTCGTGCCCTCAACCCTCTCTCCTTTTATGCAACCTTCTCTGCAATTTTATCTCCATTTCATTCTCCTCTTTTTGTCCTGATGATGGATCATTGAGTATGATCCGAAACGTTGACGGAAAAAAAGCAATACACAGTGATTCTAGAAGCTCTACATTCAATCATGGACTGTGGAAATATCGTGTCTTTAATTTCTAAAATATCTAGCAACTCGTTCCTAAAGGAAATGCTTTTTTGAATATTCAAAAAGCTAATATATTTTTCCCTCTGCTACAGACAGTGGAGTGACAAGTAATATGAAATTATGTATTTATCATCAACAGAAAGTGCAAATGAAGTTGTGACTGAAAGCTGTTGAATTCTTTTCAAAATATATACTCTAGAGTAAGTAGAAACATTCTTTGAGAAAAATGAGGAAATATTTTGGGTATGATCTATGGAATTGGATCACAAAATAACAATGAGGGAAAGATCATTAACATGATGCTTAGGGTTAAGGACGATGCTTGTAGTAATGCTCGAGAGTGAAGGGTATCTCTATAGTTACCTTGATACTCATACCCTAATCCCTTGTACTTGTCTTCCATATTGAAAACATGTCCCCTTCTCCGAGACACATATGGGGATGTCTCTAGATGTCACAAGTCTTCAGATGAAGTTTCTTTGTGTCTTTAGATATCCTATCTCCCGGAAGTTTTCTAGTTTCATATGTGTATGTATGTATGCATTACATTGGTTATTTTTTATCAAGTGCTGATATTTGGTTGACAAGAACTAAAAGAATTAAAAAGATTTAAAGAAATAGACTAGGACTTGTAATATTCCTTTTTTTTTGCATGAAAATGTACGAGTTTTTTTCTAGCAGCTATATATATATTTGGGGTCATAGCCCAACAAGTTAATAGTAAGAAGAGAAACAATGAAAAGGATTAAGATGTCTACAAGCACTGAAGTATAGCCATCTCCAAGTACCCCCATACCATGTTTAAATAATGGCATTCCCACCCTGGATCCCATTTGCTGCCTCTAGGTGATTGTGGTTTAAAATTTGACTGTTTATGTTATGATGGTGATTATCAAATATCAATATAAGTAATCTTTGCTTTTGTTGACATTTATTTACAGTACTTCAAAATGCTAGTTTTTAAATTTTAAAGTATTTTACATTTTTTTGAAGTTGTATAGCCATTGTGTTCTTTTGTATTTTTTTGGTTCTAAATGTAAATATTTAAATATATTTTTTTTATGTTTCTTGTTTCATATATATATATATATATATATGGGGTCATAGCCCAACAAGTTAATAGGAAGAAGAGAAACAATGAAAAGGATTAAGATGTCTACAAGCACTGAAGTATAGCCATCTCCAAGTACCCCCATACCATGTTTAAATAATGCCATTCCCACCCTGGATCCCATTTGCTGCCTCTAGGTGATTGTGGTTTAAAATTTGACTGTTTATGTCATGATGGTGATTATCAAATATCAGTATAAGTAATCTTTGCTTTTGTTGACATTTATTTACAGTACTTAAAAATGCTTGTTTTTAAATTTTTAAGTATTTACATTTTTTGAAGTTGTATAGCCTTTGTGTTCTTTTGTATTTTTTGGTTCTAAATGTAAATATTTAAATATTTTTTTATGTTTCTTGTTTCAAAGTGCCCATTTCCTATTGTTTTGGAAAATGGTGTACCAGTACCTGACCCTGTCTCTTATCTCCCATAACAGTACCAGTCCCCATCTCCTGGTAACTATGGGTATCTCACACCTCCTTACAGAAGTGGGGCTAAATTCAATCCTTTTTGTTTTGGGCGCTATGTCCTTACCGAACATGCTAGTGACTAAATTGTCAGAAGGTGTTGCAAAATCTGCACTCTTTTTCCTGAAAAGTAAACCAACCCACGCTAGTGACTAAATTGTCAAAACATGTTACAAACCTTCTCTCCTTTTCATGAAAATTATAACAGAAAAGAAAATGAATCAAGCAGCACTCGTTGTCAGTTGCACATTTTTGATGTCATCGACTCATCAGCTATGTTTGGTAGTGATATTGTATGGTATTTTATGAATGATGTTTTAACCATAAGGAAGAGTTTTCTTTCTGTTCACGTGACCTACTTAGTTCTTGATGATCTGATTGAACTATAGACATTTTCTCTGTTACAACTTCCCTTTAGTAATGCAAGTTCATATTTGCTTCCTAACCTGTTTCTTGGGATTTTTATAGCATCATATGTCTGTGAGCATTTGTTGTACTTTACATGTTAGATTTTTGTATTTATATATAAGTTCTGGTTTTTTCTTTCCATTTTATGGGGTACGTGCTCAGGAATAGGCACTAGGATTGTTAGGGGATGCCATTGGCATGCTCTGCGTGCATCAGTTACATAAGTGATCGAACCACAGGTATTTGATGTTTCAATGATGAGAGATCCCTAGCGTGAGGATATGCCCTCATCCAAAGGGGACATGTACATTGACTGTGTAACAAAAAAACGCATAAGAATATTGGATGAAATAAATTTAAACCTTGAGGTTGGAAGAGTAGAATTGCACTTCCTGTAAAAGAAATCTATCTTGTAACATGTAAAATTATCATAATATGGGTCCATGCATTGAAAACACAGCAATCTTGCCCTCAAATAATTTTAGAAATTGAATTATACCTTGGTTCTTGTGGATCAGAATTTGCTTCACCAAGACATTGTTACCTTATCTACTGAATCACGAGTCCAATAAAATATTAGAGGGTAAGGTTATGGGGATTTCTGAGAACCCGAATTTGGGTTTATGCCTTTAATCTATGTTATCGGAAACACCAAGTTTCAGCGTCAGCTCCGGAGATCGAGGACGGGACAGCTAGGGCACACAGCTAGGTGTTCTTGAATAAGCATCTGAGCTGGTTCAAGAACAGAACCAATCGCAGTAGAGGAAGAAGAGACCAAGGTAGCAGCCAGGGTTGAACCAATGCGGCTCGCTCGTACGGCGGGAGAGCATTTGAAACAAAAAATGCCCACTATACAGGTCCCATATATTAATAATAATATAATCATTAATTTCTTATAAATAATATACATATCATAATAAATAGTAATATATTATTATTATTAATATATAATTATATATTATTCATTTATATAAAATATCTATCATAATACCATGGCTACCAACTACAACTATCAACAAATATTCATAAGAGTCTATGAAAATGATTTTGCTCCATATTTGGTGTGGGAGCAAAGGTGCATGTTGAACAATACCTCATTTTTCTTTCTTTTACTTTGCACCATTGTCCATTTTCCCTTTGATGCCCCAACTCTCTCAGCCTCATCTAATTTCTCTGGGAGATTTTTCCTTTCCCCAAGAGACAAAATTTCTGAGCTCTGTGTTTGACTTAGGATCCAAAGTAGCCTTAACGCTATTCCTCCCTTCAGGAGGAGATCCCTTTGTGGCGCTCGATGTGGCTTGTAAATCACTTGGTGTATCCTTGTGATTGCCAACCCCGCCGGTCGGGGTAGCAGCAAGGGTTTGATCAATCTGGTGAGAATCTTCTTTTTCCACTGAATAATGATGGGGGGAGACATTTTTCCACCAAGTAGCCTGACTGTCCATTTTACGCTTTGAGCAATGAGCAACAATATGACCAGTATTGAAGCATCTACGACAACGAAGGGGTAAACCCTCACAATCTAACATCTGACTCCAACACCCATCTACAGTTTTCAGGGAGATATCTGTCGGAAGATCTTTGGTAATATCCATCTCCACCAGGATACCAGCGTATGTGGTGTGCAAATAGTTGGATGTGCCCTTATCCACCCCCAAAACTTTCCCCAACGAGTTACCTATAGCTTCAAAACATGAATCAAACCAAAATTGTAATGAAAGATTCGAGAGTCTTACCCAGATTGGAGTAGCATCGAAAGATTCGGTGATAGGGTTGAAAGAAGGGTGCCATGGTTTCAACATGAGCAAAAATTTCTCACAAAACCACTGGTAGTCACAAAGGATTTTGTTTCTATCCCGAACGTTGTCGAAAGTCACCACAAAAAACCCTCGTGCATAGGGATATATTTGAATATCCCCCTCCAAAAGGGGTCCCAAGTGACTTTAATCCATTGATGCAATTCAGAGAGACTCGGCCAAAACCCTCTGAATCTCCCAACCAGCCCTATCTCCGCGAAATACGCTTCATTCTCAGCCACTTCTTTGCAGATTTCCTCTTTGAAATTCACAGATGGGGAAGACCTGGCACATTGGAGAAGAGCTGTTTGATAGGCCAACTCGCCAGAGCCCTCTTTCTGTGCTTGGTCTGCAAACATCTCCTTCCCCATCGGCCCAAAACAAGGCCGGACTCCACGCCTTGGATCATCGGCATTGTTATCGAGCTCCCCCCCTCTTGTGCATCTCCCATCTGAGCATCGGCTGTCCCAATCGCAGAAAAAAGCCCTAGCCTCTGCAGGAGCTCGCAGCGGTCGCATTTCGGAAGTTTAAAACTCAACCTTCAACTTCTCTCTTAATATTATTTTGCCCACCTTTTTATATATTATTATATTTTTTAATATATATTAGAATATAATATTTATTATATATACACACAGCCGTACCCGTACTGGCCTACCCGAATCCTGAATCCGTACCCGTTCCTATACCGGCAACTTAGCCTTTAATGGTTAAAGATAATAGGTTTAAGGATAGATAATTCTTTTTTTATTTGATTATCAGAGTTAAACTTGTATAATTAAATGATTTTGTTTCTAATGAACTAAAGGTTGTGCCTAATAGCTTGAATTACCAAATCACCAAAATCATGATGGGCAACTATTTGTCCAAAATTAAAAAGTAAAGAGGGTGTTAGTTTTTTCTATTTTTAATTTAATTTAGTTTTTCTTAAATATCACGTTTTTTGAAAAATTGTTAATTTAATGCTTTTCTTTAAGTTTTTTTTTTTGTTGGCTTTATCATTGGTTAAGATTAGCTAAGTCCAAAACTGTCAATTAATTAGGAAATCACTGATTGAAATGAAGCTTCTCTTGTTGAGAGCTTGAAGTGTGAAACTTGGTTCATATGAAGATCTATGAAATTCGGTATTGCATTGTGGGTTCTGCCATGATGCCCTTGCAACATTCTAGACATTGATGTACAGGGTATTAAAGAAGTTATTTGTCCTTTGCCTTTTTTGATTGCATATTGATTTATAACAAATCATTAGCAGAGATTTTAGAGCACATGGACGTTGTAATGATATTTAGCTATGCACTTGTATGTGAAGGAATCTGAGTGTATTTTTTCCAGGACATCCCTTGTGTACCTCCACTACATTATTTCAGTAAATAATGCATGGACAAACCATACATGGCATGACTCTTAAGAAACTATTTGGACTCTTACCATTAACAGGCTTGTCTAGCAGATTTGTGCAAAATTTCTCCACTAAAGCTTAACACTAGCTTGATCTTATCAAGCAGGATTCCTTATGGTGGTCTGTGGAAGCACAAAATGTCAAGAAGCCTTCCCCTCCAATGTTGGGGATTTCTACAAGCCATTGTCATTGGACATGATGCTAATAGATTTATACTTGTGTAGTGCTCTCTCAAGACGGTTGTCCCATTGCTTCGGAGAGTGGGAAGTTTAATGAAAGAGAAAATGCATGCCAACATACCATAAAAAAATGTCAGCCATTTTGATTCTAGTGGGCAAATGACATTTTTTTTCCTTAGGAAGCAAGTTGTTTATTAAGATGGAGATGAACTGTCTTTTCCTGAAGCACCTAGTGACACGGTGAACAATTATAGGGGAACAATAGAAATGGGTTGGACTCTGTAGGTTTGGGACTTCAAGATAATATATAAGAATGGGAAAGAAAATGTATTGGCGGATGCTTTGTCACAGTGTGTAGAACCTCCTGTTTTTCACATTATCTCCATTTGCTAAACTGCATGGCTACGGGAGCTTCTTCAGAATTAAACACACTACCCTACATACTCAAGCTTTGTCATGATTTTACAGATGGAAAAAGCGGAAAATTTGGTCAGTTAGGAATAATATTATATTCTTCAAGGATATCATCTACATCAGGAATGACTCCTCATTCATTTATTTAGAAGGCACTTGAGCATGGACACACACCCTGCTTTGTAGGTCATCTAAGCTTCCAGAAAACTTAGAAAAACCTGACCTCAAACTTCTACCGGTAGGAGATAAAAGCTAACATTGAGAGGTCCATTCCAAATTAGACTTGGGATATAGTATCTGTGAACTTCATCTTAGACATATACCTATCAGAAGTTGAAGATGAAATCTTTGTTGTGGTAGACCAGTTAAGTTAATATGTTTCATTTTATCCCTTTGACTAAGTGTGGCCTCTAGGAAAAGATTTGTAACATTGGGAGAATTTGGATTTGGGGCTAAATTTCAGTTTTCTAGTGGTGAGGAGTTAAAGGGGTTATTGAAGAAAAGTGTTGTAGTTAGGGATGGAGGTAAGGCAGTGGCTTCATTCACACAGAAAAGCATTCCAATGTGTTCTTCAATGTGCAGCAAAGGAAACACTGAATTGGGAAGAGTAGGTTAGGTTTCTTTTATTTTATCTATAATTTTATGTCTAATTTGGGAACATTATGCATTTTACACATTCAAATACCACACAGGTATGCTGTTATGTGCCCAGATATAACACTGCCATATCTGCATATGTCATGGGCTTCATGGCACGAACCACTATATCCAAAATGCATATGCCATATAACTGTGCCTGAATCCATACCCAAAGCACTGGATGCCCTATACAGCACTGATAAGGGGAATGCCTGCTAACCCTGCTTTCAAAATAAGAAGTCTTCTGAGATAAGTGGATATCTTGGCCCTGGAGAAGTCTTTATGATAAAAGAAATAGCTTGTCAACCCTGAAGTAGCCTTACGATATAGGAATCAATTGGTGACCTTTGAGTAGTTTGTTCAATAATATAGAATCTAGACAACTTGGTTACCTTGAGGCTTTCTAAGATGGGAGTGAGTATGTGGACCCGAAGTTGCCTTTTTGATATTATAAACAGCTTACGAAGCCCAAAGTGACCTAATGAGATAAGCTTGAATCAGTGGCCCTATGGTAGCCTTTCTGATGAGATAAATAACGTGGACATACCAAAGTAGCCTTAAGAGATAGTCGGTCTCGATCCTTAGACAATGCAAACATTATGGTATCTTCATATAATCATAGCAACGAGGAATGTAAATAAGTACCTACAAAGGATACCTGCCAATAATAATTATAATACAATTAAAACTAGAAATTCATAGAACATTCGTGTATTGACTGAGCTTCAAAACAAGAAATGAAATTGTAAACTGAGGAAAAATCAATTAGACCTTGAAACATATCTTAGTGATTGTGAGGAACTTAGGAAATTGAAATGGTGTTAAGTTAGCAACAAATGTTCTTTAAACTTAGGTCTGGAGCTCAAAGCCGTCTGTTACAGTCTCTGATTATCCTCCTGTTTCTTCTCATTTCCCAAGATGAATTGCCACAAATTGATGTTCAATTTGGATGGATTCACATGTATATAGGGGATGGATTCACATGTATATAGGGTAGCTTATTTTCTCTTTCGATGTCAGCTGTCTTCCCTTGAGGAATAAATTTTACATATGAAAATTATTACCGCAAGTCCGCAGCCGTCGGAGGTGATGAAAGGGTCTATAAGCGTCGCGTCTTCTGGAATTCTTATACAAGATTTGTTCTGTGTTCATTAGAATGTGGTGGTTTAAAGCTGACTTTCTCTTGGCTTTAACAGCTAAAGATGAGAATTATGTCAGGTTTTTGTGCACATCTATATCCTGTATGATACATGTAACATTTAGTTCCATGTGGTTTTTATCTCTGCCACTATCTTGTATAAGAAGGCATGTGGGAAAGGAAGACATGTGTTTAATTGTAGTCAATAGAAACCGCTGCATACGATTTTAGTTTTGACATCCAATTCTAGGAGAAAGAAATAAACAAGACAAACAGCAGTGAGAAAGTCTATTCAGGCTCCAATGTAAAAAGGCATCTTTGAATGTTTCAGGGCAATTTCTGGGTGGTGAGTATGGGTAATGGATTCTCTTAGGAGGTTCACTGCATAAGAAGGCATGTGGGAAAGGAAGACATTCTTTTGATTGTAGTTATATAAATCACTGCATGTTTTTAATTTTGACATCCAATTCTTGGAGAAAGAAAGAAACAAAACAAACAGCAGTGAGAAAGTCTATTCAGGCTCCAACATAAAGGCATCTTTGAATGTGTCAGGGCAATTTCTGGGTGGTGAGTATGGGTAATGGATTCTCTTAGGAGGTTCATTGCATAAGAAGGCATGTGGGAAAGGAAGACATTCTCTTGATTGTAGTTGATAGAAATAACTGAACATGTTTTTAATTTTGACATCCAATTTTTGGAGAAAGAAAGAAACAAAACAAACAGCAGTGAGAAAGTCTATTCAGGCTCCGATGTAAAGGTATCTTTGAATGTGACAGGGCAATTTCTGGGTGGTATGGGTAATGCATTCTCTTAGGAGGTTCCCTTGTGACTGAAAACATTTAAAACTCTTTATCTTGCAGAGGATATATCTATTATTCATCTATTGTAGCACCTAAAAGATGGGCATGTGTTGCTGGATCTGTCTTTATTTTGATATGAATAGACTGTTTACTAATAGGGTTTAATGACATTTCTATATGCTATTTAATTTGTGTCTTTGTAGGGAGAGTGCTCTATTTCGCTTTCTTTATGCTTGTTTGTTCTCATACACACTGTGCACATGCAGTGTGGAAGTTTCTGTGTAATTGGAAGCTATTTGCCATTTCTTTTACTTTAAAAAAAAAAATATTTACTGTCCATTTTATACTTGTAGAATAAAAAATGAAAAAAATTAAACAAATGTAGAAGACATGCCAAATGAAAAAGAAAACAAAAATAAAAAGATTCAAAATAGGAATATACCTCTTCAAATTAGCTCCAAATTGATGGAGGGCTGCTCCAAAGTAATGGTGGGCTCTTTCAAATGCACTGTAGATTCCTTTAGATACACTGGGCTGCTACAAACCTGCTCACGTTGCTTTCAATCAATGCTTGCTGCTGATATGTCTGCTGGTTTTTGCTTCAATGAATTGTATTTACTATTTTTAACTTCAATGCTCTTTTTTTCACCTTGCTTGTGCTTGCAAATGAAATTAATATCATTTTGAAGTGTTAAAGGTCATTATTTTTATTTTTATTTTTGCTATTTTTTTTGCCTGACTATCATGGCCACGCCTATTTGATGGGATTCACTGAGCTCGGCGACTCTGGCAGATTCAGCAAGCCTGACCAGACTTGCTGGGTAACTGGTTCCCGAGTCTCCTCACCTTATTTCAACTGGCTTGCCTTGGGACTTGCCGAATCTGGTTAGTTTCTTGCGAGTCCTGTAACACTTCTTTGAAGTTTCAAGACACTCTGTATTGATGTTATCTCTTCTTGGATGCATGGTTCTAAGTAGCTCTGTAGCATTCTATATTCTTAGTGACTATAGAGCTTGACATTTCAACAGGAGGTGGAATTACACTCAAAAATATCAAATTTTAGCACATTTTCAAGCTTATCTTAATAGTTCTAATTTTTTTAGAGAGGGTTTCAACAGAAACTGAAAGGGAAACTACACATGAAATTGTCATATTTTAGGCTATATAGCTTTTTTCATCTGATCAAAGAGAATTATTTAATTTCTTGCTTGCGAGTGTCAGTTATAGTCTATATGTGAACAAGAAATCTGTTACGTGTGATTCCTTTCTATTATGTCTCTGCATGGGTGGCAGCTATGTGGATTTTTTAGGTGGTACAGAGCCCTGATTTGTTTCTACAAGAGCAATTTTTCAGGTCGCAAGCCAAGAAACATATGGAACACTGGGCGCTATTGTTAGAAGTCGAACTGGCTCTCGTCAGGTTGGCTTTCTGACCAACCGCCATGTAGCAGTAGATTTAGATTACCCAAACCAGAAGATGTTTCACCCGCTGCCACCAAACCTTGGACCGGGTGTCTATTTAGGTGCTGTTGAGAGGGCTACATCATTCAATACCGATGATCTGTGGTACGGAATTTTCGCTGGCATGAATCCAGGTTATCTCAATAAACTTTATGATTCCATCATTGATGCATTAATTTATGGTGTATGTTATAATATTTATGTAATTGTGTTGTCAAGCAGAGACATTTGTACGAGCAGATGGGGCATTTATTCCATTTGCAGATAGCTTTGATATTTCCAAAGTCACCACTACAGTGAAAGGCGTGGGAGATATGGGTGAAGTAATGTGTGTGGACCTGCAAGCGCCTATTGGAAGTCTCATTGGCAAGCAGGTGGTGAAGGTGGGGAGAAGTTCTGGCCTAACAAGGGGAACTGTAATGGCTTATGCCCTTGAATACAATGATGAAAAAGGCATCTGCTTTTTTACAGACTTCCTTGTCGTAGGAGAGAATAAGCAAGCATTCGATCTTGAAGGTGATAGTGGAAGCCTTATACTAATTACAGGGGAAAATGGTGAGAAGCCTAGGCCAGTTGGAATTATATGGGGTGGCACGGCAAATCGTGGGCGACTGAAGCTCAAGAATGGATCTGGTCCTGAAAATTGGACAAGTGGAGTTGACCTTGGCCGTCTGCTTGACTTACTTCAGCTTGATCTGATCACTGGTGCAGATGCTCTTAGAGGTACAAACTTGCATTTTGCTTTTTTTTTCATGATTGCCACTTTTTTTGCATCATGATCGATGGAGGGAAATTGCAATGCTGTCTATGTATCTTTTACACTTTTTCATTTTTCTGTTTTGTTTGTGAGAGAGAGTTGTTAGAAGCAGAAAAAGCGGATGGATTCCCTTAGGATTGAATCTATGAGTATGGTTTGTTGAAGCAGCTTTGTTTGTGTTTTCCAGCAAGATTAATGTACATGTGGTTATAAATGAATCGAGTTAAAACTATAGTAAGAAGTTTAGTTGGATCGTTACACCAGGCCAAGTATAATCTCCATAACATTGTACTTGATGTGGTTATAAGTGGGCTAAATTCAATTTAGCCGAGGTTAAGTATAATCGTTATAACATTGTATTTGACTCTGCTTGTGTTTTCCAGCAAGATTAATTTGCATGAAGCTATAAGTGGAGTAAATTAAATTCTAATTATCTGATTAGTTGGATTACTACCCCAGGCTAAGTATAATCTTGATAACATTGTACTTGATGCGGTTATAGGTACAGTAAATTCAATTCAGCCCAGATTAAGTATAATCTTTATAACATTTTATTTGACGCAATTATAAGTGTAGTAAATTAGATTCGCCCCAGGCTATGTAATCTTGAGAACATTGTACTTGATGCGTTTATAAGTGGAGTAAGTTAAATTCATCCTGAAGCTAAGTATAATCTTGACAACATTGTACTTGATGTGGTTATAAGTGGGGTAAATTAAATTCTAGGAAGCTGCTTAGTTGGATTATGATTCCATACTAACTCTAGGCTATAAGTATAATCTTGATGACATTGATCCTGATGCGGTTATAGGTTGGAGTAAACTAAGTTGGATCTTGATCTCAGACTAAATATTATCATGATAACATTCTACTTGGCACAGACAATCATGAAAGCTCGAGATGTAAGATTGAGTGATTTTCTAGCAGTTGGAATATTTTAGATTCTAGTAAGCTGTTTAGCTGGATTGCTACCCCAGATTAAGCATAACCTTGATAACATTGTACTTGATACAGACGATTCGGAAAGCTCGAGATGCAAATCTATTTCAATGTGTTGCCCTGAGATTTAATTTTCTTCTGGGGATTTGCAGCGCATGATAATGGCATTTTATTGTAAATTCTGTAGTTAGTTTCATTTGTATAGTGTGGAGGATTGCCAATTAGAGAAATGATTAATTTAAAACACTATTGTAATGTTTTATGGTTAGCTTTGACAACCTACTTTTATTCATGTTGAATAATTCTGCAATTAACATCCTCAGACAATTTCTGTACTGACTAGTAAATTATCGATGTGTGATAAAGGAATGAGATAATGTTTTTGAATTCAGAGTTCCATTTCTTGTGAGATTTATTAAATCTATAGAACCATAGTCTGTCTTCTAATATTATTTATTGCCTATTTAAATTTTTCAGAAGCTGTTGAGGAGCAAAGGCGATGGACATCACCAGGACCCCTTGATTCCACTGTTGGGGAGTCCTCGCCAAGAGGATACAGAATTGTTCCTTTACCTTTGGCTGAAAAGGAGAAACTAGAAGAGGCATGCCAACCTATACAATATGATGATGCATCAAATTTCCATATGCCACATTTATCTCTGCAGAGTGGAGTTGAAACTAATCCGATATTTAAGCAGGAGTTGCCTACAAGGTTGGCTGAGGCTTCAACAAGTGTGGAGCACCAATTTATGAAGGACTTTCACATGTCACTTGGGCACCCAGAGCAGAGTAGATATCCAGAATCTGGGAACTTATCAGCACTTAGAGATGGAAAAGATGGGTCCAGTGAGGACATTTCCATTGGTTTGCATTTATATGACAGAGAGGCTAAAAAGAGGAGACCAAATTCATAATTCATTGGTGAGGATAGAATTTACTATATGTACAAACAGCCCGAGTGATGTTTTGCCTGTGCTAGCATTCAAATGGCAAAGCCAAAGGGAAATTATGTAGCACTCACCATTATTGTTTAATATAGTAACAAACTAATTTTTGGCTGTTTATATCTTTGCCATTGTTGCCAGTCCTCTGTTTCTAACTTTCCGTTCACTGTGTTGATTTTTCCTCAGGATCCATTTTCACTTGAACCATTTTCTTGTATTAGCTTAAATTTGAAAATTTCCAAGTTGGAGACGTATGCATCTAAAGTTTCATTTAATACCGGATAAATGTACTGTACTCTCTTAGGTTGCAGGAAGCTTAGGTAGAATATTATTGGTTGTTTGGTGTGCTTTGATCGAAGACAGGGAATAGTTTTCCCTAGTTCTTTGCAATGGTTCCATTATATTGACACTATATTCACATGGGAAAGACCATCTTATACCTTGCATTAGTATAGGAGTTGTTCATTTGCTTAAATTAGGCAGTCATGGATAATCTCATGGGTGGGAACTATCAGTCTCATGTAAGATCGTATCTTTGCGAGCAGGGTTTCCGTTATGCAAGATCTCATTAGAGGGAGTATGGTTGAAGCACTTTCCCCCGTGGGAATCCTATCCATGCCAGATTTGTTAACCTGGACATTTGCTTCAATTATTTGCAAATTAATAATTTTAGAGAAACATGCTTCAATATCTTTGTGAGAAGGGTTTCTGTTATAGGTTATCAGTTGGAAGTGAATGGTTGAAGCACTTTTGCCTGAGGGAATCTTATCCATGTCAGAATGGTTAACCTGATGCAAGCAGTTATCTACAACTTAACTACATGCATTATATCGTTTATCAGTATTAATCATTTTAGTTTAGTAGAGGTTGAGAAGTGGTCTTATTTATAAAGGTAGGTTTGTTCTATTATGATATTACCTGGAGAACTTACCCGGGTGGGTGGAAAGTAAGCAGCGGCAACGGCACAATTAGAATCCCCACAGGGGAACTATGATTCCCGCCCACCCGGAGCTACTATAGTTGTTGACTATCTCAACTAGACCCGGAACTTTCCTATGGAACTCCCGGGCCCCAATTTGCCAACAACTATGGAACGGGTTGGGTGGGAGCACCTACGTTCTTAATGAGCTTAAGTGTAAACACAAAATGAAATTCAGTGTATTAATTTTTTTTTAGTTTAGTAGATACTATAAAGGTGGTCCTATTCATTGTGAAGGTACATTTGTTTGATTGCAGTATATTAGAACTTAACTGCATGCTTAGTGACCTTCAATTTTAGCTGTTCTAGTGTGGCATGGACTAAATAATGGTGTCTTAATCATTGTGAGGCAGGTTTGCTTTGTTATTTGGATTATATATATATTTTCGAGAAGAATGGCTCAATTCACCCACTACAGATGAACACCGTTCCTTGCAATTTACTACTTTTTAATTAGAGTCTTACAATTTAGTTTCAATATCTTTTTTCACCGACTACGGATGAACACTGTTCCTTGCAATTTACTACTTTTTAATTAGTCTTACAATTTAGTTTCGTTATCTTTTTCATGGGATGTTCAGTGTCGGTTATATTTCAATTGTCTTGCTACTGTGGATGCCACAATGAGGTCAGAGAGGCTTTCTTATGATGGCAACCTAGCTATATGTTGAAGAAGTGCAAGGCTTGGAGATCATACTAGATTTTTAATGTCTAATGCATTTTCTTTTTGATTTTTATTAGAGGTCGAGCTTATACACTTGTATAAGTAATTGTGTGGTCTCAAGGTGATGAGGCTCAGCCTTGGGACTGCAATGCCCAATGTTGAAAACAATCAAACAATTTATTGAATATACATGGGGTTAATTATCCATAAATCAGAAGGATGAACTTACATCTAAGAAAAAAATAAATCAGAAGAAATGACTGTGTTTTCTTACATAAACAAGTAGAAAGCTTTATTTTCTTCGTATTTGTAGGTAGGTCAGGTAGCTAAGCAGAAGTGAGCAAACAACGATGGAGGTTGGAGGTTGAATGGCTACGGCTTCTAGATATTATTAAAAGATACCTTACAGGGCTTCAATACAAAATTTGCAATTTTTTTTTTGATTCTTCAGTTCGCTCTAGGTGCAGAAGAAGAGCATACTCTTGTTTGTAGACAACAATAGACTTAGGCTCTCTAAGGCTCGATGTCCGAATGACTTTGTTAAGAGTCTTATTTAAAGATCCTAAAAAACTTAAGACATTCGGTAACACTGAATATAACCTATACTACCGAGTTAACCAGTTTGAGCAAAAGGGGAAGTATCATGACAAAATGGTTGACACTGTTAGTCCTTTGTTTTATTATAAAACTACTTTGCTAGCAATTGGACCCATAGGTTCAATGGGCACGCTGATAATTTTTAGAAAAAAATGTAGAATTTGTTAGATGTTTTTTATTAATATACTAAATTATGTTATCAATTCTTTTTGAAATTGAATCTTTTTTCACTTCACATTCTTGTATTGTTGAGTCTTTTAAGCTTAAAATTTGCAATAATGGTGGAATCAACGGATTGCCTAAATCATGCTTTCCCTAGATAACATGGTAGGCATTTGTTCAATCTTTTTCAATTAGCTTCTATAATCAAATCCTTGACGCTAATGGGTCTCTTAATTTTTTATGTGGTTATGTTTATACCTCTAAGTTCATAACTGTCTTAGTAATTTCGATAACTAAGAGGGTTGCTCCTCAAGTTTCACAAATTTCCAAATGTTAAAGGTGCAGATTCAATCCAAAAAGCTTGGACTGCAATCCATAGAGCTTGGAGTTTATGTACACCGTCTTGTACAATAGTTTTGATAAGGAAATTTGTACTGCTTTAACCCCTTCTGGAACTATGTAGGGTAAAGTGTGCATCAATTGCTTTCAATTGACAATGTTTAGTGTTTTTTATTGTTCATTCTTGTTCATGAATGAATTGTGCAAATGATTTTATTTGACATAGAATGTGTTCGACATGGTTGGAGAGTTATTTTTTACGATTGACAAATGGTAATAGTCTATGAGATAATTTTCATTGGCCTCTAAGAGTGGCTTTTTCCTTAGATTGAGAATTGCCCTCCCAAATGAGCAGTTTCTTCTCTTTTCTATTTGTTCATTTTCCTAACTATCCTATTGCCTATGCCCATTTTGCTTATGATGATTTTGGATTTGACTTTATACATCGCCTCTCAACTATGTTGAGTCTATCAAGGTCCTTGTTTATTTTATTCCCTCCAAGATGTCTCATCTCATGATCATACACTTCCAAATCATCTAATTCTCCAGTGTTCATGATAGGCACAATAACTAGAGATTCCAAAGTGGGAAGATCTTTTGGCTTTGATTATGATCATGCCCAGGATTGTTGAGAATTATTTCCTTTGTTGTATCTTTAGTATAGAAATCAACGGTTGTTCTTGTTTTCTAATTGTGTTGGTTTTGCTACTTATGCCAAACCCACTTCTTATCTTTTTGTTGCATTCTATGGTGGAATGGAAGTTGCTTTTATAGACACCACAATATTTTTTGTGTCTCCACATCGACGTTTTGTGTACATTTGCCATTTTCTGATTCAATAATTATGCTAATAGGTATGTCATATTTCTTTCTCCTCCTACAAATGCAAGTGTATATTCTAGAATCCCTATTCAAGACTTCATTGTCCATGCATAAAATAGTCTCGACCTTTTGCCAATCTATTCTGACACTTTAGAGGTCCAACATTCTTTTGGTAGAATGTAGTCATGCACACACAAAGGTATCTCAAAATGGGGCATGAGTGCGGATCAAAATTAAGGCACCATTTTTGTGTATATAGTCTTGCACTATCCATATGAATCCATGGTCTATTTTATAGAATGTTTCCCTTTCTTAGCCTATCATATTTATTGTATTATTATTTAATTTGAGGTGGAGAGAGTGGAGACCAAACCATAAACATACATATTTGGCATAGATTTCTACTTTCTATTCAATGAAATATTTATTAGATCTAATCAAAATCTACCAATTTAAAATATAACTTTACCAACTACCACATTAATAAAGGTTATACCAAATTTAAATTTTGACAAGGAAAAATGGCATTGTAGAGAGCATCATGACCACATATAAATTTATAATATAATTTTTAGTTTGACTTATACACGGGAGAAGTTCCAAGTAGGAAAATTATTATATAATTCAATTTATTTTGTTGTATAATCTAAACTTTGTAAGGATTATAGAATGCATGGAACACTTTATTTATAGAAATTATGGTAAGCCTATTTGTGCTTTCTTCACCTAGTTAAAACATCGTATATTTTTGCATAGAGCATATAACAATATCTTAAAGCCCAATCTTTCTCTATTTCCCAAGCTAGTACCATGTCTTTTAACGAACTCAATTTTCTTTCTAAGGTGTTGAGTAGCTAAGTAATTTAAAAATCATGTATTATGTATCTTAATAGCTTCGTAGGATCACATATAAGATATCACAAATCTCATGTGTTTCAAAAATTTGTTCTGGCTCAGATGTATTTGCATATGCATGAATCTTGTGCACTTCCTACAAACAACCACTAGTATGTCATGCCACACAAAACAATAACTGCTTGGAACACAAAGAATTGCATAGATTGTGATTTTATTTGTGTAAATAGTATAATATTTTCAAAACGAAAGTTCCCAAATCTCATGTGTTTCAACAATTGGTCCTGGATCAGATGTTGTTTTTGCATATGCATGAATCTTGTGCACTTCCTACAAACAACCACTAGTATGTCATGCCACACAAAATAATAACTACTTGGAACACAGAGAATTGCATAGATTGTGATTTTCTTTGTGTAAATAGTATAATATTTTCAAAACGAAAGTCCCCTTTCATTTTTTTCAGCCTTACATAGCTTTGAGTGCATGAAGTAGAATTTACACTTGTCTAAATCCATTTTACTAGTTTTGGCCTTCTAGTTGTGATGTCATAGTTCTTATATGTAGAGAACATAATCTAAGATCTTTAAAAAATGAAACATATGCAAGGTCGACCTTATAAATTTCATGCAACATCTCACAATTGTCAAAACAATAAACACGAAGGATATGAGGTTAGGTCCTTGAAATAGAACTACATAGGGCTTACCAAATTAAATTCACCCAAAAAGAAAGGTCCAGATCATCAAACTTCCCGAAAGCAATTTCCAAATAATTGGAGGAAGGCACTGCCATAGTTGGGAAAACAAAAATATCAATTTATCATTCAAATTCGTCATAATCTATCTAAGATATAATATTATAGATCAAGAGTTTATCTATATCTATAAGAAATATTTTTCATACTAAGTGCTTCTGGTGCCTGGGTTCTATCTTCACTTATGTTGTGTACCCTATTTTTGTAAAAATGTCTGTATGTTTTAGTAGTTCAATTGCAACTTCTTTTTTCACCATATCCTGCATAATTCTAATGAATTCATGCGTTTCAACAGAATTGCTATTTAAAAATTTAAAGAAATTGCTTGCTAAGGTAGTAAAGGTAATGATCTGCTACTCCTCTACAACCCTTAAAAGTGAAATGCTTCCATTAGTTTTGTTGCTTGCTAATGTCACTAGAATGAACAAATAATGGGTGCATAGGCACTTCGATATGGTGATTTAAGTTAAGAAATGGATTTACATTATAATAGTAACACCTCTACAACCTCTAAAAGTGAAATGCTTCCATTAGTTTTGTTGCTTGCTAATGTCACTAGAATGAACAAATAACAGGTGCATAGGCACTTCGATATGATGATTTAACTTAAGAAATGGATTTACATTATAATAGTAACAGTAAAAGCAACTTAAGTGGTCTAGATGAATGATCTAAACTATATATTCATAGATTTCAGATTTCCATATGGCTATTAAAATTGTGACATGGAATAATAGTAAAGGAAATAACTAGTTCAAAAGCATCATATACTCCCCTGATCCAACAATACAAGACTATGAGGCCCATTAACATACCATATTAAATTAAAATCAAAGTATTACAACAATACGTAACTTAGCATAAAATAAAAAATGGGAGATGCTAAACTTTCTACATTGAACTCAATAAGATCGTGATACGCCCATCGTGGGGCTCAAACCCACGACCACAAGGTTAAGAGCCTTGCGCTCTACCAACTGAGCTAGACAATCTCTTTTTCACATTTATCTGTGGAGATCAGAATTTAATCCCTAGTGTCCACAATCTTGCCGCCTTTTGTTTTGCTGAGCTTGGTAATTCAGTGTATTTATAAATTTTGGTGCAACAACGGGGAAAAATGTAATTTAAAAACTGCTCCTTAATGTGATTTTCTGATTTTTATATGCCATGAAGTAAATTCTAGTGATTGAAGCTTGGATAAGTCACTTACCACTTACAATGCCATAAAATTAAAACATGTCTTGGTATGGTGACAGAAATTTATGGAAACATATATTAAATATGGGAAAACTCAACAATTCATCAAAAGAACATTAAATGTTGTGATGTTTAAGATCTAGTTTGCAGTTCAATATGAGGGCCTTTTTAGCAAATGTTAGCCCCAACAAATGTTTAGATGTGGTTGTCATAATTCCTTCTGGCAGCTGTCTTGTTCCTTGTTACATGTTATAGATGACCAGAAAACCATAGGAATCACAAGATCAAGAAAACAATAGTGGCAGAACTAAATCAGAACCCATATCCAAAATTTTATAAAAAACCAAAGGCCTAACAACCCATTAATATTGAGAGTCATATCATTGGCAAATCCTCATTAAAACCAACAATTTTTAGAAAACTTCAAATATTGACATAAATTGTTCGCAGAAGTTACAAACTTCATCACAAGCATCATTCAAAACATTTCATTAAGCAACAGTGTCTCGCGTCAAAACAGAGATAGTTTCATTGAAAGCTTGTTTTGCAAGACTCCCATAGCATCTCCACAATGGGAGATTCTAGACAGAGCCACCTTGTGCAATGAAGATGCCTTCCTGATCACCTATTGACCCTGCCACAATTAGTATGCTTCTCCGTTATCCCTCTCTTACCCCATCTACTCACTCTTCTCCCTTCTTTTCTCCTTCTCACGCTTGTGGGATCATGTAAACAAATGTCAACACTTTTCACCAAACCATTTACTCGATTGGGTAGCATAGTAGTAAGAGAACTGTCTCCATGTATTACATACTCCCATCCACTATACACAATGTTGCAATTCCAGATCTCATTAGCAGAATATGAAAGGAATGAAACTTGTAGACAAAATTTACATCCGTGTAATAAAAATTTACTAATACCAGTGAGGTCGCATGAGAGATTCGAACTCTGACGGGAAGTAACACCCCACCTCTGTAACGCTTGCATTTGACATTAACAATTCACATTTGTTTGTTTTCTTCTGTTCGTTGCTAGGCTAGAATTTATAGAATTTGACAGCTATTTTTCAGAATCAGATATTTTTATGTCTGACTTTGGCTGTGAAATAGATAGGATATTTTATTTCAAGTTTATCTTTCTAGGAAATTAAAAGTAGAGAGGATATTTTATTTCAAGTTTATCTTTTTAGCAAATTAAAAGTTTAAGGTCACAATCATAATTTTTTTTGTTTCTTATCATTTATGATATTGTATGAAAAAATCAATGGCCAAGATCTATTTCATGGTAGTCCTTTTAATCTAGACCATTGACCTATATATTTCACCAAGTGCTCCTCACTAAGGGAACGCTTATCAACGTAATTAAAGAGAGATGGTATCGTTGCTGTTAGAATTGGATGGGTCTTGGGGTCGATTGTGGCACTTGTCCCACCACGTTTCAACTTCATTATAAAGGTCATCTTCAGTGATAGGACTCCAAAGAGCTCGTAATTGAAAGTGATATTGAAGATTCCAATCGGTGTGTGCATCATTTTGCCAAAGATCTATTGAGAAAAATGATTCTCAACTAAGACGACGGCGAGTTTGTTGGGATAAGTTGTCATTAACTTTGCAATCCTAACCAATTTCATGTGTCTCCTAAGTTCTTGGAAAGTGTTCTCAACCACATAAGGACTTGAGAGATAAAATAATATTTAATTATATCACTTGGCATGTTGTAGTTAACTCCTATGAGGTAGGACCCAACTTGGGCGTCCACTTTGGAAGTGGAGTCTGTTGGGACCTACAAAAATTTTGCTCCCAAATATGCCCTATTTTGCCCCAAAAATTTGAAATCCCCATTTATGCCTTTACCATTGAAAACCCCTTGTTGAAATCCGATCAGAGATAGTTTTTAGGGGTCTTTACTCTAAAAAAATAGCTAAGTGTTGGTCCCTTAAGTCTTTCCCCTTTTTTTTTTCCCTTAGATTTTTTTTTTCATTTTTTGCCTTTGGTCGGCAAATCGGCGAAAGTCCGAACTAGCGCACTAGTTCAAAAGTTCCCAAGTTTGCCGATTCACCGACAAGGCGATGGCAAGGCAGATGGAAAGAAGGAAAGGCTGTGGCAAGTGATGAAGAGCAAAGAAAAGGTCTTTGTCGGCTTTATGTGATAGTTCGAAAGTCTGAAAGTTCACCGACATGAAGTTCGACCGACGACATTTTCGCTGACAGAGAAAAGGATGGATCGGGCTTGGTTCTAAAATTTGAAGGTTTGCCGATAGAAGGAAAAATGACTAAGGCAAGAGTTATCAGCAAACTAGGAGAATGACGAACTAAAGAAATAGTTTGAAAATTAGAGATTTGCCGATAAGACGATGATGAAGCGCTTTCCTCTTGGTTTTGAAAAGGCAAATTTTGCCGATAAAGCAAAAATGTAGAAATGATTTTTTCTAAGGTGTGATAAAAGGGGAAGTGGGAGTTAGAAAAATTGTATATTTGCCGATGAGACAAATAAAGGGCTAAGATGGGAGGTCAAAGTTTGAAAAAGAGCAAGTTTGCCGACAAAAGGCAAAAAGGCCCTTGGTTCGGCAAACGACATTTTTGCCGAAAAAGCAAATAAGAAGAAAAGGAGGATGGTTAGGCGCAAGAGGAAATTGCCGACAAAGGTAAAGACAACACCAAGTTTGTAAAAATTGAAAATTGCCGATATAGAAGAACATGACAAAGCAAGTAAAAGGAGGCCAAGTAAGATCAGTTTGAGAAAATGCAATTTTGCCAATAAGGCAAAATAATGCTATGGATAAAGGGGAAATGAAGAAATTTGCAAGAGTAGCAAGTGGCCGATGAAGGGCGCCCAACACGCAAAGTGGTACAGTCAAGGTTAGATGGCTCAAATAGAAAAATAGGACAACATATTGGGAATGTTGTATATGTTTGAAATAGATAATTCCCTGAATGTATGCCATGATTGCAGGGATATACAAACTAATTTGTACCCATATTTTAATGAGCCTGCAAAATAGTGCCATGCAGGTGGTTGGCACAGTGAAGTTATTCAATGCACAAAGGACAAATCAACTAAGTCAAATGTTGCAGGTAGCAGGGAGAGGATTAGAACTTTCCCTCTTTATTGCTCTAAGTACAGGAGGAGTGCAAGAAATCTTCTTCTTCCGTTTACATGACTGTCAGAGTATGGACAATATTTCTAACGTGCAGATTTTTCTGTCATCACAGAGGGAGTGAAATTAATACAACGTGGGTGCAGTCTTGGATAGGGTGCGGCGCTTGGGAAATTGCAGTGAGTTGAAACGCTATATGCAGGTGTTTGAATTGTAATAAGGGTTGGTCATTTTGGTAATTTCTCAGCAGGACTATGAGCTCTAGGAGGCAGATCAAGAAATGATATTTTGTAGTCTATTGTTTTAACACGAAACAGTCTTGAATTGTATGCAACATAATTTACAAATCTTTGTATCAGATTATTATTTTTCTCCAATGCTGTAGGTGTTTTTCTTAGCAAACCATAGTCGCAATTATAGTTTGCTTTTGCCACATTTAGTGGTATGAATGTAAGCTTTGATTTGATGAATGTGACAGTTCTTAATCCATTTTCAAGCTTTGTAAATGGTCATTTCAGTATTGCATAGAGAAGAACATGGTATGGTGTGGGATCATTAAGTATTTTCAGTAATTTGGTATTGATTTCCTTGCATTTGATTTATCAAATAGGTAGTTATACACTTCTGTGTGGTTGTTTTCCTCTATTTAATATTAGACTTTGCAGCCCAGTGGATAGGCACCAATCTGAGTAACCTTAGATCACCCATCTTCAAAACAAAAACAATACATCTTATCTTTAGAAGTAGAAGTAGTCTTAATGCATCCTCATTGTGTAGGATTGCCATTATCAGCTATATAGGGGTCTTACACAACCAACTTTTCTTAGTCTAGTGACAGATTTGGGGCTAAGTAAGCAATTTGGGTTTGTTTGTTAATATTTTTAGTTGTTCATCTGGTCTGATTTTAATACCTACTTAGGTATAATACCCCTTGGAATATCCCTCCAGAGTTTAAGTTGAGCTCGAAGAGCAGAGGAGTTTACCCACACCTGTTAGTTGGCCAAGATCGCTCAAAACTTGTTAATAAACCTCTTCCTATCACCCTGACGATAGTCCCTGGCCTGGGTGATTTATGAATGTTTTAGAGTTTTGTGTTGCTATTATTTTGGGTCCTAACAGATTGGTGTAGTTGCCAAGGAGATAATACTTTGATTCAAATTTGAAGCCTTTGGTAACAACAAATCTTTTCAGTTCTAGTTGCTTTGATATTGAAATACAGTGTTTGTTTAAATTTTCTTCCCAACAGGGGAAGTGGCGACTCTGTTTTAATAACCCAAAATTAATTTCAGTTTGAAAAAGTTTCAAGATGGATAGAGGAAGAAACCAGGAGCAACCTAGATGTGAGGAATCCTCTAGTAATGCTGGAAATAGGAGTAGGTATATATAGGGTAGGAAGACCCAATGTGGTGCCAACAAGAAATGCCCAAGACAATATATTTGTCGACCTCAGAAGCCAATATAACTATACTTCTGAGGACTCTGCTGATAATATGCTCAGAACAAATAGGACACATAGAGATGAGTATGATGTTAGAAGGAATGAGAATATTATTGGCAGAGGAGGTAAAGATAGATCTCATGATCCGCATTTGAGAGCATTTGGGATGCCCAGTGATAATGAAGAGATATATTATGATGTCGGGAGTCCTAATTCTCCCACAAGATCACTTGGAAGTCAACATGATACCATTCCTAATGAGGACAATCAACAACAACCTGATGATGAGGAAAGGGAAAGAAGAATCCAGTATGAACTGGATTTACTTGATCATCTTAGAAACAAACAAATGGAAGTGCAAGCCTTGCTTGATCAACAACAAGCTCAACTTGACCATCATGCCTAATAGAACTGAGCTAACCAACAACAGGGCCATAATCAAAATGTTAATCAGTAACGTGCACCTCAACAACATTACCATCAACAACATAATCAGAGACAACAACAACGTCAAATGGGACAATGGGGTGTAAATTAGGCCCCTGCTCACAATATTAACATTTAGCCACCACTGAACCAAGCTAACCAGCAGCATGGCAACATTCAAAATGTTGGGCATGCATAGCGAAGACAAGCACAAAGGTTTATTGCATAAAGGCAGCCGTTGGGAGCTGAGAGGCATAAGCAACTCGATTTCATTGGCATTCCTGACTTTCCTAATCCTATTCCAACTAAGATTAGAGGGAAGATTCCAAGATTTCAAGGCAATAACACTGTCACTGGTGAGGAACACTTGAGACATTTTATTAATGTCACTGATGAGTATGAGATTGAAGATGAAGATGTGATGATGAAGTTGTTTGTGCACTCATTGGAAGAAAGTGCAAAAGAATGGTACAAGGCTCTCCTTGATAACAACATTGATTCTTGGGAGGAATTCATGAGGGTGTTCAGATTGCAATATGGGGATAGGATTGACCCCAAGTTTTCCATTCATGAACTTACAACCATCAAAAAGGCCATAAATGAGACATTAGCTGATTTCAACAGCCGATTCATCATGACTATGAGAAAGGTACCTCCTCACATGAGACCTAATGAATCAATGTGTTTAGTTTTATATTGTGGTGCATTTGATTCGAAACTTGGTTATTGTTTGAGGGACAAGAGTCCCCAAACATTAAGAGACGCTTATGCTACAACAATAAACATAGAAAGTAATATGAGAGCTTTAGGGAAGCACATCAAAAGGTCTGATGTAAAATTGCCCTGGTCAAATAAGCTTACTTTCAATAAACCCCTCACTACTAATGACAAATTGGATAAACTCATAGGCGTTGTGAAAGATTTATCATATAAAGTTGCTAGGAATGATAAAGGGTTGCCATCTCAGGGTGCTGCAACACATTTTAATGAAGGTCAAAGATTACATAACAAACCTTATAATACTGATTGGTCTAAGAGACTACAACAGAATGATAGACAGGCTGCTCCTAGGCATGTGAGTTTCAAACAGCCTGAGAGGGACACCCCTAATCCTTTGAGTCATGATCAAATTAATTTTTAGGATAATCGTTATGGTGCGAGGCTTGTTTCCTCCCCCATGACTGTCATGTCCCTATAATTAAATCGATTATGTATTATTCATTCAAATTAAAGATATGAATGACACTTGAATCTATTTATAAATCATAAATTGAATATATTATAAATTGAATATATTCGAATTAAAATAAGATAAAAATAATTATATTTGGCTTAAATAGAAAGTACTTAATTTATATTACAAATCAAATATATTTAAATATATTTGAATTAAATATTATATAAATCAGATATATTTTTATATACATAAATATTTATTATAAATTAAATATACTTAAATAAAATATTATTAAATATAATATTATAAACCAAGTATATATTATATAAAAATAAATATAAATAACAAATTATAATTTATAACATATTTAATAATTAATATGAAGTACCTTATTCCTACGTAGAGATATATAATGCAATTAACATTTGTAATAAGACAAAAGTCTGACAACATATAAGACAAAAGATAAATAAAAAGTCAGATTATTATATATACGTAAGGTAGAAATTAGTAAAGATAGTAACTAATGAAGAGGCATCGATTAATCACCAAAGGGTGTGATTTAGGAGGAGTTGTCTCTTTGAAAAAGGTTGTGTCTATTGGATCTTGGAAGATATATAATGGTTTTGTGATTGGCAAAAGAAGGATATATTCTAAGTTTGAAATATATGCATTTCTGATATATTCAGATCTGCTCTTATATATATGGAAAAAAGATAAGTTTAAGAAGATTAATCAGATTCACACCTACAGATCTACCATTGAAATATATAATAGAAAGCATCAAGCAAGAAGTATTTAGCATTGGAAAAATACACAACATCAAGCAAGAAATATTTAGTATTGGAAAAATACACAGCAGGAGCAAGCAATAAAGGCAGTCAGGTATGTATATGACAGTAGTGGTATACATAATTAAAAGCGTAACAACAGAATGGTAATGTAACCTACCCCTTTTGAATAATTGTAGTTACACTTATTTAATGAATATAGAAATGAATAAATATGTTCAAATGCATTTATAATTATATCAATTAAAAGCATTGATAATTGATGCCAATACTATTGATCTTATGGATAATAATAATTTGATTTTGGCAATGATTGGTCAAGGAAGGTTGAGGTAGGACTGCAAGGAGGGGGAACGGTGAATGATCCCTCACTAGGCATGCCACCTCATGATGATGGTTAAGGACCATCAGTTAAGGACCACATGAGGCAAACAAAGGATAAGGTCTTGCTGTTGGGCCTAGGGTGGAGGATCTAGGACACCCTATTGTAGCCTCCCGAACTATCCTCACTTGAATCAATTGTTGAATTGAATAAAAGGAGGATCTTCAATCATAAGAGGAAAGGACGGTGTGATGGAGGGGAACGACGTAAAGCCCCCACTAGGTACGCCTCCCCATGATGATGGTTAAGGACCGTCGGTTAAGGACCACATGAGGCCAACAGAGGATAAGGTCTTGCCATTGGGCCTAGGGTAGAGGAAACTTGGGACACCTCATCACGTTCCACTCCCCCACTCTTTATGGTTGAATACACGTAGTCCTTAAGACTTGTTACATTGCTATATATGATCTTTCTTTGTTGTCTATACTTTAGTATTTCGTGTATTCATGTGTATACTTGGTGACCTTGGGATGGTGGACGGGTCCACGGTGTAGTATGGGATGCACTGAATCCCCTTTCCAATTGTCCGATGATATACTTACATGTATTAATGCAACTTACACATATTCATTCCTTGTGATTTATGTGTATTTAGTGCATTCAAGTGTATACCTTGTGGATTATGTGTATTGGAGTATCTACTCTATGTATTCAAGTGTATACTTCATAAGGCTAATGTAATATTGTAAGTGTTTTATAACTTGCTTGCAGGAATTAAATCAAACCAAGGTACTCTCTAAACCTTTGTTTGCTTGGAAATTGATAATTTAGGGTAAAATTAGTATTGTTCCTAAAAGGGACATTACAAGTGGTATCAGAGCATCATCCTGCCAGCCTGAGGGATAATAGTTGATGCAACCAAGCCAACGAACTTTAAGGGATCTAGAGAGAGAGAAAAGGAAGACTATGGAGTAGGAATTGAGGGCATTCATGGAAAAAAATGAACAAACAACTCAAGCCATGCTCCAAACCCTTCAAGACATAAACAATAACCTTAGACCTGACACAAGACATGAAAGAGAAATCTCCCCTAGCCAATCTGATAGTAATCATAACACTATAGTTGGATCAAACTCAAGTAGCGAGGGACCCCATTTCTTGGGCAAAGAAAGTCCTTTAGGGGAAAATGAAGGAATTAACAATCAAAATGTGCACGAACTTGCCCTAGAATATGCAAGGCTTGAACCTGAAGTTAGAAAAAAACCCCTTTCACAGCATATTGTGAGGTAGCGATGAAGAGTGATCATAGAGGTAGAAATAATCGCCCAAATAAAGATATACGAAGTAAAATAGGAAAACTATCCATCCCTAACTTTGACAGGTCAGGAAAAATTACAGCCCAAGCATGGATACAAAAACTAGAAACATACTTAACTCTTTGCCCCATGACCGAAAAAGATACCATTACATTTGCCGCACTACATCTAGGAGGAGGGGCGCATGACTGGTGGCATCATGGCAAAATTACCCAAGATCACAAAAATATCAAGTCTTATGAGGTCTTCAAGAAAAGACTCATTGAAAGATTTTACCAAACCCATCCCCAAAAATACTTCAAGGAGCTAACCAGAATAAGGCAAGGAGGGACCCTTGAGGAATATATTACCGAATTCCAAAGACTAGTAATCATGGTCCCGGGAATATCGGAGGAAAGACTCACCTACTTTTTATAGAAGTATTGTCAGATGCTACT
This sequence comes from Cunninghamia lanceolata, assembly GCA_027924645.1. Classification (NCBI taxonomy): domain Eukaryota; kingdom Viridiplantae; phylum Streptophyta; class Pinopsida; order Cupressales; family Cupressaceae; genus Cunninghamia; species Cunninghamia lanceolata. Next base: position 1,900,232 of record BSBN01000684.1, read on the forward strand.
TGTGGTATAGTAAGCACCCTAGATCCCTCCACACTCCCAGAGGCAATCCTTAAAGCCACTAGGCTTGATCGTGCTCAATCAAATGAAGGAAAACCCTCACAAAAGACAACATCAAAAGACAAATATTCCCATGGAAAGAGCAAACAAAGAGAACCACTCCTTTCCCAAGAGACCCAAGGAGAGATCCGAAGGAAAGGACTATGCTATGATTGCCAGGAAAGATGGGAGCCCGATCATAGATGTAGGCAAAGAGAAGAAAAAGATAGAGAAAGGTGTTTTAGATGTAATGATCCATGGGGACTGGGTCACAAATGTAATGCAAGGAATCTTAAAAGGAAGAACTTATGTTACAAATGCAATGAGAAATGGGAACTAGGGCATAAATGTGGAAAAGGAAGTCAAGTGCACCATATAGAAGTCCTATCCAATGAACAAATACGGGAAGGAAATGAAGGAACTACAAGAAAAAAATGAAGGAAAGTTAATTCTAGAACCAAGTACGTTCTTCTACATGCGGATAAGAAGTTAAGAAACGAAATCATTTCCGAGTTAAATAGAGAACGCAACATGGGAAACTCTTGATCATCCCAATATGAGATTGCTTGAGGACAAGCAATTTTGAGTGGGGAGCGCTGTCATGTCCCTATAATTAAACCGATTATGTATTATTCATTCAAATTAAAGATATGAATGACACTTGAATCTATTTATAAATCATAAATTGAATATATTCGAATTAAAATAAGATAAAAACAATTATATTTGGCTTAAATAGAAAATACTTAATTTATATTACAAATCAAATATATTTAAATATATTTGAATTAAATATTATATAAATCAGATATATTTTTATATACATAAATATTTATTATAAATTAAATATACTTAAATAAAATATTATTAAATATAATATTATAAACCAAGTATATATTATATAAAAATAAATATAAATAACAAATTATAATTTATAACATATTTAATAATTAATATGAAGTACCTTATTCCTACGTAGAGATATATAATGCAATTAGCATTTGTAATAAGACAAAAGTCTGACATCATATAAGACAAAAGATAAATAAAAAGTCAGATTATTATATATACGTAAGGTGGGAATTAGTAAAGATAGTAACAAATGAAGAGGCAACGATTAATCACCAAAGGGTGCGATTTAGGAGGAGTTGTCTCTTTGAAAAAGGTTGTGACTATTAGATGTTGGAAGATATATAATGGTTTTGTGATTGGCAAAAGAAGGATATATTCTAAGTTTGAAATATATGCATTTCTGATATATTCAAATTTGCTCTTATATATATAGAAAAAAGATAAGTTAAAGAAGATTAATCAGATTCACACCTACAGATCTGCCATTGAAATATATAATAGAAAGCATCAATCAAGAAGTATTTAGCATTGGAAAAATACACAACATCAAGCAAGCAATATTTAGTATTGGAAAAATACACAGCAGGAGCAAGCAATAAAGGCAGTCAGGTATGTATATAACAGCAGTGGTATACATAATTAAAAGGGTAACAACAAAATGGTAATGCAACCTACCCCTTTGAATAATTTTAGTTATGCTTATTTAATGAATATAGAAATGAATAAATATGTTCAAATGCATTTATAATTATATCAATTAAAAGCATTGATAATTGATGCCAATACTATTGATCTTATGGATAATAATAATTTGATTTTGGCAATGATTGGTCAAGGAAGGTTGAGGCAAGACTGCAAGGAGGGGGAATGGTGAATGATCCCTCACTAGGCATGCCACCTCATGATGATGGTTAAGGACCATCAGTTAAGGACCACATGAGGCCAACAAAGGATAAGGTCTTGCTGTTGGGCCTAGGGTGGAGGATCTAGGACACCCTATTACAACCTCTCAAACTATCCTCACTTGAATCAATTGTTGAATTCAATAAAAGGAGGATCTTCAATCATAAGAGAAAAAGATGGTGTGATGGAGGGGAACGGCGTAAAGCCCTCACTAGGTATGCCACCCCATGATGATGATTAAGGACCATCGGTTAAGGACCACATGAGGCCAACAAAGGATAAGGTCTTACCGTTGGGCCTAGGGTAGAGGAAACTTGGGACACCTCATCATGTTCCACTCCCCCACTCTTTATGGTTGAACCAACGTAGTCCTTGAGACTTGTTACATTGCTATATATGATCTTTCTTTGTTGTCTATACTTTAGTATTTCATGTATTCATGTGTATACTTGGTGACCTTGGGATGGTGGACGGGTCCACAGTGTAGTATGGGATGCACCAAATCCCCTTTCCAATTGTCCGACGGTATACTTACGTGTATTAATGCAACTTACACGTATTCATTCCTTGTGATTTATGTGTATTTAGTGCATTCAAGTGTATACCTTGTGGATTATGTGTATTGGAGTATCTACTCTATGTATTCAAGTGTATACTTCATAAGGCTAATGTAATATTGTAAGTGTTTTATAACTTGCTTGCAGGAATTAAATCAAACCAAGGTACTCTCTAAACCTTTGTTTGCTTGGAAATTGATAATTTAGGGTAAAATTAGTATTGTTCCTAAAAGGGACATTACAATGACCTAGCTAATTGTGCGGTGGCTGATTCATTGAGTAGAGAAGAAGAGTTTCCAAATGAAGATGGTACAACTGAGTATTATGAAGAAGAAATAAATCAGTTTGATGCTAGAGATTATGAGCAGATGGGTCATGATGCTGATAGTAAAAGTTATGAGGAAGCTGATCATATTTTCCAATATGATTATGATGAAGGTCCAAAGAAATATCAATTGCCAACTCATGATTTTGGGCATTTAAAGGACCTTATGCAGAAAAAATATCAGCAGTCCAAGCCTTCAAGAGAAGACATGAAAGCATTGACTGATGCGACCATTTTGCAAGTCTAAGGAGGCTATCAATTGAGAAATAGAACTGTCCCTATTCACAACGCCCCTGCCAAGGAATCAAAACAACAAAAAATTGATCAACCAAGGGACAGATCCAAAGGGAACGTGGAGCAGAAAAGTAGCAGTGCTCCAAAGAAAAATGTCCTTGAAAAGAAGAAAACCTCAACGCCGTCTCCAGCAACAAAACAAAAGTATGTTCAAAAGAATCCAACGCCAACTGTGCAGCCTATAGATACCACACTAGTTTTAGGGGTCCATTATCCAAAAGGCAGTTATAAGCGTGATCAGCTTCAGACACAAAAAAGAGAAGATAAAGGAAGAAGGTAAGTATATTTCATCTAATCAAGTGATACCTTATATTCCTTGTGCAAATGATGTAACTCTTTCCACTCCTTTGCCCCATTATCTCCCTATCGACATGGCTCAAGTTTTTAACCAAATTAGAATTTCTGTGCCAATAGTGGAACTCCTTAGAATCCCTGAACACAAAGATAGGACAGAGTCTCTTATTACTAATGTTGATGCACAAAAACAACCTGTTGTTTCCAACAGTAATGATGAGGGTGTGGGTCAAGATGAAACAACAAAAGTTTACTTAGGGTCTTCCATGGTTAATAGCAAGATGGGAGTTGACCCCTTTTATACCACTCTGATTATAAATGGATGGATGTTACACAACTGTATGCTTGACTCTGGGGCATCTAGCAATGTCATCTTGCTAGAAATCATGAATGAATTGGGATTGAAGGTGTCCAAATCCTTTGGTAAGTGTTTTGCCATGAATTCTAGGGAGGTGAATGTGATAGGTTTGGTCAAGGATGTTGAGGTCAAACTTGCTGCCTACCCAAACAAATCTTTCGTCATAGACATAATTATTGTGGACTGCCCTGCCAAATGGGACATGCTATTATCAAGAAAGTGAGCAACCTCTATGGGTGGAAGTATTCAGATGGACCTGTCATACGCCACCATTCCAGTCTGGGGCGTGGAAGTGAAGCTATACAAGGAGAAGAAGGTGAAAGATGAATACATAGAGGATAGATACAAAATGAAGGAAGATCATGCAAATTTCTTTGACATTGAAATAGACCATTTTATGGCATATAGCAGTGATGATAGTCCTTGCCTGAATGTTTCACCTTCCAATCCTATTATTTCTAATACTGAGGCTGTCTAATTTATGGATGCTATATTTTGATGGTGCATGCTCAAGGGAAGGCTCAGGTGCTGGAATTGTTTTGATATTCTCTGATGGTGAGTAGTTTGGTATGTCTTTTAGGCTTGATTTTCAATGCACTAACAACATAGCTGAGTATGAGGCACTGTTGTTGGGTTTAAATATTGCTCACAAGCATAAAATCAAATGTTTGAAGATTTATGGTGACTCAGAATTAGTTGTACAGTAGATTACAAATAAATTTGCTGCCAAGGATAAAAGGTTAAGGGGATACAGGAATGCTGTATGGGATACCGTGGAGCTGTACGATGCTATTGGCATTGGATGGGTTGATAGAACTAGAAATGAAAAAGCAGACTCCCTAGCTGTACCTGTATCTAAATTTGATCTCAGATCAGATTTTCCTCATGGCCATCATGCTGTTGAAGTGCTTACAAGACCATCAATCCTTGATAACATATATAGTTGGCAAGTCTTCATTGATAGTAGTCAGATTTTTAGTTTTCTTAATTAGATAGATAAGTTTGACAGTCAAGTGATTGATTGGTAGCCTATGATTGAAATGGAGAATGGCAAGGAAACATTATTTGGGAATGAGGTTGTACAATTGAAGACAAATACAATTCCAAAGGGACTAGTAACATTAGAGAGAATGTTTGACAAATCTGACTGTTGGAAGAGCAAAGGTAAACCGGTTGAAAAGGACAATGTTGAAGGTGTCAACCTTGGGACTAAGGAGGCACCAAAAATGGTTTACATAGGCAAGAAGCTAAGGCCTCATGAAAGCAAATGCTAATTTCTTTATTGAGAAAATTTAAGAAATTTTTTGCATGGTCATATGATGAGCTGAAAGCCTATAGGGAGGATTTATTTCAGCATACTATCCCCCTTCAACCTGATGCAAAACTATTTAGGCAAAAACAAAGGCCTATAAATCCCACCATAGCTCCCAAAATGTAAAAAGAGTTGCTAAAAATGAAAGAGGGAGGTATCATCAAGTCTATCAGATACTCTAAGTGGGCATCTAATCTTGTCCTAGTAAGGAAGAAGAATGGAGAGATTAGACTATGTGTCGATTTCAGGAATCTGAACATCAAATCCCTTAAGGATAATTATCGTCTTCCAAGCATGGATCATCTTTTGCAGAGGGTTGTTGGTTCAGAACTGATGTCCATGATGGATGGGTTCTTAGGGTACAATCAAGTGCTGGTCAAGGAGTTAGAATAGTATAAAACAACATTCACCACTCCTTAGGGTACATGTGTTTATTTGAGAATGCCATTTGGACTGAAAAATGCAGGATCTACATTTCAAAGGGCAATGGATGTGGCCTTTGCTGGCCTCATTGATGAGATCATGGTGGTATACAAAGATGATCTAATTGCATTTTCAAAGGATAGGAATGATCATTGCAAGCATTTGCAATTGATTTTTGAGAGATGTTTAGAGTATGAGATCTCTTTAAATATCAAGAAATGTCAGTTTGGAGTAGAAGGAAAGTTGCTGGGACACATTATGTCCAAGGATGGGGAAAGAATTGATCCAGAAAGAGTTAAAGCTATTGACCTTATCCCTCAGCCCAAAACAATCAAAGGTATTCAGTCTTTCCTTGGGAAAATTAATTTTGTAAGGAGATTCATGTTGGATCTAGGGCATACAACTGAGAGGGGGGGGTGAATCAGTTGTATACAACTTCTTCTTCTTTCAAACACTTGATTCTTTGTTGTTAGTTAGCAGCATATCAAATAATCATCCATGAAAGCATAATACATAAACACAAGAGCAGATAAGCATCAACACATTGAACATCAAGATTTTGACATGGAAAACCCGGTTAAGGGAAAAACCACGGGGTGATTAACCCAAGAATTATTCTCTGTTAGAAGAATAAAGAAAAATGAATGGCACATGCCAATAAGGGCTCACTGCCCGAGCACACTGCTCACAAAGAGGGCCACTGCCTACAAGGAGACACACTGTCTACAAAGTGATAAAAATCACAGTCTTGAACTGGAGAATGACATCTCTACCATGTCCGGATCAGTTCCAATTAAGCCCAAAAATCTCTGCTCTGCCTTTCACACGTTTCTTCGCTATGCCACACTCATCCACACACCACACATTGAAATGAACTCACAAACCGTTATTTATACAAGACATCGACTTAGGAACAAACATCTAAGTCGGCAAACAACCATAGGAGTATCCGCAAGATGAATAACACATCCGGTCGGCCATCACAAGAACATTCGCAGGATGAACAACTCATCCGGTCGGCTAAACAGAGCAAGAACTTCATCCGGAAGAATAACTTCAATTCCGGGCTCTACCATCAATGCGGACCAACAACACAACCTAAACATGATCCAAGAACCTTCACAAGCCTGTCTGAATGTCCGGATACATCCTCACTTCCTCTACTTACTGGGATCTCTTGTCTTCCTCATCGGGAACTTCAAGAACACAGTCTGTCGCCACTGTCATAATGCAAGAGGTACTTTCGGACCTCCAAATCATACACAAATCAGGATGACACATCACAAGGACATCCAAAACACTCCGTCCAATCCGCAGATTAGGATAATACAATTCCGGACCTCACCGGACCTTTTTGTGATCCTCTGTCACCTCTAGATACTTGCCGGAACCGGTTCTATACTGACAGCCACAACTCCTTCAGATCTTCATGCGGACCTCTGAAATCTTAACTGAAGCATCTCAAGACTCATATCTACTAACCCTTTAATCCGCATCCTCCGGTTCTCATCCTATACAGTACATTTGCCTTTTTCTCATCACTGTTCTTCACTGTTCCTGACTGAGGCTAATTTTCTCAATATCCTCAGCACACAGCTCATCAAATCCTTCTTGTCAATGCAATATGAGTATGTTGACATCAATGACAACACTGGCTCACCTCATACTTGCAACAATCTCCCCCTTTGTCATTGATGGCAACATATGATGTGAAAAACCATTAAGACAAGAACTTCAACTTTTCATATGTCTTCTCTTCCTTTACTGCTCCCCCTTTGATCATCAACCACTTGTTTTTCACATGTCTTCTCTCCCCCTTTGACATCAATGGCAAAGGGCTCATACTTGCAATTCTCATACATCAGAATCATACCAGCTGCTCCCCCTTAGTTGCAGCTCCCCATTAGTCTGGATCACAAGATATGACTGTGATAGCCACCGGACTGATGCACATCAGTGCATCTTAGTTCATCACCGGAGGGGCCATGACCCCTAACTTCTCCCGGAGATATTCAAAAGAGTCTTTGGGAAGAGGTTTTGTAAAGATATCTGCAATCTGATCCTTGGAGGGAACATACTCCAATCTGACTTCTTCCTTGTTTACTTGTTCTCTCAAAAAGTGAAATTTAATAGATATGTGCTTAGTCTTAGAATGCAATACCGGATTCTTGGAGATATTAATTGCACTTGAATTATCACAGAAAATTGTGATAGGCTTCTCATATTCAACTTTGATGTCTCTTAGCATCTGCTTCATCCATAAGATTTGAGTGCAACTACCTGCTGCTGCAATGTATTCTGCTTCAGTTGTAGACAGAGATATTGCATCTTGTTTCTTGCTTAGCCAAGAAACCAATCTCTTCCCCAAAAAGAATGCTCCACCACTAGTGCTCTTCCGGTCATCCACATCTCCTGCCCAATCTGCATCTGTGTAAGCATGAAGAGAGAAGTCCGGATCTCTAGGGTACCATAGACCATACTCAACTGTTCCTTTCAAGTACCTAAAAATTCTTTTGATTGCCATAACATGAGATTCTCTAGGATCAGCCTGGAATCTTGCCACAAGACCAACAGCCTGCATTATATCTGGTCTAGTTTGAGTGAGATACAACAATCCACCAATCATTGATCTATACTTTGTCTGATCTGCCTTTGGAGAATCATCATCTTTGCTTAACTTACATCCGGTTGCCATAGGAGTGTTCATAGGCTTTGAGTCTTCCATACCAAATTTCTTTAACAATTCTTTCACATATTTGGTCTGAGAAATGAAGATCCCTTCTTTTGTTTGAGTAATTTGCAGACCCAAGAAGAAATTCATTTCACCAAGCATAGACATTTCAAACTCACTTTTCATCTGATTTGCAAAAGTTTTGCACATACTATCTCTTCCTCCAAAAATGATATCATCCACAAACACTTCAACAATTAAAATATTTTCATGATCAATTTTGAAATATAAGTTACTGTCAACAGTACCTTTGTTGAATCCAATCTGCACAAGATGCTTATCCAACCTTTCATACCATGCTCTTGGGGCTTGCTTCAATCCATACAAAGCTTTCTTCAGCTTGCAGACCATATCATCATTATCAGACAATTGAAAACCATCCGGTTGTTCAATGTAGACTTCTTCTTCCAGATCACCATTTAGGAAGGCAGACTTGACATCCATCTGATATACCTTGAAGTCTTTGAAGGCAGCAAATGCAAGAAGTAATCTGACTGCTTCAATTCTTGCCACCGGAGCAAAAGTCTCTTCAAAGTCAATTCCTTCTATTTGAGAGTAGCCTTTGCAGACCAATCTAGCTTTGTTTCTGATTACTTCACCAGCTTCATTTAGTTTGTTCCGGAAGACCCACTTGGTTCCAATTACATTCCTGTCTCTAGGTCTGGGAACAAGATCCCAAGTATGATTTTTCTCAATTTGCATCAATTCATCTTCCATTGCTTTGGTCCAGTTTTCATCATTGCAGGCTTCATTTATTGTTTTAGGTTCAATCTTTGAAATCAGACAACATTCATTCTGATTTTGAGCAACATTCCTTCTAGTTTGTACACATTTGCTTCTGTCACCTATGATTTGATCTTCAGAGTGGTTCAGTTTTACATACCTTGGAATTTTGGGAGTATCCTGCACTGCTGCTTCTTGATCAGGCTCATTCAGACCTATCTCTTCTTCCTGATTTACCGGATCAGGTTGACTCTGTCTCACCGGAGAGGATTGAGGTCCTTGAACACTGTCTTGGTCATCTTCATCAAACTCATAAAATCTTGAAGGCTTCTCAATTCCTTCATCAACCTTTACATTGGTGCTTTCTATCATCTTCCTCAATCTCTTATTGTAACACCGGTATGCTTTGCTTTGAGTGGAGTAACCCAAGAAAATTCCTTCATCACTTCTAGCATCAAACTTTCCTAGATCTTCATCTCTTTTAATATAACACTTGCTACCAAATACTCTGAAATATTTCACAGTAGGAGTGATGCCAAACCAGAGTTCATAGGGGGTCTTACCGGTGTTGTTTCTGATTTGAACTCGATTGAGAGTGTAGACTGCGGTGCTGATAGCTTCTTTCCAAAACATTTGAGGAACATTTGCTTCCAACATCATTGTCCTAGCAGCTTCCTGGATGGTCCGGTTCTTTCTCTCAACTACTCCATTCTGCTGTGGAGTCTTAGGAGCAGACAACTGTCTCCTTATACCCTGTTTCTCACAAAAGTCAATGAATTCACTAGATGTAAATTCACCACCTCTATCAGACCTTAGACACTTTAGTTTCAATCCGGTTTGATTCTCCACCATAGCTTTGAAGATTTTGAACTTCTCAAAAGCTTCTGATTTTTCTTTTAGAAAGGTAACCCACATCATCCGGGAATGATCATCAATTAACAACATGAAATATCTATCACCCTGCAGACTCTTGATTCTTGTCGGACCACATAGATCAGTATGTACTAATTCCAACAATCCGGTAGAAGACTGATCTTTGCTTTTGAAAGAGACTCTGCTTTGTTTACCTAACTGACATTCTTTACACACACTATTTGTAGGTTTCATCAATTTTGGAAGATCTCTCACAGCCTGAGTATTGCTTATCTTGATGATGTTATCAAAATTTACATGACACATTCTTCTATGCCATAACCAACTCTGATCAATTTGGACAAACAAACAACTTTTATTTGAACCAACCAGATGAAAGATATTACCTTTTGTCTGAGTACCGGATGCAATTTCAGTTCCGGAGCTTGTAAAGATTCTGCATTTTCCATTCTTGAACCGGAGATCATAGCCTTTGTCCACTAACTGACCAACACTGAGAAGATTGTGCTTCAATCCTTCAACGTACAGTACATTTCCTGTTTTGCTCTTACCATCAAAGGAAATAGTTCCCCTACCTCTGATTCTGCCAGCAGAATTGTCACCAAACTTTACCATTCCTCCTTCATATCTTTCCAAATCTAAGAACTTATTCTTGTCACCAGTCATATGGTGAGAACATCCACTGTCAATAACCCAATCATCCTTTTCTTCCACTTGAGCAGCCAAGGCTTTTTCAACAACTTTGTGATTGACAGATTCAGAGAGTATTGAATCTTCTTCCTTGATGGCTATAAACACCCACTCATTTCCGGATTTGCTTCCTAGTTCTGATTCATCATCTGTTACTCCTTCATTGTCATCTTCTTCATGAACATAATAGCAATTCTTTTGAAACCTTTGTCTGTGAGTATTAGATCTTGCAGATCTCTCCGGACATCTTGAGGCAAAATGACCAATCTTATTGCAGTTGAAACACTTAAAGGGTAGTTTTCCTTCATACTTACCGGATCCTCTTGGCAGTCTCTTTGCAATGAGGGCTTCAAGTTGAGCTGTTTCTGCTTCTTCTTCTTCCATGTCTCTTCTTGCTTGATCATACCATGACATTTTCCTTGATGAGTTTTCACCCGGATCAAATCTCTGTTTGCCTTTCACATAGGCACTGGCTTTGAAAGCAGATTCAGTCTTGGGAGGATCATCTCCAAACTCGGTCATTTCAAATGCAGCTAGTTTGCCAGCCAGTTGTTCTCTTGTGATAGTTGTGTGGGCTCTGAATTCATCAATGGCAGCAACTTTGATTTTGTAAGCAGCAGGAAGGGATCTTAGGATTTTGCAGACAATCTCATTTTCATCTAAAGTTCCACCAGCATTTCTGATTCCACATACCAGCTCATTTACTCTTGGCATGAAGGTAGTGATGTTTTCATCATCTCTCATTTTCAATCTTTCAAATTTCCCTTTCAGGCTTTGTAACCTTGCACTTTTGACAAACTCATCTCCTTCATACAGAAGTTCCAGTTTAGTCAGGATCTCATATGCAGTTGGTAGGTCAATAACATTCGAGAGATCTGAGTCATTCAATGCACTTAGAAGAGCTTCCTTGGTCCGCAGATTGTTTTCAGCTTCTGTGATTTCATTCAGAGTTGTCGGACCACCTTGTGGAGGTACATATGGTTTTGAAACCATAGCCAAGTATGCTTTTCTCATACATTCCAAGTGACACTTCATGCGACCTTTCCAGAGAGTGAAGTTGGTTCCATCGAACTTCGGACTATCCTTCTTGTATGACGACATCCTAGATCTCCTCAAGCGGTTAAGCTCCTATCAGAGGAACTTGGCTCTGATACCAATTGTTGGATCTAGGGCATACAACTGAGAGGTGGGGGTGAATCAGTTGTATACAACTTCTTCTTCTTTCAAACACTTGATTCTTTGTTGTTAGTTAGCAGCATATCAAATAATCATCCATGAAAGCATAATACATAAACACAAGAGCAGATAAGCATCAACACATTGAACATCAAGATTTTGACGTGGAAAACCCGATTAAGGGAAAAACCACGGGGTGATTAACTCAAGAATTATTCTCTGTTAGAAGAATAAAGAAAAATGAATGGCACATGCCAATAAGGGCTCACTGCCCGAGCACACTGCTCACAAAGAGGCCCACTGCCTACAAGGAGACACACTATCTACAAAGTGATAAAAATCACAGTCTTGAACTGGAGAATGACATCTCTACCATGTCCGGATCAGTTCCAATTAAGCCCAAAAATCTCTGCTCTGCCTTTCACACGTTTCTTCGCTATGCCACACTCATCCACACACCACACATTGAAATGAACTCACAAACCGTTATTTATACAAGACATCGACTTAGGAACAAACATCTAAGTCGGCAAACAACCATAGGAGTATCCGCAAGATGAATAACACATCCGGTTGGCCATCACAAGAACATTCGCAGGATGAACAACTCATCCGGTCGGCTAAACAGAGCAAGAACTTCATCCGGAAGAATAACTTCAATTCCGGGCTCTACCATCAATGCGGACCAACAACACAACCTAAACATGATCCAAGAACCTTCACAAGCCTGTCTGAATGTTCGGATACATCCGCACTTCCTCTACTTACTGGGATCTCTTGTCTTCCTCATCCGGAACTTCAAGAACACAGTCTGTCGCCACTGTCATAATGCAAGAGGTACTTCCGGACCTCCAAATCATACACAAATCAGGATGACACATCACAAGGACATCCAAAACACTCCGTCCAATCCGTAGATTAGGATAATACAATTCCGGACCTCACCGGACCTTTTTGTGATCCTCTGTCACCTCTGGATACTTGCCAGAACCGGTTCTATACCGACAGCCACAACTCCTTCAGATCTTCATGCGGACCTCTGAAATCTTAACTGAAGCATCTCAAGACTCATATCTACTAACCCTTTAATCCGCATCCTCCGGTTCTCATCCTATACAGTACATTTGCCTTCTTCTCATCACTGTTCTTCACTGTTCCTGACTGAGGCTAATTTTCTCAATATCCTCAGCACACAGCTCATCAAATCCTTCTTGTCAATGCAATATGAGTATGTTGACATCAATGACAACACTGGCTCACCTCATACTTGCAACAATTCATCCCTAACTTCGCTGAGAAGACTAAAGTCATCTCCAAGATGCTTAAAAATGGACAATCCATCATATGGGACAAGGAGTCAGATGAAGCTTTTCTTGACATAAAAGAGGCTCTCAAGAATGCACCAGTGCTGGTAAGTCTAGACTATTCCAAGCCTTTCCATCTATTTTCCTTCGCTTCATTTTATAATGTGGCTACTGTGTTATTACAATACAATGCATATGGATTTGAGCAGCCTATAGGATTTTTTAGTAAATCCTTACAAACTGCTGAGTTGAATTATTCTATTATGGAGAAGAAAATATATGCATTGGTCAAGGCCACAAAAGTTTTTAGATCCTATTTCACAGGTGCCAAGATCATTGCATATATGCCACACACAACAATGAAAGACATATTCATGTAACACGAAGCTTCAGGTAAAAGGTGTAGATGGATCAATAGGATCCAAGAATATGATATGGACATACAAGTTACCAAGTTAGTAAGAGGCCAAGGCTTAGCCAAGCTCATGACTAATTCTAACCTTGAAGATGCTGAAATAAATGAAAAAGAGGTAAATACAACTCCTCATTGCTTATTGGCTAACAGTGCAGGGTACAGGGATGTTTTATTTTATCTTGAAAACATGGATTGTCCACCAGGTATGGATGAGAGTCAGAAAAGGACTCTCAAGTTGAAAACTCAAAAGTATATTCTATTTCAGAATGAGTTCATGTGGAGAAATCATGAAGGTATTTTGCTCAAATGTTTGCATCAAGAGCAAGCTAAAGCTGTGATGAATGAATGTCATCATGGCATTTGTGGGGGACATTTTAAAGCTAAAACCACTGCCCATTAAATCCTTAGGGCTAGGTATTGGTGGCCCACCTTATTCAAAGATGTGGCACAAAAGATTAGAAAATGTGATGCTTGCCAATATTTTGCTGGCAAGATGAAATTTGCTGGGGCATTACCCCTTTTGCCCCTTGCTGTTGATGCACTTTTTTAGCAGTGGGGAATTGATTTTATTGGGGAAATACAGGAAAAGTCCAGCAATGGGTTTAAGTGGATTCTTGTCGCCACTGATTACTTAACCATGTGGGTAGAAGCAATACCCACTCGTAATGCAACATCCAAAGTGGTTATTGACTTCATAATCAACAATATAATTACTAGATTTGGGGTGCCAACCAGGATTTTGGCTGATATTGCCATGTGTTTTAGGTCTCAAGAGATGCTGGACATGTGTTCTAAGTTTGGCATAAATCTAGTGCATTTATCCCCTTACCATCCCCAAAGCAATGGACAGGCCGAATCCGGTAATAGAAGCTTGATGAAGATCATAAAGAGGACACTGGATTAGAATAAAAAGAGATGGGATGATAAACTGAAGTATGCTCTATGGGTTGATAGGATAACCTTCAAAAGATCTATTGGAAGGAGCCCATTTGAACTAGTGTATGAAGCAGAGGTAAAAATGCCGATCAACATGGAGTTACCAGTATACCAATTGCTACGTGATACAGAAGAGGATCGGTATGATGCAATGTCCTAGAGGATATTGCAATTGACTGAATTAGAAGAACAGAGGAGAGCTACATATGATAAGATACTGAATCACAAGCAGCAAATGAAGCTCTTGTTTGATAAGAATACTGTATCAAGAGGCTTTCAGGTTGGTGACTTGGTTCTCCTTTAGGATGCCAAATTTGAAGATAAGGGGAAACATGACAAATTTGATCTATTATGGCTTGGGCCATATGAGATAGCTGAGAAATTAGAGCTAAATGTTTATCGTTTGATGACTCTAGAAGGAGTGCTTCTGGAGCTGCCCATTCATGGATAATACCTGAAGCATTATTTTTCATAGGTAACACTTCCCCTGAATTTTGAATATAGTCAATATTATTTTGTGCCCTAACGTTTATGACTTTATTTTGCCTTGTATATAAGCTTTGCTATAAATATATCTGTGTTTTTTCCCTTTTGTGTTTTTGTGTGTTTCGTGCCTTTTTGGTCTGCCCAGAGATCTAAATCCTCACTGTGACACTACTTGTCACACGTCCCCAACCAGAGCCACTGTTGGGATCTATAAAAATCTTGCTCCCAAATATGCCCTATTTTGCCCCAAAAATTCAAAATCCCCATTTTATACCTTTACCATTGAAAACCCCTTGTTGAAATCCTATCAAAGATAGTTTTTAGGGGTCTTTACTCTAAAAAAATAGCTAAGTGTCGGTCCCTTAAGTCTTCCCCCTTTTTTTCCCTTAGATTTTTTTTTAATTTTTTTGCCTTTGGTCGGCGAATCGGTGAAAGTCCGAACTAGCGAACTAGTTCAAAAGTTCCTAAGTTTACCAATTCGCCGATAAGGTGATGGCAAGGTAGATGGAAAGAAGGAAAGGCTGCAGCAAGTGATGAAGAACAAAGAAAAGGTCTTTGTTAGCTTTATGTGAGTTTGAAAGTCTGAAAGTTTGACGATATGAAGTTTGACCGATGACATTTTCACCGACAGAGAAAAGGATGGATTGGGCTTGGTTCTAAAATTTGAAGGTTTGCTGATAGAAGGAAAAAATGACTAAGGCAAGAGTTATTGGCAAACTGGGAGAAGGATGTACTAAAGAAATAGTTCAAAAATTTGGAGATTCGCCGATAAGGCGATGATGAAGCGCTTTCCTCTTGGTTTTGAAAAGGAAAATTTTGTCGATAAAGCAAAAATGTAGAAATGATTTTTCTAAGGCGTGATAGAAGGGGAAGTGGGAGTTAGAAAAATTGTATATTTTTTGATAAGGCAAATAAAGGGCTAAGATGGGAGGTCAAAGTTTGAAAAAGAGCAAATTTGTCGACAAAGGGCAACAAGGCCATTGGTTCGGAAAATGACATTTTTTCCGACAAAGCAAATAAGAAGAAAAGGAGGATGGTTAGGCACAAGAGGAAATTGCCGAAAAGGTAAAGACAACACCAAGTTTGTAAAAATTGAAAATTACCGATATAGAAGAACAGGACAAAGCAAGTAAAAGGAGGTCAAGTAAGACCAGTTTGAGAAAATGCAATTTTGCCGATAAGGCAAAATAATGCTATGGATAAAGGGGAAATGGAGAAATTTGCAAGAGTAACAAGTGACCGATGAAGGGCGCCCAACACACAAAGTGGTATAGTCAAGGTCAGATGGATCAAATAGAAAAATAGGACAACATATTGGGAATGTTGTATATGTTTGAAATAGATAATTCCCTCAATGTATGCCATGATTGTAGGGATATACAAACTAATTTGTACCCATATTTTAATGAGTCTGCAAAACAGTGCCATGCAGGTGGTTGGCATAGTGAAGTTCTTCAATGCACAAAGGACAAATCAACTAAGTCAAATGTTGTAGGTAGCAGGGAGATGATTAGAACCTTCCCTCTTTATTGCTCTAAGTACAGGAGGAGTGCAAGAAATATTCTTCTGCCGTTTACAAGACTATCAGAGTATGGGCAATATTTCCAATGTGTAGATTTTTTTGTCATCATAGAGGGAGTGAAATTAATACAGCGTGGGTGCAGTCCTGGATAGGGTGCGACACCTAGGAAACTATAACATAACTTTTCATAATGCACAAGATTTAACTTTAACTTGTAACTTAATCAATGCATTAATTAAGAATTGATAGAGATAATTAAAATTTGAACCAAAAGAAACATATTATTTTCCATCATTTAAGCATGTTAATCAAAACAAGATATAACATAACTTACAATCTAATAAACCTTTACAATCTTTAGTGAGTAACCATCACTAATCAAATACAATATATGCTCTAGGCATCTTAATCAAGATTTTACATCACATTAGACCAACTGGTCACAAAATGTAATTATTGTATCTGGAACTAATGACATCTGTCTCCATAAGCCTCAGCTTGTCTCATGCTTGAGAAGGAGAGCATCATCCTGGTGCTTTTCCTCCAACCAAGGACTTGCGGTCCCCCTCTCATCTTCCTAATTAGAAGAGGCCCTACCCTTCACAGAAAGGTTAGATATTAGAACCCCAATAGGTTAGCCATTTGAGTATCTGGTGCTGTGTCCTTCCTAATGTCTCATGGTCACACACTATAGATCCCCTCTAACTTGTATGACACTACTGGATACACTAGGCCATCCAGAACACTGTGGACTGATGATGCATGCAGAGATGGATGCATCACTTTGGGCAAAGTTTTCATACAAATACGTTACACCATGAACGTCGTCGTATGTCCACCACCCTAACTCGACTTATGAGTTGTCATGTCCTATAGTCGTTATTATCGACCCAATACCTTAGGTCTTGGATAAGTGGGATCAATTCAAATCATTATCCATGCTTAGATATTTGACTCCCTCCATAGATTGGTTATAAGTTATCAGTGACTCCTTGTCACACGGTTTGTTCATTTCATATTAGTTGACCATTTGACCCCTAGGTCACACATGGTTCACAGTTTCAGAATAAGTCATTTCATAGAATGAGATGGTATACATGTACCCAAGGCATACCCTGCCCTTGATAGAGTAAAAGTATACTAATTCATAACTTATATCATTAACAAAAGGTCTTACATGTAGACTCATAATGAATGTATAAGAATTCTATATAAATTCATTTCAATGGTTTCATAACGGGACCATATTCACAATGGTTTTACTTCCTCTATACCCAAGGATACAAGTATATAATTTGGTAATCAATATAACACAGAAAGTGTTCCATAATCATCTTATCATATAAGCTCGATTGGTATCAATTTGAAGAGTTGTCAACACTCTAATATTTGAACGTTATCGCAATTGTCATCACAGTCGGGTGTTCATAACATTATTCAATAATGCCTACGTGACAAAATCCATAGTCATAAGACTATTTTATTAACTTGAGTTTTAATCGATATGGAGCCATCATTTGCTCCACTTGAGAACTTATACTCTATTTAAGTTAGAAAATGATGAGATAACATTTCTTTACCAACCTAGCCGATACGGTTCAGGCTCTGGTTAATTTACATAGCTTATGATGTAACAAAGTTACAGTCGGGTCACAAGACACAGTCTTTTAAATGATAGCTTTTGCAGCTCAGCTTCCAGCCTCGAGCTTTTCTTTCATTAGCAGAAAGACATGATAAAGTTTCAGCCTTATGAACTTGTATATAGTCGTAAGAAGAGTTCAATGGTATATATTCGGCCATACAGTCTGTAAACTATACAGAGATTTCAAAGATTCAAATCCTGGCATAACAACCAATGATATACCGGTAGAAATAGCTTAGCCGATAGGGCTATGAGCTCTAATATGTTATAATGATAATAAGGAAACTCGGTCATATGACTTAGAGCCACCAGTTAATTCAATTAGAAAATAATATGCTCAGCTGTAGCAGCCTTGAGCTCCCTCCAAAAGATATTTTTAAACAATATTCAACTCAGCTCTTTGTTAAAATGTTTAAATCGATAATGGAGAATAGGTTACATCCATGAGATACCTGTGCACGATAGTGCAGAGTCATTGCAACAGTTCTACACTGCTATAAGGTGCTCGACTCTATATCAGTCTCCACTCTTTTTTTGCTGTTCTCTTCTTTCTTGAAAGCCCAAAAACTCCACAACCACAAAAAACCCCTCCACTCTGCCTCTTTCGATAGTACTTTTCTTAGTTGGTTTTTCCCACCTCCTTCAAATTCATGCATGCCAAAAAGAAAGGTAACCACCTTTCCTTACCCGATTGGTTCCTCAAAAGGTGGCTATCATCGGCCAACATGCTCAAAGGTGGATGAGCTAAAAGCTCTCCATCCTCTACTAAGCTGACCAACTGATAAAAAGAATTTTGACTTAAAATCAAACAAAATAACATACAAGATAATAATATGATTATTATCATGGAAATTTTTCCTACAAAAGGGTTTGAAATCCTTATTATTAGGATTAAAATGGAAACAAGGAAGTGTTGGATTTAAGACAAACAACTAAGAGGGGGGGGGGGAGTGAATTAGTTGTTACCAAAAATCCTACAATTTATTTGCTTTAAGCCTTCTTCTATTTCAGTAGCATATCAAAGATTCAATCATGGAAGCATGATGCAATAATTCAAGAGCATAAACAAATTCAACACATATAACACCAAGATTTTGACGTGGAAAACCCAGTTAAGGGAAAAACCACGGGGTGACTAACCCAAGAATGTATTCTCTGTTAAAAGAATAAAGATGAATAAAATGACACTTGCCAGTTAGGGCTCACTACCCGAGCACCTTGCTCACAAGAGGCCCACTGCCTACAGGAGACACACTGTCTACAAAAGAATATAAGTATTACATACTTGAACTGGAGATTAGCATCTTTACTATGCTTGAGTCAGTTCCATTTTAGCTCAATACCTCTACTCTGCTTATTGCTCCTCTTCACTACCACTTGCTCCTCATGACCTCAACACATTTGAACGAATTCACAACTCTTATTTATACATGACATCGACTTTGGAATGATCATCAAAGTCGGCACAACATGCACTTATTTTATTACAGAGCAATTACAAAAATACAACTTGACTTATTACAAAAACCTCATGCGCATTGCTACACTGTCGGCCACACATAGCGGGGACTCCAATCTTCTTCGAGGAACATGCCATGCTTTGCAAAACATCTTCAAGATCATCCGTAACATGCGTAAATCATCCGGTCGGCCAAGACTAGGAAGAACACCATCACCCAAAGGTAAGTCTTCAATTACGAGCTCAATATTCAATGTGGACCACCAACACGAACTGGACACAATCTAAAGACCCCCACAAGCTTGCTTGAATCACCAAGAACATCTGCACCACTTTTGCTTATTGTAATCATTCTCATCTTTATCCAGAATCTCAAGAACATAGTCGCCCATCACTGTCACATTAGAAGGATTGCTCATAGACCTCCAAACCATGAACCAATTGAGTTGTCAATTCACATTAGCTTCCCAAACATGCCACCAGATTAGCAGAACATGATATTGTATTTCCAGATCTCACCAGACCTATTTGCGTCACTTTATCACCTCTGAACAGTTGCTAGAACTGGTTTTACTCTCATGGCCATAACTCCTCCACATTTTCATGCTGACCTCTCAAATCTTGAATGGATCATCTTCAGACACATATCTACAAACCCTTTGATGTGCATTCTCTGATCTTCATCTCGCTGGGATTTTCACTTCATAGAGCTTCATTTTCTTCACTGATCTACTATGTTTCTGATAGGACTAATTTTCTCAATATCCTCAGCATACAACTCATCCAGTCCTTGACATCAATGAAACAAGAGTATGTTGACATCAATGACAACACCGGTTAGGCCCATACTTGCAACAATCTCCCCCTTTGTCATTGATGGCAACATATAATGTGAAAAATAGTTTTTAACCATCAAGACAAGAACTTCTCCTTACTAACTGACATATCTCCCCCTATCAATAACAACCATTCACATGTCTTCTCTTTCTTTACCACTCCCCCTTTGATCAACAACCACTTTGTGTTTTTCACATGTCTTCTCTCCCCCTTTGACATCAATGGCAAATGGCACATACTTGCAACCACTTCACATACTTTAGAATCATATAGACTGCTCCCCTTGAGTAGCAGCCTCCTAACATCAATTCGGATCACAAGATATGACTGTGGGATCCACCAGATTGATGCACATCAGTGTATCTTAATTCAGAACCGGATGGGTAATAACCCCTAACTTCTCCCTGAGATACTCAAAAGAGTCCTTAGGTAGAGGTTTAGTAAAAATGTCTGGAATCTGATCCTTTGAGGGCACAAATTCCAGTCTGACTTCATTCTTGTTCACCTGTTCTCTCAAAAAGTGGAACTTGATGGATATATGTTTTGTCTTTGAATGCAACACTAGATTTTTTGATATGTTTATTGCACTTGAATTATCACAAAAGATTGTGATAGGTTCTTCACACTCCACTTTGATATCTCTTAGCATTTGCTTCATCCACAATACTTGAGTGCAACTGCCTGCTTCTACAATATACTCTGCTTCTGTAGTAGACAGAGACATTGCCTCTTGTTTCTTGCTTAGCCAAGAAACTAATATTTTTCCTAAAAAGAATGCACCACCACTGGTACTCTTCTGGTCATCCACATCTCCTGCCCAATCAACATTTGTGTATGCATGAAGAGAGAAATCATGATCCTTAGGATACCATAATCCATACTCAACCGTTCCCTTCAGATATCTGAGAATTCTCTTGATTGCCATGACATGAGACTCTCTAGGATCAGCTTGGAATCTGGCAACAAGACCAACAACATTCATACTATTAGGTCTAGTTTGAGTAAGGTATAGCATTCCTCCAATCATTGACCTGTGCTTTTTCTGATCAGTCTTAGGGGATTAATCATCTTTACTCAGCTTACATCCGGTTGCCATGGGAGTATTCATTGCCTTTGAATCTTCCATCCCAAATTTCTTCAACAATTCTTTCACATATTTGGTCTGAGATATGAAGATTCCTTTCTTTGTTTGAATGATTTGCAAACTCAAGAAGAAATTCATTTCCCCAAACATAGACATCTCAAATTCACTTTGCATTTGATTTGCAAAAGTCTTGCACATACTATCTTTTCCTCCAAAAATGATATCATTAACAAATACTTCCACAATCAAGATATCTTCATGATCAATCTTAAAATACAGATTACTGTCAGCAGTACCTTTGTTGAAACTAATCTTCAAAAGATGTTTGTCCAATCTTTCATACTAGGCTCTTGGGGCTTGTTTGAGTCCATACAATGCCTTCTTCAACTTGCATACCATATCTCCATGATCAGACAATTGGAATCCATCCGGTTGCTCAATATATACCTCTTCTTCTAAATCACCATTTAGAAAAGTAGACTTGACATCCATCTGATATACCTTGAAATCCTTGAAGGCAGCAAAGGCAAGAAATAATCTGACTACTTCAATTCTTGCCATCGGAGCAAAAGTTTCTTCCAAGTCAATTCCTTCTACTTTAGAATAACCCTTACAGACCAATCTGACTTTGTTTCTTACTACTTCACCTTCTTCATTTAGTTTATTCTGGAAGACCCACTTAGTCCCAATCACATTTTTATCCTTAGGTTTGGGAACAACATCCCAAGTGTGATTCTTTTCAATCTGAATCAATTCTTCCTCCCTTGCTTTAGCCCAACTTTCATCATTGCAAGCTTCACTTATTGTTTTTGGTTCAATTTTTGAAATCAAACAATACTTCACTGAATCTTGAGCAATTTTTCTTCTTGTTTGAACACCTTTGCTTCTATCTCCTATGATCTAATCCTCAAAATGATTTAGTCTTACATACCTAGGAGTTTTGGGAATTTCTTGCACTTCTAATTCTTGGACAGGTTCATCCAAACTTGTCTCTTCTTCCTGTATTTCAGGATTCTCCAGATCAGTTTGAATCTGAATTGCAATTGGGGCTTGTTCTCCTTGGTTTGAGACACCATTCTAATAACTGCTTCATACTCATAAAACTTTGAGGGATTTTCCACGCCTTCATCAACCTTCACATTTGTACTTTCTACAATCTTTCTCAATCTCTTGTTATAACACCGGTATGCTTTGCTTTGAGTGGAATATCCCAAGAATATTCCTTCATCACTTCTAGCATTAAACTTGCCAAGGTCGTCATCTCTTTTGATGTAGCATTTACTACCAAAGACTCTAAAATACTTCACAGTAGGAGTGATACCAAACCAAAGTTCATATGGGGTCTTACCAGTATTGCCTCTGATTTGTACCCGATTAAGAGTATAGACAGTAGTGCTTACAGCTTCTCTCCAGTAGATCTAAGAAACATTTGCTTCCATCATCATGGTCCTAGATGCTTCCTGGATGGTCTTGTTCTTTATCTCCACAACTCCATTCTACTGTGGAGTCCTTGGATTAGATAACTATCTCTTTATCCCATGTTTCTCACAGAATGTTATGAACTCACCAGATGTGAACTCTCCACCTCTATCAGACCTAAGGCATTTTATGTTTATGCCAGTTTCATTTTCTACCATAGCCTTGAATATTTTGAACTTCTCAAGAGCTTCAGATTTCTCTTTTAAGAAAGTTACCCACATCATCTGGGAGTGGTCATCAATTAGCAACATGAAATACCTATCTCCCTGAAGACTCTTGATTCTTGCCAGACCATAGAGATCAGTGTGCACCAAGTCTAACAATTCGGTTGAAGATTGTTCCTTACTTTTGAATGTGACTCTACTCTACTTACCCAACTGACCTTCTTTGCACAAACTGTTAGTAGGTTTCATCAGTCTTAGAAGATCTCTTACAACCTGAGTGTTTCTTATCTTGATGATATTATCAAAATTCACATGACACATTCTCTTATGCCACAACTAACTCTGATCAATTTGAACAAATAAGCAACTTTTGCCAGTACCAACCAATTGGAAGATGTTACCTTTTATCTGTGTACCGGATGCAATCTCAGTTCCAGAGCTTTCAAAGATCTTGCATTTTCTATTTTTGAAACGAAGATCATAGCCTTTGTCCACCAACTATCTAACACTGAGAAGATTATGCTTCATATCTTCAACATATAGAGCATTACTGGTTTTGTTCTTTCCATCAAAAGAGATGGTTCCTCTACCTCTAATTTTGCCAGCATAATTATCTCCAAACTTTACAACTCCACCTTCATATCTTTCCAAGCTTAAGAACTTACTCTTGTCGCCAGTCATATGGTGAGAGAATCCACTATCAATAACCCATTCATCATTTTATTCAACCTAAGCAGCCAAATCACTTTCCATCATCTTATGATTGGCAGATTCAATAGGCATTAGATCTTCTTCTTTGATGGCGATAAACACCCAATCACTTCCGGGTTTGTTTCCTATCTCAGATTCATCATCTGTTACTCCATCATCATCTTCTTGAACATAGTAACATTTCTTTTGAAACCCTGATCTATTAGGGTTTAGCCTTGAAAACCTTTCCGGACATCTTGAAGCAAAATGACCAATCTTATTGCAAGCAAAGCATTTGAAAGGTAATTTTCCTTCATACTTACCAGATCCTCTTGGTAGTCTTTTTGCAATAAGGGCTTCAAGTTGTTCAGCTTCTAACTCATCTTCTTCCAAATCTTTCCTTGCTTTATCATACCAAGTTGATTTCCTTAAGGAACTTTCACCTGGATCATATCTCTGTTTACCTTTTTCAGAGGCACTAGCTTTGAATGCAGATTCAGTCTTGGGAAGTGCATCACCAAACTTAGCTAACTCAAATGCAAATGTATTACCAACCAATTGATCCCTTGTGATAGTTGTTAAAGATCTGATTTCCTCAATGGCAACAACTTTGTGTTTATATGCAAGAGGTAAAGATCTGAGAACTTTAGCAACAATTTCATCTTCATCCAGTACTCCACCAGCACATCTGATGCCACATATAAGCTCATTTACTTTTGTCATATATAAAGTGATATTCTCATCTTCACTCATCTTTAAGTTTTCAAACTTTCCTTTCAGACTTTGCGGCTTGGCACACTTAACATATTTGTCTCCTTCATATAGATTTTCAAGCTTTGCCCAAATTTCATAGGCAGTCTTCAATCCCATAACATTTGTCAACTCTGAATCAGACAAGGCACTCAGTAGGGATTCTTTAGCTTGAAGATTATTTTCTGCATCTCTGACTTCATCTAAAGTTGTTGGGCCATTCCTTGGGGGAACATATTTAGTTGAGGTTATGTTCCAATACCGATATCCCATGCATTGTATGTGACATCCCGTGCGGCTTTTCCAGGCAGTGAAGTTTGATCCATCAAACCTTGGACTGTCCTTGTAGGTCGACATCCTAGATCTCCTCAAGCAGTTAAGCTTCTTCTAGAGGAACTTGGCTCTGATACCAATTGTTTGATTTAGGACAGACAACTGAGAGGGGGGTGAATCAGTTGTTACCAAAAATCCTACAATTTATTTGCTTTAAGCCTTCTTCTATTTCAACAGCATATCAAAGATTCAATCATGGAAGCATGATACAATAATTCAAGAGCAGAAATAAATTCAACACATATAACACCAAGATTTTGATGTGGAAAACTTGGTTAAGGGAAAAACCACAGGGTGACTAACCCAAGAATGTATTCTCTGTTAAAAGAATAAAGATGAATAAATTGGCACCTGCCAGTTAGGGCTCACTACCTGAGCACACTGCTCACAAGAGGCCCGTTGCCTACAGGAGACACATTGTCTACAAAAGAATATAAGTATTACATACTTGAACTGGAGATTAACATCTTTACTATGCTTGAGTTAGTTCCATTTTAGCTCGATACCTCTGCTCTGCTTATCGCTCCTCTTCACTACCACTTGTTCCTCATGACCTCGACACATTTGAATGACTTCACAACTCTTATTTATACATGACATCGACTTTGGAATGATCATCAAAGTCGACACAACATGCACTTGTTTTATTACAGAGCAATTACAAAAATATAACTTGACTTATTACAAAAACCTCATGCGCATTACTACACTATTGGCCACACATAGTGGGGACTCCAATCTTCTTCGAGGAACATGCCATGCTTCGCAAAACATCTTCAAGATCATTTGTAACATGCATAAATCATCCGGTCAGTCAAGACTAGGAAGAACACCATCACCCAAAGGTAAGTCTTCAATTACGAGCTCAATTTTCAATGTGGACCGCTAACACGAACTGGACATAATCTAGAGATCCCCACAAGCTTGCTTGAATCACCAAGAACATCCGCACCACTTCTACTTACTGTAATCATTCGCATTTTCATCTAGAACCTCAAGAACATAGTCGCCCATCACTATCACATTAGAAGGATTGCTCGTGGACCTCCAAACCATGAACCAATTGAGTTGTCAATTCACATTAGCTTCCCAAACATGCCACTAGATCCACAGAACATGATATTGTATTTCCAGATCTCACCGGACCTATTTGTGTCACTCTGTCACCTCTGAATAGTTGCTGGAACTGATTTTACTCTCGTGGCCATAACTCCACATTTTCATGCGGACCTCTCAAATCTTGACTAGATCATCTTCAGACACATATCTACAAACCCTTTGATGCACATTCTTTGATCTTCATCTAGTTGGGATCTTCACTTCATAGAGCTTCACTTTCTTCACTGATCTACTCTGTTTCTGATAGGACTAATTTTCTCAATATCCTCAGCATACAACTCATCCAATCCTTGACACCAATGCAACGAGAGTATGTTGACATCAATGACAACACCGGTTAGGACCATACTTGTAATAGGAAGCACACAAGAACACATCTAGATGTCGAATGTCGTCGAGAGATTCTTCTCCCAATTTGACTATCATCCTTAGTCGAGAGGCTTAAGAATACTATCTTAGAGAGCCAAAAGGTTACGAGAGACTTCCATCTCTCTCTACAAGATTGTCCCCTCAGCATGAAATGATGCTTCCAAAACATCAACTGGTCTCCACGACTAGTCTTAATGGCATCAAGGACATAACAATTCTCAGAGAACAAGAGAACTAAGGAAAGAAGTATGACACAAGTCAACCTACACATAGAGAGGAAGAAGGACATAATAGTTGACACTCAGATGGCTTTTCGACCCTTTGTTTTCACAATGCCTAACCTTCCCTCCAGGATGATACTCTCCTTCCTTCTTCAAAGGACGTTCAATTTCTTGTTCACACCCAGGACCACAAGATCATGATCAATGTATCATCATTATTATATTTCATAGCTTAATATAACCAATTTATAAAGCAGATAATTAATAATAACTTTTCATAATCAAAAGTTAAATCAAATATTTCTACAATATCAAATCAATTAACTATGTCTAATCCTCCTGATTACCATAATAAGTTAATGATTAAGTCTGGTTGTGGGTTGGGGATGTAACAGAAATTGCAGTGAGTTGAAATGCTATATATGCATGTGTTTGAATTGTAATAAGGGTTGGTCATTTTGGTAATTTCTCAGCAGGATTGTGAGCTCCAGGGGGCAGGTCAAGAAAGAATATTTTGTAGTCTATTGTTTTAACATGAAACAGTCTTGAAGTGTATGCAACATAATTTACAAATCTTTGTATCAGATTATTGTTTTTCTCCAATGCTGTAGGTGTTTTTCTTAGCAAACCATAGTCGCAATTATAGTTTATTTTTGCCACATTTAGTGGTATGAATGTAAGCTTTGATTTGATGAATGCAACAGTTCTTAATCCATTTTCAAGCTTTGTAAATGGTCATTTCAGTATTGCATAGGGAAGAACATGGTATGGTGTGGGATCATTAAGTATTTTTAGTAATTTGGTATTGATTTCCTTGCATTTGATTTATCAAATAGGTAGTTATACACTTCTGTGTGGTTGTTTTCCTCTATTTAATATTAGACTCTGCAGCCCAGTGGATAGGCACCAGTCTGAGTAACTTTAGATCACCCATATTCAAAACAAAAACAATACATCTTATCTTTAGAAGCAGAAGTAGTCTCAATGCATCCTCATTGTGTAGGATTGCCTTTATCAGCTATATAGGGGTCTTACACAACCATCTTTTATTAGTCCAGTGACAGATTTGGGGCTAAGAAAGTGATTTGGGTTTGGTTGTTAATATTTTTAGTTGTTCATCTATTTTGGTTTTAATACCTACTCAGGTATAATACCCCTTGGAATATCCCTCCAGAGTTTAAGCTGAGCTCGAAGAATAGAGGAGTTTTAAACCCACTCTTGTTAGTTGGCCAAGATCGCCCAAAACTTGTTGATAAACCTCTTCCTATCACCTTGACGATAGTCCCTGGCCTAGGTGATTTAGGAATGTTTTAGAGTTTTGTGTTGTGGTTATTTTGGGTCCCAACATAGTCCATGGTGACTTGTAGTTAACTCCTTGATGTCTATCTTGACTTGTTGATACCTCCTAGGAAGTGAGAGTTAACTTGGGCGCTCATTTTGGAGGTGTTTCCAATGAAGACTAGGAGTTTCCTTTTTTGTGTGCATGAGTGGATATTGTTGGTACACTTTACATGATTATGATGTGGGAGTTATCAGTGGTGTTAGAGATGCATGATATTTGAATATTGCTTGCATGAGTTCATAAAAGCTTGCATGTTGTTGCATGTTGTTGCATGTCACTTGCATGAGATTGCATGTGCTTGCATGTTGTTGCATGTTACTTGCATGTTGTTGCATGTCGCTTATATGAACTTGCATGTATCTTTCATGACACTCTAACTCAAGATTAGTTTTGGATAACTCTTACATTGTGCTACAGATGTTTGCATGACTCTTGCATGTTACAGAACATGTTGTTACAGAATAATATTGGGGACATCAATCATGCATGTTGTTTGCAGGACATTGATGTATGTTGGTGCACTTCAGTTAACTGAAATATATTGGGACAACTTGGGCACCTAATCTTGAAACTTTTAGTTGTGCTTTTTATTGTGACATAATACTTTAGTTGACTAAGTTTTAATGGGACAACTTGGGCACCCATGTTTAGAACTTGCAGTTAATAGAGTGATTTCTACAATGTAGCTTTCGAGTTCACTATATGGGACGCTTGGTTTTTGGATGAGGATTTGTCTCATGTTCTTTGATATAGTTTATTGTATTTTGAGTTCCATGGCCTCTATATATTGATGTCTTGTGTTTGTAGAAAAAAACATAACAGGTTTTGAAGTTGAAGAAGCAAAAGGAGTGCATCCAAAATTGAGAGAGGTTTCAGTATTGAATGTAATCTTGATCTTAAGATTTAATACAAGCATAACATCTTTGGGTGTGGTGTTTTTTCTCGTAAGAGTTTCTCCACGTAAAATTCTATGTCTAGTTCTATTATGCTTTTTTCTTCTCTACTACATTGGATTGAAAGTGTAAAATCACTTACACATAATTGTTACAAATTAATCTAATTTAAGGATTTGTAAACACATTTAACATTTTATAGTAGTAGTTTCACCTTGATTTTCAATAGAATTATTGTGGCAACCACCATTTCATTTGAAAATTCATGATTGGGATTGATCATTGGTGGTCTGCTGGGTGAATATTTTGTTATCAGCTAACTGAGAACAAAATGGTTATATCAACCATAGTATAATGAGATTTAATCTCTCCTCTCAGAAAGGGGCGGCTCCCTTCTTATTGTTCACTACAATCAACAAGTACTTAACTAGATTTATGTACACTATAAAGTAGCATGTGGATGGTACCATATCATCTATTTCTCTTTTTTTAGAAAATATACTTCTTCTTAATCCTCACAATGTATGATAAACTTAAAAACCACTTGCTAGAACAATAATAACCAATATCAAGATTGAATAAACATAAGAATACTCAAAATGATACCAGAGTAAAATTACCAAAAAACCCACAAAAGCACAAAGTCTTTTGTTGCTTCTTTTGCTGACTTGAAGTTGGAACTGTATAGAACATAGTGTAGCCCAAAGTCTCCATCATATGCTATCAAGAGATTAATGAAAACATAAAATAACTAGCAGCTCAAAGTCTTCTAATATCTTCACCTCACGAACACAAAACATAAACTCCAAAGATAATGTTGTAGCACAAAGATTCCAAAATCAGCTTTAGATCATCTCCCAGATTATATGAACTCACACTATGATTTGATCAATTGCATAAGAAAGTGCAAAGGAAAAGACATAAGAACATCTCCAATGTACCACAAGTTTATTCCAAAACAAAGTTTGAATGCTCGCTTACTTTCCTTATTATTGATAAAATTATGATTTACAACTTGAACACAAAGTCTCAAAATGCTCTTCAATTCAGCAGCGCTTCGCTTCAATAACTAAAAGATAATATTTACAAAAGACGCCCTCTTTATTTATAGGGAGAGGCTGAGAGCAAAAATAGGAAATCTATAACTACTTTGACTTATTCAAAATCAGAGTTCCAATTGACTCATGACTTTGTCTCACAACTCCATGTATTCTAATTTTACAAAATGACATGGAGTTTGTAAATTACAATTTTCAAAGCATGAAAACTAAAATATGAAAAACATCTAAGTGTCCTTGGAGACTTCTTCATCATCTTGATCTTTCTCCAAGAATTCTTCATATCTTTTTAAAGTAACCTAGACTTCATTACTGTCAGGCTCTAGTGTATGCTTGGAGATGATAAGAACCCGAGTGATGGAATCAACGAGAGTGTCAGGCATGCTCTTGTGCTTATTCAGTATTTTCTATAGCCTATTCATAGTTGTCTAGAACTCCATCAACCTGTCAAGAGAAGCCAATGAAAAGACTTCTGTTTCAACTTCTATTTGCACCAAGTTGGTGAACTCTTGAATAACCACATCCTCGGGGAGTAGTTGCTGGCTATCATCAAGCATATGACATGGTAGCTCTACCAGCTCATCTAAAATATCTTGAGCCTTGTTTTCTCCCCTCTCAAGATCTTTTTTCAAATTGAGTATCATGCCTTCAATAATATCCTTTTTGTGTATCATGGCCTCTCAATATTCCACACATTTTCTCCTATTGGGGATGACCCCATGTTCAATCAACACTTCAATATTGAAGTCTCACAACTTGTTCCATGAATCAAGATCCTGTTCAATTAGCTGCATGTCTTGAGAAAGAATCTCAAGTGTTTGATTGATTTCTTTACCAACTTTGCCTAGGTTGTCATAGAGCTCAATGGATGACTATATAAGTAATGAACCTTGGGCAAGCACTCTATCAATCTAAGAATTAACTGCCTAACCCTTTGCACCAATTCTTTCAGCTTTCAGAACAACTTCATTACTTGTGCTTGTGCCAACAAGTTCAATATGTTCCGACGATTGAGTTATTTTAAGAAGCACTGATTTTAGTTGATCCACCTGCACTTTGAGTTGGTCCTTTATGGCTTTGTCTCTGTCATATCTGTCTAACAATGCATACACTTGTGCTAACATATCTTCTTTCGCACTCTCAGGTGTTTGTTTACAAAGCTCAACTCTTGTTATGACATAGTCAGCATTTTCAACATCTACGACTCCCTTGTTGGATGAAGGAATAGCAACCTCTACATATTTGTTTCTTGATTCATTAAAAAGCACCCTAGATAAAGTCTTGCATTTTTGGTTGCCTTCGACTTTACTGGAACTAATTGACCAAAATCAAATTCATCGGGTGATACAACTTGCTTCTTTCTTTTGGACTGTTGTGGCATAAGCCACGGTGGAAGGACAAAGGTATCACCTCTTATTTCTGTAGTCGTGGTTTGAGTGGACACAGGTGGAACTGCAGGTTCTTGTGATTTGGGTGGAATGGGAGAATCTTGCACTGATACTGAAACAAGTGGGGTATGAGTGACAATTGATGGTGTTTGAGTTTGCATGAATGAGGGGTTAGCATCAATATTCAATTGAGAAGAAGATGAACCTAAATTTTTTTCAAAATCTGACTGAGAGATTGAATCAATCAAAGTCATAAGAACATTAGAAAGACTAGGCATGGAAGAAAGAGGAACAAAAATATTATCCACATTGTCCAAAGGTTGGTCAAACAGAGATTGATTTAGTGGTGTTGAAGGAGATGAGTGCACAGAATGGACAGACACACCTAGTGATGGTGATAGAGGATTATCTAGAATACCTGATGATTGTTGAGAACTTGACATCACATGAGTCGTAGGAGTTTGTACCTTTGAAACCACAGGAGAGGAAGGAGGGGGTGTCACTTGAGCAGATTCAGCTTGTGGATTGTCAAGTTGTTCTTGTGACTCTTCTTCTGCTACCTCTTCTTTCTCGACATCTTGCTGTGTGGATGTTCCTTCCTTTTCCTTTCTTTTCCCCTTATCTCCTATCCTAAAAACAAACTTCATTCTCTTTTCACCAGAAGGGGTATCTTCCTTATTCTGTCCTCAATTTCTCCTTCTTTCTTGGAGGTACTTTTGTTTGTTCCTCCTATGAATCTGTTGAGAAGGGTTTCAATTTGAAAACTTTCTTTATCAGCCACACATTGGTGTTTGCAAGAATTTGGTGGAATCTCTGTCTCAGAGAAGTCATCTCTTTTTGAGACCATTGAATTGCAGGAAGATGCACCCAAACTTCTTTACCTGTTCCCAGAATTGATCTGATACTCTCTTTTTCTCAAGTTCCTTCTCCAACAAGTAGATGTAGTGATAGAAAAAGGCATCATTCACCCTCCTATAATGCTTGATGCTTTCTGTCAGGGTGAGTTGAGGGTAGTATTGATACATAGGAATTGGTCTTCTGTCACCTTCACATGTTAACCTTGGAAAATGTTTCATAGATGCAACAACATATACTAGATAGAAAATCATATAAAATCTCAATGTCGTTGACACTGTAGCTAACTTCTCACATATGGAATCACTAATTTGCTGACCCCACCATATTTTTTGTTCACCCTTTCTGATGACACGAATATATTGAAACATGTAGTCTTGAAAGACATTTGATGCTGAGAGACCTTTTACCCTACTGAGAAGGGTAATGAGATCACTAACTTCCTCGATGAACTCACTCCTAAAGATGTTCTTTGGCCATCTTGATATGGTGGGATGAGGAGTTTTGAGCCATCTAGTGTTAATGATCTTCTTGAGTTTCTCAGTGTGTGTATTATAATACTTATGTGCTTCTCCAATGGAAAGATCAGAATTAGAAAGATCTCATATAATACGCCTTTGTACAATTTTGGGAAAGCATATCACTTCCATGCTCAAAAATATTCACTTGCCAAATCAGGAAAAATCTTCCCTTGAAGTATCATTTTCATATATACTAGTGTTAATTTTTTTTTACTTTTTCTGATGCAGGTCAGAGTTTAAACTTCGACCTCCATTTCTCAATGCATAGGAAAACATGTCAATCAGAGTTTAAAGTCTGATTGACATGTTAGGAAGGACTTGGAGAAAAAATGATATGCACATTGGACCTTAAAATCTGATGTGCACATTTGGGGTAGATCAGGATGTATATCAGATTTTGAAACCTGATCTACATCGACAATGTTTTAGGTAAGTCTGGACAAAACAAAAAGTGTCATGAGGAGTTTAAACTCCGCATGACATTTTTAACAAGTGTCATGTAGAGTTTAAACCCCACATGACACAAAGTGTTCAATGTTGCGATGATTGAAAGGATGTAAAGTAGGTTTCAAAGTTTGTTTGGGATGGAGTGCGAGATTTATTTCCCGCACAACATCCCAATCCCGCACTCCATCCTTGGTTTGGTAGTGTTTAAAACACAATGGAAATAAATAAACAAAGGAAAGGGGGTTATTTGGAGTTTATGTTCCGAACAACCATGATCATTTGATCATGTTGTTCGGGGGATAAACTTTGAACGACATAATCAAAGAACAAAAAAAATGACAGTCAAAACCTAGGGTTTGGTAAACATATAAAGAAACCCGTTTAAAATAAAAATGACCACACAAAGAAAACTATAAAACGAAAACCCTAGCTTTCATTGAAATGAAGAACACATACATTTAACATAAATGTTAAGCAATACAGAAAACAAAGGAAAAGTGTAAAACACAAGAAAGGAAGAGACACTGACATACCTATTTTTGTGTGAAAATGAACTCGAGTTGAAGTTTTGCACAAACAATCACATGAGATGATATTAGGAAACAAGGCACAACAGGAGAAAGGGAAAACAATGCTCAACAATAGGAATGTGAAAAAAGAAAGAGGAAAAACAAATATAAAGCCAAGAAAGATTTAGAAAATCTTTCATTAAAAGACACCATTATTGCCGAGCGTGCCAACATAGGAGTGTAATTGCAGAATTTTTTTCGGCAATTGCATCCTATGTGCAAATGCAAATTTTGTTTTTGCATTGACAACTGTCATGCAAATGCAAATTTTTTTCTTGTATTTGCAACCCAGTATGCAAAAATGACTAACACCTGGAAAAACTAAAAACGACAAAATACTTAAAATGAACCTTGATTGAAAATCGAAGAGATTCTTCGAGGGATCAAGCCACGCTAGAGACGACCTAAAAATGTCTCAATTCACGTGCTTAGAGGATGTGGGCTACAAAATAAACAAGTTTTGTAGGGGTTATCCCATGAATTGAGCGAGCCATAATTTGAGTATAACAACTGGTTCTAACTGGGGAGCTTCCTTCGGTCATCCTTTGAAACGAACAAAGGGAGAAGAATCCCAGAACTCTAAGTGTCTTCATCCAACCATTGGGCTATAGAGTCAGGCAAAAAAACACAAAACAAAATAACAAAATAAAAAGACCACAAAACTATACACAAAGTACAAACTTATTTGTCGCTTCACTATGAGAAAAGCTTCAGATGTTGTCTGCTGTGAGGTAGCAGAAAAGGTGTTCCGTCTTAATATTCTAGAAGAAAGCTATTTTCACCACATAGATGATGAATCACAAAAGGATCCCTCCACAAAGAATCAAACTTTCCATGCATTCCTTTCGGCTCTCTTCTCTTGTCCCACAATAGGACTTGATCACCAATTTGAAAACTTTGGGATTTCACCTTTTTGTCAAATAGTTTCTTTACTTGACTTTGATGTTCCACAATGTGATCAACCACATTTGCGTGTTGTTCCTCAAGTTTAGAAAGAAACATTATGTGTTTGTCAATAGAACTATCAAAAGTTCTATCTTCTATGGCCTTAGCCAACTTCAAAGCAGGCAACTCCAATGTGATTGGTATTTCAAGATTCAGACCGTACAAAAGCTGAAATGGTGACATGCCAATTTCTCATTTGGGTGTAATATGCTCTGCCCACAATGCATCATACAATGCTTTGTGCCAGGTCCTTTGATTTTCATCAACTAGTTTCTTGATGATGGTAACTAGATTCTTATTGCTTGACTCAGCCTGACCATTCCCTTGGGGGTAATAATCAGATGAATGAGCGAGAATGATCCCATACCCAAAACAGAAACTAGTTATCTTGTGAGAAGAAAAACAAGTAGCATTATCTGCTACTATCTTGTTTGGCACTCCAAACCTTGATATGATATTCTCCTTGAGGAAATTACAAACCACTTCAGAAGTGGCATGCTTCATTGGAATGGCTTCCACCCACTTGGTGAAATAATCAGTTGCCATGAGAACATAACTACACCCTGCACTTGACTGTGGATTCACTGCACCAATGAAATCAATGCCCCACTGCTGAAACGGTTCCTCAATCAACACTGGCTTGAGGAGTAGTGTTGCCAACTTGGGTTTCCCCACAAAGTGTTGACACAACTCACACTTACACACCCAGTTGTATGCGTCTTGGAAAAGTGTGGGCCAGTAATACCTAGCTCGCAATATTTTGTGAGTTGTCACTGGGCCTCAAAAATGTCCACCACATGCTAAACTATGAAAAGACTCCAACAGTTTACCTTGTTGCGCCTTATCAATGCAACGTAGAAAAATTCCATCAATACTCCTTTTATACAAACCATTGTCCCATAGAATGAAGTTTGTAGCCTTGAGTTTGATCGTCATCTTCTCTTTGTAGGACAAGTGTTCAAGACATTCCCCATAGGTGAGCAAGTGTGCAATATATGAGTACCATTCATCTATTGTGCTGACGAATAGAACTATGGGAAATACCTCATCATTTGCTTCCTCTTCATCAGATGTTTCCTTTGGTACATTATCAGCAATCAGATGACATAAGTGTTTACCATGAACCAACTTGGTGGGCTTGATATCCAGATCATACTCCTGGATCTTAGCAATCTGGTTGCCTCTCTTACTCCCAAACTCTTGCTGAGTTAAGATAGACTTGACTGTTGAATCAAGTACTAATGCAATGGTGTGGGAGTTCAAAATGTAATACCCAAAATGTTTGACTGTCTTGACCATAGCATAGGCATGCTTCTCCATTGCTAAATACTTGAGTTCATGAGCTTTCAAAGGACAACTCATAAACACAATTGGAGATTCAATGCCTTCCTTGTTTTATTGTACCAGGATGGTTGATAGAGTGTGCTTGGAAACATAGCTATACATAATGAAATCCTTAGTGTAATCTGGATAGACCAAGACCGGAACATGTGTAATTACTTTCTTGATATCATTAAAAGCTTCTTTACCTTCCACACTCCATTAGAAAGTAAACTTCCCCTTCATCATATCAACGATATGACAAGTCTTTTCTGCAAACTTTGGAACAAACCTTCGTAGAAAATTTACCTTCCCGAAGGAGTGTACTGTTGTCTTACTTAAAGGCAAAGTAAGATCCTGGATAGATTTGGCCCGCTCAGGATCAATCTTTGTACCTTCTTTGGACACAATGTGTCCAAGAAGCTTACCTTCTATTAACCCAAAAATAGATTTTTTGGGATTGAGGGAAATACCATGCCGGAGACATTTTTCCAGAACTTGCCGTAAGTGATGAGCATGATCTAAATGATTCTTAGAAAAGATAGTTAGATCATCAAGGTAAACAACAATGAACTTACCCATTTCATCACGGAATGCCAAGTCCATTGCTCTTTGGAAAATAGCGTTGGCATTGATCATTCCAAAAGGCATTCTGCGATACACAAAAGTACCCCATGGAGTGGTGAAAGCAGTCTTATGTTGGTCTTCTTCACTAGCCTCCACCTGATTGTATCCTGAGAAGCCGTCTAACATAGACAACATTTCTGAACTGGTCACTGTTCGAAGGACTTGATCCATTACCAACAATGGTTAATTATCTTTCAAAGATGACTGATTCAATTTTAAAAAATCCACCCATATGCGGATTTCCCCATTCTTCTTTCTCAATGGAATAATATTGGCTATCCATGTTGAATGATGGATAGGGAAAATTATTCTGGCATTGAGCATTTTCTAAATCTTAGCAAGAATGGTACCTGAGATTTTTGGATTATACTGTTTCTACTTTTGCTTGTGAGGCAGAGATCCCATCTTGAGAGGAATCTCATGTTGAACTTCTTTTGGACGAAAAGATTTCAAGTCATCATATGAGTAAGCTAGCACATCAATGTACTGATGTAAGAGTGTTACAAATTTGTCCTTTTCCTCTACTGTGCAACATTTCCCAATATTAACTATTTTGGGATCACTTTCCATACCCAGATTAACTTGCTCAACCTCAGTTGATGAATCTGAACCAGATTGTTGTTGCCGCTTGATATAGCGATCATGCTTATCAAAGAGTTTTTCAAGAGAAACCAAACCTTTAGGAATCTTGTTCCCCTTTAGCTATAGTATTTCTTCACCAATTTCTGGATCTACTCTAGAAATAGATTCTCAGGAAGGAGAGTTACTTCCTTCAAAATACAAGTCGTTGAAAGTTTCTGCCTTAACCAAGAAGGCAATGATTTGATCATCACTATTGAAGATTTACTAGTGGGTAGAATTGTCTGGAACACTTAGTCAGAAAACCAACTTGATGGTGTATTTACTCCCCTTGAAATCCTTATGTGGGACCATAAGAGTAGCTGATATAGCTAAAGAGTCTGCTCTGTCATTGTATTTTCTTGGAATGACAGAAATGTTGAAAGCATCAAAATCTTCTATGCAATCCCAGACTCGATTGCGGTATTGCCTTAGCCTTTCATTCTTTGATTGGTAAGGATTTCTTACTTGGCAAATAACCAGCTCAGCATCACCTTGTGCACAAATATTTTTGATTCCCTTATTTTTTGCAACATCCATTCCTAACAACAAAGCCTCATACTCAACAGTGTTGTTGGTATTGTCGAATTGCAATTTGAAGGAAAAGGGGAAAATTTCTCCTTTGGGGGATATGAGGACTATCCCTGCTCTAGATCTTGTGGAAGAACAATTGCCATTGAATTCCAAAGTCCAAACATCATTTGAACTTTCCATCTTTGCAGTTTCAAAATCTAGATTTCTTCGGTTGAAGAGGAAGAATTGTCTGTTATGAGATCCTCATTTGAATCTTCATCAGAAGACTCAAGAACTTCATCAGTTGTCAAAAAATATGTGCCCATTCCAGAAGACTCAAACAAAATCTGAGCTTTTGGATCTTCAGATTTTGTCATGGTGTATTTGGACTCTCTTTTTGTAAGAAGCTTTTGCATAATACCTTTGACAGGTATTCTAGTCCCAGTAATATCCCATATGAGGCTGGGACATCAGCTACCAAGACAATCATTTTAATCCTCTTTTTGGGGAAAGCAACGAATGTGAACTGTGCATCCTTAATCTACCCTATGAGGGGCACTTGCTTGATCTTCATGGAGAAACAATGACCAAAAGTTTTTGTCAATGTTAATCCTAGAGCATTGGCTACCTTGGCGGGCATCACATTATTAGAAGGACTTAAATCTATGATGCAATTACTAAGTTTATGGCTGTTAGCAAGCAAGGAGATATAAAATGGTTCTATTTTTCTTGTAACAGAGGCAGGAGTGGAAACTAGTTTGCTTTGGGTAGATTTTGCTTTAGGAGCCACCGGGGTGTGTCTGGGAGAATCTTGGCCGTTAGGGGCAACTTTACTTTTGACAAATTTAGCTAATCTATCAAACTGATTAGGATTAGCTTACAGATATTCAACTTCTAACATTTGAATTTTTGTCTTCTTGGCATGATCTATGATATCAAAAGATTGGTAGGGGCTAGCTACAGATGACAAAATATTCTCATTTTGCAGTTTTGCATTTGAGGAACTGGTCCTAGGCATCGAAGATGAAGCAAGAGAATCTAATGTACTTACTTGTTTACTTCCCATTGCATCCTTCAGTTGAAAAGGTAAAGGTGTACCTCTCCTATAAATAGAGATTGTAGGTCGAGGATCTTCTTTTGACTTCCCTTTATCAGCCGCTTGTTGATGATTCAATTGATTCTGGGACTGGGTAAAAATAGCATAAGATTCGCCATAGGCATCTTCTTCTTGTTTTGTTTCATCTTCAAAGTTCAGGAACCCAATGTTAGAGTCACCAGCTACTTTCTCTTTACCCTACATGAAGAGGTTAGCATCATCTTCTTGATCATGTTCTGATTGGGGTAGATTGTCTTGCTCTGATTCATAATAACCCACTACTGCATTCACTAGTGATGCTTCCAAAGCAAGTGTTCCTTGTGGTGGGGGAAACCTATTTTGGTTTTGACTCCTTGCAACATTACCTTGATAATTAGAAGCATTTAGGAACGTTCCCCTTGGAATGTCCTTATAGGAGGGAATGGACAAACTCTAGGACATCTGCTTTTTGACAGCCAATAACTTGTTAGCTAGCTTTTGTACCATGGGATCCATGGTACTAGTAGAAGGTGCAGTTGGAGAAGTCTGCCCTCTGGACATGTTTGAATCTTTTCTTATTTTTCTAGCAAGGATTAGATCATCTTCAATCTCAATAGCTAGACTTTGGACAGCTGCCAGATCAGCTGGATTTGCCCTTCTCAAGAGAAAACTTACCTTAGGCAACTTAGTGTTGATGAAAAAACATTTCTAATTTTTAGCTATTGGTTGGGTAGTAGCTGGAATTCTATTTGTCAGCTTATTGAATTTAGCTATGAACTCATGCATGGGTTCTTGCGACTCTTTTTTCATCTGGGTAAGCTGAGCCAATAAGGCATGTGCATCTTTAGCTGGTTTGAACCTTGCTTCAAATTTGGTCTGAAGTATTTTCCAACCAGTAATGATTCTTGATGGAAGACGATAGAACCAATCAGTAGCCACTCCTTGAAGTGTTTCAACAAACAACCTCATGGATACATCTTCATGTTCCACTTGGAGAACACCACATACATTATAGAAAGATGCGCAATGTACTCATCAAGGTGTTGCTTACCATCACCGTAGAACTTGGGGAAGTTGTTACGCGAACCCCGTGGTAGTTCATGTGTTGGTGGAGTCAAATTTAGTGGCCCAAAGGCATTACCCCACAAACCTGGAGCAACCATTCTTCCTTGGTTGAACGGAGGAATAAAAAACCTCTGAACTAGTGTGATAGGTAGAACTCTATGAGCACTTGAAGCTTCACTCGGTATAGGAGATCTGGCATTGGCAGGAGGAAAACTCCTTGTACGCAAAAGAGGTGACTTCATTCATGCAGGCAAAAGATCGAAGTTATGTTGTTGCATCAATTCAAAAATAGGATCTACAAATGCTTGAGATCTTCTACTATGTGTGTACCTTGGTTATGCTAGAGTGCAATCTTAACAAACAATAAATCAGAAACAACAAAACTATTACAAACAATAAGGCCGATATACTTCAACCAAAGGCGAGAGGCTCTTGGTTGCATGTTCGATCCCCAGTAGAGTCGCCAAAAAATGTTGGGTGAATATTTTCTTAACAGCTAACTAAGAACAAAATGGTTATATCAACCACAGTATAATGAGATTTAATATCTCCTCTCAGAAAGGGGAGGCTCCCTTCTTATTATTCACTACAATCAACAAGTACTTAACTAGATTTATGTACACTACAAATTAGCCCATGGATGGTGCCATATCATCTATTTCTCTTTTTTCAAAAAAGATGCTTCTTCTTAATCCTCACAATGCATGATAAACTTTAAAACCACCTGCTAGAACAATAATAACCAATATCAAGATTGAATCAACACAAGAATACTCAAAATGATACCAGAGTGAAATAACCAAGAAACCCACAAAAGGATAAAGTCTTTTGTTGCTTCTTTAGCTGACTTGAAGTTGGAACTATATAGAATATAGTGCAGCCCAAAGTCTCCACTGTGTGCTATCAAGAGATTAATGAACACAAAAAATAACTAGCAACTCAAAGTTTTCTAATATCTTCAACTCACGAACAGAAAACACAAATTTCAAAGATAATGTTGTAGCACAAAGACTCCAAAATCAACTTTAGATCATCTCCTAGATTATACGAACTCACACTACGATTTGATCAATTGCATAAGAAAGTGCAAAGGAAAAGACATAAGAACATCTCCAATGTACCACACGTTTATTCCAAAACAAAGTTTGAATGCCCGCTTGCTTTTCTTATTATTGATAAAATTATGATTTACAACTTGAACACAAAGTCTCAAAATGCTCTTCAATTCAGCAATGCTTCGCTTCAATAACTAAAATATAATATTTACAAAAGAGGCCCTCTTTATTTATAGGGATAGGCTAAGAGCAAAAATAGGAAATCTATAACTAATTTGACTTATTCAAAATTAGAGTTCCAATTGACTTAGGACTCTCTCTCACAACTCCATGTATTCTAATTTTACAAAATGACATGGAGTTTGTCAATTACAATTTACAAAGCATGAAAACTAAAACATGAAAAACATCTAAGTGTCCTTGGACACATCTTCATCATATTGATATTTCTCCAAGAATTCTTCATATCTTTTCACTATATCCTAGACTTCATTATTGTCAGGCCTCGGTGTCTGCTTAGAGATGATAAGCACCCCAGTGATGGAATTGGTGAGAGTGTCAGGCACGCTTTTGTACTTATTCAGTATTTTCTGTAGCGTATTCATAG
Source organism: Cunninghamia lanceolata (assembly GCA_027924645.1). Classification (NCBI taxonomy): domain Eukaryota; kingdom Viridiplantae; phylum Streptophyta; class Pinopsida; order Cupressales; family Cupressaceae; genus Cunninghamia; species Cunninghamia lanceolata. The sequence continues at coordinate 1,941,487 of BSBN01000684.1, forward strand.
TTGTTTGGAACTCCATCAACCTGTCAAGAGAAGCCAATGAAAAGACTTCTGTTTGCACTAGGTTAGTGAACTCTTGAATAACCGCATCCTCGGGGAGTAGTTGCTAGTTATTGTTAAGCATATGACATGGTAGCTCCGTCAACTCATCTGAAATATCTTGAGCCTTGTTTTATCGCCTCTCAAGATCTGTTTTCAAATCAAGTATCAGGCCTTCAATAATATCCTTTTTGTGTATCATGGCCTCTGAATATTCCACATACTTTCTCCTGTTGGGGATGACCCCATATTCAATCAACACTTCAATCTTGAAGTCCTGTAGCTTGTTCCACGAATCAAGATCCTGTTTAATTAGCTGCATGTCTTGAGAAAGAATCTCAAGTGTTTGATTGATTTCTTTGCCAACTTTGCCCAGGCTGTCATAGAGCTTAATGGATGACTTTATAAGGAACAAACCTTGGGCAAGTACTCTGTTGATCCAAGCATCAACTGCCTGACCCTTTGCACCAATTCTTTCAGCTTTCAGAAAAGCTTCATTACTTGTGCTTGTGCGAATAGGTTCAACCTGTTCAGATGACTGAGTTATTTTAAGAAGCACTGATTTCAGCTGATCCTTCTACACTTTGAGTTGGTCCTTTATGGCTTTGTCTCTGTCATATCTGTCTAACAATCCATACACTTGTGCTAACAGATCTTATTTCGCACTCTCATGCATCTGTTTACTAAGATCAACTCTTCTTATGACATAATCAACAATTTCAACATCTACAGCTCCTTGTCAGATGAAGGAATATCAACCTCTACATATTTGTTTCTTGATTCATCGACAAACACCCTAGATAAAGTCTTGGCCTTTTTGGTTGCCTTCAACTTTACTAGAACTAACTGACCAAAATCAAAGTCATTGGGTGATATGACTTGCTTCTTTCTTTTGGGATGTTATGGCATAAGCCACATTGGAAGGACAAAGGTATCACCTCTTTTTTCTGCAGTCGTGGTTTGAGTGGACATAGGTGGAATTGTAGGTTCTTGTGATTTGGGTGGAACAGGAGAATCTTGCACTGATATTGACACAAGTGGGGTATGAGTGACAAGTGATGGTGTTTGAGTTTGCATGACTGAGGGGTTAGCATCAATATTCACTTGAGAAGATGATCCTAAAAAAATTTTAAAATCTGATTGAGAGATTGAATCAATCAAAGTCATAGGAACATCAGAAAGACTAGGCATGGAAGAAAGAGGAACAAAAATATTATCCATATTGTCCAATGGTTGGTCAAACAGAGATTAATTTAGTGGTGTTGAAGGAGATGAGTGCACAGAATGGACAGACACACCTAGTGATGGTGATAGAGGATTATTTGGAATACCTGATGATTGTTGAGCACTTGACATCACATGAGTTGTAGGAGTTTGTACCTTTGAAACCACATGAGAGGAAGGAGGGGGTGTCACTTGAACATATTCAACTTGTGGATTGTCAAGTTGTTCTTGTGACTCTTCTTTTGCTGCCTCTTCTTTCTTGATATCTTGCTGTGTGGATGTTCCTTCCTTTTCCTTTATTTTCCCCTTATCTCCTGTCCTAAAAACAAACTTCATTCTCTTTTCACTAGAAGGGGTATCTTCCTTATTCTTTGACCTCAATTCCTCCTTTCCTGGAGGTACTTCTGTTTGTTCCTCCTCCGAACCTATTAAGAAGGGTTTCAATTTGATAACTTTCTTTATCAGCCACACATTGGTGTTTGCAAGAATTTGGTGGAATTTCTATCTCAGAGAAGTCATCTCTTTTTGAGACCATTAAATAGAAGGTAAAGGGGTGTCAACAATCTTGTTGCTCATGTACTCAGCCTCTACTATATCTCCCTCATCCTGCATATCTTCTGGCACATCAGTTAGTTGAAAATTTCTTGCCTAGTCAAGAGTGAGCCTGTTGTAATCCATCCTTCTTATATCTTCATTAGTTCTACAATCTACCCAAATATCTTCAACCATGTGCATATGAGTATAGTTACCTTTGAGTTTATTTTTCATACCTTGATAGTCAGTCTTTTCTTCTCTTGTACTTTTTCAATGTAACCCATTGTAGCTCAGTCTCCATAGCTTTGGCTCTTGGAGTTGTAGAAATACCATACCTTCCAATCTGGAACTAAAATTTGAAACCACCTTGATGTGAGCCAGCTTGTTTGACATGTACATCCACCACTTGCCTACATAACTCCATCTAGATCATCTTGTCCCTGGGTACCTGGGAAGCATGTATGGCTGTCCACTGAAACATCCTGCCCTAAGGTATGTGAAAGTAGGGAATTGCAGGAAGATGCACCTAAACTTCTTTACCTGTTCCCAGAATTGATCTGATACTCTCTTTTTCTCAAGTTCCTTCTCCAACAAGCAGATGTAGTGATAGAAAAAGGCATCATTCACCTTGCTATAATGCATGATGCTTTCTGTCAGGGTGAGTTAAGGGCAGTATTGATACATTGGAATTAGTCTTCTTTCACCTTCACATGTTAACCTTGGAAAGTGTTTCATAGATGCAACAACATATACTAGATAGGAAGTCATATAAAATCTCAATGTCATTAACACTATAGCTAACTGCTCACATATGGAATTATTGATTTGCTGACCCCACCATATTTTTTGTTCACCCTTTCTGATGACACGAATATATTGAAACATCTAGTCTTGAAAGACATTTGAAGTTGAGAGGCCTTTTACCTTGTTGATAAGGGTAATGAAATCACCAACTTCCTCGATAAACTCACTCCTAAAGATGTTCTTTGGCCATCTTGATATGGTGGGACAAGGAGTTTTGAGCCATCTAGTGTTAATGATCTTCTTAAATTTCTCAGTGTGTGTATCATAATACTTCTGTGCTTATCTAATGGAAAGATCAACATAATCCATAATGTCAAGACATTTGAATACCGAGTCAAAGAAATTAGCATCTAGTTGAATAATCATATTTCCATCAGCATCTGATATACTCTGAGTATCTTTATCAAACTTCCCTGCCATGGCCAAGACGAAATCTAGGTTCTGAGCTGACACCGAAAAAGTGGACACCAGGTGGATGTCACTGTTTAGAACACATTGCATGTTTGAGGGTAATGGTTGCTGGTTCAACCTTCCCAAAAATTTAGACATGTCAACATGCCCAATCTCTGTGTCTTTGATCTCATCCACATTTGACTCAACTGAAGTAGTCGGGACAACACCTTGAAACTTGTATTTCATCTTCTTCTTTGGGGAGGATTCTAACATTTGACAAATGAATTGCAAAAATATGATTTTTGAAGAAACTTCTTAGAATTAGAAAGATCTCATATAATCTGCGTTTGTAAAATTTTGGGAAAGCATATCACTTCCATGCTAAAAAATATTCACTTGCCAGATCGGGAAAAATCTTCCCTTGAAGTATCATTTTCATATCTACTAGTATTAGAAAAAATTTACTTTTTCAGATACTGGTCAGAGTTTAAACTCCAACCTCCATTTCTCAATGCATAGGAAAACATGTCAATCGAAGTTTAAAGTCTGATTGACATGTTAGGAAGGACTTGGAGAAAAAATGATATGCACATCAGACTTCAAAATCGGATGTGCACATTTGGGGTATATCAAGATATATATCAGATTTTGAAACCTAATCTACATCGACAATGTTTTAGGTAAGTCCGGACAAAACAAAAAGTGTCATGCGGAGTTGAAACTCCGCATGACATTTTTAACAAGTGTCATGCGGAGTTTAAACCCCGCATGACACAAAGTGTTCAACGTTGCAACGATTCAAAAGATGTAAAATAGGTTTCAAAGTTTGTTTGGGATGGAGTGCGGGATTTATTTCTTGCACAACATCCCAATCCCGCACTCCATCCCTAGTTTGGTAGTGTTTAAAACACAACAGAAATAAACAAACAAATGAAAGGGGGTTATTCAGAGTTTATCTTCCGAACAACCATGGTCATTTGATCATGTTGTTCAGGGGATAAACTTTGAATGACATAATCAAAGAACAAAACAAATGACAGATAATACCTAGGGTTTGGTAAACATATAAATGTTGCCCCAAATTTTAAACCTGAAAATTTTCAAATTTTAGTGCATAGGAACTGGTACACAATCCTCTTAAAGGTATAATCATCGCCTTGCCCCAATTCAGTCACTTTCCAAAATTTTTGAAGCCTTAGGGACATTTTTATGAGTTTTTGTCGTCGGGAATTTTTCAAGTTCATGAATCCTTTGTTTCCCCGACTTATGGTCTTAAGTTCAAGAAATGGCCGGCTTCCCAACTTCTCCTTTGTGTCAGGGAGGTACAAAGTTTTTGAATGTCGCTCTAACAGTTCAAAGAATCATAAGAGCTCCGACGCTTTGTCCTCACTCATTGTCAGGAGTTTTCAAATTTTTTGCACTCCTCCTTAAGGTTCAAGGTTCAGAATCTGTCCCAACTCCCGACTAATCAACGTCTTTGTAATGTCTGTGAATTCTGATTTGATGGTTGTGTTTCCCAGTTTTCAAGATATCGTCAGCTCATCTGATTACTCATGTGGTATGCAATGAGAATGTCTTTTTAGGAGTTAAGAAATGCGAGCTCAATCTTAAGACTTATTTCTCAAGGTGCAAAATCAATGAAGCATTAATTAGCTCTTAAATGACAAGTGTAATGGAGCTCACTAAGGTGGTAGCATGGCATTAACAAGTTTAAAAACCATCATTACCTACTGGCATAATTAAATAAACCTGACTATAGAGAAAGGTGACGGTGTTCTTTGAGTTCAGTCTTTCTTATCAACCAAGTCATCTTTTAGAATGGGACTTCCTGCGAATAATTAAATTTGGGATGATGAGCCTATGCCTGTCCTACAACCTAATTTACATTGGCTTGAGGAGGAACAAATGGATATCATCTCTCAGTTGCGCACAGTTGCTTGGAAGGAGAAAACCAGTTATGCTGAATACCGCAGGGGAATTTCTATCCTGGAGGAAGAAGAAGAATGTGCTGAGTTGCGCCAACGTTTTATGAAAATACGCCTGGAATTGGGGGCAGTCTAATGCCACTTGTCTTGCATGCATGAAGTTCTTTTGTAATTAGCGATGGTAATCACAATTTTGATGTAATGTAACCATTTCTGTTTTAAGGTCACTTTCTTGATAGTGGTTACTTAACAAGACCGTTTCGAACAGTTATAATTTTTGGGGAGGTTTTGAAAAACTATAAAGGGAAGGACTTTCGAAGGGAAGATGATCTTTTTATGGCTGTTTGTGAACAGGGGAAGGGGAGTAAGTTCATTTTGTTTTATTTCTAGTTATATTTTTCTTAGCTTAGCTTATGTATAGAGGCATTGCATAAACTTTGAGTTTTGTTATATTGAAGAAATGAAGAATTACTTACAGAACTTTGTGTCTCCTAGTATCTTCTATGATTGCAATTGTTCTTGTGTCAATTTGTAATCTGTCTTCAATATTGCTTCTGTTATGTTGGTATGTGTTAAGAAAGAATATAGCTGTATCTTTAAATTAATCCATCCTTGTTTGTGAGTGTTGGATAGGTGGGATGCGTATCATTTATCCGCATTCATTTCTTTCTAAAATCAATCACGTACGTCTATTTCATGGTGATGGGTAGATGTTAGTGCACCTTTTCTACTTTCTGGTCAAAAGCATAACTTATATTTTTATTCATCGCATATCTTAGGAGGGAGCTGTACCTCTTAAATTCAGAGAAAGGTTACCAATCCAATGGCAAATTCTCCAACTGTTAGTACTATTTGTTCTTCTTCTCGGGCGTCTTGAGTCATTTTCTACATTTATTTTCGAAGGACAAATCTGTTCACTAACAATAAAGAAACCCGTTTAAAACAAAAATGACTGTTGCAAATATGTGCCTAATCGATGTTGTCATTGATGTCAACATATCCTTGTTGTCATTAGTGTCAACTATATCTTATTCTATTGCTTGTTTAGAAGACTTGTATGTTGAGGATATTGAGAAAATTAGCCTCTCCAGAAGAAACAAGTGAGTTACATATCTCTCTATCAGAGACAATGAAGACAGTGCAGTTCAGTAAAGTAGATTATTTCGCATTCCCAGTAAGATGAAGATTAGAGTTTGTAGATCAAAGGGTTTGTAGAGGATTGTCTAAAGTTGTTCCAGTCAAGATTTGAGAGGTTCGCATGGAAAATTGGCGAAGTTATGGCCATCTAAGTAGAACCGGGTTTTGCAGTTGTATAGAGGTGACAGAGTGACAGAAATTTGGTCCGGATTGATCTGCATTGGAGTATTATGATTTGCGGATCTAGAGGTGCATTTGGGATGTCAGTGTGTATCCACAACTCATGTGGTTCATGGTTTGGAGGTCCACAAACAATCATTCTAGTGTGACAGTCATAACAGTTGGTGTTATTGAGTTCCCAGATGAAGGTGTAAGTGTTTCTGGTGACCTGAGGTGGTGCAGTTGTTCCTATTGATTTCATTGTGCTTGTGGTGGTCTCTGAATCAGGTGCCTATTGTGTTGGTGGTCTGCATTGAGAATTGAGCTCGTGGATGAATATTTCTCCTTGGGTGTTGCTGTTCTTTCGAGTCTTGGCCGACCAGATACTTTGTGCATGTTGCAGATGATCTAAGAGAGGTTCTATGAAGCGTGGCATGTTGTTCAAGGAAGATTTGGGTCCCAGCTATGTTTGGATGATACTATAGTGATTCACATTAAGTCAAATGTTTGTAGTGCCGACCTTGATGTTTATTCCAAGGTTGATAAAGCATATAAACACATGTGGTTGAGTTGTGGAAAGTTGTCCTTGTGCAAAAATGACAAGATCCTAAGAAAGGAAGAAAGGCAGAGTAGAGAAGAGGAAGAGCAGAAGAGAAAGAGCAGTAAAGGATGAGGAGATAGCGAAGAAGTGTTTGGGGTAGAGCAGAGTTATAGTGCGCTTCAATGGAACTGAACTTTGCATGAAGAAGATGCTGTTTCTTAGTTTAATCTGTCTGTGTTAACATTGTAAATGTTCTTGTAGGTAGTGAGCCTCTTTTGAGCAGTGAGCTCTGGGCAGTGTGCTGGAAGGCAAGTGCCTTCCCATTTTCTATTCTTTTAACATAGAATAAATCTTGTGGGTTAACCCCCACCGTGGTTTTTCCCTTAATCAGGTTTCCACGTAAAAATCCCGGTGTTATGTGTGTTGATTATGTTTCTGCTCATGTGTTGTTGATTCATGCTTTCATGGTCATATCATTAATCTGTTAATAAGTGGTAAAGAAGATTAAATGCAGCAAAAGATAAAAGTTTTGTGACAACTGATTCACCCCCCCTCTCAGTTGTCTGTCCTAATTTTAACAATTGGTATCAGAGCCAGTTCCTCCAAAAGAAGCTTGATCGCTTGAGGAGATCCAGGATGTCGACTTACAAGAAGGATAGTCTGAAATTTGATGGAATAAATTACTCTCTTTTGAAGAGTTGCATGGAGTTCCATTTGCAATGCATGGGTGATGCTTATTGGTTAATAACAAAGGATGAGTATAAGCCTCTGTAGAAAGGTCCTTCAACTCTAGATGAACTCAAAGAGGCTGAAAACAATGTTCGGGCTAAAAAAGCATTGTTAAGTGCCCTGACTGATACAGAAATGATAAATGTTCTAGAATTGAAAACTGCTCATGAAATCTGGAAGAAATTGGAAACTCTGTATGAAGGTGATGAATATGTCAAATGTTCCAAGTTACAGAGCCTGAAAGGTAGATACGAAAATTTAAGGATGAGTGAAGATGAAAACATCACTTCCTACACGCAAAAGGTGAATGAACTTGTGTGCAATATCAGGTGTGCTGGTGGAAAATTGGAAGAATCAGAGATTGTTGGCAAGGTGCTCAGATCCTTACCTGCTTCATACAAGCATAGAGTTGTTGCTATTGAGGAGATCAGGACTGTGACAACTGTTACAAGGGATATGAGAAGCAAATATTTAAGGCCAATGTGTCCGAGAAGCAAATATTTGATCCAAGTGAAATCTCTTCAAGAAGACTAACCAGATATGAGAAGACAAGGAAGGAACTTGAAGAAGATGAAACAGAGCTCGAAGAAATTGAAGCTCTCATTGCCAAAAAATTACCTAGAGGATCTGGTAAGTATAAAGGAAAGTTGCCTTTCAAATGTTTTACTTGCAATAAGATTGGTCATTTTGCTTCAAGATGTTTGGAGAGGGTTTCAAAGCCAAACCCTAACAGACCTAGGTTTCAGAAGAAATGCTACTATGTCCAAGAAGCTGTTGATGAATGAGTTACAAATGATGAATCTAATAAGGGAAGTACATCTAGAAATGAATTGGTGTTCATTGCTATCAAAGAAGAAAATCCGGTGCCTACTGAATTTGCTAGCTATGTGAATGTGGAAAGTGCCTTGGCTACTTAGGTTGAAGAAAATGATGAATGGGTGATTGACAACAGATGTTCTCTGAAAGGAAGCTAGGTGTGCGGAAATCGCTTCCTACACTAATCTAATGAGGGGAGAGCTATACAAATTCAATTTAATCCTTATCACTACAGCAACATACAACATCTAACAGAGTTATTACAGTAATACACAAGAACCAAAAAGAAGATAGAAGAAGAGAGACAAAGATATACGGTGGGGAAAACCCTTATCGGGTGAAAAACCCCACTCAGAAACCTGCACAATGTATTAACAAATCTGAAAGTTGTTTACAATACACTTGTAATGCAAGCTTCAATGGTCTTCGATACTCATGTCTGGAGTCAATCTGGTAGCATAATAGTACCTGTAAACCTGTGATACAAAATCCATCTCCAAGCACCTGTTTATATAGGAAATACAAGGCAATATTGGACCTATCTTGGGATGGGCCTCCAACTTGGCTTCATGGACCAAAACCCATGCCTAAGGACACTTGGTCAACATTGTAGAATGTGCCTGACACTTATCCACAACTCCCATCGCAAATCGGTCACCTATTTCCAAAATGGGCTATGACAGATGCTCTTACGACACTTTCGACCGTCATAGAATCTATCATAACGGTTATAACTTACAACTATAAGAGAATCTGTCATACACATGCTATAAATAGAATATTCTCTTACAACATGTCATATTCCACCTTGGGGCACCCAAATATGCCTTATTCAAAGATGCTTCATGACACATGTCATCACCTGTCTTACAAACTTCTATTTCTGACTCTTACATGTCATAGATTATGTCATAGGAATCCGTCATAACCGTTTTGGTCAATATTCCCTTACACAACATGGAAGATGCCGACACATGGAAAAATGCTCCTACCACAAAGTGGGACGCCTATCTCCTCATGTGAGGACATTATTACAAGTTGTCATATTCCATGTAGGATCGACACATCATTGTGCCACATCCCACAATATGACAATATGGAATTTACAAATATTTACAACATAGGCAATTAAATAATAAATGCAAACATTAATAATGTAAGGAATTACCAAGGTTGAGACACCTTAATTCCCAACATTCTCCCACTTGTCGAACACCTTGTAAGAGCCAATAGAAAAATATGATTTAACTGCTATAGGCCGAGAGGCCGATAGACTCCGAACACCATCTGAACTTCTCTGTGCCCACTGGTTTCGTTAATGCATCTGCAACATTCTTCAAAGTATCTACCTTCTCCAAATTTACCTTTCCATCCTCAACCATGTCTCGTACGAAGTGAAACTGAACATCAATGTGCTTTGTTCTAGCATGTAAAGTTAGATTCTTCGCAAGGCAAATTGCACTCTAACTGTCACAACTAATCGTGATCTGATCTGCATCAACACCAATATCTAAACACAATCTCTTAAGCCAAATGGCTTCCTTACAAGCATGAGTTGCTGCCATATAATCATCTTCTGTCATGGACAAAGCAACAACAATTTGTCGCTTACTTATCCAACTAATAGCACCACCAAATAGTGTAAACACATAAGCACTAGTGGATCTCCTGCTGTCAATGTCACCTGCCTAATCTGAATCCACAAATCCATAAATATCAACAGAATGCGGAGGTCCTGAAACATTACCATGATAGCAAATGGAATACTTGGAAGTACCCCTCAAATATTTGAACACTCGCTTAACTGCATCCCAATGAACCCGTCTAGGATTAGCCATAAATTGACTAAGGACTCCCACTACTTGGGCAATGTCTGGTCCTGTGCAGACCATAGCATACATCAAACTGCCAACAACACTAGCATAAGATACTCTGCTCATGTCCTCCACCTCACTAGGAGATTTTAGACAATCCTCAACAGATAACTTTGTCCCCAAAGAAATGGGAACACACAATGGTCTACAATCTGCCATTATGAACACGTCCAACACAGTCTTCACATACTTACTCTGGCTTAACCAAAGTTTTCTGTTGGTTCTATCTCTTTTGATTTCTATTCCTACAATGTACCTAGATGCCCCTAAATCTTTCATTTCAAATTGTGTTGACAACTGAGTTTTAAAATCAGAAATCATATTTTTACCCTTCCCAATGAGCAACATATCATCAACATACAGTGCAACAATGAGAATATGATCACCATCAAATTTATAATACACATAGTGATCCGATTTCGATCTCACAAATCCAATTGACAACACAAAGGCATCAAACTTCAAGTACCATCTCCTAGGGGATTTCTTCAAACCATACAAAGACTTTTTAAGTTTTCAAACCAAATTTTCTTTACCTTTCACCATGTAATGCTCTGGCTGTGACATGTAGATTTCTTCCTCCAAGTCACCATGAAGAAAGCTGTCTTCACATCCATCTGTTCTACCTCCAAGTCATAAGCTACTGCGAGAGACAATAGGAATCGAATGGATGTCAAATTTACAACGGGAGAGAAGATCTCACCATAATCTATACCCTCCACTTGTGAATACCCCTTCACAACCAATTTGGCCTTATACTTCTCAACACTGCCATCTGCACCAAATTTCTTTTTAAACTCACATTTGCATCCAACAGGTTTCCGTCCAGGAGGCAAAGGCACTAAGTCCCAAGTTTGATTCTTTTCCAAAGAAGCCATTTCATCCTCCATGGCCTCCTTCTAGGACCCTGCATCTTTCATGTCTAGAGCCTCTAATACAGTTCTAGGTTCATCACTGTTAGTAACCAAAGTATAAGCACAACTGGAATCAAGCAATTTAAAACCAAACCTTTCAGGTTGCTTTCTTATCCGTGTAGACCTCCTCAAGAGCTAAGGTTGAGGTTCATCTTCTTCATCTAAGCTTTCAGAGCTTCTAGAGCTCTCCTCATCATCAGGTCCAACATTGTCTTTCTGTTCAGTGTTCTTAGGGGTGGCAGGAAATTGAACAACATCCTCTTTCTTTACTATTTCTTCTGGCTGCAAAATAATGGAAGAAGGTGTAAGCTCTCTGAAGATGACACTTCTGTTATACAACACTTTTTCAGCCACAGGGTCCCAAAGCTTGTATCCTTTCACACCAACACCATAGCCAATGAAGATACACTTAACAGCCTTGTTCTCCAATTTTGACCGCTTCTCCCTAGGCACATGTGCATATGCCTCACAACCAAAAACATGAAGATGCCTTATTGAAGGCTTTCTACCAGACCACACCTCCATGGGTGTCTTTCCAACAAGAGATGATGTAGGAGATCTATTTACAAGATAGCAAGCAGTGGCAACAACTTCAGCCCAAAACTTTTGTTCTAGGCCAGCTCCACTAAGCATAATCCTAGCCTTGTCCATTTGTGTCCTGTTCATCCTCTCTGCAACTCCATTTTGCTGCGGGGTGTATGGAGTTGTCTTATGTATTTCAATCCCAAGTTCCTTGCAATACTTATCAAATTCTGTAGAAAAAAACTCACCACCGTTGTTAGTTCTCAAACATTTAATCTTTTTACCAATCTAATTTTCAGCAAAGGCCTTAAACTCCTTAAGCTTACTATAGACTTCAGATTTGCTTCTGAGAAAATAAATCGATGTCCTACTGTAATCATCTATAAAAGATACAAAGTATACAGATTTTGATAACAAAGGAACATTAACAGGACCAAATACATCAGAATGAACAAGGTCCAACACACCAGAAGACTTGTGAGAACTCGAATAAATCTGAACACGGTTTTGCTTTCCATAAATGCAATGTTCGCAAAAGTCGAACTCAAGATTACAATCATCTAACCCCTCAACGATGTTTTTATTTTTCAGGGTATGCAGACCCTTCTCACCAATGTGGCCAAATCTCTTATGTCATAACATTGTCTTTTCAGTAGGAAGTTTAACTTCCAATGCACGATTACAACCATCAAGACTAGAAACAACAAATTTCTTCACTGCTTGTTCAGATGGTGGGGATGAAGTGACTGCTGCCCTCTTCCTTGAGTCAAAAGAACTATTGCATTGTGAAATGTATGCATCCAGCTGAAACAAAGTACCTCTCCTAGTACCCTTAGCAAGCACCATAGCTTCTCTAGTCATCTTGCATCCTTCTGTTAAAAAGACAACCTGCACACTTGCATCATTCAAACTACTTATAGAAAGTAGGTTTCGTGCTAAGCCTGGGATGTACATAACCCCAGAGATCCCCTTTACTTGACCATCAGGGAATTAGATAGAGACTCTTCCATGACCAACAATCTTTAGATGAGAGTCGTCACCTAGATACACCTTTCTACCATCAAACTCCTCATACTTAGTGAACCAGTCTCAATGTGAGGTCATGTGGAATGATGCACCAGAGTTGATCAGCCACACATCATCAGTTGCATGGGTTTCTAGGGCTGCAATGAAAGCATCACCGTCATCTTGTGACTTATCAGAATCTAAATCAAGAGCTTTCTTCTTGTTCTTCTTCTACTCTTTGCATTCCTTTCAGAGATGCCCAGTTTTGCCACAGTTCCAACAATGAGCCTTGGACTTTCCAAGAGATTTGGATCTACCCTTCTCAGCTTTCTTTCCTTCTTCTTCCCTTTCTCCTTGGGTCTTCCATGAACTGCAAGGGTCTCTTTGGATGCCTCAAAAGACTTTCTCCGCATCTCTTCAGACAACAACGAAGAAACCACTTCTTCCATTTTGAATGTGGATGTGGTGCTTCCAATAGCCATGACAAGATGATCCCACGAGTCTGGCAAAGAACAAAGCAAGGTCATACATCGATCCTCCTCCTCCATCTTTACACCAATAGATGTCAATTGTGCAACCAACATGTTAAAAGCATTCATATGTTCAGTAACGGATCCTCTGTCCTCCATTAAAAAAAGAATACAACTTCTTTCTCAGAAAAAAATTATTAACCAGGGATTTTTCTTGATACACATCTCCCAACTTCTTCCAAAGTAGTTTTGTAGTAGTCTCCTCATGGACATTTAACAACATAGAATCAACAAGACTAAGTCTTATGAGACCCTTAGCCTTCCAATCCTTGAGATCCCAGTCATCTTGTGACATTGCAGTTGGTTTAGTTGCATTAACACTTTCCCAAAGGTCTCAGTCAACAAGCATGTCTTCCATCTTGAGCTTCCACAGCTTGAAATTACTGCCATTGAACTTCTCCACTTCAAACCTTCCTAATGTGCTTGCCATCTCCTTGTTGCAATAGAAATTAGAATACTCTACATAGACTCCCACTCAACTTAAGATCAGCTCAAAAAACCCCTACCCAACAGCTAAGACCAAAACTGGCCAGGCTCTGATACCAACTGAAAGGAAGCTAGGTGTGTGGAAATCGCTTCCTACACTAATCTAATGAGGGGAGAGCTATACAAATTCAATTTAATCCTTATTACTATAGCAACATACAACATCTAATAGAGTTATTACAACAATACACAAGAACTAGAAAGAAGACAGAAGAAGAGAGACAAAGATATACGGTGGGGTAAACCCTTATCGGGTGAAAAACCCCACACTCAAAAACCTGCACAATGTATTAAAAAATCTAAAAGTTGTTTACAATACACTTGCAATGCAAGCTTCAATGGTCTTTGAAACTCATTTTTGGAGTCAATCCGGTAGCATAACAGTACCTGTAAACCTGTGATACAAACTCCATCTCCAAGTACCTATTTTTATAGGAAATACAAGGCAATATTAGACCTATCTTGGGATGGGCGTCCAACTTGGCTTCATGGACCAAAACCCACACCTAAGGACACTTGGTCAACATTGTAGAATGTTTCTGACACTTGTCCACAACTCCCATCCCAAAGAGGTCACCTATTTCCAAAATGGGCTATGACAGATGCTCTTACGACACTTACGACCGTCATAAAATCTATCATAGCGGTTACAACTTACAGCTGTAAGAGAATCTGTCATACACATGCTATAAATAGCATATTCTCTTACAACATTTCATATTCCACCTTGGGGCACCCAAATATGCCTTATTCAAAGATGCTTCATGACACATGTCATCACCTGTCTTACAAACTTCTATTTTTGACTCTTATATGTCATAGATTCTGTCATAGGAATCTGTCATAACCGTTTCAGTCAATATTCCCTTACACAACATGGAAGATGCCGACACATGGAAAAATGCTCCTACCACAAAGTGGGATGCCTATCTCCTCATGTGAGGACAAAATTACAAGTTGTCATTCCATGTAGGATCAACACATCACCGTGCCACATTCCACAATATGACAATATGGAATTTACAAATATTTACAACATAGGCAATTAAATAATAAATGCAAACATTAATAATGTATGGAATTACCAAGGTTGAGACACCTTAATTCCCAACATTCTCATCATATGACATGTGATAAAAGTAAGTTTGTAAGTATGGAAAGATATGAAGGTGGAATTGTGAAGTTTGGAGACAATTCAGCTGGCAGGATCAGTGGCAGAAGATCCATTTCTTTTGATGGTAAGCACAACACTAATGATGTTTTGTATGTAGAAGGGTTGAAGCATAATCTTCTCAGTGTTGGACATTTAGTTGACAAAGGGTATGACCTCCGATTCAAGGATGGAAAATGTAGAATTTTGGAATGCTTCAGAACTGAGATTGCATCTGGTACACAGACTAGAGGTAATATCTTTCATTTAAGTTGCACTGGTAAAAGATGTTTGATTGATCAGATTAATCAGAGTTGGTTATGGCATAGCAGAATGTGTCATGTAAACTTTGATAACATTGTCAAGATAAGTACTACTCAGGCTGTGAGAGATCTTCCAAAGCTTGTAAAACCTACTAATAACATGTGTAAGGAATGTCAGTTGGGCAAACAGAGCAGAACTACATTCAAAAGCCAAGAACAATCTTCAAGTGGATTGTTGGAGCTTGTGCACACTGAATTGTGTGGTCCTGCCAGAATTAGGAGTTTGCAAGGAGACATATACTTTATGTTGCTAATTGATGATTAATCCCAGATGATGTGGGTCACCTTCTTGAAAGAGAAATCAAAGGCTCTTGACAAATTCAAGGTGTTCAAGGCTAGGGTGGAAAATGAGATTGGTGTGAAGGTAAAGTGCCTAAGATCTGATAGAGGTGGAGAGTTTATCTCCAGTGAGTTTAATGCATTTTGTGAAAAGCATGGAATAAGAAGATAGTTATCTGCTCCTAGTACTCCTCAGCAGAATGGAGTTGTGGAAAGGAAGAACTAGACTATTCAAGAGGCTGCTAGAACCATGATGATGGAGGCAAATGTTCCACATGTCTATTGGAGAGAGGCTGTGAGTACTGCTGTCTACACTCTTAACTAGGTGTAGATCAAAGTTAATACTAGTAAAACACCTTATGAACTTTGGTTTGGTAATGCTCCTACTGTAAAATACTTCAGAGTTTTCAGTAGTAAATGCTATATCAAAAGAGATGAAGATCTAGGAAAGTTTGATGCAAGGAGTGATGAAGGAATATTTTTGAGTTATTCTAACCAAAGCAAGGCATACCGGTGCTTTAACAAGAGATTGAAAAAGATTGTTGAAAGTACTAATGTCAAAGTAGATGAGAGCATGGAGAGACTTTCCAAGTTCTGTGGATATGAATCAGATGATGAAAATGAAAAGCAAGTTCAAGCTCAGACTCAGATTTAGATTGCTCTGAAAAATCCAGTGACTCAAGAAGCTAGTGGTGTGAGGGTAAAATAGTGCATCAATCAAATGAATAACAGATGACCCAAACATCAACAGAATGTAGAAACAAAGAAGATTCAAATGAACAAAGCAATGAACAAGCACAACAAACCTCTTCCGTTTCGAAACTTCTGTTGTTCGCCTATCACGAATCGTCCTTTCGCAGATGAGATGAGCCCTCAGAGAGTGCAATCTTTTAAAAGCTGTTGAAGGAAGTCGATGGTGAACGGCTATAGTGTGATATGCAATGAAGGTGAGCTCCAATGCAACAATGGTGATCTCAAGCTTGTGGATGACAAATGGGTGCCAAAGGCGCGCTGGTGATATTTCTGCAGAGTAACGATGTCAAAAGCCTGGATGATTAGAATGAAGGGATGAAGCTTCATTTATAGACTCGGAGGAATAGGAATCAACGGTTGAGAGAAGATATGAAGATCAACGGTTGAGGATGGTTGAGGAATGTGCAACCAGTGGAAATGTGACAAGTGTCCCAGCTCCATCATGAAAGGTGGGATGTGACAAAACTGATTGGAGAGTTAACTCCATTGACTGGTCTGTTAACAGAATTGATTGATCAGTTAGAAGAGTGGATTGTGGAACTGACTGGATTGATTGAGGATTTGACTCAACTGACAGGTTAGTTAACAGATTTGATTGATTGGTTAACTGACCTCTGATTGGAGAAGAAATAGGCCATGTGGGTGAGGGAAAATAAGATAATTAAATATTAAATATATTTAATTACATGTGCAACCTGATGAGGTGGACAAGGTGAGGTGGAAAGGTGACATGGAATTTTGAATTTAGAACTTTAGGATAGAGGAAATAGGATTAATTAAATAATTTATGATTATTTAATTGTGAAGGACAAATGGAAGGATTTTAATTAAATAAATTGAATTTATTTAATTATGGAACAGTGAATCGATTAAATAAATTTAGAATATTTATTTAATTAATAGAAGAAGGGAATAAATATTTAGAATATTTATTTAGGATGATTTGTGTCATTTTTAGGCGTATACATTTTGCCCCTCTTTGATGCAATGCAGTTTACAGCGTTGCTTCAAAGAAATTGATAGTCTGAATGATGATACATGCCCCAGTTTGCCCCTGGTATAGGTTAAATGATGATAGGATGCCCCCTCGGGAGATTGGACGGGAAAAACGGCGAAAGTTTTGGAGACGGACGATCTCACAACGAGGAAGGGGTTAGGATAGGTTGGAGGAAAAGGGACGCGGTCAGGGATGCGGGAAGAAAACGGGAGGAAAAACAGACACGGGAAGTAGTCACAGTCATCACCTAGCCAGAATTAGGGTTTTGGAGGCTATAAATAGGAGCTGGGTCCACAAGAATAGTCATTTGCACACTTGGTTGATCTGGATTGGAGAAGGAGAGCTCAGAGAAAACCTAGAGCAGCATGGCGGCCAGAGCAGCAGACATTCCACGCGAGGAGCACCGATTCGAGCGAGTCCGACGATTCGGGCGGCCAGCAGAGGCAGGACCCCCGGTATGTGCTTCGAAAAAATTCTCCTAGGGTCGAGTTTAGGTGTCATAAATGCTTGTAGAAAATAGGTGAAATGAATGCGCCGAAACGCAGAACGGCGCATATGCATCGCGAAGCTGCGCTTTTGTGATTTCGCGGCACATATGCCTGTTTCGGCGGCGCATACGTGAAAGCTGCGCATGTGTTCATTTTGGCGGCGCTTTCGTAATTAAGCGGCACTTTTGTATTTTCGCCGCGCATGCGTGAAATGTAGCAGCGCATTTGCTGAAGTTGCGCATATGTGACTTCCTGCGGCGCATCCGTAATTTAGCGGCGCATACGTGGCTTTATGCGGCGCATGCGTTAGAACGGCGCATATGTGGCCTGTAGCGGCGCATATGCATTTTTGCGGCGCATATGTCGATTGTTGCGGCGCCTATACCAGAAATGGCGCATTTACCACCTGTAGTGGCGCATTTGCTTGGGATGGCAAATTACTTAGCCAAATTGATTCGATTAGTGTCCTGTTTGACGCAGGAATCGATGAGCTATCTTCGAGATTGCAGGAATCTAGTCGAGAGATGTAGTGTGCTGTTTTGATCAATTTGAAATGCTAAGTTTAGTTGATATAGTCCAATAGATATGTTGAGTATGGTATATGCGGCTTGAGACTGACGCCTTGCTTTGCATGCTTGCAGGAGGAGATACGAGAGACATTGCAGTCGAGGGAGACGTTCCCTATGCCTCTATTGCAGAGACATATGCTGACGGAGGCTGACAGAGTGGCGCTTGGTGCCATGGGCCTAGATTATGTTTGCTTTATGCCCGAGGTGCGGGCGAACCGAGGACTGTTGACAGCTGCCGTGGAGAGATTCCACAGCGAGGATGGGACCTTCCACTTCCCCACTGGAGAGATGACAGTGACGTTGGAGGACGTCTATAGGATACTGCACTTGCCCGTGGTAGGCGAGTTAGTGGAGTATGATGCACAGCGGGACGCGGGACTCGCCGAGTGTCAGCGAGTATTTGACGATCCCGAGCTGGTGGGACAGGTCATCCCGTGGCAGGACATATATGACTGTTACGACTACTTCCCTGGGATTGTGGCTGGACTGATTGCGGGCGTTGTATGCCCGGACAGGAGATCGCACGGGTTCCCCATTGGATGGGGCAGGATCATGGAGCGGATGGTGACCGAGGGCACTTGATACGCGTGGAGACCTTGCGTGCTAGCTCACCTATACCATGACATGCATCAGGTGGTGTACCACCGCAGCACGAGTCTATCAGCTGGGGTGTTGCTGTTACAGTTTTGGCTGTGGGAGCACATAGCGGTGACCAGGCTGATATGCGTCTTTGCTAGGCAGAGGGGAGAGCCGTACAGCTATGGCTACGCAGGAGTGATTTCCCAGCACAGGCTGGGGAAGCTAGAGTATTGGAGGCATACGTTGGATGGGATAGATGTGGTCGTCTGGCGACCATATCTGGACTGCGAGCCTTGGGATGATGAGGGAGATGAGCTGCCTTTCTGCTTTCAGACCAGGTGGTTGATAGGCCGGACACGGCACATCTTGGAGAGGCAGACGGTGGGCCGAGTACTGAGACAGTTCGGCAGGAGACAGGGCATGCCGCAGGGACAGGCCATGTTTGCACGGACACATGCAGAGAGGGTCCGATGGGGGCCGATGGCTTCTTACGAGGAGGCTCTGGCAGAGTTCCAGCAGTTGCCTTATGTGGCATGGGATATGAGGCGAGAGATTGCAGATGCGGGGGTTACACAGGAGTATGAGGATTGGATTACCGCACATCCATTCCCTAGATATTCAGGACCTGGCATGCTGGTGCCTCGCATTGACGAGGCGGATTCGGAGGAGGAGGGAGAGGCTGGCCCCGGGCGGAGGGCCGCTAGAGGAGGACGAGGACGGGGTGGCCGAGCTGCAGAGAGGCCGAGGCAGCGGAGGAGGATAGACCGGGCTGGGCAGGCAGTGCCAGGACAGGGGGAGGGACAGCAGCAGGCACAGATGCCACCACCCCAGCAGGTACCACAGCAGCAGGTGCCCCAGCAGCAGGGGCTAGGACAGGCAGAGGCAGCACAGGGGCCAGTGCAGGGTGAGGCACATGACAGGACTATAGCCAGTCTGAGGGGACAGGTGCGAGAGCTGCAGGCACAGCTGAGGAGAGTGGAGAGGAGGCGAGATACAGATGCAGCGGTGATTGCTGGTTTGACTCGCGAGCGAGACATGGCCAATGCCCGGGTACGCCTTATCCGAGTAGAGAGGGACACAGCAGTGGCTGCCATGGGTACAGATGCAGCGAGCTCTTTTCTAGTTGGGCAGGTGCAGCAGGCGCAGGCACAGGTAGGCTAGTTGCAGACGCAGTTGGCACAGGCGCAGACAGACTTAGCCAGAGCACAGCAGCAGGCACAGTACTACCGAGGCTTGTACCATGGTGCCGTGTCGTCGAGCCAGAGGGCAGGGAGTTTCAGGACTCAGTCTGGGGTGGCCCACGGAGCAGGTCCATCCCAGTCAGGGGCATCTGTCATGGGACCGCAGCAGTCAGGAGCCGGCAGTGGTGGCCCACAGCAGCAGGGGTAGTCAGAGACCAGATTTTGTACATTTTGGGACATGTATCACCATCTATTTAGACGTACATTGTATATGACATTTTGATTTTGAGAGAGATGGTGATATTGTATATTTGGACATCTTTGTATATGATAGTATGGATGATGATGCAGCTTTGTGTATCTATTGCATGCGTTTATGAGATGATTACTTGTATTGCATGATGTGGTTCTATTGCATAGTTAGATGGTTTATATGATGTTATATGAGAAATACTTTGATATGCTGCTATATGATGTCTATATGATTTAATGTGACAAATGAATGCAAAGTTAATATGATGTTCTTGTGATGATGCAAATGTATGTATATGAAACATGATTTCTATGTTATGATGCTGTATATGTGGTGTGTAAATGAGCTAATGCAGATGTGTGTATGGAACATGATTTCTATGTTATGATGTTGTATAGATATGTGAGATGCTATTGGATATTTATATGATGTAATGCTTTGAATGTATGCCTTTGTAACATGAGTACTATGGGGTGATGTAACTATATATGTGATGCACTTAGCTATGTTGTTTGATTTTCTGGGCCTTTAAGATTAAGATGTGATGCAAATGTATTGGTGACTTAATGCCTTGGATGGTGTATTCTACTGACCTAATCATGTGCGTGCCTAGTTTCTATGAATGATATGATATGCTCCTATATGCCTTGTTTTTGTGATGTCCAAATGTACGCTATCGACAGAAGAATGACATGATGGATAGAGGGATGGTTGCGAAAGAATGACTCAGGAATTTTTCTTGATATCGTTACTCTGCATAGTTTGAATAATGAGGATTGTATGGATGGGTGTATGGATATAGGACGGATGCTTTGCTTTTAGATTGCTTTATTTCATCATTGGGCATTTTGTTTTTGGTACTTTTCTGAAATGTTGTAAGTGAATACAAGCACCGAGGTATAATTGAACCAAGATGACCTGAGTATCGCTTACATGGAGGGTGATTGAGCAAGTTAATACAAGCATCTAGTCAAAATTTGAATCTAGATGACCTGAGTACCTCTTGCGTTTCAACAAGCAAGGATTGCCCCCGTTCGTGTTAGACCTTTGATGTCCTCGATGATCTTTTGCCGATCACGTCCTAAGACAAGGCTTCACATTACTAAAGTTTAATCCCAAAATTGCAAACAAAGAAAGTAATCATGCCCCCATCATAGCATCTCTAGCTGTTGGCATCCTCGAGTAGCATAGGAAGGTACGATAGCAAAATCTAGACTCTGTAACTTAACCCTAGGTTCCAATCTACAAAAGCACATTTGTGTTGATAAGTGTTTATTTCTTGCCTTAAATTTGCATAAAATCATTTAGAAGACCTTGGGTATTTGCTTTGTATTGGATAGGTTAAGATGCTCATGGTCGGGATTTCTGCTTGAAGTGCGGGTGTTTGCTTGCATTTGCTTACCTGACGAGAAGGTTGCACTATCCTTATTGAGAAGACGGACCCTGAGGGACTGACCTAGTGCCTCGGGGGCTCATTGCTAAATGGCCTTGCCTACGTGACGACGCAGAGGCAACGTAGTTCGGGGTAAACCCTAATGGACCATGGATGGACTAGAAGAAAGACGACAAGAATGAAGACAAGAGGGGAGACAAATAGGACTTTGGGAGAGACGGAAGCCTCGGGGGCGCATTAGAATAATGGCCTTGCCTACGTGACGGCGCAGAGGCAACGTAGTTCATGGATTCGGACCACAGACACTGACGAGAGACACTACGCTAGGCTCACTTCGAGGAGACGATATGGGACAAAACCTTGGTTGACAAGGCCACAAGCTGAGTATCAAGCCATGATAGGTAACTGTCAAGTGTTTACTGTGGGATGGATATGGGTCGAATGGGGAAAATAGAGAGAGAATGGGCTCAAGGTGATTGGATTCCCAAAGATGGAGAATGCGGTTTGTCACAAGTAATGCCTGTTTACCAGGTTTTCATCACTTGCTTTTATTTGCACGAGAAGCTAGAAAGTAACATGACGCCTGATTGCCAGGTTTTCATCAGGCTACCTATCCAAGGCGCCTGTTTGCCAGGTTTTCACCAAAGGACGATTTTTTTGTATGCTTTCTATTTTTTTTTTTTTATTTTTATTTTTTTGATTTTATTGTGCCCCCTTGCATTGGGGTTCTCTTAGGTATAGAACCTGCGAAGGTGCATGCTGTTGATGGGATCATCAAACAACTCACCTTCTGATGTGGCCAACTGATATGCCCCCGATCCGTAAGCTGCTACAATTACATAGGGTCCAAGCCAGTTAGGCTCGAACTTACCTTTCTTTTCTCTGTCCTGCTGGTTGCGAGGGTTCTCTTTTAGGACGAGGTCCCCAATTTTGAAGCATCTTGGTCTAACCTTGTGGTTGTAGCTTCTTGACATCATCTGTTGATAGGCTTTGAGATGGTCAAAAGCTTTCTGGCGTCGTTCCTCTAGCAGTTCTAGCTCTTGCAGTCTGGTGACTCTGTACTCTTCGTCTGATATGAGACCTTTCAACGACACCCGAAGGGAGGGGAGTTCGACCTCAATAGGAAGGATGGCTTCAGAACCATAGACGAGGGCGTAGGGTGTAGCACCTGTGGGAGTGCGTATGCTGGTTCGATAGGCCCACAGAGCGGGATTGAGCTGGACGTGCCAATCGCGACCAGCTTCATTGACAGTCTTCTTTAGGATTTTCAGAATGGTTTTGTTTGATGCCTCAGCTTGGCCGTTACCTTGGGGGTAATATGGGGTGGAGAAGCGATGTTGGATCTTGAACCGTTCACAAAGTTCCTGGACATCTTGATTTTTGAAAGGTCTCCCGTTATCCGTTATGATGGATGAAGGGATGCCATATTGGCAGATAATGTAATTCAGAATGAAAGAGGAAATTTGCTTTCCTGTGACGGTTGATAAGGGAACGGCTTCAATCCACTTTGTAAAGTATTCAGTAGCGGTTATGATGAATTTATGGCCGTTGGAAGAAGGCGGATGAATCTTTCCTACGAGGTCTAGTCCCCACTGGCAAAAGGGCCAGGGTGTCGTTAGAGGTCTCAACTCCTGAGCAGGTGCATGAATCAGGTTCCCATGTATCTGGCACTGTTTGCACTTTTTGGCGAACTGATACGAATCCATTTCCATATTGGGCCAGTAATAACCCAAATGCATGAGTTTCTTAGCTAAGGAAGGACCGCTGGAGTGTGTTCCGCAGATCCCTTCGTGCACGTCTCGCAAGGCAGTTATAGATTCTTCCTGTTCTAGACAACGGAGTAAAGTACCATCCAGACCACGTCGGTAAAGGGTATTGGCGATGATGGTGTAACGAGAGGCTTGTCGGATGAAGGTTCATTTTTGGTTGGAAGAGAGGTCCAAAGGAAGGATATTGTCCTTGAGGTAAGTGTAGGTCTTACCGTACCAAGGTGAATCAGATCCCACTAGGTGGCAGATGGAATGGGTTTCAAGGAGATCATAAGCCGGCTGTCGAATTGTTTCTACTAGGAACTCATACCGTGACTCCTGTTCAGGTATCTCAAGAAGAGAGGCTATGGTCGCCATTGCGTCGGCTGCTTTGTTCTCTATCCTGGGTATTTGCTCAAACGAGATGGTCCCAAAGTGTTCTTTGAGATCGTCGACCATTCTCTTGTATGGGATGAGCTTCTCATCTTTGGTCTGATACTCGTCGTTGACCTGGTTTATGACAAGCTGAGAATCACCATAGACTTGTAGTGCTTGAATTTTCCACTCAGTGGCCATCTTGAGACCAATTACCAAAGCCTCATACTCTGCTATATTGTTAGTGCATGGAAATAACAACCTGTAGGACTTTGGAATTGTGTCACCTTGGGTAGTGATAAACAAGATACCTGCCCCCGATCCATGGTTGGTGTAAGACCCGTCGAAGTAGAGTTTCCAAGGAGATGTGGACAGAGTGAATAGAGATTCATCGGGGAACTCAAACTGCATTGGTGAAGTGTCCTGTAATGGTGCCTCAGCTAGTTGGTCTGCGATGATTTGCCCCTTGATGGCTTTTCTATCCACATACTCTATATCATATTCGCTAAGAAGCATAACCCATTTGGCTAGTCGTCCTGTGAGAGCTGCTTTGCTGAGAAGATATTTTAGTGGGTCGATCTTGGCAATGAGTTTGACAGGATGTGCCAACATGTAGTGTCAGAGTTTTTGTGAGGCAAAAACCACCGCCAGGCATGAATGTTCCACCTGAGTACTGCAGCTCGTAGCCCACTAAGGTTCGACTGATATAGTACACAGCTCTTTCCTTGTTCTCATAGTCTTGCTGCGCTAGGAGAGCCCCAAGAGCAGTAGGTGTAGCGGATATGTAGAGGATCAAAGGTTTTCCTTGGATCGGAGGCATGAGTATAGGAGGATTCGTGAGGTACTCCTTGAGCTTGTTGAATGCCTCTTCGCACTGCTCATCCCATTTAAATGGAACGTTCTTATGTAGAAGGTGGCTGAAAGGATGGCACTTGTCGGCCAACTGTGAGATGAACCTGCGGATGGCCTATAGCTTGCCTTGTAAGGATCTCAACTGTGTTAGAGTTTTGGGCGGAGGCATGTCCATGATTGCCTTGACCTTGGCCGGGTCTACCTCTATGCCGTTTGCTGACACGATGAAGCCTAGCAGCTTGCCTGATGTGACCCAAACACACATTTCTTCGGGTTCAATTTTACTTGGAATTGGTCCAGCCGTTGGAAGACTTTCTCTAATGTGTCCAGGTGTGAGTCCCTGGTGAGTGATTTTGCCAAGATGTCGTCAACATAATCTTCCATGGTCACATGCATCATGTCGTGGAATATAGTTGTCATGGCCCGCTGGTATGTAGCACCTGCATTTTTCAGCCCAAACGGCATGACATTCCAGCAAAAGGTACCCCATGGACAAGTGAAAGCGGTTTTGTGCTGATCCTCTGGTGCTATTTTGATCTGGTTGTACCCTGAGAATCCATCCATAAGTGACAGCATTGTATGTCCCGCCGTGAGGTCGACTATGATATCGATGTTGGGCAAGGGAAAGTCATCCTTGCGGCATGCTTTGTTTAAGTCTCTAAAATCGTTGCATAGTCGAACCCTGCCATCTGGTTTAGACACTGGTACGATGTTTGATATCCATTCGGGGTAATCAATGGCCCTGATGAACCCCACGTCTAACAATTTCTTGAGTTCTTCCTTGACCAGGAGGGCAATATGGGGATGCATTTTTCTCAGTTTTTGCTTTACGGGTTTCACCCCTGGATCCAATGGCAAGTGGTGCAGAATCAGGTTTGGGTCCAAACCTGGCATGTCGGCATATGACCAAGCAAAACTGCCTCTCTTCTTTTTAAAGAATGGTATAAACCTGGTTTTCTCAGGTGGCGTGAGAGATTTTGCAAAGTGGATTATCTTAGGCTGCTCTTCAGATCCAATGTTCACTGGCTCTGTTGGCTCTACCACGATCTGCGACCTTTCTTGATACATGTCACTTGGGAGGGTGTCAAGCAATCCATCGTCAGGTGCCACAGTTGGGTTTTCACCTTCAGATACGTCCTTTCTTTTTACTGTTTTATGATCTGACACTGCCGCATGGCGGTTTTCACCGTCAAATCCCTTTTTGATCTTTACATTTTTGCGACTAGAAGGCTTGGCACCCTCCCCAAAGTATGCTACAGTATTGAGTTCGATAGTGAAACCGGCTTTATGATCTCCTTTTGGTAAATGATCTCGAAGTCCCATATAGTCAATGTAGGCATCATCGTTCTGGAACACATCTAATTGAGGGGTCCCTTTCAGGTCCCAGTCAATAAGCTCAGGGTGTAAGAGGGGAAGGGAGTCGGATGAAAGACCTGATTCGTTGATAGTGTGGATGGAAATACTAGGAGCACAGGTGGGGGTAGTGTTCTGGGTGGTACTTTCTTCCAGGTTGTTTATCGCAATGGAATCGATACTTTCCTCGAAAGCCATAACTTCAGGGAGGGGCAAATCAAACTCCAGTGGTCTGTCCCGTTGCGTTTGTCTCTCATGATACGGGCTAAGGGTTTGGATGGTATCAATCTCCTTGTCATCGTAGGAGTGTTCTGTCAGCTCGTCCCATTCATACTGATTGGAATCATCTGAATCTGCGTCACTATCCCCTTGGAGTGTTTGAATTGTCTCCACTAGGCAGGCATTTTCTTTGGCTTTACCTTTACCTTTGTAGCCTAGGCCAGTCGTGTTTCTAGCCGAAGAGGAGGAAGAGGGTTGTATAGGTTCGATGATCCCCTCTTTTCTGAGGCCGATAGGGCCTTGTCCTTCATATCCCATCCTATGCAAGATGGTTTCACCTCGCCCATAGAGCTCTGTAGGGAGTCCGGGTGGATCTTGGGATGTGTTTTCTTCTTCGGCATAGAGCCATTGTAAGAGATCTCGCTCCTCTGATTCATCGGATAAGGTCCCCCATTTTACAAAGGGGTTTGCAGGAGTTGTAGGAGGAGCAGAGGGCTTTGGAAAATGCCTGGGTTGATGCTTGGGCTGGCCAAAGGAGCGAGGAGACAAGGGCATTTTTGCAAGGTTGAGGCTGTGCTCAATCTGGTATTCCCCCACGCCATTTTCTTTTATGGTGATTTTCATTGGTTTGGGCTGTGAAGAGGAAGCTTCGGCAGTATGGTCTTGTGGCGGAGTAGGGGAGATATGGGCTCGGTTGTTGGGAATGACACATTCCGGTTTGGCTTGGAATGAGTTGCAATGCTGGTAGGGGTCGGGGTCGCCGTGTATGGTGACCTGCTTGCCATCGTGTGGGAACTTTATGCATTGATGGTAGGTGGAGGGGACAGCTTTCATGGCATGGATCCATGGTCTCCCTAGTAGAATATTGTAAGCAAGCTCCCGATCAAGGACTTGGCACACCACATCTTTAATAACCGGTCCCACTTGAATGGGTAGGACAACCGTGCCCTTCGTGGTGCGCTCCTCCTCGTCATAGGCCTTTATGGTAATCTTTCTCCGTGGATCCACTGCCTGTTCAGAGAACCCCAATGCAAGGACTAGCTTCAAAGTGCAAATATTCAAACCGGCACCCCCATCAATGAGGACCCTCTTGATGCGGTGTCTGTGTACGAATGCGACAATGTGTAGAGGAGTGTTGTGGGGTTGAGACATGGAAAGGTCATCTTGTTCTGTGAATGATATGGAAGGGGAGGATGTCAAATTACCCACCATGGTTTGAAACTTTTCTTGGGCTAGGTTAGTGGGGACAGTAGTCTCCACTAAGGCTTTCTCAAGAATCTCCTTATGAGAAGGAGATAGACGCAGGAGCTCCAATATAGAAATATGAGCCGGAGTCTTTTGCAATTGGTCGATGACATTATACGGGCGGGGGTTGGACGGAGATGGCGACGACCTTGGAGGAGTGGTGTTGATCGTGACTCTACCACTGCGGGTAATGATACTACAACCAGTTCCGTTAGGTCCTAGTTGTTGGTTGGGGGATATGACGTTGACTTGTGGAACATGCTCAGAAATGCAGTTAATGGTGTACTCAAAGGGAACGCTTGCATAGTTAGCATTACTCGACCCACTGTTCTGGTTTGGCCTGTTACGATTGTTGTCATTATTGTTATGACCATTAGAGTTGTTGCCATTGTGACCATTGTTGTGGTTGTAACCATTGTTGTTGTGGCCGCCGTTGTGATTGTTGTTATATGGCTGGTTGTGGTTTAGGAGAGGATCTCGGTAGGCCACATGAGATTCGTTGGAGGTATGCTGTTGTGTTCCTCCCTGATTTTGGTCCAGTATATCTTGTATGACGTTCTTAAGACGGATGCAATTATTGGTTGTGTGCCCCCTTCCTCGATGATACTCACAATAGTCTGTGTCCTTCCAATAGGGAGGTTTGACTATAGGCTCATAGTCACTTGTTGGCGGTAGAGAAATTTCATTGTTAGCCAACAACTTGCTGAGAGCAGACTCTTGAGATTCTCCTAACGGCGTGAATTTTCTCCTTGGGTTCAAATTGAACCAAGGTCTAGATTCCCGAGGGGGTGGCTTGTTGAGTGCACCGTTATTTGCTTCTTCCTTAAGAGTGAATATGGGTTGTTGTTTAGGGGCTGCCGCCTTGGCATCCACTACTCCATCGTTGACCACATTCTTGTTCTTGGTCCAAAACTTTGACTTGTCAGTTGTGTAATTGGAAGGAGGCGTGTCCTTGTAGAGCTTGAGAGTTCCTTTAGCGATCATAGCTTTCTCAATGAATAGCCCCATTTCGATGACTTTGGTGAATGAGGTAGGGCATTGTATCTGAATTTGATAGCTAAGATCGGGATTCAAATTGTGGACAAACATTTCCAATAGTTGTTTCTCAGGCATGTCGTAAGAACACTTGCTAGCTAGCTGTCGCCATCGTTGTAAGAAGGTGGCAAAAGACTCTCCACCTTTTTGTTTGGTGTTGCATAGGTCGAGCATAGATACTTCGTGTTCTATGTTGTAAGAGAAGTGCGTTATGAATTTATTGACAAGTTCATCAAAAGTTTTGATTCCAGGTGGAAGACGCGAGAACCACTCCATAGCCTGACCCCCTAAAGATCTTGGGAATAGTCTCATTAAGTAGGTCTCGTTGTGAGCTACTTCTAAACATGCTGCAGTGAATTCCCTGATATGATCTCTAGGATCCCCCTTCCCTTTGTATTTGTCAAATTTCGGGATTCCGAACTGAAAGGGGAAAGGTTTCATGACCACACTTCTGTCAAAGGGGTATGGTGCTATATCTTCCAAGGAGTAGTTCTTGGAACTGGTGCCGATCTTAAGGTTGGAGATTTCTCGCTGGAGACTCTCAATTTGTTGTCTCACATCCGCTATAGGAGCATTTTGATCTATGTGTTGTTTTCCGCTTGCATTAGCCTGGGGGACCGTGTCATTTGTGCCTCTCTCATGTGCCTTTGGGACTGTGTCATTTGTGTCCCTCTCATGTTCATTGTCTGCATTTTCCATGATGGAGCTAATGTCAAAGTCTGCGGGGAGTTTGAGTCCGAGACTAGCAAGATGATGGAAATATTTGGTGGGATCCTCAAGGAGTACTCGCTCCACTAGGTGTTGGAATTTGCTATCTTGCATGTGTGCCACTAATTCTTCACGAGAAAATTCTTCATCATCATCGCGTGGTGGGGTGATGTGATCGGAAGGGTCGGCCATTTGAGTTAGCTTGTTGTACTGGGATCGAGTAAGAACCATGCAAGGTGGGGTGGGACGAAATGGACAAGGATTAGAAATTTTGGCAAGGTGCCGACTAAGACTGTAATGAATGGGATATCTAGGACAAGACTTGGACAAAGGGTTCTCTCGCTCAATGACTTCAGGTAAGACGGTTGACACAAGACTCCAGCCACTAGCAAGGGTAGTCGATACCAGTCTCACTGTGTAGGGCTGAGTCGTTCAACAAGACTACTAGCAAAAGGTACTGTGACCTACTAGGCTTACGTGAACTCACTAAAGAAGGATCTATGTCGACTCGGTATGGGACAGAATGACGATGGGGTAAGAGTGACCAGGACAGAAGGCGACGGGGACGACCGTCGAAAGAGAGATAAACGGGTGAAATGGATGAAAGTTGTCTGCAAGGTTGATTCTGACCTCGGAAAATGGAACTAGGCTGAAATGGGTACTCCGAACAGCTGACGAAAATTTCTCAAAAATAGGGCAGATGCTCACTGTCACACATGCGCAGAAACAGATGCGCAGCAAGAATAGGCAAATGCGCAGTAAGTCGTTGTATAAGCGCCGCTCTGGTGAGGTATGTATGCGCGGTAACAGTATGCAAATGCGCAGCAGAAAAGTATATGCGCAGCAGGTCGGCGTATATGCGTAGCAAGTCGCTGTATATGCGCCGCAGAAATAGATATATGCGCAGTTCTGGTATTTTTGGGCAAATTTTTGGGATTTTTCTCTGTTTTTGGGTATTTTTTTGGCTGGAATAAGTCTTCCTGATATGATTTTATGAATTAATTTAGCAAGAAAACACAGCAAGCACAAAGAATGTTTTGTAGTTTTTCATTGTTTTTGTAGTTTTTTGACTCTATTTTGGACAAAAGCAAGTACAAAATCCTAGGTGAGAAATGGATTATAAGGGATTTGGGCCACTAAAACAAGAGGTTTGTAATTCGGGCAACCGTTCAAGTGGTTACACGTGCGGCGACGCTACTCTCCGTTATGGAGTCTCCCAGCCTCACAGGGTTGCGCCTGAGAGGGTTTTGGGGGAGGTTGGCCGTCGGTGTAACATAACAGCACTCGTTGCAGGAGGTTTTCACCTCAATCACAATTTATTTTAAGTGGCTCGGTAGGGCTTGGCGTTAGCCTGTTACCACTCAGGGTCGTTCCCGCTTGGACAAGCGTGCATCCAAGGGCAGGCCCCTCCTAAAGGTTAAACAAGTAGAATGACAAGTCTGGCACTCTGATCACCTAGAAGAGGGGAGAGCATAAGCCTATTGTCATTCGCAAACACAGAATACACTGATTTAATCCACCCTAGTTAAAAAGATAAAAACTAAATGGGCTAAGCTAGTCAAACAAAACTTTGAAGTGATTTTGACAATATTGCAGTGGTTCAATTTTAAGTCCCAGAAAGCAGTTGTGAGTTCAATTTTAAATCCACGTTGCGCAAGATTGTTAACGTTGAAATTCAGGTCTCACGATATAGCAATGGTTCATTTTAACTCCAGAATGTAGTTGTGAGTTCAATTTTAAGTCCACGTTGCACGAGATTGTTAACTTTGAAATTCAGGTCTCACGATATAGCAATGGTTCATTTTAACTCCAGAATGCAGTTGTGAGTTCAATTTTAAGTCCACGTTGCACGAGATTGTTAACTTTGAAATTCAGGTCTCACGATATAGCAATGGTTCATTTTAACTCCAGAATGCAGTTGTGAGTTCAATTTTAAGTCTTAGATAGCAATAACTTGGAATTTGTTTGCAATGCAAGCATGAAATAAACCAGTTACTTCCTCCCTAATTAAGACTAGATGAAGATTTGTAATGAACAGCCATTTTACTCTTTCCCAGAAAATGAAAGGTGAGCTAGTTAGATGCAACTACATGTAACTGAACCCGAGCCTAACCTGCAAAACCGCTCCAGCAAACACCTGCAAAAGGGTTAGCGTTAGCAAAATACCCTAGAAAAGTACCAAAACCTGAGCCAGTTACAAATGCGCAGCTTCAGTGATCAGATGCGCAGAAGTAATCAACAGAAGCGCAACATTAACGAATGCGCCGTAAAAATGAACATATGCGCCGTTAAAATGAACATATGCGCAGTTTTAACGTATGAGCAGCAACAGTCGTCAGAAGCGCCGTAACAGACAACAGATGCGCCGTTTTAACGTATGCGCAGCAATATTATATGAAAGCGCAGCAAAAATCAACAAATGCGCAGTTTCAACAAAAGCGCAGCAACAGTCTATAAAAGCGCCGTTACAGTCAACAAATGCGCAGTTTTACAAAAGCGCTGTAACAGTCTTCAAAAGCGTCGTAAAAATGAACAGATGCGCCGAAAGAACCTGTGCATGACTCTGCGGGGTCTGTACGGAACCTGCCTTCAAAAAAGCTCAAAAACGGTAAAATAAAGGGGCAACGGCCCCACGGTGGGCGCCAAAAATGTGAGGGTAAAATAGTGCATCAATCAAATGAATAACAGATGACCCAAACATCAACAGAATGTAGAAACAAAGAAGATTCAAATGAACAAAGCAATGAACAAGCACAGCAAACCTCTTCCATTTCGAAACTTCTGTTGTTCACCTATCACGAATCGTCCTTTCGCAGATGAGATGAGCCCTCAGAGAGTGCAATCTTTTAAAAGCTGTTGGAGGAAGTCGATGGTGAACGGCTATAGTGTGATATGCAATGAAGGTGAGCTCCAATGCAACAATGGTGATCTCAAGCTTGTGGATGACAAATGGGTGCCAAAGGCGCGCTGGTGATATTTCTGCAGAGTAACGATGTCAAAAGCCTGGATGATTAGAATGAAGGGATGAAGCTTCATTTATAGACTCGGAGGAATAGGAATCAACGGTTGAGAGAAGATATGAAGATCAACGGTTGAGGATGGTTGAGGAATGTGCAACCAGTGGAAATGTGACAAGTGTCCCAGCTCCATCATGAAAGGTGGGATGTGACAAAACTGATTGGAGAGTTAACTCCATTGACTGGTCTGTTAACAGAATTGATTGATCAGTTAGAAGAGTGGATTGTGGAACTGACTGGATTGATTGAGGATTTGACTCAACTGACAGGTTAGTTAACAGATTTGATTGATTGGTTAACTGACCTCTGATTGGAGAAGAAATAGGCCATGTGGGTGAGGGAAAATAAGATAATTAAATATTAAATATATTTAATTACATGTGCAACCTGATGAGGTGGACAAGGTGAGGTGGAAAGGTGACATGGAATTTTGAATTTAGAACTTTAGGATAGAGGAAATAGGATTAATTAAATAATTTATGATTATTTAATTGTGAAGGACAAATGGAAGGATTTTAATTAAATAAATTGAATTTATTTAATTATGGAACAGTGAATCGATTAAATAAATTTAGAATATTTATTTAATTAATAGAAGAAGGGAATAAATATTTAGAATATTTATTTAGGATGATTTGTGTCATTTTTAGGCGTATACAAGTGGAAATGCTGAGGAACAAGTTCAAGAATCAGAATCTCAAGAAAATCCCAAAACTTCCAGGTATGTAAGGTTGAATCATTCTAAATATCAGATCATAGGAGATAGAAATAAAGGTGTTCAAACTAGAAGAAAAATTGCTGAAGAACAAGTGGAGTATTGTTTAATTTCAAAGATTGAACCAAAATTAGTGAATGAAGCATGTAATGATGAAAATTGGGTAAAAGCAATGGAAGAAGAATTAATGCAAATTGAAAAGAATCACACTTGGGATCTTGTTCCTAGACTTGAAGACAAAAATGTAATTGGAACTAAATGGGTCTTCCAGAATAAATTGAATGAAAATGGTGAAGTTGTAAAAAACAAAGCAAGATTGGTGTGCAAAGGATATTCTTAGGTAGAGGGAATTGATTTTGAAGAAAATTTTGCTCCGGTGGGAAGAATCGAAGCAGTCAGATTATTTCTTGCCTTTGCTGCTTGCAAAGATTTCAAAGTTTACCAGATGGATGTCAAGTTAGCATTCCTAAATGGAGAATTGGAAGAAGTTTACATCAAAACAATCGGAAGGATTCCAGTTGTCTGATCAAGGAGATATGTTCTACAGATTGAAAAATGTATTGTATGGACTTAAGCAAGCCCCAAGAGCTTAGTATGCAAGATTAGATAAGTATCTGCTAAAGTTAGGCTTTAGCAAAGGCACTGCTGACAGTAATCTTTATTTCAAAATTGATCATGAACACATCCTGATTGTTGAGGTATTTGTTGATGATATCATCTTTGGTAGAAATGAGAGCATGTGCAAAAAATTTTCTGATCAGATGCAAAGTGAATTTGAGATGTCCATGCTTGGTGAAATGAATTTCTTCTTAGGTCTGCAAATCATTCAGTCAAAAAAAGACATCTTCATATCTTAGTCTAAGTATGTGAAAGAGTTGTTGAAAAAGTTTGGAATGGAAGATTCAAAACCACTAAGTACTCCTATGATAACCAGATGCAAGTTGAGTAAAGATGATGATTCCCCTAGGGTAGATTAGAAAAGGTATAGATCAATGATTGGAGGATTGGTTTATTTGACTCATACCAGACCTGATATTATGAATGCAGTTGGCCTTGTTGCTAGATTTCAAGATGATCCTAGAGAATCTCATGTTGTAGCAGTCAAAAGAATTTTCATATATCTGAAGGGAACATTTGATTATGGCTTATGGTATCCTAAGGGTGATGATTTCACTCTTCATGCATATACAGATGCTGATTGGGCAGGAGATGTGGATGATAGGAAAAGTACTAGTGGTGGTGCATTTTTCTTGGGTAAGAGATTGGTTTCTTGGTTGAGCAAAAAGCAGGAGGCAATATCTTTGTCTACTACAGAGGTAGAGTATATAGTAGCAGCAAGTAATTGTACTCAAGTTTTGTGGATGAAACAAATGTTGAAAGATATCAGAGTTATGTTTGAAGAGCCTGTTACAATCTTCTGTGATAATTCAAGTGTAATAAACATCTCAAAGAATCTGGTGTTGCATTCAAAGACAAAGCACATATCCATCAAGTTTCACTTTTTGAGAGAGAAGGTGAATGAGAATGAAGTCAGATTGGAGTTTGTTTCATCAAAAGATTAGATTGCAAATATCTTTACTAAGCCTCTACCTAAGGACACCTTTGAGTATCTCAGAGGGAAGCTAGGGGTGATTATCCCTCCTGTTCAGAACTAAGATGCACTAATGTGCATCAGTTCGGTGGAACTCACAGTCATATCTAGTGATCTGGATTAGTGTTAAGGGGATGCTACTCAGGGGGAGTAGTCAGTATGTTCTGAGTTCAGTTTGGTCTGTCTAAGAAACAAAAAGGGTGAGAGATGATTGTAAATATGTGCCCTTTTCCATTGATGTCAAAGGGGGAGAGAAGTCATGTGAAAAACTTAGATGGAAGTGAGTAGTTGCTGGTGAAAGGGGGAGCAATGAAGAAAGTGATTGCAGATGTGATAAGAGAAAGGGGGAGAAGTTCTTGTCTTGATGGTTGAAACAATTTTTCACATCATATGTTGCCATCAATGACAAAGGGGGAGATTGTTACAAATATGTGCCTAATCAGTGTTGTCATTGATGTCAACATATCCTTGTTGTCATTAGTGTCAACTGTATCTTATTCTATTGCTTGTTTAGAAGACTTGTATGTTGAGGATATTGAGAAAATTAGCCTCTCTGGAAGAAACAAGTGAGTTACATATCTCTCTGTCAGAGATAGTGAAGACAGTGCAGTTCAGTAAAGTAGATTGCTCCGCATTCCCAGTAAGATGAAGATCAAAGTTTACGGATCAAAGGGTTTGTAGAGGATTGTTTGATGTTGCTCCAGTCAAGATTTGAGAGGTCCACATGGAGAATTGGCAAAGTTAAGGCCATCTAAGTAGAACTGGGTTTTGTAGTTGTTTAGAGGTGACAGAGTGACATAAATTTGGTCCGGATTGATCCGCATTGGAATATTATGATCTGCGGATCTAGAGATGCATTTGGGATGTCGGTGTGTATCCACAACTCATCTGGTTCATGGTTTGGAGGTCCATAAGCAATCATTCTAGTGTGACAATCATAACAGTTGGTGTTCTTGAGTTCTCAGATGAAGGTGCAAGTGTTTTTGGTAATCTGAGGTGGTGCAGTTGTTCTTGTTGATTTCATTGTGCTTGTGGTGGTCTCTGAATCAGGTGCTTATTGTGTTGGTGGTCTGCATTGAGAATTGAGCTCGTGGATGAAGATTTCTCCTTGGGTGTTGCTGTTCTTTTGAGTCTTGGCTGACCGGATACTTTGTGCATGTTGCGAATGATCTAAGAGAGGTTCTATGAAGCGTGGCATGTTGTTCGAGGAAGATTTGGGTCCCAGCTATGTTTGGCTGATACTATAGTGATTCACATTAAGTCAGATGTTTGTAGTGCCGACCTTGATGTTTATTCCAAGGTTGATGAAGCATATAAATACATGTGGTTGAGTTGTGGAAAGTTGTCCTTGTGTGAAAATGACAAGATCCTAAGAAAGGAAGAAAGGCAGAGTAGAGAAGAGGAAGAGCAGAAGAGAAAGAGCAGTAAAGGATGAGGAGATAGCGAAGAAGTGTTTGGGGGTAGAGAAGAGGTATAGTGTGCTTCAATGGAATTAAACTTTGCATGAAGAAGATGTTGTTTCTCAGGTCAATCATTTTGTGTTAACATTGTAAATGTTCTTGTAGGCAGTGAGCCTCTTCTGAGTAGTGAGCTCTGGGCAGTGCACCTGAAGGCAAGTGCCTTCCCATTTTATATTCTTTTAATAGAGAATAAATCTTGTGGGTTAACCCCCACCATGGTTTTTCCCTTAACCGAGTTTCCACGTAAAAATCTTGGTGTTATGTGTGTTGATTATATTTTTGCTCATGTGTTGTTGATTCATGCTTTCATGGTTATATCATTAATCTGTTAATAAGTGGCAAAGAAGATTAAATGTAGCAAAATATAAAAGTTTTGTGACAACTGCTCACCCCCCTCTCAGTTGTCTGCCCTAATTTCAATAATGACCACACAGAGAAAACCAAAACATGAAAACCCTAGCTTTCATTGAAACAAAGAACACAAAAATTTAACAGAAACGTTAAGCAATACAGAAAACAAAGGAAAAGTGTAAAACACAGAAGAAAGGAAGAGACACTGACATACCTATTTTTGTGTGAAAACAAACTCAAGTCAAAGTTTTGCACAAATATTCAAATGAGATGATCTCAGGAAACAAGGCATGACGGGAGCAAGGGAAAACAATGCTTAGCAACAAGAAAGTGCAAACATACTTAATTATCTAACATATAACACAATAGATGGTGAGCGCTCTGCTAGGGTTTGTAAGTTTTCTAGGGTTTTTAGGGTTTTGATTATTTTCTTTCCATGTGCTGGTTGGTGATGGAGGGTGTTGCAGCTGGCAGTACCTCTAGTCCCCTGCCTATTTCAAACTCTATCAGGCCTACAAACTGGAAAAAAGCTCTAACGGGATGGATGAACTCTCTTCATAATGGACAGACAATGGTTTGTCACTAGGAGGAGATGGCTGGAGGGTCTTCCCTTGTGGTTCTTGACAATCTGGTGGATAGGATTGTTGCTTCTATGGATCTTGCTCTGGTTGGAAAGTTCTTCTCTCTCTGACCCAACATTGAGATGGTTTGCAAATGGGTCTCTAATCGTTGGCGTGTTAAAGGCAGTGGACCATGGCTTTATGGTACCCATTCACTTTCATTGGGCTGTTGGAGACCAGGGTTTGACCCTAGTGCCGACCTTAATAAAACTGCCCCGGTATCATCTGCCTGGTTTTCCTTTAGAATATTGGGATGAAACTATTTTTAGTTCCATTGCTAATACTTTTGGTCATTTTGTTACCCTTGATAATTACAATCGCACTAAATCTCGCTTTGTTTATGCAAGATTCTGTGTAAATGTGGAAATCAATAAGACTTTGCCCATGTTCATTGACATTAGCTCTAAATATGGAGTCTGGAGGCAGTCCATCACATATGAGAATTCCATGACTTACTGTCAGAAATCTAAGAAGAAAGGACATCTCATTTCACATTGTAAGTTCAAGAACGCCGAGGAAAATACTAATAAGGAATCTGATGTGGATAACATGATTAAGGGGGATGCCAGTGCTAATGAATCTACTCAATCTAGTAAGGAGAATGCACAGGAAGAAACTGCTTTTGATGCTTCACAAGTTTCCAAGCTGGTTAGGGATGTTGAGGAACAGAACCTTCATCTTCATGAGGTTTCACAACCAAACTTGTAAGATGGCAAGATTCTGAATCAAGTTAAGGAAACCCAATTTGAGAATAAGGAAGATACCATTGCTAATGAATCTACTCATTCTGGTAAGGAGAATGCACAGGAAGAAACTGCGTTTGATGCTTCATAGGTTTCCAAGACGGTTAGGGATTTGGAGGAACAGATCCTCCATCTTCATGAGGTTTCACAACCAAGCTTGGAAGATGGAGAGATTCTGAATCAAGTTAAGGAAACCTAGTTAGAGATTGGTAATTTTGAAGAGGTTCAAGTTGTAGTTGACAAAGTGAAGGAGACCCAGATGGGATGTTTCAAAGAGAAGGAGAATCTAGATAAATGTTCCTCTCTTTGCAACCCAGTGACTCAAGTTCATGTGCACCAGTCTACTAAGATTGACTGTATTCAAGGAGCTAGAGTGCAGTCAAACAATATGCATTCTGCAGCTCAAGAAATGTCTTTCTCTTCCCCATGGAAACTTGTTTCAGGTTCTCTCAAAGGAGGGTTATTTCCTCCTTCTCCAAGACAACAACCTAGTCTACTTCTTGTTTCTCCTGGAGTAGCTAGTGAAGCACTAAGTGACCATGAGGAGTGGACATCTCAGAAGAAAAAAGTTCATAAATCAAAAAAGACTGCTGATATGGGTTTTGATCCTGTGAAAGGTAGACCTACATTGAGAGAAACTAGACAAAGAGAAGCAGCTAGGGAGATTTCTAGTGGTAAGCAAAAGACACTGGAAATATCCAAAAAGATATTTAAATGAAAATACTCTCGTCGAATATGAGGGGCCTTAATAACCCCTCAAAATAATTTGAGGTCAAAAACTATATTTTTGACCACAAGGTGGATATTCTCTTACTTCAGGAAGTTAAAATGCCTGAAGAGAATTTTAAATTGATTGCTGATAAGATCTGGCCTAATGCTTCCTTCTGCATAAGCCCTGCTGTTGGTGCCTCTGGGGGAATAGTGACTATGTGGAATGCTTCCAGAATTTGAGGTAGACTTTTTTTTTGAACAAACACTGTTTGGTGATTGATTTTTCTTTGGCTTCCTTTAGATGGAGTCTGGTTAATGTTTATGCCCCTAACACTAGGGTGCTAAGGAAGAATCTTTGGGAGGACTTGGCTAATCAACTTGATTCTCATCCTGGTTCTTACTGGATGTTGGCAGGGAATTTTAATACCCCTCTATATCCTTCTGAAAAGTTTGGGGGAGTTTTGGACTACTCTGATAGTATGTTGGACTTTGCTGATTTTATAAATTCCTTTGGGTTTTTTGACATTGAATTGATGAATCCAAATTTTACCTGGACCAATAGGAGGAAAGGGGACCAAATGATTCACGTTAAGTTGGACAGATTTCTTATTTCCAATAATTGGCCAAATATTGTCTCCCTTAAACTGGTTGCTTTGCCTAGGACTGTTTCTGATCATAATCCCATTATTCTGGACTGGGATAATCAGAAGAGGAAAGGCCATTTTCCTTTTAGATTTGAGGCTATGTGGATTAAACATCATGATTTTAGAAGTCTTCTTTCTAATTGGTGGAAACTTCCAGTTTTGGGTACTCCAATGTTTAGACTCTTTAAAAGGTTGATGCGTGTTAAGAGAGAAGTTTATGGTTGGAATAAATATAGTTTTGGTAATGTCTTTTCCCAGAAAAAGATCTTGTCTGAGAAGATGATAGATATTCAATATAAGATTGCTCAAGGAGATACTTCTGATACTTCTATGCAATTAGAGAATGATCTTATTAGAGATTGGAATAATTTAATGAACAAAGAAGAGTTATTCTGGAAACAAAAATCTAGAGTGCAATGGCTTAAGGAAGGTGATCGTAATACAACTTTCTTTCATATTTCTGCTCTAAAGCATAGAAAATCTAACTCTATTTCCAAAGTGAGATTGGAGGCTGGTAGAGTGATTACTGAGGATGAGGAGATTAGAGATCATGCTGTCAGCTTCTTTCATAACCTGCTGTTTGAACAAGGTATGAGTGCTGACAATTCTTATATTGTCAATCAACTTCTGAATAACATTCCTTCACTGATCTCTGAAGAAGACAATGCTGATATTTTAAAGTCTATATTTGAGGAGGAGGTTCATGCTGTGGTCTTTTCTATGGGCCCTTTCAAAGCTCCGGGCCCAGATGGCTTTCCCCCTTTTTTCTTCCAAGAATTCTGGGACATAGTGGGATATGATGTCACTGCTGTTGTCAAAGATTTTTTCAAAACTGGGAAATTATTGAAACAATTGAATAATAACTTCATTGCCCTTGTTCCTAAGAAGCCTAATCCAGAGATGCTTTCTAACTTCAGACCTATTAGCCTATGTAACACAATCTATAAAATTTGCACAAAGCTTTTGGTGGTTAGATTGCAACCCCTTCTTGACAAAATTATCTCTCCCTCACAGAAGGGATTTGCTCCAGGGAGACAGATCTTAGATGCTGTTATTACTACTCATGAAACTATTCATTCTATGGATAAGAGTCACATCATAGGTATGGTTCTCAAACTTGATATTTCTAAAGCTTATGATCGGGTCTCATGGCAATTTTTGTTTAAAATCATTCAGAAGCTTGGGTTTAATGATAAGGTGTCCCTTCTTATCAAGGAAGTTGTTACTACTGCTAAATACTCTGTCCTTGGTTAATGGGGTTCCTAGGGGTTTCTTTTCTCCTACGAGGGGAATAAGACAGGGAGATCCCCTGTCCCCCTACCTTTTTATTATGCTTGCTGAAGCTCTTGGTATATCGGTCCTCAACAAGATCACCTCAAAAGAATTAATTGGGATTAAACCAGCTTCTTCTCTCTATTCGATGCCCATTCAACAATTTGTGGATGATACCATTCTTTTTGGCATCTCCTCTATTTTAGAAGCTTCAAGATGGGAATCTTTACTCAATGATTATGCCATGGCTTCTGGTCAGCATATTAATTTTCAAAAAAACAATGTCTTCTTTTTTAATACTCCTGGGGATCTTCAAAGAAAAATTATTAATATCCTTGGATGTGTGGCTACTGACCTTCCCTCTGTATACCTTGGTCTCCCTTTAACTACTAAGGAAGTTACTTCTACTTTTTGGCATAACATCATTGAAAGAACTCAAAATAAATTGTTGGGTTGGAAAGGCAAACTTTTAAGCAATGCTGGTAAATTGCAGCTTCTAAGGGCTTCTTTGCAGGGTATACCTACTTACTTTTTATCTTTATTCAAAATGCCTAGATATCTAGCTGATAAACTAGAGCAAATCCAGAGAACTTTCCTGTGGATTGGTACAAAGGAGAAAAAATGAATTTCTCTGGTTAAATGGGACAAAGTTTGTCTTCCTAAGTCTCATGGTGGGCTCAACATCAGAACCATCCAAAAAATGAATAAGGCTTTTTTGTCTAAGATTATTTGGAACTTCATAAACAGGGATATTGAATGGGGAGGTATTATAAAGGCTAAGTACTTACATGACTCTGATAAATATTCTTTTCTCAATCAGGAGGGTCTTCCTCAAGGATCTATTATCTGGAACAAAATGATTAAATCCAGAAGTCTTGTTAATAAGGGAATGAAATGGAAGCTTGGTGATGGATCTCTCATCAATTTTTGGGAAGATCCTTGGTTGGGGGATGGACCTCTCTCTAATTAGATGGGAAATGAAGCTATTGTTGCTCTTGCTAAACATTTTTTTGGCACTAAAGTTGGCCATTATATTTATCAAGACCATGGTGTTAGAAAATGGAAAAATCTGTTGGAATGCTGTACTA
This sequence comes from Cunninghamia lanceolata, assembly GCA_027924645.1. Taxonomy (NCBI): domain Eukaryota; kingdom Viridiplantae; phylum Streptophyta; class Pinopsida; order Cupressales; family Cupressaceae; genus Cunninghamia; species Cunninghamia lanceolata. The sequence continues at coordinate 1,982,828 of BSBN01000684.1, forward strand.
ATTATCCCAATCTTAATCATCGGGCTAATGTCATTCAACAAATGCTTCTTAATACCCGGATTCCTCTGTTTCCTAGAAATGATCAACTTTTTTGGTCTGCTGACAAAAAAGGGTTTTTCTCAGTTAATTCAGCTTACCATTTGCTGTTTGAGAAGGATCTTATGGATGACATTTGGAGGAAAGTCTGGAATCACAAACTCCTTCCTAAGTTTAACTTTTTCTGGTGGACAACCATTCATAATAAGATATTGACTCAGGACAATCTTCAGCGAAGGGGTCTTCAACTGGGTAATAGATGTGTCATGTGCCTGAAAGAGGAAGAATCTGTCCCTCATCTTGTTTTGTACTGTGAATTTGTGACTGATATTTGGAGCAAAATCTTTTTGAATTTTGGCTTACAATGGGTTTGCAATAAGGAAATAAGAGAACTCATTGTTAAGTGGATCCCTCCTCTTTCCCATCCTTGGTTAGTGAAACTCTGGAATCAAACTATTCCTTTTATTGCTTGGTTCCTTTGGAAAGAAAGAAATAATAGAATTTTTAGAGAAACTACTAGGAATCCTTCACAAGTTTTCTGTTCTTTATCTAAGGCCCTCCTGGAAAATGTTTCTAATTCCAACATCAAAACTACAGATAAACCTCTTACCCATCATGAGGTCCTTGTGACTTCAAACTGGGGGATTATGAATCAAATTCCTGCATTTGATGATTCCAAACGCCTTAAAAGGTTAAATACCATTTGGACTCCCCCAGATCCAGGATGATTTAAACTAAATTTTGATGGTGCTGCTAAGTCTAATGGCAAGGCAAGTGGAGGAGGAGTTATAAGGAATGATAGAGGAGATTTAATTTCTTCTTATTCTAGAGGAATTGGGAACCATACCAATAACTTTTCTGAAGCCTCAACTCTTTTATGGGGTCTCAAGTTGGCTATATCTCTAGGTATTCGCCAACTTCATGTTCAGGGTGACTCTAAAATTATTATTGATGCGGTCACCAAAACTTCAGAGTGTGGATGGAAACTTAGAGACATTATGTCTGATATTCAAACTCTTATATAGGCCATTCCTGTCATTTACTTCTCTCATATTTATAGAGAAGGGAACACTGTTGCTGACGTCCTGGCAAATTTAGGTCAGCAGTTTCAAAACTGGTGTTGTTGGCACCATTTTCATAATATCCCGCACCACATTGGGGATATTATTCAAAAAGAGCAAATTACCATATGATGATGATACATCACTTCACTTGGCTTACCTACATGGCTTGTCTTTTAACTCAACTCATGCTGATTAGACACTTTGCTGGTGATTGGAGTGAGATCAGATATCTAAGCACATGTGTGAAGGACGGGCAGTTAATGAGGAATTTTTGCATAAAAAAATTGGGCTCTCGATGTAATGATTGCCCTACTTCTACTCGTATTTACATTATTGCCTTTTTCATTATTATTCATTGCTCTGTGATCGAAGTCTCTTGAATTCCTCACAATATTGTTGCAAACCTTTGGGTTGGAGATTTTCAAACCTCTGCTACTTCCTTCTCTGAGCTCTTTGGGGTTTGCTGGTTTTTCATTATGGGAGGGGACAGGATCAGAACTGAACCTAATAACTGTGGGGAATTTAAAGATAATGCCTTGGTCTAGCATTATTGTAAAGAAGGCGGTATCACTCTATTCCTTGAATGTTTGAATGGACATGATGAAAATTTGTCCATTCAATTTGCTCAGTCATGGGAAAATTAGAAGGTTCAAATTGGGAATATCAGTTTTGAGGTTTTAGAGACTGAAATTGCTATGGCTACGGGTTTATCTGCTAAGGGTACGGAGTTGCAAAAGAAGTCTAGGGTTTTAGATGTCTAGAACTAGAAACTGTTCCTTGGTGAAGGTGAGGAGTTGGTGTCCTATCAGGGAGGATTTGAGAGAGCTAGACTTCCTGAACCATGCGCAGATATGTGCTAGATGGTAATGAAGTACTTCACTCTGGAGGGTCATTTTGCCAGGTTCTATTACTATCACCTTCCTTTGTTAAACCACTTCAGAAGGAATGCTACTATTAGTTTCCCTTTCTTTATGATTTCTTCTCTTGAGTTCTCTATTCAACATGTTAAGAAGATTTTGCTTAAAAAGCTTGATGAAAAGCCTATTCCCCTCCATCAAGGGCTTATCCATAGGTTATACCAGTTTCACTTGGCTCTGTCCCCTCCTTCTATTCATCCCTCTGGTCTCAAACCTCTTGCTAATACCCCTACTGCCTCTGTGAAAACTGGTCTCACTACTCCTAAGCTATTTCTTGAAGGTGCTCCTTCCTCTGGTACTCCTAAATCTTCTACTGTTAAAAATGTGCAGACCCCTCCTACTAAATCCAAATTGAAATCTAAAAAATGTCTCTATGATTCTAATGTGGAAGCTAACCTTTTCAAAGAGAACATTGGGGATTCTGGGCCTCAGAATGAACAGGAACTGGTCAGGGAGGGACCCTCAAAAAATTTGAAAAAAGTCAAACTGGAGGGTAAATTTGCTGTTGTTAGGTGGTCTCATCATATTGCTGGCAAACCGGCTCCTAAGTTGAAGTTGATTGATTACTCTGAAAGCAATTCTGAAGCCTCTACTCAAGAGGGGGAGGGTAAGTCCAAGAGTGATGATGTTCAGGAAGTTGTTGTAGAAGATTCGGGTGGTGTTGAGGAGATTGATGGGGAAAAAATTCCCGCGGAGACCTTAGATATTGAGGGTGATAAAGGGTTTAAAGTTTCTGCTCCCATTGGTGACTATATGGATGTAGGAGCTACTACTCACGTGGAGGCTAATGAAACTGATGATAACAATGGGAAGGATGTTCATTCTATTCCTACTGAGGTTCCTACAGATCCTAATTTTATTCAGGAAGATTCTAACAATGCTGAAGTTGGTATGGAGGAGGAAGTTAATGAGGAAGGTAATCAGTCTGATGTTTTGACTCAGTTGAAGGAGTGGGTTGATTTTCTGGAAAAGAGGGTCTTTTCTCTTGGCAGATTCATTACAATCATGCTTTGTAGGCCGACTATGGCTAATCTTTCTCTTATGCAGAAACATGAAGTTCTCACTCATGGTGTTGATGATGATAGGGCTAAAGAATTTGATAGAATGTTTGAGTTCCTTTTCAAAGGCTAGGAAGAAACCCTCTCCTAGTCTTCTTTCTTTGCTTTTTGTTAGCTAGTTTTTTACTGATAGTTTCTTTTTGCTGTACATCGGCTGTATGTAAGCTGTCTGTGGTGGTTCTGGCTCTTTTTGTCTTCTGAGCCTTTTTTGCCCTCTTTGGGTTCTGCTTTGTAAGGGTTCGGCCCCTGCTTTTGCTGCCTTATACTATCAAAAACAAATATAAAGCCAAGAAAGATTTAGAAAATCTTTCATTAAAAGACGCCATTAATGCCGAGCATGCCGATATAGGAGTGTAATTGCAGAATTTTTTTCGCAATTACATCCTATATACAAATGCAAATTTTGTTTTTGCATTGACAACTGTGATGCAAATGTAAATCTTATTCCTACATTTGCAGCCCAGTATGCAAAAATGACTAACACTTGGAAAAACTAAAAATGACAAAATTCTTAAAACAAACCTTGATTAAAAATCAATGAGATTCTTCGAGGGATCAATCCATGCTAGAGACGACCTAGAAATGTCTTGATTCACATGCTTAGAGGACGTGGGCTACGAAACAGACAAGTTTCATATGGGTTATCCCATGAATTGAGTGAGCCATACTTTGAGGATAACATGGTCCAACATTCTTAACAAATTTATAAAGTTGCTTTGTATGATTAGCATCTAGTGTTATCTTCCATTCAAAATTAGGCCTTTGGATTAAATCAATCATCCTAAGGTCGGATAAATCTGTTTATATCCTCAAGATGATGAAATCTCTTTTGTTTCTTCTTTGATATACCGGGGTGATATACAAGGAACTAAAACTAAATCCCTTTAAGCTTGTCCAAAAAAAGTAGTATATCAAGGAATAATGTCAAATTCCCCGTGGTAGCCAACTTACATGTTGGACATTGCATGGGTAAATGGAATGGAATCCTTCTATAGTCCACAATGCCTCACAACCTAGCTTATAGACGACTTGCAGCATATGGGACCACCTCATACTCCCACTGGTGTTTAAGGAGGCGCCTAACTGTGCTTCAATATGAGGCATACATACCCTACCCCCTATAGGATTTGAACTTGTGACCTCTCTTTCAAGAGGGCAAGTTTTTCACCAAACAAGCCAACTCAAGCTGTATTGAATGGGATGATTGCGGGAGGGGGACAGAGAAACACAAATACAAATAATAATAACAGAAAATATAATAGTATAAAAATAAATAACAATGAAAAGTAAAGACAAAAGTAAATCTACGAATCCATCTTTTTAAATTTGGGAAACTTAAATGAGAATTGAATGGGATGATTGCAGAAGGGGGATAGAGAAAAGATGAGGGCATGGGTGCCAGGAGAAAAGATAGCGGGTTCGTTTGCTGTGCCATTATGGAGGAATGGCGTCCCCCGCTCATCATTCATCATGCCTACAAGAACAGACAAAAGATTGACACGCTAGAAGGAAGGCAATAAGGTGGTTTTGTGCCATCAAAGAAAGAGGAATAAGAAGCTAGGTTGTGAGGGATAGATTTAGAAGGGATTGAAGGAGCAAAAGCAACAAGGAAAAAGAAGGAGATTGTAGGGCATGAGGATTTCTATAGTGACCCTATCAACAAGAAAAACCCATGAATTAGGTACCTGTCACAACAAAAGATTGGTATTATCTTAATGTATATGTTATTTCTTTCGATATAGCATATTTTCTATCCATGACACTCTTTAATCTTGTAGCAAGTTGTAGGAGTATTAGGTGAGTTTTAGATTGTAAAATAACAATCCCTCTCTCTTTCCACTCACTAGTATAGTAAATAGGAATGCAAAAGGTGGAGACCTAGACATGGCACGTGAGCTGCTTGACTACATGCCTTAAAAAAATGTTGTCTCAGGGAATGCCATGGTGGAAAGAGGTGTTCAGAATGGGTTTGTTAAAAGGCCTTAGATACTTTTAATTAAATACAAGTAGGCACCTTGCCTACTTCCGCTCAAATTGAAGTTGGGGACAAGGGATTTCTCTCAGACGTTGTAATTGCAAAGGCCATTTCACATTCCATAGCCTTCACAAATAAGTTATGCACATAATTTAATATAAGAAGAATTTATGCTCAAACTACCTCTCTTGAATGATTTCAAACTATGATATTTGCCAAGCATCTCGTCAAATACTTGTCATGCCTCTACCACAAGTGTATACATGTTGCAAATTTGTATAAGACAGTTTGTTGAACGTTTCCCACATGTATCATAGTGGTTTGGTTATGATGCAAAAGAATATTACTAGCCTTATTCTATATAACGTTTGGCGCTAATGTTCAGTGCACAATTGGATGTCATATCTTCTTGCGGTTTGGTTGCTACATTTACTTGGAATGGGGATCTTAAAAGATATGGTTGGGAGGGGCATTTGGAATTTACAAGCATTGGAGTTTGTTGTTTTGATCCAGCTATTTTGACATGACGTTGGTTGCATTTTGTCTTGGAAACATTTTGTCAAACAACTCTCTAGTATGTGAATGATTCCACTTTCTAACATTCTCAACTTAGACCTATATGGCTTCTTTACACCATTCAATTGTCATGGAATTGATTTGAGCCTAACAATTCTTTGTTAAGAGAATAAGAAAACATTTGAGTTGAGGTTAATAACTCCTACATTGTCCTTTAATCTTGCATGTTGAGTCTCTATTACATGGTGTTATTCTATGGCCATACTCTTTTATAAACTGGGGTAGTAGTACTAGCTACATGTGAAAATTATTAGTCCCTGCCTAAAGCGGGGACTAATGTTTTTTCCTCACTAAAATGCTATTAGTTGGGTATCAGAAACTGTGTTGAACAAAAAAATTGTATGTTTCTCCAATGTTTTGCTGAACAAATATTTTCCATGATTTTTTGTTGGGTTTCTGGTTTTTTTTGATTGGATGGGGCTATTTTTGCATGGGGTTTTTGTTTTTTTCCATTTGTAAAATGCAGGGAAAATACCATGGCCAATCAAAAACGATTGGGGAGAAATTTTTTTCAAGGTTTTCTAATGTTTGAGAGATGTCGACGTGTCTTGTGCTGGATTGAAGATCTGTTTGGGGGTCTTGGTCATCCACAACTGTACATGCAGGTGGAGTTTTTGTAGACCATGTGTCACGGCTAGGGTTTTTGTAGGCCATGTGTTGCAGACTTGTCACTCCCAAAATTTGGCTGTCCATTTCCGCATATTAATACAGAGCAAGGCAGCAACCGAGCTTTTGGGTTGTCCTAGAGATGTATGAGATAGGTACTAAGATGTATCAGATACGTGCAAAAACATTATACTGCATGTTGATTTCTCTGTTCTGTGTGGCATTTTAAAATTTCCTCGCGAATTGTTTACAAGAATCAAAAGAACCAAGGGTTTTGCTGGAACCTAGTTTGGCAGAGCTTTTTTTAAAAAAAAAATTTCATACTTTCTGTTGAAATGGAGCTCTGCTCGAGGTTTGCAAGAACTTCTCTGTGGCTATAAACACTGCGGTTTCATATAAATTCTATACGGTAGGGTTTTTTGCAAATATACCTAGCATTCAACACCATTGATTTGGTAGCTGATTATTGATCAATTTAACATTTTTTTTGATATTGCACAAAATTCTGAGTGGTCAGTGTCACCTTGCAAACAATAGTAATCTTGGCGTCAACATCATCAAGCTGAGACACTATTATTTCTTACATTTGAGATACAAGTTTCATGTGTCACTTTTGTTCAGCTCAAACATCACTATTTTTGTTAATTTTCACTGAATGTACTATTCTTTTCACCTTTGAATATCCTGTGTGTACTTTGTGTGCAGATATTCTTGCCAATCTTGGACGTAAGCAATTGTATCAGTAGAAGTTTAGAACTTTTTAACATTTTTCTTCGATTCTCTCAAGGAATTAAAGGGTTCCAATTTTTTAGCAAATGGGGTGATGGGTGTTTTTTGAATGCACGGATAACATGTTTAAAGGGATCTACAATGTTGTATTGGGGATATTGCTGAGGTTCTAAATAGAGCATGGCGAGCTAGGGATGATAGAGTCATAGTAAATATAACAAATTCAAATCTATAGTTCTGTTACAAGTATTGGGTCATCTGCATTATTAATACTTTTTTCGAAGAGAGTGTTTGGTTTCTTGCTAAATAGGTGACTGGTGGATCCCTAAAGAATCAAAAGAGGTGCTTACCATTGCTAAAGCTGATGGTACTCTTACCCTTAATCCATTTTGCACTTAAGAAGCTTTTGATTACAAGAGGAGGGAATCACAACTCATCCTAGCCATTGCATACTAACTAGACTTCATCTTAGTTCTTACCTATCAATTTTTTGTACAATCAAATTTGCTTCTGACATCAGATAGGGACAATTATCAGCACAAAGAAAGAAGAAATCATTTACTTTTTAGCATTGGCAACTTTTTGTAAATAGGTAAGAATGGTACTTGAGAGGGAATCCTACAAGATGCAATGTAAGTGGATGCCAAATTTCTATTTCTAATTCTGGCTATAGCTTTTCTATTTTTTCATATCCTGTTCATGAGTTTCCCATTTGTGAACATCTCCTATTTTCACAAATGTGTTTGACTTATTTGGTAAGAGTTGCATACTCAATTGAAAGTAACCATTTTATAATCAATATAAGCATAGACAACAGAGAGTACAAAGCACCCCTATCATAATGTGCAACCAATAGTAGACCATGTGAAGTTGCTGTACCTAGAAAATTGAGGTTGCTTTCAATGTTTTTTTCCTGTATTTCATTCTTTTTTCAGATCATGTCAATGAGAACCCAATTCATGAACTTCCCCTCTATCAGAAGTGGGCCTCGTCCATTTCTAAACACTAAGAAGTTTAGTCATTTATAAATGCAGACAACATACAACATTCCTAACATAATATGCAACAAGTGTTGGATGTTGTGAACTGAGTGTACTAAGAAAGCTTAGAATGCCACACATTCCTTCTCATTCTTTCTGTTTTTTTAGATTCCGTCAATGAGAATCCCATTCATGAACATCCTTCATCTTAGATGTGGGTTTGGTTCAATTTTGAGGAGTTGAACTTCTAATTGGATGTAAATAATTGTTTCATCCATGCTAACTCATGGCTTTATTCCCATGCAGATGGAACGACTCCAGATGCCTCATGGCCTGAGACATGGCAATTTTTAGCTAGGAAAAACTTTTCCTGTAACAACAAGATCAACAAGTAGTGCTCAGTGAAAACAATAATATTAGTGTGTATTCAAGAGGTTGTGAAGAGCAAGAGATCAAGCAATGATAGAAGATGAAGGAGGCGACCAATAGTTGCCGGCAATGGCAAAGGTGAAGGAAGTGGAGAGATTGCAGGATATGATGGAGGAGGTTTGCACTCTACAAAACAAGCGAAGAAAACATGCATGCTCCCCAGATGCCCCAGTTGCTTTTAATTGTTTTAACAGGCCATGGGCAAGAGGTCAGGGGTTCAAACCTCTGGACCACCAACACAGGTTCGATCTCATTTTTCAATTTCATGCTTGAGGAGGCTCTTTTTTCAGGTACACCATTTGTTTTAGGGGTTGTTGGTTGTAGAAAAGCTTGGGTTTTCATGTTGGCAGTTCTTTGAGTTTGTAGTCTATAGTGATTTTGTGTCAAATTGTTGGCTAGGTTGTGCCTTTGAATTTTTAAATTGCAGGCAATGTCTACCTTTGCTCCTGCTTAACTGTATAGTTTTTTGGTGAACTAAGCTTTTGCTACCAACTATTTTGAGTCTGTAAGATGTGGAGAAAAAGCGGGGTTGTTTTAGGTGTAGTTAGGGTTCATATTAGTAAAATATGTGAACAATTGGGCTCTTAATATGTCTACTGAGCTTGGCTTGGCATTGTTATGGCCATTTTGTGTTTGTACCTTGTGTGAAAGGGTGTAGATTTTGGGAATTTGGTCTTGATAGATGAGGCCATTCATTTGCAGCCAACATTGGGGGTTTTAGGATTAAAAACTACGTCATTTCTCCTTCTTCAATGGTGTTTTTTAATATTCTTTTGGGATCAATTGCCTAAATTGATTGACTGTTGACGTTGTAGATCACTCTACTAGACCCATCTTCAGGGAGAAGGATGTTTGTTTATATGCAAATACAAAATCATAGAATATTTGGGAATATTGATATATTTCATTTTGACAATTGTTTCAAATTGTATATAAAAGTGCCTTTAAACCATTTTTTTTACAATAATGGCTTTTGACACTAAAGTTTGTCTATTCCCATTTCTTTTTTATCATTTTGTTTTTGGTAAAGTTTACTTTTGATGAGTTGAGGTGACAATCACATTGGGTTAGTGGCCCCAACATGCATGTTGAGCTCAGCTTTGCATTGTCCTGGTGTACTTACGTTTTGTTAATTTTTAAGTTTTGGTAGATCTGACACTTTGGTTTTGGAAAGAAATTAGGTTCTTATGGTACTAAATAAGCTTTGTTCTTGTTATAGCAAATCGAATGCAACGCTGATCTTAGATCTGCACCTGCCTCCGCCTTCTCTAAAATTTAAGATAAAAATATGTTGTCAAGGTATTCGTTGTATCTGGTTTAGTCACATCTATTTGCATTCTTTATTTTATTTTTTAAAAACTGCTTAGTACAATGTTTGTAGAAAGCATATCTAGTTTATTAGAGAACATGTGGGTGGTATTTATTTAAATCATTGTGCCCTTGTTGTTTTCCTAAACAATAAATTCTTCTTTTATAGGCAAAATGTCTGTTTTGAAAGTTGCCTAGATAGCTTTCCCTGGTCTGAAATTTCAGTTTATGTATTTTAATGCTTATATGTGACCATAGCTATTTGAAGTCAACTATTTCTCCTATGGTCATGTGATCTTCCATTCCAAGTTATATATTGAACAACTTTGCAATGGCAATATGGAAAATGGATATCAGTTTCTGGCCACATTGAAAAAAAATGCCTTCCTATCCTGCACCAGGCCATGGTATCAGTGAACATGCTGCTGAGATCATAGCTTGGTTCCCGTATTTCCAACCAAATAGTCTGTTTAGGTGGAAATTTAACATACATTAAACCAAAGAGTTTCCAGAAGCTAATCTTTGTCACCCAGTACTAAATCAAAGAGGAGATGGTATCTACATGTGCAAGGTATGTTTGATCAATCTTTTATAGATTTTGCTTTTCTGTCCTTATCTTTTGGAGTAGTTTTGGATCTCTAAAGCTCCTAGCCTTTAGGTTAGTGAACATTTTTTGAAGAAATATATGAAGCTCTTGTTTCTTGGATTAGTTGGATCAGTCTCATTGTAGGGTCATTCTTTTTAATGCTGATAACATCTTACTAGTATTTTTCCAAATTACTAGTATAAGACTACAAATATCGTAGATCTTGGTTCATTGGAACTGATAACAATACATTGTACTCTTTATTAGCAATATTTCCATGCCATAGAAGTACCAAAAAGGTTGTATGTTATTTATTTTTGAGATGGAATTTATTTTCTCAGGGGATTTTGTTTGAGTTGCCTTGTGTGATAAAAACCATATTCTTTTATTAGAGTAATTATTAGTCTCACTAAAGTATAGTAAGGGTACCTATTTTGTTTTTTGTTTCCACAAGTGATTATTGATGGGCTACATAATTAGTCTCTTTTAAGCTACTTTTTATACTTTAAAGACTTCTTTCATAGCATCCTTTATGATGGGCTACATAATTAGTCTCTTTTAAGCTACTTTTTATACTTTAAAGACTTCTTTCATAGCATCCTTTAAGACATTTATCCATGTTTGCACTATGATATGTTGACCTTCTATATACTTCTAAGACCTGAACGTATAATATTAATATGGAATGTGATGATCATATTATCTAATGCATGAATTAGATATAGATATGTATAAAAGTATAAATGAGATGTTTTTATGGTTAGTCATGGAGAATGCTTGTGGTATATGCTTTTGGGAACTAATTCTATGTGTAGAATTGGACGTGTCACGATGGGATTGAGCATTTGTAGCAGGATGCAGACAAAGGAGTTAATAGAAGTATGAGTTTCAATGTTAAGAATGCAGAGACAACTGAAGACAATTATGAAGCATCATGGATAGTAATAAATTAAGGAGTGGATTTGTTTCAAATATGATTATGGACGTTGTTCATGCATTAGACTTTGAATTTGATTTGAATTCTTCTTCTTATTGTTAGTTAGAATAAGAATGTGATCTTGACTCCACGACCTAGTATCTAGGTGCGGTGAATGATCAGAGTCAGTTAAGTAATAAATAAGGTTCTCTCTCCATTTTGTATAGTAAGGGGAAGATGAGATATATAATGTAGCAGAGTCAAGTTGTTAGGAGTTCAGTTCGATTCAGTTATCATTTCCTTTTCTATGTGCAAAAACTCAAGCATGTTACATTTATGGAATACAATCTGGATATGACAGAAAATATTTCATTGTTGAACAATTGGATATGAGTTAATTCTGTGTATGGAATAAGTTAATCTTTGGTATGTGTTACAAAGATACGTAGAATCTGGATTAGATTTGGTTTTAGTTAAGGAAGACAATCTCTTCAGTTGGCCACTCAAGGTATTGATTCTCTCCCTGTTTATTTTCATTTCAGTTAATGTTGGTTTATTAGTTTTTTGTAAAACGTAATTTGAATTCAAGTTAGTATTATGTTTTGATCAAATAGATATAGTTCATGAGCAATTGCATATTAGTGTGTTTACAAATCCTCCAGAGGTTAGCAGTTAGTTATTCCATTCTTGTCAATTCATTAAGTTAATTCTATAGTTTCCCTGTTGTAATAGTTATCTACAAACCTTGCTGTAGGTACCCGTAGCAACTAAGATTTATAGCTGTTTTCACTATTTTGTAATTCTGTCAATTCCAGCAAGGTAGATTTGTTTGTTTAAAGTTAAGATAGTATGATTTAGGAACCATATGATCCCTGAAGGCATATACTTTGCAAGTACCATCATAAGCTTACGCTTCTTGGTCAATAATTTAATGTAGGAATGCATAGTGATAGAGTGGACTGTTCAGATAGGTTTTCCCCTGAATTAGTTAAGTCTACAACACATTAGTTTTCTTTTACATTTTTGGTGCCGTTGCTGGGGACGATGCTAACTTCTTAGGCTCATTTTGTTTTTACATGTTTTCATAGTTTGAATGTTTGAATGTTTTCATGTTTTCTAGTATTAGAGTTAATCAAAACACCTTTTAGGAAACACTATGTATTCTATTAACATTGTACAGGGCCGCTAAAATATAAAGCTCAATATACTATATGCGGAGGCAGAGAGATGTTCGAGGTAGATTCCTCCCATCAACTTCTCAGAACAATGAGGGTACAACTAATTTTAACAACTACACAATACGAAGTGCTGAAGGAGAGTTTCCTTTTACATCTTCATCAACACCCCCTACATCTCCATCAGCTTCCTCTACTGCCACAGATGGGACTTTCAGAACAATGCTAGAGGCATTAGAGGATCCTCCAGGATAAGCTACATTTGAACTCCCTATACCAGACCTAGCACGAGTAGCTACCTTGAAAAATATACCACCATCTGTTTTGCCTATGTTTGTATGGTTTGGTGACTGAAGATCCTAACACTTTCCTATTTGAGTTTGATGTTCTGTGTAATAGTTATGATTATACCACTGATCCTTACAGACTCAAGCTGTTCCCTGCTACCCTAAAAGATACTGCTTTGAGATGGTTTATGGGATTGGGGAAAGATGCCATCCCAGATTGGGATACCATGAAGATGAAGTTCTTGACAAAATACAAAGATTACTGTAGAGGGCATGACAGGAGGAGAGATGACATCTTTAGGATGTCACAAAAGGAGGAGGAGCCATTAGAAGACTATGTGGAAAGATTCTAATTTGCCTTGAAGAAAAACCCTCAGAATAAGTTGTCCGAAGAATCATTGAAGCTGGTCTTTTTAAGAGGGGTCAATGATGATTGCATGGATGCCCTAAATCTCATTGGAATAGGGGATATCTCCCAATTACCTTTTGAAGATATTTGTACAGCTTGCAAGAACTACTCCAGGATTTTTTCTAGAAAATCTAGAGGAGAAAGAGTAGCTATTGTAGGCAAGTCAGTTAATGGAGTTTCTCGAGTGGAAATTAGTAACCTGCTGACCAATATGAAAGAAGATATCATTAGCCATATGGCTATACAGTTGGACACCCTCGACATTAAAAAGAAATAAGAGGAGGTAGATGCAATGCTCATTGAATACTGCCCAAGTTGTAGACAAAGGAAGGCCAACTGTAAATGCAAAAGGGTAGCCAATATCCAGCAAGAGAAGATTGAAAGGCCAAAACTTCAACCATTTGAAGGCGACGATGGGAAACTACTCTTTATTGCTCAAAGAAGACCTTGGTAGCAAAGGCAAGGTATGCCCCATGATCCACTTAATTATAATTCATCTTTTCCTACTGCCAATCAAAATTTTTCTTCTTGGAATAACTAGCCCTGGCCTGCTAATCCAAATGCTTGGCAAAGCCCACCATGGTCTACTCCACAGGCAGGGTGGAACCATCAGCAACAATGGCCTCAACAGACTTTCCAAGGCCCTACCTATAACCCCCAGTGGCCTACTCAACAACAACAATGGCAACCTTAATGGAACAAGGGCCAACCATGGCAGCCAAACTCCCAATATCAGCAACCCTTGCTTCCAACTCAGCCACAGCCACAACAGCAAGCCATTATGCCTCCACCAACACCTCCAAATCAACCTCCTAGACCTTCCCAAATTCCTGCCCAACCTGCACCTAACCCTAACAACAAGTCTATTCAACAGGCTTATACTAATGAAGTGATGTAGTACCCCACCTATGGAGTTGAGGTAAGTAATGTTCACCTCAGATCAGGGAAACACCTTGTAGGTCCTTCATCTCCCCAAATCACAGAGCTGGAGGATGGTGAACCCATGGAGGAAGCCTTAGATGAATCACCCTTAGAACTTGAACCAGTTCAGGAACCTCAATCTATATCAAACCCTAAGCCTCCTTTCCCTGAGTGCTTGGTTATCCAAAAATAGCCAAAACAGCCTACCAATGACCTTATAGGACAATTGCAAGATATAAATATAAAGATACCCTTGATTCAGGCCATCAAAGATATTCCTATCTACACTAAGACAATCAAGGATCTTTGTATCAAGAAACTAGGGAGAAAAAGAGTAGACCCAAAAATAGTCCATGTCTTAGGTAACCTTGCAGACATCATGTTGGGAAATATCACCGTTCCTAAGTATACCGATCCAGGAAGTCCAATGGTCGATGTCAAGATTAATGGAGCCCTAATCAAGAATACCTTAATAGACTTGGGTGCAACAATCAATGTCATGACTAAGGACACAATGCAAATGTTGCAATTAACCAATCTTAGACCTACTCAGACTATCCTGCAATTGGCTGATAGGTCAACAATAAAACCTGAAGGTATCATTGAAGACTTAGTCATTGCATTAGATTCCTAGGAATATCCTGCTGACTTCATTGTATTACAACCTAAAGTCAATCTTGCTAGTTACCCTCTTATCCTGGGCAGACCATGGATTGCTATGACTGATGCATTTATCAGTTGCCAGTCAGGAAACATGTTTATATCTAATGGAACCATTACCAAGAAATTGGTGTTATATCAACTAGCCCAACCGTCCCATGAACTGGAGCAAACTATTTGGCCTACTCTAGAAGAAGAGGACAGTTATTCTTTGGAAACCTTGATGACCATTGAACATAGTCCTTTGTTGGATATCCAAGATAAAGATGAGTTACTGGCACACATTCTCCAAAATGACTGTGGGAGGCACCCACAACAGCAAGACTACTTGTCCTATCTGCAGGATCCACTGAGCAGTATAATACCTAGCAGCTCCACATAAGAAATTTCTCAATTGTTTCATGCCTTACTACCCCAACAGCATCTACTAGTCTTTCCTAGCCTTAATGTGTCTTCCATTCAACCAATGACTAAACCATTAGAGATACATCCTGGAAAGATGTTGACTATCAATAATGCCTTGACTAAAGAATAGGAGCAATCCCTTCAAAATGTCCTACAGTTCAATTCAACAGCTTTTGCATGGGATTATAGTGATATGAAAGGCATTGACCCAAATCTATGCATGCACAAGATCTATATTGATGCTGATTTTAGACCTATCAGGCAACAACAAAGATGTATGAATCCTGCTTTAAGGGACATAGTCAAGGCTGAACTTCAAAAACTTCTGGATGTAGGTTTTATTTACCCCATTTCAGATAGTGAATGGGTTTCACCATTGGTGATAGTTCCTAAAAAGGGTGGAAAGTGGAGAGTTTGTGTTGACTACAGAGAACTCAACACTGCCACCAGAAAAGATCACTTTCCATTGCCCTTTATTGACCAAGTCCTAGATTCTTTGGCAGGAAAGAAGTACTTCTCATTTCTTGATGGTTTTAGTAGATATAATCAGATAAAGATTGCTCTAGAAGACCAGGATAAAACCACATTTACCTATCCCTGGGGGACCTATGCATACTCTGTTTTGCCATTTGGACTATGCAATGCTCCAGCTACTTTTCAAAGAGTAGTCCTTAGTATTTTTTCTGATTTTGCTCATGATAGCATGGAGATTTATATGGATGACTTTATCATGTATGGTGAAGCATTGGATGAGGCTTTGCAGAATCTTGAAAAAGTTTTGAAAAGATGCACAAAGCACAATTTGTCTTTAAGTAATGAAAAGTGTTTTATGATGATGATTGAAGGAGTGGTGTTGGGACATTTCATTTCATCTACAGGTATCCAAGTTGACCCAAAGAAGATAGAAATAATCTCTACACTACCTATTCCACAAAAATTAAAGGATGTTAGAAGTTTCCTAGGGTATGCAGGTTATTATAGAAGGTTTATTCAAGATTTTAGCAAAATTGCTGCTCCCTTGTTTGCACTTCTATCTAAGGATATTGAATTTGCTTGGACACTGGAATGTCAACATTCTTTTGAAAAATTGAAAGAAGCCCTGACATAGGCCCTAGTCTTGCGAGGACCAAATTGGAAATTGCCCTTTCATATTCACACCGATGCATCAGACTTTTCCATTGGGGTAGTGTTAGGCCAACAAGAAGGCAACAAGGAATATGCAATTTACTACATTAGTAAAAACTTGCAAGGGGCTGAGCTAAACTACACAGTAACAGAGAAAGAAATGTTGGCAGTTGTTTATGCCATCAACAAGTTCAGACACTACATAACCAGATACAAAGTATTCATTCATACCGATCACACAGCCATCAGATATCTGATGAACAAACCAATAGTGGGTGATAGGCTGGTCAGATGGTTATTATTACTTCAAGACTTTGATATCACAATTGTTGACAAGCCCGGTAAGGCTAATGTAGTTGCTGACTTTTTATCTAGATTGCCCACTCAATCCTTAGATGGTGTGGTTGATGATTCCTTTCCTGATGAGCATCTATTTTCTCTCACTATACACACACCATGGTATGCATACATAGCAAATTACTTGGTTACAGGGCAGATTCTAGGATATTTTTCACCAAGAGAATGGAGACAACTTGTTCACAAATGCTTTCCCTACTCTTGGATCTCAGGTTTTCTCTTCTATACTGGACTAGACAACATTATGAGAAGATGCATCAGAGAATATGAAGTGTTTGATATCATGAAGGCTTGTCATGATGAACCATGTGGGGGACACTTTGCAGCAAAAAGAACAGCCTTCGAAATTTTGACAACAGGGTATTATTGGCCAACACTTCACAAGGATGCTATCAAATATACAAGAGGCTATGATAGGTGTCAAAGAATGGGCAGACCAACTAAAAGTGATGAAATGCCATTGCAACCACAAATATCATTAGCTCCTTTTGACAAGTGGTGACTGGATTTTGTTGGTCCTATTTCTCCAACCTCCAACAATAAGGAGTATATTCTGGTATGTACTGATTACCTTACAAAATGGGTTGAGGTCAAAGCATTGCAGTTTCCAAGAGATGGTAATGTAGCTAAATTCTTATATGAGGACATTTTCACCATATATGGTGTGCCAAGGGAAATAGTAACAGATCAAGGTCCTCAGTTTGCCTCTGATCTAATCACAAAGTTAGTGGAGGAGTATCAAATAAGGCATAAAAAGTCTACCCCTTATCATCCTCAAGCCAATGGATAGGTTGAGGTAACCAAAAGAGAACTAGAAAAGATCCTGACCAAAACAGTACAATTCCATAGGTGAGAGTGGGTTACTAGGTTATCGGAGGCTGTTTGGGCCTATAGAACCACCTGGAAAACCACCACAAGGTTTACCCCATATGAATTGGTTTATGAAAAAAAACACTCCTCCCAATTGAATTTGAACATAAAACACTATGGACAGCTGTTGAGCTTGGGATGGATTTGACAACAGCACAACAAGATAGGATTCAACATCTTAATGCTCTGGATGAAATAAGGCTAGAGGCACTCCACCATATTGAAGTTATCCAGAAACAAAGGGTCAAATGGCATGACAGTCATATCAAAAACAAATCATTTACGACCAGTGATTGGGCACTTTTATATGACTCCAGGTATAAAGACTTCAAGGGCAAGCTCCAATCCAAGTGGCTTGGACCATACAAAATCATGCAAGTTTTCCCAAATGGAGCAGTTCAGTTGCAAACTATAGATGAGGTCCGATTTTCACTCTTGGTCAATGGACATAGGCTAAAGTTGTATAAGAGGCCATTGTAGAAGGAAGACTTCATTGTTTGCTTAGCTACTGCATATGATGCTTCTGTCACTCTTGATAAGGATACTATGACACCAGTTGATACAACGTTAGCTGATGATCCACACAGCCTGACTAGTAATGCAGAGGTTGAGTTGGAATACTCAGTCCCTATAGCTGAGGCATAATCTCTTTTGCTTTCCAAACACATGCACACATAGCACTACATGCACACACCGCACCTTTACCATGATATTCACAACATTCAGCTGGGACCTATTTACATCCTTTAGCTGGGACCTATTTACATCTTTCAGTTGGGACCTGTTACTTCTGCACCTGCTCTGATCACTATCAAAATCTGCACTTTGGAACAATGCTGCATGTACTTGTAACACATGCAGATGTATTCCATGAAATGCATTGCCAATCCACTCAATCCGTACACTACACCTTGATTCATCACTATGCCTCCACCTCAAGCACCAAATTTCAAGCAATTCAATCAAATCAAACATGTTGACATGCCACCTCACCATTCATCCGCATGCCTGACCTTACAGTTCTGGTGAATTAATTGCATCATACACAATATCTCCTTTCAAAGAGTGCTCCCACATTTCTTTCCGAGGCATTGTCCCAAAGGTAACTTTTCATGATTGCCATTAAATTTCTTTTTATGCATTTATCATTATCCCTATTTACTTCATGCATGCGATAATATTTCAAAACATTCCAATTAATAATTGCAACTTCCTACCACTTCCTTTGTCATGTGAGTGAGGTCACTTCACGTTCCGTCAGGGGGAAGGGTTGTCATTCTTGATTTTTTGACTGGTTTTCAAATGAGTTTTCATCCCTGTGTACTATGTAAATAACTAGTGAGAGTTACCTTCCTAATATCTTTGCTTAAGTCAAATCGAGTTAACCCTGACCAATAAGAGGAAGTGCAGAGAAGATAAGAATAGGGTTTAAGTCTAACAAGGTGGAAAAGTGGAATTAGATAGAGGATTATAGATATGGGAGGTGACTTAGTAAGGAGAGAGCCATTCGCGCACAAGGAGATTCTTGAAGATGTGCTAGTTTTACCGCTCTTCACCAGAGTAGGATAGCTCGAGTACTTCTTAAAATTGATAGAGTATGACAATGATATGGCCGCATAATTTGCAGTTACATTGCAAAGTGATGAAGCAGTAGTGAAAGGGTTAATGGTTGATGCTTCTGAGGTAGATATAGCCCAAGTGACTGGACTAACACACACCGGGTTAGAATACCCAGCTCGAGATGATGCAGCCACTGCCAAAGAAGAATTCTACAAGTGAGGCGAGCATTTAGACTCAACAACTCAAGGTACAAAACACATATCTCTATCATTTTTCTGGGGTGAATGTGCTACCTACATTATCAGGTATTTCACTTGTGATGGGAGGTATAATATGCTGTACACTGTGCATTTTAAATTGCTGAACCATCTTTGTCATGAGAAAATGGTGAATGTTCTAAACTACCTCTATAACTTCCTACAGAGAATGGCTTCAGAATACCAAAGGAAGCCATTAGATACTTCAGTGCCTCATCATTGTCTAATTGCACTACTGGTTAAGAGGAGTTTGCGGATACAATACCCACAAATTGAATGGGAGGCATTTAAGGATTGTGTTGATATTTCCACCTTGTTGGAGCAACCTCATGAGGAGGAAGAGGAACCCCCATACAATGTTGAACCTGAAGATAAACCTGTTCATGAAGAGCCAAAGGAGGAAAATGTCCTTGAAAATAGACCTAAAGAAACATGGGACCTTCATTCTCTCCTTCTAAACATGT
Organism: Cunninghamia lanceolata; assembly: GCA_027924645.1. Taxonomy (NCBI): domain Eukaryota; kingdom Viridiplantae; phylum Streptophyta; class Pinopsida; order Cupressales; family Cupressaceae; genus Cunninghamia; species Cunninghamia lanceolata. Next base: position 2,002,498 of record BSBN01000684.1, read on the forward strand.
GACCCCAAAACTTGTAAGCAAGAAAGGAAAGAAGAAGGAAGGAAAAGATGTTAGCAAAGAAAAGACAAAAAGGAAAAAGAAAGAGAAAAATGTCAATACAGGGGAAGCAAAGGAGAAACAAAAGGGGAAAGGTAAAAAAAAGATGAAAAGGGCTATTGAACAAGAAACCACTACCCCAAGGAGATCAGGCAGATTGAGGAAATAGGCGGCTGAAGAAAAGATTGTTGAGCAGGGACAAGATTCTGAGGAAAGGGGAAATGCTCCTGGGAATGTTCCTATTGATATACTTGAAGATGATATCTCTGCAAATAAGGATGATGTGAATGTTTCTTCAAAGAAGAAAAGGTATGTTTCTTCTTCTAACTTTGATTCAAAAGATCCATCTATTGCCAAAAAGATGAGAAAGGCAACCCCTGGTAGCCCTGTTAAAGAAATTTTTAATGCTTCTGATAACAATGATGGTCATAATGTCAATTTTGAGAAAAGAAATGAATTGTTAGAAGAAAGAGACCTCTGAAAAGAACTTAAGGAGGCATTGAACAGAATCAAAACCCTGGAGGATCAGGTAAAGAGGTATGAAGAGAAGGAGACATAAAAAGAAAAGAGGATACAAGAATTAGACGAGAGGATTTAGACACAGAATCAAGGGCCTAAATTGGATTTGTTAGCACAATTGGCTATTAGCAATATCATCTCAAATGAGGAGAAGAACCCCCTCCATCATTTCCTGAGGTAAGAACTCAAACATGCCATACTACTGTTTCATTGGGTTTTGAGTTGCTGAAAGTCACTAGTAGGTCAAAACAAGACACAGAGAATTGGGATAAAGAAAGGAAAAAATTTAATGAAATAATCGAGAATCAGAATCTTGAAATTAAGAAATTAGAGGCAAAGATGGCAGGCATAATTGACAAGGCCATGGAAATCATTGAATGCAGACCACCTTCAAGGGTTTATGCATTATTTTTAAAGGAGAAATTTCATAGTTTTGAATTCAATAGATTTGTTAATGACCAACTAGCTCTACAGTCTAGACACAATTTCTTCAGTCATTTTCAAAAGGTCAGTCTAGATCAACAAGATCATCTATGTGAGTTCTATTTGCACAACTACTTGGTGGAGGAAGATACATAATGGAATCCCTCCATAAATGTTGGATATTTACAGATGAGAGTAGTAGCATCATACCTAAATAACGAAAAGTTGAGAAAAGAATTGATGGATAGGTATGAAGAATATGAGAAGAAGGTATCACTACCAATCAGACAAGAGGCATTTAACCCTAAAGATGTCCTCATAAAATGGTACAAACTTCTCTCTCATAAGGGCCCAGGAAAAATCATTATGGACTTAAGAATAAGGGATTATAGAAGGATATAGAGAATGATGGGATCCATGTTACAAGGTTGTGTTAGATATATGCAAAGTAGATGGGTCAGTTTGACACCTACTCTTCAACGGAAAGAACCTCATTCCTTACATAACTTTATGAATATGTCTAAGAGATTACACAGGTACATTCAAATTTTAGAGAATAAAGGTGTGGCATGGTTGCCTCTTACCTACCATCCACCTCTACTCTTATATCCGGTTCCACATTGGACAGGAGAAAAGGGAGAGGAATGCAAGACTACAGAAGCTATCAAACTACAAAGGCTTTCATGCTACAATGGGTTCTATCTGAAATAGGGTGAGGGTGTCAGGATAGTTATGGGCTTGAGGCAAATAGTTTTACATTATAATTCATTTCCCTAGGTATCTATTTGAGTAATTTTGCTTGAGGGTAAGCAAAAGGGTAGTTGGGGGAAATGATGGGCTACAAAATTAGTCTCTTTTAAGCTACTTTTTATACTTTAAAGACTTCTTTTATAGCACCCTTTAAGACATTTATCCATGTTTGCACTATGATATGTTGACCTTCTTTATACTTCTAAGACCTGAACTTATAATATTAATATGGAATGTGATGATCATATTATCTAATGCATGAATTAGATATAGATATGTATAAAAGTATAAATGAGATGTTTTTATGGTTAGTCATGGAGAATGCTTGTGGTATATGCTTTTGGGAACTAATTCTATGTGTAGAATTGGACATGTCAAGATGAGATAGCATTTGTAGCAGGATGCAGACAAAGGAGTTAATAGAAGTATGAGTTTCAACGCTAAGAATGCAGAGACAACTGAAGACAATTATGGAACATCATGGATAGTAATAAATTAAGGAGTGGATTTGTTTCAAATATGATTATGGATGTTGTTCATGCATTAGACTTCTAATTTGATTTGAATTCTTCTTCTTATAGTAAGTTAGAATAAGAATGTGATCTTGACTCCACAACCTAGTATCTAGGCGCGGTGAATGATCAGAGTCAGTTAAGTAATAATTAAGGCTCTCTCTCCATTTTGTATAGTAAGGGGAAGATGAGATATATAAGGTATTAGAGTCAATTTGTTAGGAGTTCAGTTCGATTCAGTTATCATTTCCTTTTCTATGTGCAAAAACTCAAGCATGTTACATTTATGGAATACAATCTGGATATGACAGAAAATATTTCATTGTTGAACAATTAGATATGAGTTGATTATGTGTATGGAATAAGTTAAGATTTGGTATGTGTTACAAAGATATGTAGAATCTGGATTAGATTTGGTTTCAGTTAAGGAAGATAGTCTCTTGAGCTGGCCACTCAAGGTACTGATTCTCTCCCTGTTTATTTTCACTTCAGTTAATGTTGGTTTATTAGTTTTCTGTTAAAATATAATTTGAATTCAAGTTAGTATTATATTTTGATCAAATAGATATAGTTCATGAACAATTGTATATTAGTGTGTTTACAAATCCTCCGAAGGTCAGCAGTTAGTTATTCCATTCTTGTCAATTCATTATGTTAATTCTACAGTTTCCCTGTTGTAATAGTTATCTACAGACCTTGCTGTAGGTACTCGTAGCAACTAGGATTTATAGCTGATTTCACTGTTTTGTAATTCGGTCAATTCCAGCAAGGTAGATTTGTTTGTTTAAAGTTAAGATAGTATGATTTAGGAACCATATGAGCCCTGAAGGCATATACTTTGCAAGTACCATCATAAGCTTACGCTCCTTGGTCGATAATTTAATGTAGGAAGGCATAGTGATAGAGTGGACTGTTCAGATAGGTTTTCCCCTGAATTAGTTAAGTCTACAACACATTAGTTTTCCTCTACAATTACACAAGTAGCAAAATTCCACAGTTCTATGGTCCTACAAATCCATTGCAATGACGTGAGGGTAGTTGCCTACCTCTGCCAGATCCTGAGGTTTATAGCATAAACATGGCTTCCTAAAGTAAACTTTATGTCAAAATAGTTGTTTCTATAAGTAACCCCTGTTGGCTTAGTAGAATGGATAGTACTTTATAACATTGCTTGCATTTAAAGTATTTTTCTTCAAGCAAAGAAGAAAGGCTCCAAAGATTTTGAATTCGATCCATTCTCCTAACATGGTGACATGAGTACTATAAAAAAATCTGATTTCTTTGTTTCCATTCGTACAAACCAATATTAACTAGTCTTTGGTTCTTCCATTATCTTTATGCATAGTGCCATACTCTTTTGTCTATCTAATTTTATTTGGAATGATATGTGGATTTGTGTGTAATAGAGGGTGCAGTGGCATGGTGGTTTGTAGTAGATCCTCAAGCACTTGATTATTTCATGCAAAGTGCACTGGATTGGGTTTGTTCATCAGGCAGGGCAAATTATAGCTCCATTCAGCCCACCCAAGTGTGCTATGAGCCACATAATCTGGTAGCACAAGCTTTGTAGGAACAAACAAAATTTAAACTACAAATGAAAATATCAATATCTTAAGACAAAATATAGCAATTTAGTTTGAAGATCATGGACAATGCTTGTTTAAGAGACAAATAAGCAAGGTCAAGGAAGTGCATGCAAGTTTCAAGCTATTTGTTTCAATCCAAAATAGTCTAAGTCCCCCTACTTTATTTTCTTAGTTTAATATAAAGCTCATATCACAAAAAACATTTGTTTAAGCTATTTGACTGAGCAATTCATCCAGATTTGAATAACTCTCCTTTATATGTGAGTTTAATCTTTCTACTAGCTCAAACACATTCAATTGATTCTTGATTTCAATCTAACTACATGCTGATTCCTTTTTCACTATTGTATTTTTCATCATTTTCCTCATGTGCCACCTCACTCCACTTTCTAGCCACTAAATAGGCATTTGACAACAACACATAAGTAGGCCTATCTTAAAGTTCCAACTCAAGAATGTGTTCTGTTACACATTTGTCAAGCTCTCTATTATTATGGACTCTACAAACACCAGGAAAGATCCACCATAGCAAAGTGCAAGGTTGAAATGACATTTCCATTGTAATATTTTTTGCCTCTTCCAAGTGTCCTATACGACTGAGAATAGCTACCATGCAGGCATAGTTGATATTATAATACCATAATCTCTACTCATAGATTCAAAGTAACAATAACCTTCATTAACTAGGCCTACATGGTTGCATGCAAATAGAACACCAACCAATGTTACTTGGTTTGGTTTCATATCTAGTTTTTGTATCCATGCAAAGAATTGAAGAGCTTGTCTGCCACACCTGCTTTCTACATAACCACAATAATTACAGTCCATGATACTAATTAAGCTCTAGCATTCTACCAAACACTTTCTTTGGCTCCTCCATGTTTCCACATTTGGAATACATATCAATAAGGGTGCTGCTAACAAAAACATGTTTGTTGTATCTAGTTTTAATAACACGGACACAAACCTTCTTGCCTTGTCCTATAGATGGTAAGTTGAAACATGCAGTGGGCACACTTGAAAAGGTGAACTCATTCGAGTTCATGTCTATCCATTGCATCTTAAAAAATTGTTTCAATGCCTCTTCACTACATCCATTTTCGGCATACTCTGTGATCAATGTAGTCCATGAAACCAGGTCCATTTTCATTGCCCTTATGCTACATCACATGCATATATTCACTGTGTGTATTCTTCCTCTAATCTTCAATGATATGCAAGTATCAAACTGTGGGGAAGGAATTTTTTTTGGTTGAGGGTGAGTTAGAAGAGAAAGAGGTGTTATGAGGACAAGTGGAAGGTTATATAAATTTGACTCATGGATTCACTATGAAGCTGCCACATGCCTTATTTCTTTTCAATAGTAAATTATTATTGGAAAACTAAATCTACCTATATTGTAAATTAATGACACTATACCATCTTTCAATGTAGCATTGATGACACTAGACTGTTAATATTTTATTTTATTGTAATTCAAAATTTTAATTTCATATTATTGTTTTTGTTTTGGTTCTCCCGACTAAGGTTTTGCTTGATTTTTTTTGTTTGCAGGGCCAGGAAGTTCTTTTCATGAAGATGTTGGGCACAGTTAAAAGATTGCCTCAAAATATTTTTTATTTGAAATATGTGTGAGTTTAAATTATATTGCTACAACGACTATGCAACAAAACACTTATCTGCAACACTCTTTTCTCATTTTGGGTGTGTCCTTAAATGTTTGCAAAAGTTCCCTCTCCATTATATGCTTTGATGGATCTCCATACCTTTTCCTATGCTCCCATCAGTACATGTAGAGATGATGTTGGCAAAGATTGTGGAATTTGGTTTTGCACCTAATGATTGCATTTTCTTGAGAGTTATTAAAGCCTTTTAAACTGATCCAAGTTGTTAAAGATAGAGAATATATAGACAATCAATCTTACCAGACAAATTGAACATGTCAAGTTAAATTCCACCTTTACAATTTCAGATAATGTGCACATAATAACAAGTTCACTTCTACTGAAATCACATGAACATTTACAAATTTGTTGACTGAAAGCACCATGCTTTGTATTTTTTTTATTGATTCAGAAGGCACTCAAATTTTTTTTTTCTACTTGCATGCTTTCCCTACCCTGCAGCTGGCAGGGACTCTAGCTACACTGTAGCTCTTGTTTATTATCTTACTCAAGCAATTTCCCATATTGGTTATACAAGTTATGAAAATTTAGTTGACTTGTGTTCTGGGTTCATTAAAGGTATATGTTATATTTAATAACCAAGGATTTAAGTCAATACATAATGGTTGTCATACCTAACTAATAGATTGACTATGACTCTTTATTACTATATGACTTGAAAATTAAATGGTATCATATGTTGGTGATCTTGTGTAATGCGATTACATATAAGAATTGTTAGTATCTATAAGATGTATGTTAAAGACCACATCTTTGTATGGGTATTAATGCATGGTGAAAAGTAAATGTTACTCATGCCTACTAACACGATATAGTCCATATATCACTAAAAGCTTGATATAGTCAGGGAATGGTTCCATAAAGTAAGCTATGGTGATAAAACTCTAGATGCTAGCAATAAAATGATGTACCTACATTTTGATTGCATGGAAGCTATTATATTTTTGCCTTCATAGGAATGCATGGTATTATTAGTTAGTTATTTGTTGATGGGTTAGTTATAATTGTTCTAGCAAATTGTGACAAAATTTATGTCCTTTGATTTCTATACGAGGTCCTCGCTGAGATTGATCTTGTTGATATTGATATGGTTGCGAAAGATTGATTATATCATTAATAGCCATTATTGGGCATGATTGAGGCATAGTAACCTCTACATGCTAAGCTATGTTATCTACACCTAAGCTATGTTATATATGTGTAGATAATGTAAATAAAATCATAAGGTTAAGAATATAAACCTTTGAGTGCTTTGTTGTGTGTGGATTCATATTATATAAACTTGGGAAAGTGCACCTCCTCATCTTAGTAGTTAAAATCATAGGAGAACTACATGGGAATTTGATCTCGTTTGGAAGTAGGTATGTAGGCATTCCTTAGCCAAAGGATCCCTTGGACCCAAGTTTGTAGGGGAGGGGATTAGGGAGTAGCTCCAAGGTTTGGTGTGTTCCTAAACTTGATCAACCTTCCCTCTTCTGTATGCTTCAACTTGTGGCTGAAATTTGCATTAGATGACTGTGAACTCACCATCCAATTAATATGTCCTCACTATATAGGCCCAAGTTGATAAAAGACACTCCATCTTCATCAAGCTTATCTACTCTAAGGATTGTGGTGTTTGGCTCCTACAATCTGCTCCAATCTTGGATGAACTTTTAGAGGCACTGTCATCATGGTTTGTCTCTAATGTGGATGTATAAGAGTGCCTCTGGACCTGTCTAAAATGATTAGCATTTTTCATGTTGAACACTATGACATTGTGTCTAGGTTCAATGATAAGTATGGGAAGGTAAATGTTAGCTTAAAGACCGTAGAGATGTCTATAATTCCAATTATTAAGGGCATGATGAACTTGGCCATAACATGGTCATGAATGAGTTTTGGTAACTTGCTAATTTTGCATTTAATGATGTTGAATTAAGCTATTATGATATGAAGGTGTGAACCACTCTTAATATGTGTGGATGATCTACCTATTCTAAATATTTGCCTGGACCTATGACATTGAGTTAGGATGAAATTTCTTATGATTGCCTTTGCCAAATGTGGGCCACTAACAACAAGTATTAAATATGGTAAGGTTTTTACCTTTATATTTGTGTGGTGGATAATTGTATGTCAAGCTATATGATTGGCAATATGAAAAATGTTATGTAATTAGAAGTAGAATATTGTCTAATATTACTATTATGGGTTTGACTTTTGTATAATGCATGCGATGTTTCTAAGTAGCAATTTGAATGTATGGAATGGCCTTTGAGATTACTTTATGAGATTGTATTTGTTTATGTATATTTGACTCTAGGACCTATAAGGCCATGTGTATAGGTTTATGGACCTTTATATGGCATGTAACTAGGTCAACTTGACTAGTAGTTGTGAATCCTTGTGATATCATGATTATGTGTACCTAGCTATAAGATGACTCCACATGTCAAAATTGAGTCTGATACAGGTGTGGATAGTTAGTTGTCACTAGGATCTTGCAGTGACAGATGCCAGGTGATATCTGTCATATCTTAGGATTAGTCAGTTGTTGCCAGTGGCACAGAGGTGACAGATGCCAAGAGCTATCCATGTTATGATATATGCGTGATTTAACTAGTTGTCACCAGTACTGTGCAGGTGATGGATGCTAGGTGCTATCCACCATATCTTAGGCTTTAGCCAGTTCTTTGCAGTAGCAAGAAGGTGATGGATGCTAGGAACTACCCATGGTATGATATAGCTTAGGGGCCTTCACCAGTACCATGCAAGTGATAGATGCCAAGAGCCACCCCATACTAGGTTGGATTGACTTTTGCAAGTGGCATGGAGACGATATATGTCAGGATCCACCAACTCAAAAGGTTCAGTGGGCTATGGAAATCTTATTAATGGCCTTATGTGTTGTATGTTGTTACACTTACACCTTACTAGTGATGATTAGAAGTGTTATGAGATGTTTGCTTATCATCATAGTTGGCAGTGAACTGGGAAAAAGGATGGGACCCACGGTGTAGCATGAGATGCACCAACATTCCTTTTTCTATCTAGGATGTACTAAAAGGGGTAAGTGTTAGTGAACCAGGTGATGGTAAGATGCATGCAGTAGGTCACATCCACTTCCTATTGCTAATTGGCCACTATAACGTCAGAAAATGTCCCCTTGGGGGATTTTCCCTCTTAAGGTTTAGCTTCCAGGTCTTTGATCTGCATTTAGGACATCTTGCATCATATTTTGGCATCCTGATGAGAAAACCCTTAAGTTTCATGATGAATGGGACCTAGGGGGATCCCTTGAGATAGACCCTACCCAAAATAGGGGGAGGACTCAGGCACTCACACCGTAGTCCTGCCCTATTTTGGGTCAGGCCCAAATTTTAAGTGTCAGTTTATGACCATTATTTGGTTCCTAGGCTGACATGGTAAGTTTGAATTACGAAATTCTTGGCAGGAATGTTTGTAGTTGCATATATAAGCATGTTTAGGCATTCATTTGTAAACTAGATGATAATTGTGATCTTTATGCATTCTTGTGAAAGTGATTCTAGGAATTCATTGTGTGGAAGAGTAGATTTTGTGTTTTTTATGTGTTTGTATTTGCAGATTTGAGCATCCATCTCCTCATGGCATGAAGAGCTTCTTCTTTCCATGAGATCTTCACTACAAGGTGATATCAATTATGCTTTTGATCATTTATCATTTGGATTTTGCCTCTGTCCCACAAGGACACACACTCTCTTTGACAACGGTGTTCAGAAGACTTGAATGTCTCTCTGGGGCTTGATTGAGGCAAGCCTCTGAACACCACAACCCCCTCCCACACTCCTTGTAATTGTAGGTTACAGGTGTCACATTTGGAAAAGGTGGAGTTGCAGGAGAGTGTTGCAGAGTGTCAGAATCACAGACTAGAGCTGAAAATAGGGACCTGGACTCAGGCGCCCGCTCATTAGTCCTCCAGATCCCACAATGGAAGAATCTCTGAGACAACAGGAACATGTTGTAGAAAAGGTTCTCAGATCCTAACAAAAATTAGGGCATTGGACTAGGGCGCCCGCTCATTTGTCCCCGATTGTTCTGCTTCCTAAACTTTGAAAATTGGTACACATTTGTCTGTTATTTTACATCTTTCTGTAGCAGCATTTTTAGTAATTTGTCCGTTTGCTTCCGTATTTGCATAATTAGAATTTTGAGCATAATTATGTATAATCAAGCAATCAAATCACACAAATCCAATTCTCTTTGATGTTATAAGTGACCCAAGGCCTGACAGTAGATTTCCTACTCGGTTGATAAAGTCCTTGAATGTCATAGGTGAAAGGAGGATAAGATAAACCATCACAATCAAACACCTCATCCTTATCCACCTTTTCTTCTATTACATTTTGGTGAACCCATGTTGTTAAACTTTTTAGCACCTTGCTGAGTGTCTTGCTTCAGATTTATAGTCATTTCATTCATTCATTTCATCATTCATCTTAGTGCATTGGAAAAATTACAAAAAAATTGAAAAATTTGAAAAAAAATGCATTCTAGGATAGTGCATTTTGCATTTTGCATCATATCTCTCATCAATACATACCCTTGGATAGTAGAAGAACTGATAAAACATACTTTGAATGAAGAGCATGACACCTCTCTTGATAGTTTGGAATTAATAGCTGAAACATATGGAGATGATATTGACAATGATTATGAGGGTGATGATGAATTCACAAGCTACCCTACTTCTCTTATAACCAAACATTTAGATAACTCAGACGAGAAGACTAGGGACAACTCTAGTAATTTCAATAATCCTCCTAGCCAAAGTGAAGCATTAATGGATGACATCATGACAACACAAGACTCTTTTGAATATCTTGACCTATTTAGCGTGATCGATGTGGATAAGGAACAATTTCATAACTCACCTAGTCCACGAAGAGATGATATTCATGTTGAGTTCCCTCCTCTGATATCCCTTCAAGGATCAGGAGGTAATCAAAATACATTAGACAGACAAATGGAACAACCTACACCTTTTCCTAGCATTTAGATTTGGGAGGATGAGGACCTCCCCGATGATACCTTCTAGCATGGATGTCCCTACAGGTAAGTATTTCTAACCCTTTATCTCTAGTGATGTGTTTCCCCCATGATGTGTTATGTGTTGTTTAGGCCTCTTGGGATGACCCCTGATTCTCTTGTAAGGTCCAGGATACTAGGAGATCCCTTTGTTGTGACCTTCTTCTATTTGTATAATCATTCTTCTATATTGCCTCTCTCTGTTTTCATTGTTGTGTGTTGTGTCTTATGGACATAGCGTTGTGGTTGGTGAATTAGGGGCACCCTCCTATGTGAATTTACCTAAGGCACTTGTTTCTCCTCTCTTATTTCATTGTTTACCTTCCTTTAGTGTTTCTATCTAGCAGGCAGATGACGAAAAACATTTATACTGATGTAGACCTAGTGTCCCTTTAGTGAGAAATCAAAAAATTGGACTTAGTTCCTAATATGACAATGGGGTTGATATATATTATTTGACGCTTGGCTAGTAGAAGCACTCCATGCATTCTGCGTAGTGATCTTGATGATCTGTCTTATCTCACTTACAAAACATAACAATACTTCTACTCCGTGCACTTTGTCTATCTTGAATCTTGCATTCCTCATATTTCATATGCATTGTTGTTTATCATGATTATGTGGACACTAACATGTTTCTTGTAGGGATGTGTTTGTGGGAACATTTGGCAATCATAAAGTACATGTCACCTCTGGGGGGCATGGGCTTTGTGAGAGTCTGTGTTCCCTTGTGTGTTTTCTTCCTACTTTAACATGCTTGATATTGATACCTAATATCAACCACCTTAAGGTGGGGGCATATATAAGGTAAGTTGTTTGTTGTAGATGTTAGCAATGTGCTTGTCCTCAGGTGCAGTCTTAAAGACTGGTGGCGAAGAGTCCCTCCTACACCTTGAGTTTTGTTTGAAATCAATCATCAATCATCTTAAGCCCTCTGCAGAGGTGGGGATGGTATATTTCTTGAAGAGAGTGCACATCCTGTCATTTTCAAAAAGTCCTCTATGGAGGTGGGGAGCAATTCTGTGACTAACTCAACCCTTAAGTGTGTCTTTGATGATTGTTGTGGTGAAGCCCAATCGTCAGTGTGTGCCTGTAATGTGCCTGAGATGGTGATGAACCTAGAAATAGGAACACTCCATCACTTGTCTGCTGTGTTTTCTTCATGTCTTCAAAGTGTGTGTGTTTGGTGTGCTTGTTTTGTATGGCGTGCTTGATTTGTTTAGCGTGTTTGTTGCCCCATATACAGTCTTAAAGATTGGTAGCGATGAGTGCCTCCTGCATTATGGGTGGTGTGTTTACTTTTCTTGTACTTGTATCTGCATTTCATATGAGAAAAAGAAAAAGAAAAGAAATCATTCATGTCTTCTATGCATTCACTATCTTCTCTACATTCAATGCTGTCTTCTCTGTGTTTTGTGCGACTGTAACTGTCTTCTTCGTGTCTTGCATGCCTGTTATTGTCTTCTCTATGATTGGCATGTCTTCTTCGTGCTTGGTGTGTTTGTTGACCGTACTTTAATGCATGTACTAGCCTTGCATTTATACATACATTAAAGTGGGGGCTAAATGTAACGTCAAAAAATGTCCCCTTGGGGGCTTTTCCCTCTTAAGATTTAGCTCCCGAGTCTTTGATCTACATTTAGGACATCTTGCATCATATTTTGGCATCCTAATGAGAAAACCCCTAAGTTTCATGATGAATGGGACCTAGGGGGATCCCTTGAGACAGACCCTACCCAAAATAGGGGGGAGGACTTGGCCACCCACGCCCTAGTCCTGCCCTATTTTGGGTCAGGCCCAAATTTTAAGTGTCAGTTTATGACTGTTATTTGGTTCCTAGGCCGACACGGTAAGTTTGAATTACAAAATTCTTGGCAGGGATGTTTGTAGTTGCATATATAATCATGTTTAGGCATTCATTTGTAAACTAGATGATAATTGTAATCTTTATGCATTCTTGTAAAAGTGATTCTAGGCATTCATTGTGTGGAAGAGTAGATTTTGTGTTGTTTATGTGTTTGTATTTGCAAATTTGAGCATCTATCTCCTCATGGTATGAAGAGCTTCTTCCTTCCATGAGATTTTCACTACAAGGTGATATCAATTGTGCTTTTGATCTTTTATCATTTGGATTTTGCCTCTGTCCCACAAGGACACACACTCTTTCTCTGACAACGGTGTTCAGAAGACTTGAATGTCTCTCTAGGGCTTGACTGAGGCAATCCTCTAAACACCACAACCCCCTCCCACACTCCTTGTGATTGTAGGTTACAGGTGTCGCATCTGGAAAAGGTGGAGTTGTAGGAGAGTGTTGTAGAGTGTCAGAATTGCAGACCAGAGCTGAAAATAGGGACCTGGACTCAGGTGCTTGCTCATTAGTCCTCTGGATCCCGTAACAGAAGAATCTATGAGACGGGTCATCCCACAATAATGGGTTACACTTTTTGGCCAAACTTGACATTGAAATCAAGATTTTGAACTAAATCTTCACGTTCTGACACCTATAGCTTCGCTAAACCATTAGGAATTTGAAGATGATGCGAACTAGTGATTTGTGAGATTTTGTTTGTAGATTCTAAATATATATATTTTGAAAAATTTGGAGTTAAATTGTAATTTTTTTGCATCTCCTTTGATAACTGGTTTTTAATACTAAACAACATTTTTTTAAAGTGATGTGTATTCCGTAGCACATAACATTTTGTCTACAAAGGATAAAATTCTGATTCTTTTTAATTTAGATTGGTAACACTGATATATAGTGTTTTGTTGAATATATATTTTTTAATTAATTTTTGAAGTCAAACCAATTATAATTTAGACATAGGCGTATTCCGTAAAACATAACTTTTTCTGTATGTATCGAAATTCAATTTTTTTCTTTTGTTGAAACAAGGACATCAATACCTAATGCATAGATATTTTTTAGAATTTTTTTTTAGTAATTTACTAATTTTCCATGTGTGTAGAATAGAGAACTTGATGTTCGGTGAAAAACATACATTCACAAGAAATAAAAAGTAAATATAATAATCAAATTAAATATATTTAAAATTATATTTTTTGGGAAGCTTATAATAAGGACTATATACTTACAAAGCATAAATTTTAAATGAATTCATTTGATCCCTCAAAAGATAAATCAAAGTTGGTTTTTTATCAGCATTTTGATATTGTAGAGGAGACTCCATTATAGGTATGGTTTAAATCTAATGGGGTTCTATCCAAGGGGGTTTGAATCTAAGGGGGTTGATCAAACCCTCTTCAATTAAAATCTTTTAAATGGAAGCTTTCAAGGCTTAAATCATTATATTTTCTAAAAATATGTCATTTCAGCAAAAATCAGGATGTCCCAGAAAGTGTAACCCATTATTGTGGCAGCGCCCAGACAATAGGAACAGGTTGCAGACAAGGTTCTCAGTTCCTAAGAAAAATCAGGGCATTGGAATAGGGCACCCGCTCATTAGTCCCCAACTGTTCTCCTTCCTGAACTTCAAAAACTGGTACACATTTGTCTGTTATTTTACATTTTCTGTAGCAGCATTTTCAATAATTTGTCCGTTTGCTTCCGTATTTGCATAATTAGGGTTTTGAGTATAATTGGGTATAATCAAGCAATCAAATCACACAAATCTAATTCTCCTTGATGTTATAAGTGACCCAAGGCTTGATGCTAGATATCCTACTCGACTGATAAAGTCCTTGAATGTCATAGGTGAGAGGAGGATAATATAAACCATCACAATCAAACACCTCATCCTTATCCACCTTTTCTTCTATTACAATCACTATGTGCACGTGTGTGAGTCAATCACTATATACATGTGTATTGATGGCCTTATGTGTTGTGCGTTGTCACACTTGTGCCCTTAGCCATTGATGACAAGAAGTACTATGGATGCTTGCTAGTCATCACAGTTGGTAGGGAGTTGAGAAAAAGGATGGGACCCACAATGTAGCATGAGATGCATTGACATTCCTTTTTCTTAGTATAAGATCTTATCTATTAGTGAACCTAGAAAAAAGGAATAAGCTTGCAGTAAGATTGCAACCATTCATTTTTGTTGGTTGGTCACTATGTGTACATGAGATGTGTGTGTGTAAGCCAGTCACATTGTGCATATGTGACACTTTCATGAGCTAATCACATTGTGTATATGTGATGTATGTGTGAATTAGTCACATTATGTATATGTGACACCTCCATGATCTAATCACCTTTTGTATAAGTGAACTAATCACATTGTGTATATGTATTGTGTGCATGAGCTAGTCACATGTGTATAATGATCTAATCACATTATGTATATGTGTTGTGTGCATGAGCTAGTCACAGTGTGTATGTGTGACACATGCTTGAGTTAATTGTATTGTGTATATATGTATGCATGAGATAGTCACTCTATGTATATGTGACACATGCATGAGTTATTCATATTGTATATATGTGTTGTATGCATGAGATAATCACATTGTGTATATGTGACACATCCATGAGTTATTTACATTATGTATTGTTAGAATTAGGCAGAACAACTGAGAGTAGGGGGGGTGAATCAGTTGTTCAAAAACTTTATCATTTGCAACAATATCACGTAGAACTGATTTAAAACATTTAAAGCATGAATCATCAACACGAGTAGAAACAAACAAACACACATGACACAATGATTTTTGATGTGGAAACCTGGTTAAGGGAAAAACCACGGTGGGGGTTAACCCACAAAGATTATACTCCATTAAAAGTATTACAATTGGGAATATACATGCATTCAGGCTCACTGCCTCGAGCTCACTACTCAAAAGAAGGCTCACTGCCTATAGAAAGAAAATTACAATCAATTTGAACTAATAATTAGCATCAACCAATACAAGGATTCAGTTTTGGTTAAGCACAAAATACTAACTTGATACACTTCATCTTTGTTCTACCCTGTTTACTGTTCTGCCATAATCCGAATCTTAGATCTCTTACTTTTGCACTCCTATCTGTCCTCTTCACACTGTTAGACTTAGGGCACACAACTAAGAGGGGGGGTGAATCAGTTGTCCAAAACTTTCTCCAATTTCACACTTAAATCCTCTTAGTGATTAATAGTATATTAATCATGAGACATAATGCAATTGTATCAAAAGAAGAAACACATCAACACATAAGACACCAAGATTTTTATGTGGAAAACCCGGTTAAGGGAAAAACCACGGGGTGATTAACCCAAGATTCTATTCTCTGTTAGAAGAATAGAAAGAACAAAATGGCACATGCCAATTAGGGCTCACTGCTCACAAGAGGCTCACTACCTACAAGAGACACACTGTCTACAAATAAATAAGTATCACCTACTTGAACTGGAAAATAGCATCTTCACCATGCTTGAATCAATTCCATTTAAGCCCAATACTTCTGCTTTGCCTTTCGCTCTCCTCCTTGCTACCACTCTCTCATCAACACAAGAACCACTTTGAAATGACTTCATAATCCCTTATTTATACAAGACATCAACTTAGGAATAATCATCTAAGTCGGCAATCATCTATAAGAACATTCGCAAGATGTGTAACTCATCCGGTCGGCCAGTCTCAGGAAGAACATCATCATCCGGAGGTTAATCTTCAATTTTGGGCTCCAACTCCAATGCAGACCACCAATACAGGTTGGACATGATCCAAAGACCTTCACAAGATATCGTGACTCACCAAGAACATCTGCACTTCATCTGCTTACTGAAATCCTTCTCTCCTTCATCCGGAACCTCAAGAACACAGTTTCACCACTATCACAAAAGAATAGATGCTTTCAGACCTTCAAACCATGAACAAGTCAAGTTGATACTTTCACATAGACTTCCTCAACACTCCCTCAAATCCGCAGAATAGGATAATGCATTTTCGGATCACACCGGACCTATCTGTATCACTCTGACACCTCTAAACTCTTGCTAGAACTGGTTTTACTTGAACAGCCACAACTTCTTCAGATCTTCATGCAGACCTCTGAAATCTTTACTAGATCACCTTAAGACACATATCTAAAAATCCATTAAACTGCATCCTTTGATTCTCATCTTATCTTATACATTTTCCTTACTGTCTTCACTGTTCCTGATTAGGACTAATTTCTCAATATCCTCAGCACTCAGCTCATCCAATCCTTTTCATCATTGCAACAGGAGTATGTTGACATCAATGACAACACCGGTTAGTCCCATACTTGCAACAATCTCCCCCTTTGTCATTGATGGCAACATATGATGTGAAAAACTGTTTTGACCATCAAGACAAGAACTTCTCTTTGCTGTTACAACTCCCCCTATCAGCAACATCCATTCACATGTCTTCTCTTCCTTCACTACTCCCCCTTTGATCATCAACCACTTGTTTTTCACATGTCTTCTCTCCCCCTTTGACATCAATGGAAAAGGGCTCATACTTGCAACTTCAACTCTTCAAAAACATACCAGCTGCTCCCCCTGAGTGGTAGCTCCCCATCATCAATCCAGATCACAAGATATGACTTGATATCCACCGAACTGATGCACATTAGTGCACCTTAGTTCATCACCAGAGGGGCAATAACCCCTAACTTCTCCCTGAGATACTCAAAAGAGTCCTTAGGTAGAGGTTTAGTAAAGATATCTGCAATCTGATCCTTGGAAGGCACAAACTCCAATCTGACTTCATTCTTGTGCACTTGCTCTCTTAGAAAATGAAACTTGATAGATATATGCTAAGTCTTTGAATGCAACACCGGATTCTTAGATATATTTATTGCACTTGAATTATCACAGAAGATTGTGATAGGCTCCTCATACTCCATTCTTATGTCTTTTAGCATTTGCTTCATCCACAATACCTGAGTGCAACTACCTGCTGTTGCAATATATTCTTCTTCAGTTGTGGACAGAGATATTGCCTCTTATTTCTTACTTAGCCAAGAAACCAATCTCTTTCCCAAAAAGAATGCTCCACCATTGGTACTCTTCCGGTCATCCGCATCTCCTGCCCAATCAGCATCTGTATATGCATGAAGAGAGAAATCATGATCTCTAGGATACCATAGACCATACTCAACTATCCCTTTTAGATGTCTAAAAATCCTCTTGATTGCCATGACATGAGATTCTCTAGGATCAACCTGAAATCTAGCAACAAGACCAACAACCTGCATAATGTCTGGTCTAGTTTGAGTAAGATACAACAGTCCTCCAATCATTGACCTATACTTTGTCTGATCAGTCTTATGAGAGTCATCATCTTTGCTCAATTTGCATCCAGTTGCCATGGAAGTATTCATTGGTTTTGAGTCTTCCATCCCAAATTTCTTCAACAATTCTCTCACATATTTGGTCTGAGAAATGAAGATTCCTTTCTTTGTTTGAGTGATTTGCAGACCCAAGAAGAAATTTATTTCACCAAGCATAGACATCTCAAATTCACTTTTCATTTGATTTTCAAAAGTTTTACACATACTATCTCTTCCTCCAAAAATGATATCATCAACAAACACTTCAACAATCAAGATGTTTTCATGATCAATTTTGAAGTACAGATTACTGTCAGCAGTACCTTTGTTGAAAACAATCTTCAAAAGATGTTTATCTAATCTTTCATACCAGGCTCTTGGGGCTTGCTTCAGTCCATACAGTGCCTTCTTCAACTTGCAGACCATATTACCATGATCAGACAATTGAAATCCATCTGGTTGCTCAATGTACACTTCTTCTTCCAAGTCACCATTTAGGAAGGCAGACTTGACATCCATCTGATATACTTTGAAATCTTTAAAGGTAGCAAATGCAAGAAATAATCTAACTGCTTCAATTCTTGCCACCAGAGCAAAAGTTTCTTCAAAATCAACTCCTTCTATTTAAGAATAGCCCTTGCAGACCAATCTGGCTTTATTTCTGATTATTTCACCAACTTCATTTAGTTTGTTCTGAAAGACCCATTTGGTTCCAATCACATTCTTGTTTCTAGGTCTAGGAACAAGATCCCAAGTGTAATTTTTCTCAATTTGTATTAACTCTTCCTCCATTGCTTTGGTCCATTTTTCATCATCGTAGGCTTCATTTATTGTCTTAGGTTCAATTTTTGAAATCAGACAATACTCATCTAAATTTTGAGCAATTCTTCTTCTAGTTTGCACACCTTTGCTTTTGTCACCTATGATCTAATCTTCAGAGTGGTTCAGTCTTACATACCTTGGAACTTTGGGAGTTTCTTGCACTTCTGCTTCTTGATCAGGCTCATTCAGACTTATCTCTTCTTCCTGATTTATTAGACCAGTTTGAACTTGACTTTCAGAAGAGGTTTGGACTCCTTGAATCAGAACACCATTCTAATCATCTTCATCATATTCATAAAACCTTGAGGGTTTCTCAATTCCCTCATCAACCTTCACATTTGTACTTTCTATTATTTTTCTCAATTTCTTGTTATTGTTGGATCTAGGGCATACAACTGAGAGGGGGGGGTGAATCAGTTGTATAAAACTTCTTGTTCTTTCAAACACTTGATTCTTCGTTGTTAGTTAGCAGCATATCAATTAATCATCCATGAAGGCATAATACATAAACACAAGAGCAGAAAAACATCAACACATTGAACACCAAGATTTTGACGTGGAAAACCCGATTAAGGGAAAAACCACAGGGTGATTAACCCAAGAATTATTCTCTGTTAGAAGAATAAAGAAGAATGAATGGCACATGCCAATTAGGGCTCACTGCCCGAGCACACTGCTCACAAAGAGGCCCACTGCCTACAAGGAGACACACTGTCTACAAAGTGATAAAAATCACAGTCTTGAACTGGAGAATGACATCTCTACCATGTCCGGATCAGTTCCATTTAAGCCCAAAAACCTCTGCTCTACCTTTCGCACTTCTCTTCGCTATGCCACACTTATACACACACACCACACTCGAAATGAGCTCACAGACCATTATTTATACAAGACATCAACTTAGGAACAAACATCTAAGTCGGCAAACAATCATAAGAGTATCCGCAAGATGAATAACACATCCGGTCGGCCACCACAAGAACATTCGCAGGATGAACAACTCATCCGGTCGGCTAAACAGAGCAAGAACTTCATCCGGAAGAATAACTTCAATTCCAGGCTCTACTATCAATGCGGATCAACAACACAACCTCAACACGATCCAAAAAACTTCACAAGCCTGCCTAAATGACCAGGTACGTCCGCATTTCCTTTACTTACCGAAATCTCTTATCCTCCTTATCCGGGACTTCAAGAACAATGTCTGTTGCCACTGTCATAATGCAAGAGGTACTTCCGGACCTCCAAATCATACACAACTCGAGATGGCACATCACAAGGACATCCCAAACACTCCTTCCAATCCGCAGATTAGGATAATACAATTCTGGACCTCACCGGACCTTTCTGTGATCCTTTGTCACCCCTGAACACTTGTCGGAACCGGTTCTGCACCGACAGCCACAACTCCTTCAGATCTTCATGCGGACCTCTGAAATCTTAACTGAAGCATCTCAAGACTCATATCTACAAACCCTTTAATCCGCATCCTCCGGTTCTCAACCTATACAATACATTTGCCTTCTTCTCATCACTATTCTTCACTGTTCCTGACTGAGGCTAATTTTCTCAATATCCTCAGCACACAGCTCATCAAATCCTTCTTGTCAATGCAATATGAGTATGTTGACATCAATGACAACACTGGCTCACCTCATACTTGCAACAATCTCCCCCTTTGTCATTGATGGCAACATATGATGTGAAAAACCATTAAGACAAGAACTTCTCCTTTTTGTCACAGCTCCCCCTATCAACAACAACTTTTCACATGTCTTCTCTTCCTTTACTGCTCCCCCTTTGATCATTAACCACTTGTTTTTCACATGTCTTCTCTCCCCCTTTGACATCAATGGCAAAGGGCTCATACTTGCAATTCTAATACATCAGAATCATACCAGCTGCTCCCCCTTAGTAGCAGCTCCCCATCATCAATCCGGATTACAAGATATGACTGTGATATCCACCGGACTGATGCACATCAGTGCATCCTAGTTCGTCACTGGAGGGGCCATGACCCCTAACTTCTCCCGGAGATATTCAAAAGAGTCCTTGGGAAGAGGTTTAGTAAAGATATCTGCAATCTGATCCTTGGAGGGAACATACTCCAATCTGACTTCTTCCTTGTTTACTTGTTCTCTCAAAAAGTGAAACTTGATAGATATGTGCTTAGTCTTAGAATGCAATACCGGATTCTTAGAGATATTAATTGCACTTGAATTATCACAGAAAATTGTGATAGGCTCCTCATATTCAACTTTAATGTCTCTTAGCATCTGCTTCATCCATAAGATTTGAGTGCAACTACTTGCTGCTGCAATGTATTCTGCTTCAGTTGTAGATAGAGATATTGCATCTTGTTTCTTGCTTAACCAAGAAACCAATCTCTTCCCCAAAAAGAATGCTCCACCACTAGTGCTCTTCCGGTCATCCACATCTCCTGCCCAATCTGCATCTGTGTAAGCATGAAGAGAGAAATCCGGATCTCTAGGGTACCATAGACCATACTCAACTGTTCCTTTCAAGTACCTAAAAATTCTTTTGATTGCCATAACATGAGATTCTCTAGGATCAGCCTGGAATCTTGCCACAAGACCAACAACCTGCATTATATCTGGTCTAGTTTGAGTGAGATACAACAATCCACCAATCATTGATCTATACTTTGTCTGATCTGCCTTTGGAGAATCATCATCTTTGCTTAACTTACATCCGGTTGCCATAGGAGTGTTCATTGGCTTTGAGTCTTCCATACCAAATTTCCTTAACAATTCTTTCACATATTTGGTCTGAGAAATGAAGATCCCTTCTTTTGTTTGAGTAATTTGCAGACCCAAGAAGAAATTCATTTCACCAAGCATAGACATTTCAAACTCACTTTTCATCTGATTTGCAAAAGTTTTGCACATACTATCTCTTCCTCCAAAAATGATATCATCCACAAACACTTCAACAATCAAAATGTTTTCATGATCAATTTTGAAATATAAGTTACTGTCAGCAGTACCTTTGTTGAATCCAATCTACACAAGATGCTTATCCAACCTTTCATACCATGCTCTTGGGGCTTGCTTCAATCCATACAAAGCTTTCTTCAACTTGCAGACCATATCATCATTATCAGACAATTGAAATCCATTCGGTTGTTCAATGTAGACTTCTTCTTCCAGATCACCATTTAGGAAGGCAGACTTGACATCCATCTGATATACCTTGAAGTCTTTGAAGGCAGCAAATGCGAGAAGTAATCTAACTGCTTCAATTCTTGCCACCAGAGCAAAAGTCTCTTCAAAGTCAATTCCTTCTATTTGAGAGTAGCCTTTGCAGACCAATCTAGCTTTGTTTCTGATTACTTCACCAGCTTCATTTAGTTTGTTCCGGAAGACCCACTTGGTTCCAATTACATTCCTGTCTCTAGGTCTGGGAACAAGATCCCAAGTATGATTTTTCTCAATTTGCATCAATTCATCTTCCATTGCTTTGGTCCAATTTTCATCATTGCAGGCTAACAATAGGTTCAATCTTTGAAATCAGACAACATTCATCCTGATTTTGAGCAACATTCCTTCTAGTTTGTACACCTTTGCTTCTGTCACCTATGATCTGATCTTCAGAGTGGTTTAGTCTTACATACCTTGGAATTTTGGGAGTATCCTGCACTGCTGCTTCTTGATCAGGCTCATTCAAACCTATCTCTTCTTCCTGATTTACCGGATCAGGCTGACTCTGTCTCACCGGAGAGGATTGAGGTCCTTGAACACTGTCTTGGTCATCTTCATCAAACTCATAAAATCTTGAAGGCTTCTCAATTCCTTCATCAACTTTCACATTGGTGCTTTCTATCATCTTCCTCAATCTCTTATTGTAACACCGGTATTCTTTGCTTTGAGTGGAGTAACCCAAGAAAATTCCTTCATCACTTCTAGCATCAAACTTTCCTAGATCTTCATCTCTTTTAATATAACACTTGCTACCAAATACTCTGAAATATTTCACAGTAGGAGTGATGCCAAACCAGAGTTCATAGGGGGTCTTACCGGTGTTGTTTCTGATTTGAACTCGATTGAGAGTGTAGACTGCAGTGCTGATAGCTTCCTTCCAAAACATTTGAGGAACATTTGCTTCCAACATCATTGTCCTGGCAGCTTCCTGGATGGTCCGGTTCTTTCTCTCAACTACTCCATTCTGCTGTGGAGTCCTAGGAGCAGACAACTGTCTCCTTATACCCTGCTTCTCACAAAAGTCAATGAACTCACCAGATGTAAATTCACCACCTCTATCAGACCTTAGACACTTTAGTTTCAATCCGGTTTGATTCTCTACCATAGCTTTGAAGATTTTGAACTTCTCAAATGCTTCTGATTTTTCTTTTAGAAAGGTAACCCACATCATCCGGGAATGATCATCAATTAACAACATGAAATATCTATCACCTTGCAGACTCTTGATTCTTGTCGGACCACAGAGATCAGTATGTATTAATTCCAACAATCCAGTAGAAGACTGATCTTTGCTTTTGAAAGAGACTCTGCTTTGTTTACCTAGCTGACATTCTTTGCACAAACTATTTGTAGGTTTCATTAATTTTGGAAGATCTCTTACGGCCTGAGTATTGCTTATCTTGATGATGTTATCAAAATTTACATGACACATTCTTCTATGCCATAACCAACTCTGATCAATTTGAGCAAACAAACAACTTTTATTTGAACCAACCAGATGAAAGATATTACCTTTTGTCTGAGTACCGGATGCAATTTCAGTTCCGGAGCTTGTAAAGATTCTGCATTTTCCATTCTTGAACTGGAGATCATAGCGTTTGTCCACTAACTGACCAACACTGAGAAGATTGTGCTTCAATCCTTCAACATATAGTACGTTACCTGTTTTGCTCTTTCCATCAAAGGAAATAGTTCCCCTGCCTCTGATTCTGCCAGCAGAATTGTCACCAAACTTTACCATTCCTCCTTCATACCTTTCCAAATTCAAGAACTTATTCTTGTCACCAGTCATATGGTGAGAACATCCACTGTCAATAACCCAATCATCCTTTTCTTCCACTTGAGCAGCCAAAGCTTTTTCAACAAACTTTGTGATTGACAGATTCAGAGAGTATTGAATCTTCTTCCTTGATGGCAATAAACACCCACTCATTTCCGGATTTGCTTCCTAGTTCTGATTCATCATCTGTTACTCCTTCATTGTCATCTTCTTCATGAACATAATAGCAATTCTTTTGAAACCTTTGTCTGTTAGTATTAGACCTTGCAGATCTTTCCGGACATCTTGAAGCAAAATGACCAATCTTATTGCAGTTGAAACACTTAAAGGGTAGTTTTCCTTCATACTTACCGGATCCTCTTGGCAGTCTCTTTGCAATGAGGGCTTCAAGTTGAGCTGTTTCTGCTTCTTCTTCTTCCATGTCTCTTCTTGCTTGATCATACCATGACATTTTCCTTGATGAGTTTTCTCTCGGATCAAATCTCTGTTTGCCTTTCACATAGGCATTGGCTTTGAAAGCAGATTCAGTCTTGGGAGGATCATCTCCAAACTCGGTCATTTCAAATGCAGCTAGTTTGCCAGCCAGTTGTTCTCTTGTGACAGTTGTGTGGGCTCTGAATTCATCAATGGCAACAACCTTGATTTTGTAGGCAGCAGGAAGGGATCTTAGGATTTTGCAGACAATCTCATTTTCATCTAGAGTTCCACCAGCATTTCTGATTCCACATACCAGCTCATTCACTCTTGGCATAAAAGTAGTGATGTTTTCATCATCTCTCATCTTCAATCTTTCAAATTTCCCTTTCAGACTTTGCAACCTTGCACTTTTGACAAACTCATCTCCTTCATACAGAAGTTCCAGTTTAGTCAGGATCTCATATGCAGTTGGTAGGTCAATAACATTTGAGAGATCTGAGTCATTCAATGCGCTTAGAAGAGCTTCCTTGGTCTGCAGATTGTTTTCTGCTTCTGTGATTTCATTCAGAGTTGTCGGGCCACCTTGTGGAGGTACATATGGTTTTGAGACCATAGCCAAGTATGCTTTTCCCATACATTCCAAGTGACACTTCATGCGACCTTTCCAGAGAGTGAAGTTGGTTCCATCAAACTTCGGACTATCCTTCTTGTATGACGACATCCTGGATCTCCTCAAGCGGTTAAGCTCTCTTCAGAGGAACCCTGCTCTGATACCAATTGTTGGATCTAGGGCATACAACTGAGAGGGGGGGTGAATCAGTTGTATAAAACTTCTTGTTCTTTCAAACACTTGATTCTTCGTTGTTAGTTAGCAGCATATCAATTAATCATCCATGAAGGCATAATACATAAACACAAGAGTAGAAAAACATCAACACATTGAACACCAAGATTTTGACGTGGAAAACCCAGTTAAGGGAAAAACCACGGGGTGATTAACCCAAGAATTATTCTCTGTTAGAAGAATAAAGAAGAATGAATGGCACATGCCAATTAGGGCTCACTGCCCGAGCACACTGCTCACAAAGAGGCCCACTGCCTACAAGGAGACACACTGTCTACAAAGTGATAAAAATCACAGTCTCGAACTAGAGAATGACATCTCTACCATGTCCGGATCAGTTCCATTTAAGCCCAAAAACCTCTGCTCTACCTTTCGCACTTCTCTTCGCTATGCCACACTTATACACACACACCACACTCGAAATGAGCTCACAGACCGTTATTTATACAAGACATCGACTTAGGAACAAACATCTAAGTCGGCAAACAATCATAAGAGTATCCGCAAGATGAATAACACATCCGGTCGGCCACCACAAGAACATTCGCAGGATGAACAACTCATCCGGTCGGCTAAACAGAGCAAGAACTTCATCCGGAAGAATAACTTCAATTCCGGGCTCTACTATCAATGCGGATCAACAACACAACCTCAACACGATCCAGAAAACTTCACAAGCCTGCCTGAATGACCAGGTACGTCCGCATTTCCTTTACTTACCGAAATCTCTTATCCTCCTTATCCGGGACTTCAAGAACAATGTCTATTGCCACTGTCATAATGCAAGAGGTACTTCCAGACCTCCAAATCATACACAACTCGAGATGGCACATCACAAGGACATCCCAAACACTCCTTCCAATCCGCAGATTAGGATAATACAATTCCGGACCTCACCGGACCTTTCTGTGATCCTTTGTCACCCCTGAACACTTGCCGGAACCGGTTCTGCACCAACAGCCACAACTCCTTCAGATCTTCATGCGGACCTCTGAAATCTTAACTGAAGCATCTCAAGACTCATATCTACAAACCCTTTAATCCGCATCCTCCGGTTCTCAACCTATACAATACATTTGCCTTCTTCTCATCACTGTTCTTCACTGTTCCTGACTGAGGCTAATTTTCTCAATATCCTCAGCACATAGCTCATCAAATCCTTCTTGTCAATGCAATATGAGTATGTTGACATCAATGACAACACTGGCTCACCTCATACTTGCAATAGTTATAACCCGGTATGCTTTGCTTTGAGTAGAGTAACCCAAGAATATTCCTTCATCACTTCTAGCATCAAACTTTCCTAGATCATCTCTTTTAATGTAACATTTGCTACCAAAAACTTTGAAATACCTCACAGTAGGAGTGATGCCAAACCAAAGTTCCTAAGGAGTCTTACTGGTATTGCTTCTGATTTGAACTCGATTGAGAGTATAGACTGCAGTGCTGACAGCTTCTCTCCAATAGATCTGAGGAACATTTGCTTCCAACATCATGGTCTTAGAAGCTTCTTGGATGGTCCGGTTCTTTCTTTCCACTACTCGTGCTGTGGAGTCCTAGGAGCAGATAACTGTCTCTTTATTCCATGTTTCTCACAGAACTCTAAGAACTCACTGGATGTGCATTCCCCACCTCTATCAGACCTCAGACATTTTAGTTTTAATCCAGTTTCATTCTCTACCATAGCCTTGAATATTTTGAATTTCTCAAGAGCTTCTGATTCCTCTTTCAGAAAGGTTACCCATATCATTCGAGAATAGTCATCACTTAGTAACATGAAGTATCTATCACCTTGCACACTCCTGGTTCTTACCAGGCCACAAAGATCAGTATGAACTAAGTCCAATAATCTGGTAGAAGATAGTTCCTTACTCTTGAATGTGACTTTGCTCAGCTTACCCAACTGACATTCTTTACACAAACTATTTGTAGGTTTCACCAATTTTGGAAGATCTCTTATAGCTTGAGTATTGCTTATTTTGATGATATTATCAAAATTCATGACACATTCTCCTATGCCATAACCAACTCTTATCAACTTGAGAAAATAAGCAACTTTTACCAGTGCCAACCAAGTGGAAGATATTACCTTTAGTTTGGGTACCGGATGCAATCTCTATTCCAGAACTTTCAAAGATCTTGCATTTTCCATTCTTGAACCAGAGATCATAGCCTTTGTCCACCAACTGTCCAACACTGAGAAGATTGTGCTTCAAGCCTTTAATATATAGTACATTACCGGTTTTGTTCCTTCCATCAAAAGAAATAGTTCCTCTTCCTCTGATTCTACCAGCAGAATTATCACCAAACTTTACCACTCCTCCTTCATACCTTTCCAAATCTATGAACTTATTTTTGTCACCTGTCATATGGTGAGAGAAACCACTGTCAATGACCCAATCGTCCTTTTATTCAATTTGAGCAGCCAGAGCTCTTTCTACAACTTTATGATTGACAGATTTAGAGGATATTGGTTCTTCTTCTTTGATGGCAATAAACACCCAATCACTTTCGGATTTGTTTCCTGTCTCTGATTCATCATCTGTTACTCCTTCATTATCATCTTCTTCATGAACATAGTAGCAATTCTTTTGGAACCTTGATCTGTTAGGATTTGGCCTTGAAAATCTTTCCGGACACCTTGAGGCAAAATGACCAATCTTATTGCAGTTAAAACACTTAAAAGGCAATTTTCCTTCATACTTATCGGATCCTCTTGGCAGTCTCTTTGCAATAAGGGCTTCAAGCTGAGCAGTTTCTACTTCTTCTTCTTCCAGGTCTTTTCTTACTTTTTCATACCATGACAGTTTCCTTGATGAGTTCTCTCCTGGATCAAACCTTTGTTTACCTTTTACAGAGGCACTAGCTTTGAATGCAGATTCAGTCTTGGGGGGATCATCTCCAAACTCGGTCATTTCAAATGTAGCCAATTTGCCAGCTAATTGATCTCTTGTGACAGTTGTATGGGCTCTGAATTCTTCAATGGTAGCAACCTTGATTTTATAAGAGGTAGGAAGGGATCTGAGAATTTTGCCAACAATCTCATCTTCATCCAAGACTCCACCAGCATTTCTAATTCCACAAACAATCTCATTAACCCTTGGCATAAAAGTAGTGATATTTTCATCATCTCTTATCTTTAGATTTTCAAATTTCCCTTTTAGACTTTGTAACCTTGCACATTTAACATACTTGTCTCCTTCATGCAAAAGTTCCAGTTTTTTCCAAATCTCAAAAGTAGTTGGTAGGTCAACAACATTTGAGAGCTTTGAATCAGATAATGAGCTTAGAAGAGCTTCTATAGTCCGCAGATTGTTTTCAGCATCTGTAATTTCATTTGTGGCTTTCGGACCACCCTATGGAGGTATATACTATGTTGTAGCCATGGTCCAGTATGCCATTCCCATACATTGCAAGTGACATTTCATGTGACCTTCCAAAGATTAAAGTTGGTTCCATCAAACTTTGGACTATCTTTCTTGTAAGATGACATCCTGGATCTCCTTAAGCAGTTAAGCTCCTTTTAGAGGAACTTGGCTCTGATACCAATTGTTAGACTTAGGGCACACAACTGAGAGGGGGGGTGAATTAGTTATCCAAAACTTTCTCCAATTTCATACTTAAATCCTCTTAGTGATTAGCAGTATATTAATCATGAGACATAATGCAATTGTATCAAAAGCAGAAACACATCAACACATAAGACACCAAGATTTTGACATGGAAAACCTGGTTAAGGGAAAAACCACGAGGTGATTAACCCAAGATTGTATTCTCTGTTAGAAGAATAGAAAGAACAAAATGGCACATGCCAATTAGGGCTCACTGCTCACAAGAGGCTCACTTCCTACAAGAGACACGCTATCTACAAAGAAATACGTATCACTTACTTGAACTGGAAAATAGCATCTTCACCATGCTTGAATCAGTTCCATTTAAGCCCAATACTTCTGCTTTGCCTTTCGCTCTCCTCCTTGCTACCACTCTCTCATCAACACAAGAACCACTTTGAAATGACTTCACAATCCCTTATTTATACAAGACATCAACTTAGGAATAATCATCTAAGTCAGCAATCATCTATAAGAACATCCGCAAGATGTGTAACTCATCCAGTCGGCCAGTCTCAGGAAGAACATCATCATCCAGAGGTTAATCTTCAATTTTAGGCTCCAACTCCAATGTGGACCACCAATATGGGCTGGACATGATCCAAAGACCTTCACAAGATATCCTGACTCACCAAGAACATCCTTACTTCATCTGCTTACTGAAATCCTTCTCTCCTTCATCTAGAACCTCAAGAACACAGTCTATCACCACTGTCACAAAAGAATAGATGCTTTCGGACCTTCAAACTATGAACTAGTCGAGTTGATACTTTCACATAGACTTCCTCAACACTCCCTCAAATCCGCAGAATAGGATAATGTATTTTTAGATCACACCAGACCTATCTGTATCACTCTGACACCTCTGAACTCTTGCTAGAACCTGTTTTACTTGAATGGTCACAACTTCTTCAGATCTTCATGTGGACCTCTAAAATCTTTATTGGATCACCTTAAGACACATATCTAAAAACCCATTAAACTGCATCCTTTGATTCTCATCTTATCTTATACATTTTCCTTACTGTCTTCACTGTTCTTCTCTGTTCTTGATTAGGACTAATTTTCTCAATATCCTCGGCACTCAACTCATCCAATCCTTTTCATCAATACAACAGGAGTATGTTGACATCAATGAAAACACCGGTTAGTCCCATACTTGTAACACACACTTACTCCATATTCACAACACACACACAAACCAAAATCATTTAAATCCATCGGCTATATATATATCGGCATCTTGATCTTCATCCACTTTTCAGTCGGCTTCAAGAACACTTCAAACTTTATTGAAGATTCTTCTCTGTCAGCTAAATCCATGTACAACTTGTAACATGGACCAAAACTTGCACTCACAAATCATAAATCAGGTCGGCTACTATCATTGATCATCACAACTTGTCCAACCAACAACTTCCATACATCTGGAACCAAGATCAATTACAAGGTCGGCCTGTTCTTCTTCTGTCTGCTCTGTCAAATTGTTAACCTGATACTCAGATGCTAGTAACTTTTGAATCCTTCATCACCAGAGATAGAAACTTTGGATTTAGATTATCCTGACAATGCTTATGACTCCCTTAGATCCACAACAAACTCTATTTACCACCGAAGAGATTCGGACCAAGATACTGGACCCTGTCACCTGATCTGTTTTTGACTTCCCAAACTTAGATAAATTCTGATTTTGACTTCCAGTATGAAAAAATTATGTTATGCGGATGGGTGGAATAATCTTAGTTGCCATCAATGACAACACCTATCATGCGTAGCAATGTCTCTTGCCAACAATCTCCCCCTTTGGCATTGATGGCAACACTTAGTGAAAAATGACTAAGTGTCGGTGCTACTCCCCTTGCTCTGTACACTTGCTTTCCACTATTTCCAAAGCTCCCCCTTTGCTAGATTTATCATTTTTCACTGCTCTTCACTCCTCCTTTGACATCAATGGCAAAGGATGGGGTCCACAAGCCAAAATTCTCCCAAAAATTCTGTAAATAATGCCGCATATGTACAACCAGTCATTGAGTTATATTTACATGAACTTGAGAATGTCTGCAAAACTATTTTTCAATTGCTCAAGTTCAAAGGCCTAAGTTCTTTTCATGCCATCCAAAATTGAGATGTGTCCACTCAGTAAAAATGCATATGCTTATGCCTTTGTTAGATCTGAAGGATCACTTGTCTGAATTGCAGTCTGAGCTTCTGATAAGACATTATACATTGTCTCTAACTTGGGGGCAATAAATCCCCAGAGTTCACACATTCTCTTCATAATATTACCCTTTTCTTTAACAAGTCTATTTATCTCATCGGTCAAGTTGATTACTTGACATTCCTAACTTATAGGAGAAACTGTTAAAGGATCAGAATTTTGAGATAGATTTGACAACTTCTATTCTTGCTCTTTTATCTTCTTCTCAATATCCTCACTCACTTTGGGCCAGGATAGACAAAACTTGTATATATCACCTCCATCACTTAGAGCATTTTGAATACTCTTTATACTGATACTAAGTATCATCCTATCATTCCTTATTAGACTCTTTATTTCACTCAATTTCTTATCCAAAAATTCACTTTTGACTTTAGTCTCTGCAGACTTCTCAAAAGACTCAAAATGTGTACTTACAAAACTTACAAGATTCTTCAGATTTTTGGAAGGAGAGTTAGAAGAATTCTTCTAGAAGGTTCACATTAACTTCTCCAATACTCCGGTTGCAAGGCCTAGCAGTTCACTATCCTCAATGTGAGATTTCAACATTTTTTCTCTTGCCTTGGCTTATGTGAAGGATGCTATTTTCATTACTTGAACTCGAGAGAGAGCATCTAGATTGATCAGTCCTTGAAACAGCTCTGGTTCATCAAACTCAAGCATTTATTTACTCAGGAGACCTTTTACTACAACTGCAGTGTCTCTTGCCGCAATTCTTGAACCACCTTCTTTTACTTGGGATTTGTCATTGTTAGTATCAGGACTAATTTGTTCAGATGCATCAACATTTGCACAATCTTCTTCTGTTTTATCTTCCTTACTTTCTTCTTTCTCTTCCTCTATTTACCTTTCACTATGCCATCTGCAAGGGAATTCTTTCCCGTGTCCTTACCATCTAAAATATGTTCAGAAGGATTTTGTGTAGTAGCAGTAATCTCAACACTGTCTTCTTTTCCAGATTGATCAGGAGAAGTTGGAATATCTCTTGCATCATCAGTGTGGTCTACCATCTCTGTATCTTTTTTGTTTATTTGTTCCTCTTCTGGAACATAGGAGTCATCAACCTTGGTTTGTTGCTCATCAATTTCCATCTTTTCAACATCCAGGGTTGATGAATCAATCTCATCATCAGTCTCCTCAACAAATGGATGATTATGTCTCTTCAATGCACTTAGAAGTATTTCCTATGTTTCTTTAACTATTTGGTCCAATTCTCCAAGAATTAGTTTGTTCATTCTCTTCTTGCTTCTGAATTCATCCTTCACATCTTTGAATATCATACTCATTTGAACTTGAGTGATTTGAGGGCATAGTTTTATCAGTACATGCTCTCTAAGCTCCATATCCTTGCTTTTTGCATTTTCTTTCCTCAACTCCAAAGTGTTTGCAAGACTTCGAGGGATCTCAAAAGTTATTTCAATTAGGGCCTTATTATAGATATTCAGATATCTAATAGTTGCTTCCTCCAACACCCTCTTATTAGTGTCACTGTATTCATCATAAAATTCAGTCATGGGTTTCAGATTTCCATCCATAGTGACTGATTTTATTACATCTTCCATGGAGATTGTGGGCTCTCAACATATGTATCTGTCTTCTACCTTTTGTTTGTCTTTTTTCTTTTAGAGGGCTTCTCCTTAGTCACTTTGGCAGCTTTTGTTCTAGAGGCTTTCAACTCCTTTACCTCAACATCAGAATCTATTCTTTCTTCATCAACTTTTGTGCTCTTATAGGTTCTTGTGGCCTTTGTTTTCACTCTTTTCCCTTCTTTTCTAGATGATTTACCTTTTGGTATCTCAGGATTGGCAGGTTTCAGAGGAATAGGGGTAGCAGCAGAGCTTCTAGTGGTCCTTGATGTGGAGGAGGATCCTACCAGAGCACTTCCTTGTTTCTTATCCTGCTTCTCCTTCTTAGCCTTTTCAGTTCTCTCCCGGAATTGCCTCACAGCTTCCTTTGTGAGACCTAGATTCTTAGCCAACTGCTCAACTTGTTTTCTTACTTTTTTGTTGGTTTCAGGTTCTCTAAGCTCAGTATGCAGTTTTAAACTTAACTCCTTGTATGTCCCAAATCTTTTAACTGTTGTGTCTTTTGGTTTGCTTAGAAGATGTTGGGCATACATATTCAATATTTTTCCATCTACTTCATACCCCATGGGCATGATCCAGACAGTTCTGCATTCCACTACTTCCATTAGGCACTGATCAGTGTCAACCATAAAACATATTTCATTCTTGTACTTCTCAATAATTGATTTAGGGATTCTTTCCCTTGAATACATCATACTCTAAAAATTCTTGAAGTATCCCCAGATTGTAGTTTTCTGAGCTTTAAAATCACCAATGCTGCGAAGATGATTTCTGATTTGAATGGCAACTGGCTCATCATTAGTCCAGTGAACACCTTTACTCTAGGCACTTCATTCATATAGTAGAAAAATAAGC
The DNA here is from genome assembly GCA_027924645.1 of Cunninghamia lanceolata. Taxonomy (NCBI): domain Eukaryota; kingdom Viridiplantae; phylum Streptophyta; class Pinopsida; order Cupressales; family Cupressaceae; genus Cunninghamia; species Cunninghamia lanceolata. The sequence goes on from BSBN01000684.1 coordinate 2,035,655, forward strand.
ATAGAACCAATGTACCATATTTAAAAGTGTTTTTCTTATCTTTCTTGATTTTGTTTAGGTTTTCAATCAGCTAGTTCTGTAATAGCTCACATAGGTCATAATCTGCATTCTTCTTCAACATTTGATATGCTGCATATATGGCAGTTCCTGAGATTGAATTCTCTCTGCTAGAGTGATAGATCTTGTAGCCAATCACCATGGAAGCAAACTTCACATCTGATTCTATAATGCCATTTATGGTCATTGCCCTTTTGTCAAACTTTGCACCGGTTGCATCGGTAACAATTTGGTTTTTCACAAATTTCAACATAGGTAATCCACCAGTTGAGTTTAACCCAGTCACAATTCTAATAACATCCTTGGTAATCTTGAATAGTTTTAACAACCATATGAATTCATCATGCATCTGACTCAATACATACCAGACCCACTCATCTTCATCAAATGTTGGAAACCCCATAATCTGAATAAAATATTTATCAGGTGGTGCCTTATACTCTGGTTTAAGGTCATGATTTTCATCCCTGAGATGACTCTCAAACAAATCTACATACCTTGAATCCCTAAATTCATCTATGTTTGCATGAATATAAACCCTAATATCTTCAGTATGCAGCACACCATATGAAACACTTGAAAATGCACCTAATGGGTCGACTTCTATAGATTTGTGTGGATGTTTCTTAAATTTGGGTCAAGGCCTTTCAGTAATGTCAACGACCAAAGGTGTAGCCAATTCAAAAAGATTATAAGTTCAAAGCTTTGTAGATAAATACCTTTTCATGAGATTAGGGTTGACAGATAAATTTGCCTGTCGCACTTCAATTCCTTGTGATCTTAGCTCAAACACTATTCTTCTTGCTTTCTTCAAGTGCAAAGTGCTTCAAATGAGGAGTGAACACCTTTTTATGCTCCACAAAACTAAATTTGCCTTTGTAATAAATGCTCTGCCCTAACTTCATCTGGTTACTTAGTTCCTTGAACAATTCTTCATGAATTACTTCACAAATTTCCAGAAATCCTTCCAAAAGTTTTGAAACAATTTAAAATACCTTCTCTCATTGTGCAATATCCAGGCACCCACTTGCTGACTAGGGGAATTTAATTTTCAATGCAGCTCCCCCTGAGCCAGAGCTCCAAATTCAATTCCTGGAGGAATTATCAACACCAGATTTTAGTGCGGACTCATTACTATTGTTCTCACTTGTTTTCTTAACCCATGTCTTGCTCATTTCATTCTAGCTCTCATTCACATCAATTTTTCTTTTGCCTTTGTCTTGTCTCTGCTCATTCGGTTTTCTATTTGCCAGGACTCTTCTTTCATTATTCCTACTTTTGCGGAATCTTACAATATGACTAGATCTATTGCAGTTAAAGCAAACAACATTTCTTTGCTTATATGCCTAATTTCCTCTTGATCTGCACTGATTATCCATGTGTCCATATCCATTTCAAGTAAAGCAGTAACCATTGAAAGAGTTGCCATTTTCTCTAGAGTTATTCATTATCATACTTCTGCATTCATTTGATCTATGACCATACCTCTTACACTTGAAGCATTGACCAGAGAAGGATGGACCATTTTGATTTACTCTGCTTTTGCACTGAGTAGCTCTATGACCAAATTTACTGCAATTAAAATAATTTCCATTAAATGATGGATATCTTTGAGCATTAGGCTGTCTTACCAGAGGTCTTCTAGGTCTGTTTCTCCCATTCCTTGGTTGAAAATTTCTTTGTCCGGATCTAGAGCTTTCACCTTTCTCATATCCAAGACCATGCTTGTCATCATCCTTTTTCTATCCTTCAAGCAGTGCTTCAAGTTTAGCTGAGCTTATCTTAAACTTCTCCTTGTATTCATTTGCAACTTCTAGGTCATGTCTGAGAATGACAATTTGTCTTTCAAGTTCTCTCTCATTGTCTTTTCTTTCTTGTAGATTAGACTCTAGGAGGCCAGCGATTCCATCCAATCTGCAACATTCTTCAATTCTTTCTTTTAGATTTTGATTCAAGTCTTCTTCAATTTTCTTTCTATCTTCAATTTCTTTGGTTAGCCTCATCACCCCGAATTCCATCTCATGTTTTAGGACAACAACTTCTTTTGCTAACTTCTCACATTCCTTTGTCTTCTCTTTCAAAGCCTCATCCTTGTTGTTGTTTTCATAATGATTTCCCAGTTGAAGAGGTTGTTCCTTCCTCTTCTCATTGGATTTGCTCAATTTTTCTTTTAAAATCTCAATGAAGTCTTCAACATTTTTGAGGTTCTCTTGCATCTCTTGGAATTCTACTCTAGACTGCTCAAGATCTTCTAGAGTGAGATTAAGTTTCCCTTGAAGGTTATATTCATCCATTTTACCACCTTCCTAGATCTTCCTTAAGCTATTAAACTTTTTCAAAGGAACCAGGCTCTGATACCAATTGTTAGAATTAGGCAAAACAACTGAGAGGGGGGGTGAATCAGTTGTTCAAAAACTTTATCATTTGCAACAATATCACTTAGAACTGATTTAAAACATTTAAAGCATGAATCATCAACACATTAGCAGAAACAAATAAACACACATGACAATGATTTTTGATGTGGAAACCCGGTTAAGGGAAAAACCACGGTGGGGTTAACCCACAAAGATTATACTCTGTTAAAAGTATTACAATTGGGAATGCACATGCATTCGGGCTCACTGCCCAAAGCTCGCTACTCAAAAGAAGGCTCACTGCCTATAGAAAGAAGATTACAATCAATTTGAACTAATAATTAGCATCAACCAATGCAAGGATTCAATTCTGTTAAGCACAGAATACTGACTTGATACACTTCATCTTTGTTCTGTCCTGTTTACTGTTATGCCATAATTCGAATCTTAGATCTCTTCCTTTTGCACTCCTATCTGTCCTTTTCACACTTACTCCATATTCACAAGACACACACACCAAAATCATTTAAATCCATCAGCTATATATATATCCGCATCCTGATCTTCAACCACTTTTTAGTCAGCTTCAAGAACACTTAGAACTTTATTGAAGATTCTGCTCTGTCAGCTAAATCCATGTACAACTTGTAATGTGGACCAAAAATTGCACTAAAAAATCATCAATTAGGTTGGCTACTATCACTGATCATCACAACTTGTCCAACCAACAATTTCCATACATCCAGAACCAAGATCAATTACAAGGTCGGCCTGTTCTTCTTCTGTCTGCTCTATCAAACTATTAACTTGATACTCAGATGCTAGTAACTTTTGAATCCTTCATCATCGAAGACCAAAACTCTGGATTTAGATTATCCTGACAATGCTTATGACTCCCTCAGATCTACAACAAACTCTGATTTACCATCGGAGAGATCCGGACCAAGATAGCGGACCTTGTCACCTGCTCTATTTCTAACTTCCCAGACTTAGATAAATTCTAATTCTGACTTCCGGTATGAACAAATTGTGTTATGTGGATGGGTGGAATAATCTTAGTTACCATCAATAACAACACCTGTCATGCGTAGCAGTGTCTCTTACCAACATGTATATGTGATGTATGCTTGAGACAATCACCATGTCTGAACTGGTGATGTTTATATGAGCTAACCACTCTATGATTTTGTTTGTGTTCATACACTAATTTTGGCATCAAACTAACATTTGGTTAGAATGCATTGCTATTATACTATTGTGTAAGGATTGAGTTGGAAGCATAATTTTAATTAATGGTTGTAATTTAAGAGTAAGATCAAAGATCTCAAATGAAAGGAGAGAATGAAGCCTCTCGATTACTGGTGTACGAACTACAAAGCCTTTGATTCCCAGAAATGGATACGTAGATAGGGACATTACAAATGAACCCCTCAAGGTTAAGGTCTAGGTCTAGGGATGACCCTGACAGTGGGACCTTACCATATTCTAGTGTGAGTTTATGAGTTGTGGCACAGAGTTGTTGCCGCAATTATGGTTGGTAAGTCTATGAAGACGACACTTCTAAAGTAGATCTAGAAGATGCTTGCTTGATTAAGTTAGAACTTGATTTGTAATAAAAAGATTAGTAGTAATCATGGTGTTATTACAAATAATCCCCATTTGAGTGTCTGGGATTGTATGGGCATCTAGATAGAGTTAAATTTGACATTAGTCATTCTAAAATAATCAAAACTAGGAGGAAAACTTGAAGAACTTGGTCTCTGCATATTGGTTAATGGAAGGTCTCTACTCAACCAATCAACAAAAATATTATCTTTTTCAAGAATATGTTGGGTAGTGTAGTTAAACTGATTAAAATATTCTTGTCAACAAACATATTTACCTCTTCCATCTTCCCTGCCATGGTCTTTGTCTTTCAAAATCAAGAATCTAGTGCAATCTATTTTGGTAACAAATTTTTTCAAATGCATCAGCTAGAGGGCAATTTTTTCTAAACATTTCTTGACACCATAAATCTCTTTATCAGAAGAGTAATTTTGTATGTCTTCCATGAACACTCCACTTGTATATTTTGCACCAAACTTTTGGTTACTTTTGATAAAACATAAGACTCCACCCCAAGCATAGTCAGATGCATAGTTTATAACACAAGATTTTTAATAGTAGGAACATGCAAGATAGGAAGGTTGCTTATCTTTTTCTTGATATTCTTTACTTTTGTGTGCTTTTGGTTTTGTTAGGTATGAAAAAGGTGAATGATGACAACTAGGATGCACATAAGATCAAACCCTTTTCCATATAACATTCAAGGACAAGAGCCAAATCACTCCCAAATGAAAGTGGACTTAGCTATAGATCTTGTACATAGGTATGCTATAGAGGAATCAGATTTAATTCAACCTTTCTATCAAACCCTAGGTTAACGAAGCATGAAACCCTAGTTTAACAATAATCAACTCTTAACAAAAAAAGTACAATAATAATCTAGAAACCAATTGCATAGGGATGATTAGGAAGATGATAGAACCTGTCTCCCAAAAGTAGAGGTGTTGGAAGACTAATTCGGGACCACCCAAGTCCTGACTGGAAGATTTTGCCTAAGGTCTGAACTGGAAGGATGTTGTAAATACTGCCCTGATGCCATATCTAAATTTAGAAAGGGCAGAAAGACTAGGGTGCCACCGCCCAATTCTTGAATAGGAATATTTCATAACTACTGTCAGATCCTAAAACCCTGATCTTCACAGAGTCTTCCTGTATCTTCATATTCTCCAGATCTCACTCTTGTAACCTGCACACAAGATGATAAGAGAGGGTTTGGGGGGTTATGGTGTTTAGGGACTTGCCTCAGTCAAATCCTGGGATAGCATTCAAGATTCCCAACACCATTGTTTGATAGAGAGTACGTGCCCTCATGGGGGCAGAGGCTGAAAATAAAGATAATAATGATGAATCAAATGATGATAAACAACAATGATATCACCTATGTGATGATTCTTTAAGATGATGAAGATCCTTCAACTCCTAAAGTGGATAGATGATAGCTTCATGCCTACAACAAACACACAATAACAACACACAAATCTACTCTAGAATCACAATGAATGCTTGTGCTTATTTTCCTTCAATGTCATAAGTTATCTATCTCTATCTTGCCTACAAATGAATTCAAGAACACACTTATATATGTTTTCCTGCTCATAATTGTGAAATTAAACCAAAAGAGCCGAGAAGGAGAAACCTTTTGAAAGGTCCCAGGCTGACATAAACTTGATTTTTGTAAGGTACACATTCCATATCAAAAGTTACTGAAGTAAACAATCCACTTATTTACATCAACTCAAGTAAAAAAATAGATCTCATAAACAGATCAATAATATCATTAAATCTTTCAAATCACATGCTTAATCTAGGTATTAGCACTATAAAGAATATACAATGTTCATTTGGCTTCCTTGCCATAATTCATCCAAATATACTTACAAGATACAATAATCATGTACAATATAAGAAATAATAAATCAAACAAACTCTCCAGTCACCACGAACCCACATGGTCCTCTTGCAAGCTGAAAGATGGGAACATGGTTCAGGCGCTTTTCTGCCCAACCATGAAGCAATTACACTTCCCCGGATCCCTTTATAACACAAAGGAAACCCAGCCTTGCGCAAAACATCTAGTAACCTGGAAACAACTAGTAGGAGGGAACACCTGATGCAACCTAAAGTCTAATGTACAAATCTAAATAATGATATGCAAATTATCTCACAATAGGATGTGGCATAGATAAATATACATAAAGTTTTGCTAGACAAATATTCATCTCATTTCAATGAATTCCTAGCTTGGCCAAGCATAAAAATAGTTTAAGGTTTAATTCCTGAAAAGAGGAAAAGCCATCTCTGATATTCCACATTCGACATCCTAGCCCAGAAAGCAACCCCAAACACACATAAGAGATAATCTACTTTCTTTTCAAACAAAAAGCAACCCATGTTCACCTAAAAACTATTTCTAATCCATTTCCTTTGCACAATCAACTGAAATACATTTTAAACAATCAAATCAATAATGATGTATGCTTACTCTACTTTTAACAATGAACTTCCATGCATGATTATTTCAAATATCATTACTATGCTTTCTCAATTTTACTATCTATTTCTTGATTCACGCAACAGAGATGAAAGAAAAATTCAATTTAAATAGAATAGATGTTAGTAATGTTTAAGATGACATTTACATAGATATCCATATGGTAAATATGCTCAATGATTTCAAAGGTTTAATCTTGATCTATGATTTCATAACCAAATCAATAACACATACTTTTGCCTAAATATAGTTTGTTAATTCTTTACTTTGCTCAACCAATGAGAGTGCACTTTCAAGCAATAATTCAATAAAGAGATTCATTTATTCATTTAAATGCAATTATATATATATATATATATATATATATATATATATATATATATATATATATATATATATATATATATATATATATATAAAATCTATAAACTGGTTATATTCCCTAACCCATAGTTCTTTCTTTTCAACAGTTTGAAGAAAACTAATGTTAACTACTTCCCACCCAATGCTGGTTTATAATTCAAACAATTCGTTGTAACAAAGATTTAATAAGAGTGTATAGATAATTTCCAGCATCAGACAATTTAAATACAAAAATCATAAGTAAATATTGAGAAACATATTATCTATGTTCCAAGCATTAATCTAATTGCTACAAGAAGTATTAACTCAAGCTATAGGAAGTAATAAAATAAGCCACATAAATAGAGCATGTCTGCGACATAAACTTAAATACGTTGCGACAAGGATATAGTAACTGTTGCGACAGGGGTAAATTATTCAAGAGCTACAGGGTTCACTAAATCTATGTCAAATCCATCAATCTGCAAAGAAGTTTTATACTACTTGCTATATACAACATTCAGCTTGCTACAGGGACAATAGTCAAGTAAGTCTGCTGCAACATAATAATTAGCAGCTCCAGGTTTTAAGATAAAACTACAAAAGAAACCTTCTTAACAACAATATAAATAAAATGATCAATAGCCTGTGCCAGAGATAAACAAGGTAGGTTGACCATAGCAAGGCGATATCAAGCATGCTGTATGGGAAACCTTCGATGATTACTTGAGAGTTTAGGTCAATAGAGTTTAATGAGGCCAACCAAAAGAAAGAACACGCCACTAAGGAGAATAATACATGCCGATAAAAGACAAAAAATAGGCCGCTTCACTTCATAAACAAAGATTACTGGTTGACTATAGAGGATACTAACTGACATGATTTAATGAGGCCGCTACAAGAATTGTCAGAATCATTCAGAACACAGAGAAAAAAGGTGCTGCCACAATAATGGGTTACACTTTCTGGAACATCCTGATTTTTGCTGAAATCACATATTTTTAGAAAATATAATGATTTAAGTCTTGAAAGGTTCCATTTAAAGGATTTTAATTGAAGAGGGTTTGATCAAACCCCCTTGGATAAAACCCCGCTAATTTTAAACCATACCTATAATGGAGTCTCCTCTACACCTATCAAAATGATGATAAAAAACCACTTTTAATTTACCTTTTGGGGGATCAAATGAATTCATTTAAAATTTATGTTTTGTAAGTATGTAGTCCTTATTATAAGCTTCCCAAAAAGTATAATTTTAAATATATTTAATCTGATTATTATATTTATTTTTTATTTCTTGTGAATATAGGTTTTTCACCAAACATCAAGTTCTTTGTTCTACACACATGGAAAATTAGTAAATTAGTGAAAAAAATTCTGAAAAATATCTATGCCCTAGGTATTGATGTCCTTGTTTCAACAAAAAAAAATTGAATTTTGATACATACAGAAAAAGTTATGTTTTATGGAATACGTCTGTGTAAATTATAATTGGTTTGACTTCAAAACTTAATTAAAAAAAATTGAATTTTGATATATACAGAAAAAGTTATGTTTTATGGAATACGCCTATGTGTAAATTATAATTGGTTTGACTTCAAAACTTAATTAAAAAAAAATTCAACAAAACATTATAAAACCAAATGCATGCCCTATATATCGGTGTTACCAATCTAAATTCAAAAGAATCAGAATTTTATCCTTTTTAGAAAAAAAGTTATGTGCTACAGATTACACATAATTTTAAAAAAATGTTGTTTACTATTAAAAACTAGTTATCAAAGGAGACACATAAACTTTTACAATTTAACTCCAAAATTTTAAAGAAAAATATATTTAGAATCTACAAACAAAATCTCACAAATCACTAGTTCGCATCATCTTCAACTTCCTAACGGTTTAGTGGCTATAGGTGTTAGAAAGTGAAGATTTAGTTCAAAATGTTGATTTCAATGTCATGTTTGGCCAAAAAGTGTAACCCATTATTGTGGGATGACCCAAAAGCACAAGCTACAACAATAGTAATCGTAAGTTTAGGCAGGTGCTCAAGGCCGGGTTAAAAGATACTGGCCAACCTGAGTTTAAAGTTGTCACCCAATAGAAAGAGATCACTTCCAACAACAAAATACATAGAAAGAAAGCATGCGAAATACAGTTTTAGGAGGCCGTTGGATAGATAGTTTTGGCCAAACGCTTTTCTACAAGCCGATTGGAAAGATTCAGGCTGTTAAGAATTATAGAGGGTATGATATTGGTGTTCAGACTGGTAAATGAAGGGAGGTTGAACAAGTTTTAAGAGGTTGATGCCTATCAGAAAGAGGCCAATCCAAAACCACATAGAGAGAAAGAAAGCAGGCGATAGGAATAAAACAATGCTCAAGTGGCAGTCAAACACAGGGTGACTAAGAGATATTTACAAACCATCAACTTTAATAGAATGCACAACAAACTCTAAGTAGAAAAAAACTCTAGGAAAATACCCAATTCCTTCGCTGTCTAAGGTCGATTCTGCCTCTTGCCGTTGTGCTTCTCCTTCCCCTCCTGTCGTTGGTCTCTTCTCTCTTTCCGATGCTTAGAATAACGATCCCCTTTCCTTTCTTCTATCTTCCATTTTATTCAAAATTCCCTTGCTAAACTAGGCGTTCATAAATTTAGGTTTGGAGCTTATTTTGATAACTTCCAGTTCACTTTAGTTTTGCATTCAACAAGCCTCCCAATTCGATTTGAAAGATTAAGCTCTGTTGATCCCGTCGCTCCCCAGTTTTGCATGCCAAAATATTATTCTTTATTATTTCATTTAGATATCTAATTTTAATAAATATATTATTAGTATAATTTATTTATCTTTAATAAAAGATTTTTATTTTTAGACCAATCAAGATATTGACAAACAGTAATATTTATATAAATAAGGAAACACTTTTATTATTTATAATTAAATAATATAATATACACAATTCCATTAAATATAATTTCGAAGGAACATAATAATTTCATGACTAATTTATACATTCAAATAGACTTATTGTAACAACTAAAACACATATTTATCTACTCACAAAGCATCAATCACATTCATTCACTATATAATAATACATACTAGAGCCATTCAAAATGCAATATGACATGAGACTATGTGAGTGTGTGCGTGCATCAGGTTAATTCATCCCAACAGTTCTTGCCGGGCAGCTAGAACATCTCTACCTCAACCATGTTCTCATCTTCAACATTTCCCCTGCACTTAGTCGCACTTAGATTTTCATTAATAGGTTATTTCCCCAAAATCATAGCCGAAGAAAAACAAAATGTACATACATAATCATACCATTAATATTCAATTATTAAATCAACTTTAAAGTCATGCATTTATAACATCCATGACAATTACTTTCACACATGCAGAATCACTCATAGTAAATCAATCATAGTAAAATGTCCAATGATCTAATTTATAATAAATTCCAAAAAAAATGAGATGTGACAATTTTTCCCCTACCAATCAGGAGGGACTTGGGCGGTGACGCCCAAGTCTTTGGGCTCCTTTTGGGTCCAGGATAAGATAAAAGATGGGCACCTTATTCCCAATTGTAGTGTTAGACAATTTTGCATCGGAATGAACATTTATAATGTATAATGTAATAACGGGGACCTAGGAGCTAAACAAGGAGGTAAAAAGACATGTGGACACTTTTTACTCCATAACATTTAGCCCCCACTTTAATGTGTGTATGATGTTATGATTAGTACATGCATTAAAGTAGAGTCAAAGCACATCAAACACATCACACACTAGAGCGAAGACACACCCTAAGTTTTGAAGATTATCTCTAGCCCCCAAGCTTAGGCAAACATAAGAAAACACTTGACAATCACGCAAAACACAAAGAAGATAGTAAAGAAGCATGCAATACACGGAGAAGACATGAACGCAGTCACACAATACACAAGGTATACATGGAGAGAAGACATGATCAAATAATTATACTAGATGGGGGGAGCTCATCTCTATGCACCACCATCAAAGCACACAAAACACGCAGTGTGGGGAGAGCTCATCGCTTCGCACCTCCACAAAACATGCAAGACACAAGGCATGGGGGGAGCTCATCACTATGTGCCTCCACAAAACACAAAGGACACATAGCATGGGGGAGATCATTGCTATGCGCCTCCATAAAACACGCAAGACACATGAAAAACACACAGAAAACAAACGGTATACACGAGCACCATAAAGTGTGTCATCGACACACTATATGTCTTATACAAAGCAAACACAAGTGACAGGGAGGAGCTCATCGCTATGTTCTACCATCTAAAACATGCCAAACACACCCGATGGTTGAGCTACACTACCACAACTACTAAAAAAATGCTTAAGGGTGAATAACTCAAGATCTGACCCTGCCTCTACAGAGGAGTTTTTCAAAAGGATGTGCAACCTACTCAAGAGTATATGTCATCCCGCCTTCTGCAGAAGGGATTTCAAAAGCATGCCACTTCACCTACATCATGGAGATGCCTTACAGTGAAAAGGTAGCATGTGCACAAAGTATATGACCCCACTTGCATCGCGGAGATGCCTTACGGTGAAAAAGAAGTATACGCAAACACACAAACAAAGTATACAATCCCACCTGCATCGCAGAGATGCCTTACGGTGAAAAGAAAGTTTACACAAACAATTTATCACAATGTCTAAGATAGCCAAGCATTTACCACAGTAGATGCCCCCACCTTAAAGTGGTTGCTCCTGCTTGTTGGTAGCAATTACGTTTAAGGTAAGGCTGAAAACACACGAGGGAACAAGAGCTTTCGCAAAGCCCATGCCCCAAAGTGACATGTGCTTACAATTGCCAAATTGTTCCCAACAATCATGATAGAAACACATTAAAATCATCTGCTAATAACCATTGATCAATAATAAGATTTGGTTAGAAAATCTATTCTAAGATAATAATCAAATTATTTCATGAAACTGATACAGAAATAAGGCAACATATTATTCAAACAAACCAAGGCTGTACTTATGGGTTCAGAACCAAGTATAGCCGTGAGGTTATACTTTAGGTACATCTCAGAACCAAGTGTAGCTACAAGGTGATACAAAAGTAATTCAAAGTGCATAGAAGAAGATTTAGGGTATTGCAAAGGCTTGTTACAATAATTTCACAATACGATACATGATCACATCACAACACAAATTGATTCTACTAGTCAAATGTCAGTAAAAAATTACCCCCATCTTCATATATGGACTAGGTCCATTTTTGTTTTCTTGTTAGGGATGCACGATTCTTATCAGAAGTGTAAATCTATTGTTGTCATCCACTGACTAGTAGAGCCACAAGTACAATGGAAGAATGAAATCATGAAAAATGCGAGAGGAGACAAAAGTGACTTAGGGTCACAACGTGGGAAGATGTCTGTTGGGAAAATGTGTCTCAACCTTGTAATTATATAAGGTTTATTGTTGATAGGATATATATATTTATATATATTTCCTAGTTACACTGATAGGTGTAATATAAAATGGGAGCATGGGGTGGAGTGGGATGTCTGTTAACATTTTTTTGTTAACAAAAATTGTTAAATGGACAACATACATTAGATTAATGATATATTATAAATCTGGACCGTTCATTATTAGGTTTTAGATCTGATGGTAGATATTTTGTTGGCTTGTCTTCCCTAGAAGGTAACCCTATTTTATGAGGGCGTTGTATTATGACTGTGGTATCATGATGTATTCTAAGAGTCTGATAGCGGTCATGTTGTCTTTGGATCTCTAGTGCTGATACTCCTGTGAGAAGCTTTCTCTGCAAGTATATTGTAATCTTTGTGATTTCTGAATAATATATTGGGTGGCTTTTGGAGTGTGGAATTTTTCCCCCGAAAGGGTTTTCCCAATGTAAATCATTGTGTTGTGGTATGCATGATATCTATGTTTATTTCTATTTAAGTTTCTATAACTATTAAAGATTTGTAAAGTTTTGCATTATCCTCCTCTCAAGATTAGTGTAGGAAGTTGTTCCACTACCTTAGCTTCCTTACAAGTGGTATAAGAGTCTGATCACCTTTGGTTTCAGTTGTGGGTTGTTGGGTTTTTTGAACTAATCTAGATTTGAGTGGGATCTTGTGCAGAAGACACTTTGTGTTCTTGTTGCAAGAATTTTCCAGATGGAAAGTTCATCAAGGAGAATAGAGGTGGATAAATTTTTTGGAAATAATTTTGAAATGTGGAAGCTGAAGATGAAGGATTTGTTGATAGATCAATATCCACGAGATGCTGTTGATGAGAAGGTTTTAAGGCCTGCAGATCCTACTTTGGTTGCTCAATATGATGTTATGGACCGTAAAGCCAAGGGTCTAATCAGATCATGTTTGGTAGACTCTATTTTAATCAATGTCCATGAAGAGACCTCTGCATAGGAACTATGGAAGAAGCTTGGTGAGAAGTATCAAGATCTTTAGTGAACAAAATTTTCTTGAGGAAGAAATTGTATTTCTTGAGAATGGAAGAGAGTGGATGAATTACAGACCACCTGGAAGCATTCAATATGCTCATGGCTCAATTGGCATCAGTTGGTGTCAAAATGGATGAGGAGGAGAAATGTCAGATATTACTTTGTTCTTTTCCTGATTCATGGGATTCTCTTGTTATGGCTATTGGGAGTACTTCTGTTATATTGAAGACTAAAGATGTGGTGGGTTCTTTGCTTTCTAAAGAGATGAGGAGGAAGCTATCCATCAGTGCCAAGGAGGCCCTAAATTTTCATCGAAGACCTAAGGAAAAAGGGAAGAATAATGAGAAGCATGATAAATCCAAGTCCAAGGGGAGATCCAAATCTCTTGGAAAGTCCAAAGTTGTTTTTGGAACTGCTACAATCTTGGACATATTTGTAAGGAATCCAAAGAAGAAAAGAAGAAGAGAAAGAAGATATTTGATTTTGATTCTAAGTTTGAGAAGGAAGATGGTGATGCATTCATTGTAGCTTTGGCGACTCGTGCAGGTAATGATGCATGGTTAATTGACTCAGGTGCATCTTTCTATATGACCTTTAATAGAGATTGGTTTTCTGAATATAAAGAATTTGATGGAGGTAAGGTATACTTTTGTGATGATTCTTATTAAAATATTGTTGGCCATGGTAAAGTTAGAATTAGGTTTCCCGATGGTAGAATAAAAAAGATTAATGGTGTGTTATATATCCATGGATTAACATGAAATTTGTTATCTGTGAGCAAACTAATAGATGCAGGTGTGTAGGTAGTATTTTCTGATGTAGGATGCAAGATGGTTAGAGGTGCTATGGTGATTGCTAGAGGTTTCAGATATGACACACTATATAAGCTTGATGCATGCACTATTGAGTGCAATAATACTTCTATGAAAAGTAAGTCTATTGAAGAGGTGAGGGTTTCATCTTCAATAGATGGGCATGGCTTTTGGGTACCCAAGGGTGCTCTTTCTTCTGAATCAAAGTTACTTGTAGAGAAAACTATGTTAAATGGCACCAAAGACTTGGCCACATTGGAGAAAAGGGTCTAAGGACCTTAAAAAATAAAAACCTTGTTGAAGGGTTGTCTGATTGTAATCTTGAGTTTGATTTCTGTGAGCATTGCATTTATGGAAAACAAAACCACATTTAATCTTATTCATTTTGATGTGTTTGATCTTGTAGATGTTCGTTCAATTAGAAAATCCACATATTATGTTTCATTTATTGATGACTATAGTAGAAGGACATGAGTATACTTTCTAAAGAGCAAATATGAAATTTTCAGTCGATTTAAAGAATTTAAAAAAATGGTTGAGTTGCAGACTAGAAAGAAAATAAAATGTTTGAGAACTGATAATGGCGGTGAATTTTGCTCTAATGATTTTGACAGATTTTGTAAAGATTGTGGTATTCATAGACAAAAGACAACTCCATATTCTCCACAACATAATGGAGTTGCAGAAAGAATGAACATGACATTGATGGGGAAGGCTAGGAGTATGTTGAGTGGTGTTGGTTTAGAACAAAGGTTTGGGTTGAAGCTATTGCCACTGCCTGTTACCCAGGATTAACAGGTCTCCTACATTAGCTCTTGTTGATAAAATGCCTATAGAGGCATGGTCAGGTCACAAGCCTTCATTAAGACATCTTAGAGTTTTTGGTTGCGAGGCATATGCACATGTGCTAAAGGAGAAGCAAACAAAGTTGGAAAACAAAGCTGTGAAATGTATCTTCATTGGATACAATTATGGTGTGAAAGGATAAAAGCTTTGGGATCTTGTTGCACCGAAGGTAAAATTATATAAGAAGTGTTATTTTTAGAGAAACTAAGTCTTCTTCTATTACATTGCAGCCATAACAAAGTAAACATGAAGATGTGATTTAATTTCCTTCTATACCTGAGAAAGTTGAATCGAGGCCCATGGATAGACAGGAAGTTGAGGAGAGCTCATCTATCTCTGAACCTTTAGAAGAGGAGGAAGAACCTCTAATTCAACTTGTTCATAGGTCTACAAGGCATAAACAACGACCTGAAAGGTATTCAGCTGATGATTGGAGATGTATTTTTGTTTTGAATACTAATATGGATGAACCCAGATCTATAGAAGAGGCATTAGGTATGAATGATGTAGAATCCTGGAAGATTGATATGGATGAAGAAATGACATCTTTGAAAAATAATGATACATGGGATCTTGTACCATTGCCTGAAGACGAAAACCTGTTGGTTGCAAATGGGTGTTCAAGAAAAAGATTGGTTCAGATGGAGGTATTGAGAAGTAAAAAGCAAGGTTGGTTGTGAAAAGTTACTCTCAAGTTGCGGGTGTTGATTATGGTGAGATATTTTCTCCTGTTGCAAAAATGACATCCATTAGATTTTTGCTTTCTATTGTTGCTACTTATGATTTAGACGTTGAGCAAATGGATGTGAAAACTACTTTCCTTCAAGGTGACTTGGAGGAAAATATTTATATGACACATCGAAAGCACTAGATGGTGAAAGGTAAAGGTAATTTGGTTTTGCAAATTAAAGAAATCTTTGTATGGCCTAAAATAGATTCCTAGGATGTGGTACCAGAAATTTGATACATGTGTTTAGTTTGGGATTTGAGCGTTCTAAATTAGATCATTGTGTTTATTCTAAAACTGATGGTGTTCGTTTCCCATTTATTGCATTATATGTTGATGATATGTTATTTATTGGTAAATGGAAAGGTATGATTTTAGAACTGAAATCTCAACTTGCTGCTAAATTTGAAATGAAAGACCTTGGTGCAGCTAGACACATTCTTGGGATGGAAATTATAAGAGATATAGTGAATAGAAAGCTATGGCTTGGCCAAAGTATGTCAATTCAATTTTACTGAGGTTTAACATGTAGGACTATAGACCATTGTGTGTTCCCTTTTCAGTTGGAACAAAGTTATCTATTTTAGATTGTCCAACATCTCCATCAGAGATGGAAGAGATGAGAAGAGTGCCTTACCAGAGTGCAGTTGGAAGTTTGATGTATGCTATGATTTGTACTAGACCAGACATTGCCCAAGTAGTGGGAGTTCTTTCTAGATACATGTCTAATCCTAGTAGAGTTCATTGGGATGTAGTTAAAAGAGTCTTCAGATATTTGTGTGGTACCTTAGAGTATTCCTTTTGTTATCATAGTAATTTGATTGAAGATGATATTCCCCTTGATATTCATGGTTATGTGGATTCAAATTGGGTAGGTGATATTGACAGTAGATGATCCACCAGTGCTTATGTGTTTACTTTATTTGGTGGTGCAATTAGTTGGATGAGTAAGCAACAAATTGTGGTTGCTTTGTCCACTACTGAAGTTGAGTATATGGTAGATACTCATGCTTGCAAAGAAGCCATTTAGCTTAAGAGATTGTGTCTCAACCTTACAATTATATAAGGTTTATTGTTGATAGGATATATATATATATATATTTCCTAGTTACATTGATATGTGTAATATACAATGGGAAAATGGGGTGGAGTGGGATGCGTGTTAACATTTTTTGTTAACAAAAACTGTTAAATGGCTAACATACATTAAATTAATGATATATTGTAAATCTAGACCGTTCATTATTAGGTTTTAGATCTGATGGTAGATATTTTATTGGCTTGTCTTGCCCTAGAAGGTAACCCTATTTTATGAGGGCATTGTATTACGGCTGTGCTATCGTGATGTATTCTGAGAGTCTGATAGTGCTCGTGTTGTCTCTGGGTCTCTAGTGGTGATACTCCTATGAGAAGATTTCTCTGCAAGTATATTGTAATCTTTGTGATTTCTGAATAATATATTGGGTGGCTTTTGGAGTGTGGAGTTTTTCTCCCGAAAGGGTTTTCCCCATGTAAATCACTGTGTTGTGGTATTCATGATATCTATGTTTATTTCTGTTTAAGTTTCTGTAATTGTTAAAGATCTGTAAAGTTTTACATTATCCTCCTCTCAAGATTAGTCTAGGAAGTTGTTCCGCTACCTTAGCTTCCCTACAATGCCCCTAAGGCAACCTCCACAATGTTATGCCCCCAAGGCACCACATACAAGAATTTCAACAAGAGAGGATAGTAGAGGAATAAAGAAACAAATAGAGGGAATGTCACAACGAAGGCGGTCTCCTTGTATCGTTGACCTTACAAGAGTATCAAGGGTCATCCAAGGATACCTAAACAAACATTTAACACTACACAGAGGAACACAACACAACACATATACATATATATAAATATATTTATTTATCTAAGAGGAGGCCAGAGGTGCTCTATCAAGTGTGGTGGAATAGATGAGAGATTCATACCTGTTTGATTTTCACAATAGTCGTGTGGTGCTTGATACATAGATTTTTGTATGTTTGAAATCTTCTGATGCTTGCGAGGAGGTGAATCATTACCTTTTTCAGTAGATTTTGATGACTCGTGCCTTCCTCTTTTTCTTTCTTTTGCTTTCTTATTCTGCTTTGCTTGATGCATGATCTTCTCATGATGAAATGTGATACTTTTCATCGTTATAGCTTTCTCCTTCTTATTGTGATTGTATGTAGTTTGTTCCTTTTGCATATCTTTTGCATTTTGGTTGTCTCCCGATCCTTGAAGGGACAACAGAGAAGGAACCTCAACGTAGATACCTTTTGTTCGTGGATGAAATGGAGCTTTGCATTTAGGCTGATCTTCTTTTTCCACCTTTTCTAGTTCTATCAGTCCAACTATTTCTTCATATTCTAGAAATTCAACTTCAGACTCCATTTTATTTTGTTGTTCCACCATGTTGTTGATGTTGTGATTAGGAAAAAGATTCGTGAAGATTTCTAGATTATGATTTGGAGGAGCAACTGACTTATTTCCATTATCATTCACACCAGTCACCTGTATTATGTTAGAATCGATGAGATCTTGAATTTCATGTTTAAGACACATACATCTTTCAGTGTCATGTCCCACCAAACGGTGATACTGGCGAAAGGCATTAGGATCAAATGAAGGTCCTTTCATCTTTTTACTGTCTATTGGAAGAGCATGAGGAAACTTCAAAAGATTGTTAGTTACTTCTTTAATCATTATCGAATGAAGATAATTTGATAATGGAGTGAATTGTCTCTGTTGCTACCTGAATTTGAATGGAGTTTGATTTGAAATAGATGCCACTTGTGATTGAAAGTTGTTCAACTGTTGCCCATTAATATTGATGAAACTTTTGTTATGCTTCTTGAATGATTGTTGAGATGTTCTAGCTTCAGAATGACCAACTGAAGTTGATGAGTTATGATTCTCATATTGACTAGCTGAAAGTTCGTAATCACGGAGAGCTGTGCATATATGTTGAAAAGAACTATACTTCATCAACAATATTTTTTCATGTATGTTTGGTTGTAAATTTGTAATGAATACTTTTTGAACATCCTCATCTGTAATCGGATATAGTATTTGTGCAAAGAGAGCTTGATATCGACTAATGGACTCTATTAATTTCTCTTTCCAACCTTGTTTACAATGGACCAAGTCAATCAATGAGATAGGAGGTTCAATATTTTCTTGAAAATGTTGCAAGAATTGATCAATTAGCTATGAGAATGAATGTATTGAATTAGGAGATAAAGGGCAAAACCATTCCAAAGCAAAGTCTTTGAGAGATCGTGGAAAGAGTTTTGCTAACAATGCCTCGTCAAAGAAGAAATCACTACACATTGTTGTGAATGCTACCACATGATTATTAGGATAAACTTTGCCACTGTACTTTTCAAAGAAGGGAGTCTCAAATTTGTCAGGCATTTGAGCTCTTAAGATTGTATAGAATAAAGGAATACGAGCATGATATGTTGGTATATTGGGTTGAGATGAAGTAGTGGTCATATTTGCTACTTTTTTCTGCAAGGATGTCATACTTTGCAAAAGTTAGTTTAGGATTGCATCACTGGGTGATGTGGTTTGCATATTGGATACCATGCTATTTAATGGTACAGTATTAGAAATGAGGGGTAGTTGAGAATAGTTATTCATGGGTATGGACACACGGGGTAATAAATTTTGGTAATTGTAGTGTACGGATTTGTAATTGTTCACATTAGATGTTCCCATGTTAGTGCTAGCATTGCCACAAGCTTGTGTAGAGGTGGTGATAATTGTTGATGTATAAGTAGATACTTCTGAAGTCAGTATGGGTGCCAATACTTGTGTACCATTTTGTTTTGGTTATGACACATTTTTATGATATTTGCATAGTTAGTCGCTGATATAATGTTGTTATCCACTATATGGGCTATTCCATGGATTACGTCAAAACCTTCTTGTCCTTCTTGCAATAATCCTCTTATACCTTCAACAACAGGTACTGCTTCTTGAGTTAGATGTTCGTTTCACATAAATTCTTGAAAATCAACTAGTTCTTTATTTAGGTTCTTGATTTGAAATTTTGGTACATGTGAAACTATGTCAATTATGTCTTCAGAATCATGAAATGTTTGTTCTTCCAATACATTGGCATTAGTGACATTTTGCAAAGATGTTGATTCACCTTTTGTAAAGTAGTAGAGTAATGGATTTTTTGATGTTTGCATATCATTGCTATTGAAAGCACTAGATGTTAGAAATGAAAACAACACTACTTCAATGGAAATCTAATTCAATATAAATTTTTGCAATCTTTAACTGTGTGTTATTAATGGAGATTGTAACACAGAAACAAAACTATGCTTCACAGAAATGCAAAACCAGAAATATAAACACATAACACAATGTTTAACATGGAGAAAACCCTTTTGGGTAAAAAACTCCACATAGGAAAGAGGCCCAATGTTTGTATTAATCTGAAAATGATTTACAATACAACACTTCAACTCTCTCTACCAGTCTTTAATTTGACAGCATTCCGGTAGCACCCGAGTACCTAAAATATGTATTGCAGCAACTAATACATGGAAAATACTTATAGAAACATTTTCTAACTCATATTAGGCGTTCACCTTCTCTCTCCTAAGATTCTCCAACCTGTAAACATTAATTACCATCTTACAAGCATCTTACACTTGTCCAAAAACAACCATGCAAAGGCTGGGCTCCCAAGACTAAATCTGGCCTTTTACAACATCTTATGACGCATCATAACCATCATAGATTCTAGAAAAAGAGTATCTTTCTAAGATAGGAAGCTTGGGCTAAATATAACAAAAATACAACTAACATATCTGTCATATGCGTCATAGAATCTCAGAATCTTATGACAACTTGCAGCTGTCATAGATTCACTCACCAAACATTATGACAGTTGTCATACATGCCAAAAATAGTATATTCCTCAAGGGAGCACACCTATCCTCATTTACCATGAATTTTTATATTTGCCAATAGTAAAAGTCACTCCGTAACTGCCACCGGTAACTCTGAAATTACAATTGTCAATGAGACTACCTCATTCCCTTATGGGTAATTACAAATAACAAATAATAAATGAAATAAAATACAATATTAGAATTTAGAAGGTTAATGGCACCTTATTCCAACACTAGAACCCATCAATATACACCTTCCTAGCAAGGTGTTGGTGTTAGGGCAGCAGGTTATACAACTCATACAAAATTTTATAACACTCAATGCACTAACCAATGATATGATCAATATGATTATGAATATTAAAGTAGTTATGATTGTTGAAATACATAATGTGTAATTGCAAAAGTAATAATTTTCAAATCAAGGATATGAAATGATGGAAGATTGCTATGCCAAATTAGATTTGATGAATATTTAATGCCACCAATATGATCATGCAAGAGAATTTTTGAAACCCTAATGCAAAATTTTACCAAAATATAAGCTTTTTGAATGCACGTTTTCCAAGACCATGCAAGATTTTCAAATGAATGTTGATAAATATGCAATGAATCAATGCAGGATCTGATTTGAACAATCAACAAGATGTAAATTCTCGAAGCTATGGGTTCACCAAAATGTTAGGTATGAAAAAGGTGAATGATGACAACTAGGATGCACACTAGATCAAACCCTTTTCCATATAAGATTCAAGGACAAGGCTGAGTCAAATCACTCCCAAATGAACTCAGATATATTATAGAGGAATCATATTTAATTCAACCTTTCTATCAAACCCTAGGTTAATGAAGAATGAAACCCTAGTTTAACAATGATTAGCTCCTAACAGAGAAAGTACCACATTAATCTAGAAACCAATTGCATAGGGATGATTAGGAAGATGATAGAACCTATCTCCCGAAAGCAAAGGTGTCAGAGGACTAATTCAAACTGCCCAATTCCTGACTGGAAGATTCTACCTGAGGTCTGAATTGAAAAGATGTTGCAGATACTACCCTGATGCCATATCTCTCCTGCAGTTGACTGCTGAAGACTTGTGAACAAGAGTACATTGCTTATGTTGTAAATAATATTGATAAAAATTGTAAGTCGTAAGAAATATGACCATTTGTTATATGTGTAATTCTTAGTTGCATGGGAAGCAACCTTCTTTAGATATATGTATATTGTATTTGGTTTATTGCAAATGCAATATATTGATTATGGATATTTCTCTTTATATTATTGAAAAAAATGTGATTATTTGCTTAATTATGTTTGAGTTTATCTAATATTCCAGTTGGGATGTTACACATGGTATCAGAGCTACTAAGTTCAACACTTGAACCTTTGAGCTCATTGTGAAGATTCACAAGATTGGCAAGATATGCTAATGTTAAAACATTTGTTCTTATGCCAGAATGGCAGGAAATAGAAGGAAAAGAAAACGAGCCAAGAAAACAAAATCTTAGTGAAATGTCTAAGATTACTATTAAGAAAGAGCCATCTCCTAAATCAAAGACTGAAGAAACAAAGTGTTTTGCAAATGAAGCTTGTCTCAGTGATTTTGAGACACTAGCTGATGCACTCAAACGTATCTGCCTGAAAAGGATGAAACGCCTTGAGGAGGCAAAAAGATTGTCAATCCCTACTAATGTTAAGATTAGTAAACCACCCGCACATTGTGACATGCCGTTCAGGTGTGGCTAGGGTGCACTTGTTATGAGTCTAGAGGTGTCGAAGGAGTACTCATGAGTACATCCACCTACCAAGTGTGTGTTACTTGATTTTGACGAAGAGGAGGAACTAGAGGAATTTCCTCTGTCAGAAAGTGATATGTAGACATTTCCTTTTACAATTTTTTTTGTATTTGAATAAGGATGTAAAAATCTAGAAAGTGAATAGAGTGAAGTTTTGGATTTTTGAGTAAGCAAATGTTTGTATGATGAATCTTTGAGTTTCTATATTTATGAACTTGTACTATTATGATAGTGTATCAAAAAGAGTTACATGTGTTGATAAATTTCTATGCAATGATTAGGTGTGGTATTGTTATGGAACACTGATGCAGAGGGAATCTCTCTCATGCAAATCTGATCAAAAAAACACATAGAACACTATGCAAGAGGGCAGACAATTAATTTGAAACACATAAAATGGAAGAGAAATTTGAAATATGTATTATATTGAAAATCTGAAAATGAGATACATAAACATTAAGCTCATACGCTCTCATACAACATGGGCTTCATACAAAAATCTGCAACTCAACATTCCAGCTTCATTCCAGTAGCATTTGGGTATGCAAACACATCTTCTCCAAAATCCCCCTTTCACCAAATGAACAAGCATCAATATGTAGCAATTTCATGAGAAGAAAACCATTATTGGTTTCTCAAAACAACCTCCACAAATCCACAAGAAAAACCCATCACTTCCAACTTGTCATCGCCCCCTCAATTTTCATGATTTTTTAAAATGGTTTCTGGGTTTTGTGATCCTTCTTTCTATCTTTCTAGAACATTTTAAATTTTGCAATTTTGATAAGAAATGATAAAGTTATTCCCATTTTACCGATACTAGGTTTCATAATAATGACCCAGACATGCAACAACATGCAAAGCTTCTGGCCCCACCTCTTGAAAATCAATTCCAAGATTCTTGGCAGCCCCACTTATGACAAAATTAGTCAAATCCCACTAAAATTAAATTTAAAATTACACCTAAGGGAAATTACATTTGTTGCAAATTAAAATACGATTTTCTCAAAGCTCCAACATTATTGAAAAAACTAAACAACTGAAAATTAAAATATTTTTGGTGATGCAAGATTGCCATTAACTGTGAATGCTCCTACACCATACTCCCAGAGAAAAAAAAATTTAAGTCCACTTTAATAAGGAATATCATCATGAAAAATATGTTTGGTAGTCTCTGATTGATGTCTTACATTTCCTGCATTCCAACTTTCTTAAAACAAAGTAATGTCCACTTCATTTTCACTCTTGGCTTTCCTACCTTCTTGCTCATGTGCTTAGGCCTGTCAAATGGAAATAACTTCTTATTTGCTGCTTTGGATACCTGCACCTAAATAATGACAACTTCATTCATCAAAACAACTTGGTCAGTACCATTACCAACAATGCATTCTTTACTTTGCTTCTCACACTCCTTTGGTTATCCCTACAATATAACATCCAACTGCACTATCTCTTCTACATTCACTAACTATTCTTCTACACTCACATGCAAATCATCCTTCACAAATTCAAAAGAATACAATTTTACCTCTTTCACCTGTTCCTCTATTGCTACTGCTACAACATATATCTGCTGCAATCTTTTCATCTTCATACACTCTACCCTCATCTTCATCATAAAAATAAAACATATTATGTATTACCTCTTTCTTTGCAACCTTTTCATCACCATTGTCTGCTGCCCCATCTTCTTCATGCTCATTCTCTACTGTTGCAACCTCATGATTTGCAACAACTACAACCTTCTTTTCATCCTCAACCATGTCTAATTTGTCTTCTTCATTGCTTGATGTCAAAACAATCATAGGTATACTCACCATTTCATTTTTTACCTCTTCTATTGCTGCTGTCCTTGCTTGTCTCATTCTTCTTTGAATAACCTTTCTAATAGGCCATGTAACCTTCCTCTTCACTGATAAGTGCCAACTTTGCAACTGCTAGAACTCCTGAACTATTCTTTCCATATCTTTTTCCATCTCTTCCACAACTTGCCTCAATTCTTTTATCTCTTTCTCAACCTCTATTTGCCTCATCTTTTCCTCTTTCCTCTTCCTCTCTTTTTCTTCTTGCTTCTTCTTTTGTGAACCCCTAGCCTACAGGTACCTTTTCAACAAATCCATCTTCTCTTCAAGGAAGTCCCTTTAACCTTGCTTATCTTTATCTTTGCCTCACCTAGGTCTCTTCTTCTTCTCCTCTACCTAGTCTTTTGGCAACCAAGTTCTCTATTCAACCCGCACAAACACAAACACACAAACACCAAACTCTCTTTCCTAGACCTTCTGAGCTTTGATACCAATTGATGCAGAAGGAATCTCTCTCATACAAATATGATTACAAACACACATAGAACACTATGCAAGAGGGCAACAAATTAACTTGAAACACATAAAATGGAAGAGAAATTTGCAATATGTATTATATTGAAAATCTGAAAATGAGATACATAAACATTGAGCTCATATGCTCTCATACAACATGGGCTTCAAACATACAAAAAACTGCAACTCAACATTCCAGCTTCATTCCAGCAGTATCTGGGTATGAAAACACATCTTCTCCAAAAGCCCCTTTTCACCAAATGAACAAGTCTCAATATGTAGCAATTGCATGAGAAGAAAACCATTATTGGTTTCTCAAAACAACCTCCACAAATCCACAAGAAAAACTGGTCACTTCCAACCTGTCATCGTTCCCTCAATTTTTTGTATTTTCTAAAATGGTTTCTAGGTTTTGTGCACCTTCTTTCTAGATTTCCAAAATATTTTAAATTTTATAATTGCAATAAGAAATGAGAAAGTTATGCCCATTTTACCGAGACTGGGTTTCATAATAACGACCTAGACATGCAACAATATGCAAAACTTCTGGCCCCACCTCTTGGAAATCAATTCCAAGATTCTTGGCAGCCCCACTTATGACAAAATCAGTCAAATCCCACTAAAATTATATTTAAAATTTTACCTAATTACATTTGTTGCAAATTAAAATATGATTTTCTCAAAGCTCCATCATTATTGAAAAAACCAAACAACTGAAAATTAAAATATTTTTGGTGATGCAAGATTGCCATTGACCGCGAATGCTCCTGCACCAAACACTCTGAAAACTAACCAGGAGGGAACCCGGATGGTCCAGATCCTGAGAATAACCCCATGGCAAAATTAGATCAAATTTTGTCAATTTTAAATGAAACAAAAGGAAGATTGGAAGCCCTGGAATAGGAAGTTAGAGGGGGAGAAACCAATCAAGAACATCACTCTAAAGGGAAAGAAGAATCTAGTTTTCATGGTGAACCTAGAGTAAATAATCAAGACTCATAAATGCATAATGAGGTAAAAACTCATCTTACTAGTGAGTTAGGCCTAGATATGAAGAAAGTTATACCTCCTAAGTTCAATGAAATAGTGAGTGGAGATGCAACTGAGGCTTGGCTGAAAGAGATCAAAAAATATTTTGAGATAAGAAACTATTCTAAGATCACTTGAGGTTCTATGGGGATTATACCAGTTAGTGGGAGAAGCATCCACATGGTGGATGAACAAGAAAATGGAATTGGGATTGAGTTCCTTGAGTCTAACTTGGGATCAATTTGTGGTCATATTTAGAAAAAGGTGGTTGCCCCAACTTTATTTTGACCAGATGTTAATGGATTTTCAAAATCTATGTCAAGGAGATATGACTGTCACTGAATACTGGGAAAAATTCACTAGGCTAATGAAGTATGTTTCACAATATAAGAATGATGAAAGATTTAGAATAAGGAAGTTTATCATGGGTTTAAATGCTCAAATTGGCAGAGAAGTAGATGTACATGGACCCACAACCATGGATCAAGTTTTTGAGAAAGCCATCAAGCAAGAGCAGAAGCTCAAATCTATCTCTGTGTATCGAGAAAGATATCAAAGGAGATTTAACTGGAGTCATTCTTAGACATCCTTTAAAAAGAGAAACAAGAATCAAAAATCCAAGGAAAGGAATCATGGTAAAAGTTTCATATTTAATAGAAATGATTCTAGGGATGGAAACAGGGATTCTAATCCTAAAAGGAATGATGATAATACCAACTAATCGTTGGGAAAAAGAGGTCCTCTTGGAGGGTGTTTCACGTGTGGAGGGGATCATTATGCTAACCTGTGTCCCATGAAGAGTCAAGGGAATTCTTATGGAGGCAAACCTTTACCTTCATAACAAACAACTTTTTAGTAAAGGGTTCATGCTACTCTTGATAATCGTCAAGCTGAGTATTGGGTTACTCATATTGAAACGATAGGTACTCTTTTTGGAACCCCAATTTTTATTCTTATAGATACAGGAGCAATTGAAAATTTTGTGAACCCTAGAATACTTGATAAAATGTCTAGGAAAGCTAGTTTCATGGCTAATTCTTGGACAACAGAGTTTGCAAACTAGTCAAGAGCTTGGGTAAATGCTTGTTTGAAGCCAGATTAACCCTACCTACTTTTTCCACAGAGGTCAACCTATATGTAGTACCTCTAGGATCATATGATGTCATCTTAGAGATGAAATGTCTATCTCAACATAGGGCAAAAGTTGATTGTTTTTCCAAAATAGTAGAATGCATTGACGATGATGGAAATGTTGTCCTAATCCAAGGTTTTCAGCAAGAAATGAAAATTAGGCAAATTTTCGTGATGCAATTGAAAAGAGAAAAATGGAAAGGATGCCAGATGTTTGTAGTGAAAATGGAGGAAGTAAAGGATGAAGAAGAGAAGGAATTAAATAAAAATACTTTTGAAGAGTACCCTTTTCTTCAAGATTTTTGAGATGTGTTTTCGGAAGACCTACCAGGTTTGCCCCCAAAGAGAGTTTTTGATTTTGTCATAGATATTATTCTTGGTTCTGAACCACTATCCAAAGCACCTTATCAGATGACTACTACTAAGTTGATGGAGTTAAAAGCTCAACTCTAGGAATTGTTGCAAAAAGGATTGATTAGACCTAGTGTTTCACCTTGGGGTGCGCCAATGATCTTTGTTAAGAAGAAAGATGGCACACTACATCTTTGTATAGACTATCGTATGCTTAACAAAGAAATGATTAAGAACAAGTACCCTCTACCGCTCATAGATGATCATTTTGATCAAATGCGTGATGCCACTGTATTTTCCAAAATTGACCTTAGATTAGGTTATCACCAGTTGAGAATGAAGGAAGAAGATATTCACAAGACAACCTTTCAAACAAGGTATGGGCATTATGAGTTCGTAGTATTACCATTTGGTTTGATCAATACTCCAGCAATATTTATGAATTTGATGAACAATGTTTTTAGAGACTATCTAGAGAAGTTTGTTCTGGTGTTCTTAGATGATATTTTAATCTACTCTCATATTGAGGAGGAACATCATCAACACTTGCAGATAGTTCTACAACAACTCAGGGAGCATAAACTTTATGGAAAGTTATCCAAATGTACCTTCTTTCAAAAAGAAGTGCAGTACTTGGGTCATATCATATCAGCTAAAGGAATTTCTGTAGATCCATCGAAGATAAAGGTTATTTTAGAATGGCCTACTCCTAAAAATGTACATGAAGTGTGTAGTTTTATGGGATTAGCAGGGTATTACAAGAAGTTCGTGTTGAACTTTTCTAGAATTACACATCCTATCACTTCCTTGTAGAGAAAAGGAAAGAGATTTGAATGGTCTGATAAGTGTGAAGAAGATTTTAATATTCTTAAAGAGAAATTGACTTCAACATCAATTCTTAAAGTGCTAGACCTAGAGGGTCATTTTGTTGTTGTGCCTGATGCTTTAGGAGAAGGGTTATGAGGAGTGGTCATGCAAGAAGACCAAGTTATAGCCTATGAGTCTAGAAAGTTGTGACCTTATGAGAAAAATTATGTCCCTTATGATTTGGAATTAGTAGCAATTGTGCATTCTCTCCAAGTATGGAGGCATTATTTGTTGGGGAAGCAATTTGAATTGAAATTTGATAATCAAGGTTTGAAGTATATCTTCACACAACCTTACCTTAATGCCCGGCAAAGAAGATGGTTAGAACTAATATTTGATTATGATTTTGAGGTTAACTATATTAAGCATAAGGAAAATAGAGTGGCTGATGCCTTGATTTGAAGAAGGCACATATCGGCAATAGTATCAGTGCACTCTGATTTCAGAGCTCAGATATTGAAAAATTTGACTGGTGATGAATATTATGAAAAAATTTTGAAATCTCTAACATAAAATCCTCAAGATACAAGTTATGATGGATTTTATTTTGAACTTGATGGGTTATTGAGATTCAATAATAGAATATATGTTCTGAATCAGGGAAATTTAAGAAGAACTGTGTGGAAAGAAGCACATTCTGCACCATATTCAGGTCACCCTGGAGTGGCAAAGTTGTTAGTTGATGTGAAACCCTTATATTTTTGGAAAGGAATGAAAAATGATGCTGCAAGATATGTGGGAGGATGCTTTGAGTGTCAATGAGTTAAGGCTGAACACCAACACCTGATAGGACTTTTGTACCCTCATGACATACTTGAATGGAAATGGTAGGTTATTGGTATGGATTTTGTCCAAGGATTACATATATCCTACTATAAGCATGAAGCTATTCTGGTAGTAGTGGATAAATTTATTAAGGTAGCTCATTTTATACCTGGTAATATTACTGATGGAGCACCCATCTTGGACAAGAAGTTTGTGCAAGAAATTTTCAAGTTGCATTGAATTCTATAAAAGATAATTTTGGATACAGATGTTCAGATAACTTCAATGTTTTGGAAAACTTTGTTCTTAGCTTTGGGAACACAACTGAATATAAGCTCATCCTATCATCCATAAACAGATGGACAAACTGAGAGAGTAAATCAAATACTAGAGGATTTGTTGAGGATGTATTGCATGGATTAGTAGTACAAGTGGGAAGAGTATCTTCCACTAGTTGAATTTGCATATAATAAGTCTTATCATTCTGCAATTAAGATGGATCTGTTTGAAGCATTGTATGGTAGGAAGTGTCGAACTCCTATAAGATGGGATAAGCTAGAGGATAGGATATGCCTTGGGCCAGAAATGCTTTCAGAAATGGAAGAGCAAGTAAAGTTGACTAGGAAAAGATTGACAGAAGCAAATGATAGACAAAAAAGCTATGCTAATGCCAAGCGAATACCCTAAGAATTTTCAATAGAAGATAAAGTTCTCTTAAGAGTCAAACCACATAAGAGCCAAATTAAGTTTAGAAAGTCTTCCAAACTAACACCTAGATATGTTGTCCACCGTTTGAAGTCCTAGAAGTGGTTAATCCAGTTGCTATCAGGATAGCTCTACCACCATCCCTTGCTAGAATGCATGATGTTTTCCATGTGTCATATTTGAAGAAATATATATTAGGATCTAATCATATACTTGATTGGAATGCTCTCTAGGTACGGGGCCATCCCACAATAATGGGTTACACTTTTTGGCTAAACTTGACATTGAAATCAACATTTTGAACTAAATCTTCACTTTCTGACACCTATAATTGCTAAACTGTTAGGAATTTGAAGATGATGCAAACTAGTGATTTGTGAAATTTTGTTTGTAGATTCTAAATATATTTTAAAATTTTTTTTGGAGTTAAATTGTAATTGTTTTTGCATCTCCTTTGATAACTAGTTTTTAAAAGTAAACAATATTTTTTAAAGTGATGTGTATTCTATAGCACATAACTTTTTTTCTACAAAGGATAAATTTTTTTTTCTTTTGAATTTAGATTGGTAACACCTATATATAGGGCATGCATTTGGTTTCATAATGTTTTGTTGATAATTTTTTTAAATTAAGTTTTGAAGTCAAACCAATTATAATTTAGACATAGGCGTATTCCGTAAAACATAACTTTTTTATGTATATATCAAAATTCAATTTTTTTTCTTTTGTTGAAACAAGGACATCAATACCTAGGGCATAGACATTTTTTATTTTTTTTTCACTAATTTACTAATTTTCCATGTTTGTAGAACAAATAACTTGATGTTTGGTGAAAAACCTACATTCACAAGAAATAAAAAATAAATATAATAATCAAATTAAATATATTTAAAATTATACTTTTTGGGAAGCTTATAATAAGGACTACATACTTACAAAACATAAATTTTAAATGAATTCATTTGATCCCCCAAAAGGTAAATTAAAAGTGGTTTTTTATCAACATTTTGATAGGTGTAGAGGAGACTCCATTATAGGTATGGTTTAAAACTAGCAGGGTTCTATCTAAGGGTGTTTGAATCTAAGGGGGTTTGATCAAACCCTCTTCAATGAAAATCCTTTAAATGGAACGTTTCAAGGCTTAAATCATTATATTTTCTAAAAATATGTGATTTCAGCAAAAATCAGGATGTCCGAGAAAGTGTAACCCATTATTGTGACAGCACCCTACATGACCCAGGGGTGGTCATGATCGAGCCTCTCAAAGTGCTCAAGGTACACAAGCTCTACATGCATAACAGAGAGGTTACCTAGTGCAAGGTCCAGTGGGACCAATATTTGAAGGAAAATCCAACCTGAGAGGATTACAATGATATCTATCAAACGTTTCCACATATTTTTAAATAGTATGATGTATAAGAACATGTTTGAAGTGTTTATTTTTGGTTTGGACATAATCATCGAGGATGATGATCTTTAAAGGGGGGAGATATATGTCACACCTCATTTTTAAACTAACGTATTTATTTTTAGTATTTTCAAGAAGACAAATAGTTAATCAGAGAAAATATTATGATTATAGTAATGATGGAAAATGCATTTGTTTTATATTTACTTATATGCAAGAAATAATTGTTTATGATGTCATTATTTGAACATGTGGTTAAAATGATGTAATGGACTAACTACCATCATGAAACTGAGGTGGATGCAGGAGCAATGTTGTTTTTCCCTCCGATATGAGGAGAGAGAGTATCAACATGGAGATGATGCTAGATCGCGTGAATGCTACGATCCTTATACCATTTGAAAACTCACACACATATACTTAGTAGAGAGATTATGTTTTCACTCACCAAGTTATGTCGTTGTTAAGATGGAGGTTAAATCCTTTTCATCGTTTGATAGAAAATTGGTGTATGTCTTTGGGATGTTAAGTCGACGAGAGTAAATTGACTAAATATGTTTAAATTCTGTTGTCAATATCTTAGTCGATGTGTGAAAATTCTCTGTCGATAATCATGCTTCAAAAGAGCACATTTATTGTTCAAAAGTACATAATCTTGACATCTATTAAGATAAGTAAGTTATGCCTAACTATTAAGTGATTATTATTGTTATTATTGTTATCATCATTATTATTAATATTATTGATATAGTTTATAATTATGTTAGTTTTGAAAGTCTCTTTTTCTGCTAGCAAACTGTTACAAGTATGTGTAATTGGTGTTGTCATTGATGTCAATAAGCTTGTGTTGTCATTGGTGTCAACTGTGTGAGTAAGATATGGTGCAAGAGTATGAGTAGTTAGTGTTGAGTGAAAACTATCTCTGATGTTGAGGTTGTTGCATTGGTATGAGCTATTTGGTTAAGTTACTTTGCTGAAGATGATTTGGTTGCTTTGAAGAGGTACTGAAGATGTCAAGAATATGTTTCTATTGGCTGGTTTCCAAGTGTTTTGAGAAAATTTGATTATTAAGGGAAATAGTGTGTTGAAGTGGCATTCTAGTTTATTGAGTAGTGTTTTGGTTTTGCTCCGCATTTCCTTTATGTTGAAGATCTGACTTTGTGCTTTGGATATGCTGTTTAGAGATGTTATAATCCAAATTTGGTGTTTTGGTTCGTTGTATAGAGAAAGTTGTGTTCACCAGTATGAAGACTATGTTTCTGAGTGTTGTAGAGGTGTCTGGGAGAAATGTCTTTGCTCCGCATTTCTCCACAAAGTGGTTTTAGGTCTTACGGTTTTGGATTTATGCTTATAATGTTAATATCTTTATTTTTTTGAAGTTGTTTGTGGTTTGGTGCTCTGGAAGTTGATTTCTAGAGATACAATGTATGACAGAGATAGTTAAGCATGCTGGATAAACATGATAAGGTTGTGCGATAGGTGAAAGTTGTTGTGGAGCAACTTGTTAGATTTCAGGATGTTTCAGAATGTTCATGGAATACTCTAGAATGTGTTGAAGCCTTACATGTGGTCTGCAAGATGCCGTTGGGTTTGAGGAAGCGTGCACTTAAAAGTTTATTGTGTTAACACAGGTTTGGCTGACCATGGGTGTTTACACTAATTCAGGAGTTGCTTTGGTGATTGTGAAAGTGTGGAGTAGCATGCTTAGATGAAATTAGGTCCAAGCTAAGATGTGTTGTGGGCCACCTTCATTCCTTTCCATCATAGGAATGTTTAGGTCCAAACCTAATTTGAATTTTTTGGGTTAAGGTGATTTTCTGACCTTGGAGAATGTTCTCAAGTTTGAAGATAGTATAAATAAGTGTGAAGGGATCGTGATTGAGTGTACGCATGATGGATGTGATGTGAGTAATAGTGTGGTTGAATGTGTGGTGCAGTACAAGGTTTTCATATGTTAGATTACTAGATGTAGTGAGCAGAAGGTGTCTATAAATTCTTCAGTGATGCTGCGGAAGTGATGTTGGTGTTGCGGTGGAATCCTCTGTTGCATTGAGATAGTTTTCTCCTTGTAACATTCTTCTCTATCTTCTTCGTTATTCTGGCAGTGAACCTCTCTTTTGGGCAGTGAGCCTTCTGGCAGTGAGCCTTTTTTTGTAATTTGGTGTTGATACTACTTTATATTGTGAGCTAATCCTCATTGTGGTTTTTCCCTTCTTGGGTTTTCCACATAAATCTAGTGTTCTCTTGTGTTTGATGTTGGTTTGATTTAATTTATGTTATTTTATTTCATGCTTATTCATCATAACAGTCTAAGGGTTAATTGAATCTATGCAGATCTAAATGTGTGTGAGGGTTTTGAAATTTTAAGCTATAACTGATTCACTCCCCCTCTTAGTTGTCTTGTGCATTTAACAATTGGTATTAGAGCAAGGTTCCTTGGAAGAGAGCTTAACCAATTAAGGTAGATTTGGGATGGTGCACAAGAAGGATGGTCCCCAATTCGATGGAACAGATTATGTATTCTGGAAAATAAGGATGGAAAGATATCTAATTTCTCTTGGATATGAGATCTTGAAGGCTGTTGAAACTGAATACACAATACTGGAAAATGGTCCAAGTACTGCAAATGAGATCAAGGCCTTTAAAACCAATGGTAAAGCAAGGTATGCTCTTTTAAGTGGTCTTTCTAATTTTGAATTGGTGAAATTTATGGATCTGAAAACTACTAATGAAACATGGAAAAAGTTAAAAAGTATTCATGAAGGAGATGATAAGGTCAAGCAAGCTAAAATGTAGAATTTGAAGCTCATGTTTGAAACCATGTGGATGTCTGAAGATGAAAACATTACAAGTTACTTACAGAAGGTGGATGAAGTTATCGGTGGCATCAAAGGACTTGGTGGAAATATAGATGAAAAGAAGTGGTATTGAAGGTACTTAGAACTCTTCCTAAGGCTTACAGTCATAAGGTTTCTGCTATTGAAGAATTGTAAAATTTGAATCAATTTACTAAAGATTAGTTGCATGGCACCTTAACTGCTTTTGAAATGAGAGAATTTGGTACAAGTAGTGCAAAGGCTGAGACTGAAAGGAAGCTAGGTGTGCGGAAATCGCTTCCTACACTAATCTAATGAGGAGAGGGCTATGCAAATTCAAATTAATCCTTACAATTACAACAACATAGAACATCTAAACAAGATATTACAGCAATAAACATGAATCAGAAAGAAGACAGAAGAAGAGAGACAAATATTTACGATGGGGAAAACCCTTATCGGGTGAAAAACCCCACTCAGAAACCTACACAATGTATTAACAAATCTGAAAGTTGTTTACAATACACTTGCAATGCAAGCTTCAATGGTCTTTGACACTTGTGTCTGGAGTCAATCCGGTAGCATAACAGTACCTGTAAACCTCTGATCACAACTCCTCTTCCAAGAACCTGTTTATATAGAATATACAAGGCAATATTGGTCCAAACTTGGAATGGGTGTCCAACACGGCCTCATGGTCCAAAACCCACACCTAAGGACACTTGGTCAACATTGTAGAATGTTCCTGACACTTGTCCATAGCTCCCATCCCAAAGAGGTCACCTATTTCCAAAATGGGCTATGACAAATGCTCTTACGACACTTACGACTATCATAGAATCTGTCATAGCGGTTATAACTTACAGCTATAAGAGAATCTGTCATACACAGGCTATAAATAGCATATTCTCTTACAACATGTCATAGTCCACCTTGGGGTGCCCAAATATGCCTTATTCAAAGATGCTTTGTGACACATGTCTTCACCTGTCCTATAAGCTTCTATTTCTGACTCTTACACGTCATAAATTTTGTCATAGGAATCTGTCATAACTGTTTTGGTCAATATTCCCTTACACAACATCCAAGATGCCAACACATGGCAAAATGCTCCTACCACAAAGTGGGACACCTATCTCCTCATGTGAGGAGAAAATTACAAGTTGTCACCTTCCATGTAGGATGACACATCACTGTGCCACATCCCACAATATGACAATATGGTATTTACAATTGTTTACAACATAGGCAATTAAATAATAAATAGAAAACATAAATAATGCAAGGAATTACCAAGGTTGAGATACCTTAATTCCCAACATTCTCCCACTTGTCGAACACCTTGTAAGAGCTAATAGAATATCAGGATTTAACTGCTATAGGCCAAGAGGCCCATAGACTCTGAACACCATCTGAACTTCTCTGTGCCCACTGGCTTTGTTAATGCATCTACAACATTCTTCAAAGTATCTACCTTCTCCAAATTTACCTTTCCATCCTCAACCATGTCTCGTACGAAGTGAAACTGAACATCAATGTGCTTTGTTCTAACATGGAAAGTTAGACTCTTCACAAGGCAAATTGTACTCTGACTGTCACAACTGATCGTAATTTGACCTGCATCAACACCAATATCTGAACACAATCTCTTAAACCAAATGGCTTCCTTACAAGCATGAGTTGCTGCCATATACTCAACTTCTATAACCATAGGTTGTTGCTTACTCATCCAACTAATCACACCACCAAACAGTGTAAACACATAAGCACTGGTGGATCTCCTACTATCAATGTCACCTGCCCAATCTAAATCCACAAATGCATGAATATCAATAGAATGTGGAGGTCCTGTAACATTACCATGATAGCATATGGAATACTCAGAAGTACCCCTCAAATATCTGAACACTCTCTTAACAACATCCCAATGAACCCATCCAAGATTAGCCATAAATCGACTAAGGACTCCCACTGCTTGGGCAATGTCTAGTCTTGTGCAGACCATAGCATACATCAAACTACCAACAACACTAGCATAAGGTACTCTGCTCATGTCCACCTCACTAGGAGATTTTGGACAATCTTCAACAGACAACTTTGTCCCCAAAGAAATAGGAACACACAATGGTCTACAATCTGCCATGCTGAACCTATCCAACACAATCTTCACATACTTACTCTGGCTTAACCAAAGTTTTCTGTTGGTTCTGTCTCTTCTGATTTCCATTCCTAGAATGTACCTAGCTGCCCCTAAATCTTTCATTTCAAACTATGCTGACAACTGATATTTAAAATCAGAAATCATATTCTTACCCTTCCTAATGAGCAACATATCATCAACATACAATGCAACAATGAGAATACAATCACCATCAAACTTATAATACACACAGTGATATGATTTTGATCTCACAAATCCAATTGACAACACAAAGGCATCAAACTTCAAGTACCATCTCCTAGGGGATTGCTTCAAACCATACAAAGACTTCTTAAGTTTGCAAACCAAATTTTCTTTACCTTTCACCATGTAATGCTCTGGTTGTGACATGTAGATTTCTTCCTCCAAATCACCATGAAGGAAAGTTGTCTTCACATCCATTTGTTCTACCTCTAAGTCATAAGTTGCTGCAAGAGACAATAGGAATTGAATGGATGTTAGCTTTGCAATGGGAGAGAAGATCTCACCATAATCTATACCCTCCACTTGTGAATACCCCTTCGCAACCAATCTGGCCTTATACTTCTCAACATTGCCATCTGCACCAAATTTCTTCTTGAACACCCATTTGCATCCAACGGGTTTCCATCCAAGAGGTAAAGGCACCAAGTCCCAAGTTTGATTCTTTTCCAAAGAAGCCATTTCATCCTCTGTGGCCTCATTCCAGGAACCTGCATCTTTCATGTTCATATCCTCTAATATAGTTCCAGGTTCATCACTATTAGTAAGCAAAGCAAAAGCACAACTAGAATCAAGCAATGTAAAACCAAACCTTTCAGGTTGCTTTCTTATCCCTGTAGACCTCCTCAAGAGCTGAGGTTGAGGTTCAACTTCTTCATTTGAGCTTTCAGAGCTGCAAGAGCTCTCCTCATCATCAGGTCCAACATTGTCTTTCTATTTAGTCTTCTCAGGGGTAGCAGGAAACTGAACAACATCCTCTTTCTTTTCTTTTTCTTCTAGCTGTAAAACAGTGGAAGAAGGTATAAGCTCTCTGAAGATGACACTTCTGCTATACAACACTTTTTCAGCCACAGGGTCCCAAATCTTGTATCCTTTCACATCGACACCATAGCCAATGAAGATACACTTAACAGCCTTGTTCTCCAATTTTGACCACTTCTCCCTAGGCACATGTGCATATGCCTCACAACCAAAAACATGAAGATGCCTTATTGAAGGTTTCTACCAGACCACACCTCCATGGGTGTCTTTCCAACAAGAGCTGATGTAGGAGATCTATTAACAAGATAACAAGCAGTGGCAATAGCTTTAGCCCAAAAATTTTGTTCTAGGCTAGCTCCACTAAGCATACTCCTAGCCTTCTCCATCAGTGTCCTGTTCATCCTTTCTGCAACTCTATTTTTCTGCGGGGTGTATGGAGTTGTCTTATGTCTTTCAATCCCAAGTTCCTTGCAATATTTATCAAATTCTATAGAACATAACTCACCACCATTGTCAGTTCTCAAACACTTAATCTTTTTACAAGTTTGATTTTCAGCAAAGGCCTTAAACTCCTTAAACTTACTATAGACTTCAGATTTGCTTCTGAGAAAATAAATCCATGTCCTTCTATTGTAGTCATCTATGAAAGATACACAATATATAGATTTTGATAATGAAGGAACATTAATAGGACCAAATATATCAGAATGAACAAGGTCCAACACACTAGAAGACTTGTGAGAACTCAAATAAAACTGAACACAGTTTTTTCCCCATATATGCAATGTTCGCAAAAGTCAAACTCAAGATTACAATCATCTAACCCCTCAATGAGGTTTTTATTTTTCAGGGTACGCAGACCCTTCTCACCAATGTGGCCAAATCTCTTATGCCATAACATTGTCTTTTCAGCAGGAAGTTTAACTTCCAAGGCATGATTACAAACATTAGAACTAGAAACAACAAATCTCTTAACTACTCATTCAGATGGTGGGGATGAAGTGAATATTGCCCTCTTCTTTGAATTAGAAGAACTATTACATTGTGAAATGCATGCATCCAGCTGAAACAAAGTACCTCTCCTAGTACCCTTAGCAAGCACCATAGCTCCTCTAGTCATCTTGCATCCTTCTTTCGAAAAGACAACTTGCACACCTGCATCATTTGAACTACTTACAGAAAGCAGGTTCCATGCTAAGCCTGGGTTATGTATAACCCCAGAGTTCCTCTTCACTCTACCATCATGGAATCAGATAGAGACTCTTCCACGACCAACAATGTTCAAATGAGAGTCGTCACCCAAGTACACCTTTCCACCATCGAACTCCTCATACTTAGTGAACCAATCTCAATGCGAGGTCATGTGGAATGATGTACCAGAGTCAATCATCCACACATCATCAGATGCATGGGTTGCGAGGGCTGTGATGAAAGCATCACCATCATCTTGTGATTTTTTAGAATATGAATCAGGAGCTTTCTTCTTCTTTTTCTTCTCCTCTTTGCATTCCTTTCAGAAATGCCTGGTTTTACCATAGTTCCAACAAATAGACTTAGACTTTCCAGGAGATTTGGATCTCACATGGGATTTGGATCTACCCTTTTCACCTTTCTTATCCTTCTTCTTCCCTTTCTCTTTGGGTCTTCCACGAACCGCAAGAGCCTCTTTGGCTGCCTCAGAAGACTTTCTCCACATCTCTTCAGATAACATCGAAGATACCACATCTTCCATCTTGAAGGTGGTAGTGGTGCTTCCGATACCCATGACAAGATGATCCCATGAATATGGCAAAGAACAAAGTAGGGTCATGCATCGATCCTCCTCCTCCAATTTCACACCCACAAATGTCAATTGTGCAACCAGC
Source organism: Cunninghamia lanceolata (assembly GCA_027924645.1). NCBI lineage: Eukaryota > Viridiplantae > Streptophyta > Pinopsida > Cupressales > Cupressaceae > Cunninghamia > Cunninghamia lanceolata. The sequence goes on from BSBN01000684.1 coordinate 2,074,499, forward strand.
ATGTTAAAAGCATTTGTATGTTTGACAATGGATCCTCGGTCCTCTATTCGAAGAGAATACAACTCCTTTCTTAGAAAATGTTTATTAACCAGGGATTTGGCTTGATTCACATCTCCCAACTTCTTCCAAAGTAAGGTTGCAGTTTTCTCCTCATGGACATTTAACAACACAGAATCAACAAGACTAAGTCTTATGAGACCCTTAGCCTTTTGATCCTTGAGATCCCAATCAGCCTGTTGCATTGCAGCTGGTTTAGTTTCAGTAACACTTTCCCAAAGGTCTCGGTCAACAAGCATGTCTTCCATCTTGAGCTTCCACAACTCGAAATTAGTGCCATTGAATTTCTCCACTTTCATTCTTCTGGATGTGCTTTCCATCTCCTTGTTGCAATAGAAATCAGAATACGTTGCATGACTCCCACTCAACTTAGATCAGTTCAAAAAACCCCTACCCAACAGCTAAGACCAAAACTGGCCAGGCTTTGATACCAATTAAAAGGAAGCTAGGTGTGTGGAAATCGCTTCCTACACTAATCTAATGAGGAGAGGGCTATGCAAATTCAAATTAATCCTTACAACTACAACAACATAGAACATCTAAACAAGATATTGCAGCAATACACATGAACCAAAAAGAAGATAGAAGAAGAGAGACAAAGATTTACAGTGGGCAAAACCCTTATCAAGTGAAAAACCCCACACTTAGAAACCTGCACAATGTATTAACAAATCTGAAAGTTGTTTACAATACACTTGCAATGCAAGATTCAATGGTCTTTGACACTCGTGTCTGGAGTCAATCTAGCAGCATAACAGTACCTGTAAACCTCTGATCACAACTCCTCTTCCAAGCACCTGTTTATATAGAATATACAAGGCAATATTGGTCCAAACTTGGAATGGGTGTCCAACATGGCCTCATGGCCCAAAACCCATGTCTAAGGACACTTGGTCAACATTGTAGAATGTGCCTGACACTTTTCCACAACTCCCATCCCAAAGAGGTCACCTATTTCCAAAATGGGCTATGACAGATGCTCTTACGACACTTACGACCGTCATAGAATCTGTCATAGCGGTTACAACTTACAGCTATAAGAGAATCTGTCATACACAGGCTATAAATAGCATATTCTCATACAAAATGTCATAGTCCACCTTAGGGCACCCAAATATGCCTTATTCAAAGATACCTCATGACACGTGTCTTCACCTATCTTACAAGCTTCTATTTCTGACTCTTACATGTCATAGATTCTGTCATAGGAATCCGTCATAACCGTTTCGGTCAATATTCCCTTACACAACATCTAAGATGCTGACACATGGCAAAATACTCCTACCACAAAGTGGGACACCTATCTCCTCATGTGAGGACAAAATTACAAGTTGTCACCTTCCATGTAGGATGACACATCACCGTGCCACATCCCACAATATGACAATATGGAATTTACAATTATTTACAACATAGGCAATTACATAATAAATACAAAACATAAATAATGCAAGGAATTACCAAGGTTGAGACACCTTAATTCCCAACAGAGACTGCCTTCAAGGATGGCTTATCTGAGAAAATTGTGGAATCAGACCAGGAGGATTTAGATGATTTGGAAGCTAATTTTGTGAGAAGAATGAAATTGGGTATTGGTAAGTACAGTGGTAAGTTGCCTTTCAAGTGTTTGAGTTGTGGAAAAATTGGTCATTATGCTTCAATATGTCTGGAAAGAATTTTGAGAAGTAAGAACAGGGAGAACAAGAGAAGAGTGCCTAAGAAAAGCTACTATGTTAGAGAAGATGCAAGTATATCTGATGATGAAGCTGATTATGAGAATAATGAGGATGATGAATGTTTGTTCATAGCTTTAAGAGATGATATTGTTTTTACTAACTCTGGGAAATGTGTGAAGGAAAAGGCTCCAGAGGTAGGTATTAATGCTGAAAGCACTTTGATATCTACTTTTCCTACTACAAAAAAAAGAACCTTTGGGTCATTGACAGTGGATGCTCAAATCATATGACCGGTGATAAAAGTAAGTTTGTTAAAATTGAACAATATGATGGAGGACTAGTTAGATTTGGTGATGATAGAGCTGCTCAAATATGTGGAAGAGGCTCAATTAGTTTTGATGGCAAGCATAATACTGATGATATTCTTTATGTTAAGGGTTTAAAGCATAACCTCTTGAGTGTTAGACAAATGTGTAGGAAAGGATACAATCTTGTGTTTCAGGATGGTGGTTGTGAGACCAAAAAAGATTATGGAACTGTGATAGCTACTGGAAAGAGGTCAGATGGAAATGTATATCATCTCAAAGGTGGTGATGGTTATTGCTTCATGACTCAGATCAATGAAAGATGACTATGGCATAGAAGATTATGTCACATCAATTTTGATAGCCTGGTATGGATAAGTTTAGCTCAAGCCGTGAGAGATTTGCCAAAGATTACAAAGCCCATCAATGTTGTCTGTAAGGAATTTCAGATTGGAAAGAAAGCAATAAATTTCAAAGTCAAGGATCAGTCTTCTATTGGACTGTTGGAATTGGTGCATACAGATCTTTGTGGCCCTACCAAGGTAAGGAGTTTTCAAGGTGATAGGTATTTCAAGCTATTGATTGATGATTATTCTAGGATGACATTGGTTACTTTTCTCAAAGAAAAATCTGAAGCCCTAGATAAGTTCAAAGCATTCAAAGTCATGGCTGAGAATGAAATGGATATGACAATCAAATGTTTGAGGTCTAACAAAGGTGGACAATTCACCTCCAATGAGTTTAACATGTTCTGTGAGAATCATGGAATAAAGAGGCACTTATCAGCCCCTAGGACTCCTCAACAGAATGGAGTGGTTGAAAGAAAGAATATGACTGTTCAAGAAGTTGCAAGAACAATGATAAAAGAAGAAAACCTACTGGAGGTCTCCTGGAGGGAAGCAAATCATATTGTTGTTTACATACTGAACAGAGTGTAGGCAAGAATGAATAGTACAAAGACACCTTATGAGTTATGGTATGGAAGGACTCCAACTGCCAAGTAATTCAGAGTGTTTGGAAGAAAATGTTATATCAGAAGGGATGAACAAAATCTAGGAAAGTTTGATGCAAGTTTTGATGAAGGTATCTTCCTTGGGTATTCTACTAAAAGAAAAGCTTACTGGTGCTACAACAAGAGGTTGAGAAGGATTGTTGAGAGTGCAAATGTCAAAGTTGATGAAGATCTATAAAAGAATTCAGAAGTCAATGGATATGAATTAGATGAGTCATCTTGTAGAGAAGAGGAAATTGCTGATGAAAAGGAAGTACAGACTGAAGAAGAAGAAGCTCCAGAAAAGACTACTAAAACTCCCAAGTATGTGCAGAAGTATAATTCTAAATATAAATCATTGGTGACAAGAACAAAGGTGTGCTAACAAGAAGGAAAGCTATTGAAGAACATGTAAATCTATGTTTATTCTCTAAAGTTGAACCTAAATTAGTGACTGAAGCATACAAGGATGAGTGTTGGATTAAGGCTATGGAAGAAGAACTAATGTAGATTAAAAAGAATCAGACTTGGGAACTTGTCCCAAGACCAACAAACAAGAATGTGATTGGAACTAAGTGGGTATTTTGGAACAAACTGAATAAGAATGGAGAAGTGGTAAGAAACAAGGCAATGCTTGTGTGTAAAGGTTACTCACAAGTAGAAGGAATAGACTATGAGGAAACTTATGCTCCAGTGGCAAGAATGGAGGCCATCAAGATATTTTTGGCTTTTACTACACATAGGGATTTCAAATTATATCAAATGAATGTGAAGTTTGCTTTCTTGAATGGTGATTTTGAAGAAGTATACATAGAATCAGATGGATTTCAGTTATCATATAAACCTGGCATGGTCTGTAGGTTAAAGAAGGCACTGTATGGATCGAAGCAAGCCCCCAGAGCTTGGTATGCAAGGTTAGATAGGTATTTATTATAGCAATGATTCAATAAAAGCACCATAGATAGTAATTTGTACATCAAAGTAGGAGAAGATCAAATTATGATTGTGGAAGTGTTTGTAGATGATATAATCTTTGGAGGAAATGAAGGTATGTGTAAGTGTTTTGCAGATGAGATGTAGAATGAATTTGAAATGTCAATGTGTGGAGAAATGAACTTCTTCCTTGGGCTATAGATGAATTAGACAGATAAAGGTATTTTCATTTCACAATCAAAGTATGTCAAGAAATTGTTAAAGAAGTTTGGAATGGAAGACTCTAAACTAGTATGTACCCCTATGACAACTGGTTGCAAGCTAAGCAAGAATGATGAATCTCCTAAGGTAGATTAGAGTAGGTATAGGTTAATTATTGGAGGATTGTTATACTTAATTGCTACTAGACCAGATATTATGCATGCAGTTTGTCTTATGGCTAGATTTCAAGAAGATCCCAGAGAGTCACATATTGCAGCAGTGAAGAGGATATTCATATATTTAAAGGGCACTCCGGATCATGGCTTGTGGTATCCAAAGGATAATGACTTTTGTCTAAGTGCTTACACAGATGTAGATTCGGCTAGTTGTGTAGATGACATGAAAAGTACAAGTGGTGGTGCATTCCTTCTTGGAGGTAGAATGGTGTCTTGGTTAAGTAAGAAGCAGGATTTAGTATCTCTGTCTACTTCAGAGACAAAATACAATGCTGCAGCATCTTGCTGCACACAGGTGTTGTGGACGAGGCAAACTTTGAAGGATATTAGAGTGGTATATGATGAACCTATTCCTATCTTCTATGATAATACAAGTGCTATTAACATTTCAAAGAATCTGATGATGCATTCAAGGACAAAAAGTATATCAATCCGATATCACTTTTTGAGAGAGAAAGTTGTAGAAAATTAAGTGAAGCTTGAGTATGTACCTACAAAGGATCAAGTTGCTAATATATTCACCAAGGCTCTTCCTAAGGATACATTTGAGTATCTCCAGGAGAAGTTAGGGGTTATTGCCCATCCTTATTTGAACTAGATGCATAAAGAGATGCATCAGTCTAGTGGATTTCAAGTTTCATTCCTTGTTCTGGACTGATGTTGGAGGCTACCTCTCAAAGGGAGTAGGTAGTGGTCATGATGGTTGTTGCAGTCAGGGGGAGTAATTTCTAATGTCGGTTGCTTCTAAGGGGGAGCATGCAGAGTAGTAGTAAGTAGGTACAAGTCTAAGAAGTTATCTAAAAGTAAGGTTGAAAGAGAGATGTATATCCCTTTTCCATTGATGTCAAAGGGAGAGTGAGAGCGATGTGAAAAAAGAAGAGTTAGTGGTTAGGGAGAGAGAGTAAGATGTGTAAAAGAAAGAATGAAAGGGGGAGAGTAAGAAAGAGAAGAAGTTTGGTATAGAGTGGTGTCTTGATGGTTTTTCACATTATGTGTTGCCATCAATGACAAAGGGGGAGATTGTTGCAAGTATGTGTAATCGATGTTTTCATTGATGTCAACAAGCTTGTGTTGTCACTGGTGTCAACTGTGTGAGTAAGAAATGGTGCAAGAGTATGAGTAGTTAGTGTTGAGTGAATACTATCTCTGATGTCGAGGTTGTTGCATTGGTATGAGCTATTTGGTTGAGTTTCTTCTGAAGATGATTTGGTTGCTTTGAAGAGGTGCTAAAGATGTCAAGAATATGTTTCTGTTGGCTGGTTTCCAAGTGCTTTGAGAAAATTTGATTATTAAAGGAAACAGTGTGTTGAAGTGGCATTTTGGTTTACTGAGTAGTGTTCTGGTTCTACTTCGCATTTCCTCTATATTGAAGATCTAACTTTGTGGTTTGGATATGTTGTTCAGAGATGTTAAGAGATGTTATAATCTAAATTTGGTGTTCTGGTTTATTGTGCAGAGGAAGTTGTGTTCACTAGTATGAAGACTATGTTTCGAAGTGTTGCAGAGGTGTTTGGGAGAAATGTCTTTGCTCCGCAAAGTGGTTTTAGGTCTTGCAGTTTTGGATTTATGCTTATAAGGGTTATATCTTTCTCTGTTGAAGTTGTTTGTGGTTTGGTGCTGTGAAAGTCAATTTCTAGAGATATAGTGTATGACAGAGATAGTTAATTTCTAGAGATTTTAGGATCTTTCAGGATGTTCATGGAATACTCTAGATTGTGTTGAAGCCTTACATGTGGTCTGCAAGATGTCGTTGGGTTTGAGGAAGCGTGCACTTAAAAGTTTATTGTTTTAGCACATGTTTGGCCAATCTTGGGTGTTTACACTAATTGTGAAGTTACTTTGGTGATTGTGAAAGTTGGGAGTAGAATGCTTGGATGAATTTAGGTCCAAGCTAAGATGTGTTGTGGTCCGCCTTCATTCCTTTCCACCACGGGAATGTTTAGGTCTAGACCTAATTTGAATTTTCTGGGTTAAGGTGATTTTATGACCTTGAAGAATGTTCTCAAGGTTGAAGATAGTATAAATAAGTGTGAAGAGATCATGATTGAGTGTGTGCATGATGGATGTGATGTGAGTAATAGTGTGGTTGAATGCATGTTGTAGTACAAGCTTTTCATGTGTTAGATTACTGGATGTAGTGAGCAGAAGGTTTTTACAATTCTTTAGTGATGTTGTAGAAGTGATGTTGGTGTTGCGGTGAAATCCTCTATTGCATTGTGATAGTTTTCTCCTTGTAACATTATTCTCTATCTTCTTCTTTATTCTAGTAGTTAGTCTCTCTTTTGGGTAGTGAGCCTTCTGGCAGTGAGCCTTTTTGTAATCCGGTGTTGATACTACTTTATATTGTGAGCTAATCCTCACTGTGGTTTTTCCCTTCTTAGGTTTTCCATGTAAATCTAGTGTTCTCTTGTGTTTGATGTTGGTTTGATTTAGTTTTTGTTATTTTCTTTCATGCTTATTCTTTAGTGATGTTGTAGAAGTGATGTTGGTGTTGCGGTGAAATCCTCTATTGCATTGTGATAGTTTTCTCCTTGTAACATTATTCTCTATCTTCTTCTTTATTCTGGTAGTTAGCCTCTCTTTTGGGCAGTTAGCCTCTCTTTTGGGCAGTGAGCCTTCTGGCAGTGAGCCTTTTTGTAATCCGGTGTTGATACTACTTTATATTGTGAGCTAATCCTCACTGTGGTTTTTCCCTTCTTAGGTTTTCCACGTAAATCTAGTGTTCTCTTGTGTTTGATGTTGGTTTGATTTAGTTTTTGTTATTTTCTTTCATGCTTATTCAACATAACAGTCTAAGGGTTAATTGAATCTATGCAGATCTAAATGTGTGTGAGGGTTTTAAAATTTTAAGCTACAACTAATTCACCCCCCCTCTCAGTTGTCTTGTGCATTCAACACAAACTCCCTAGATGCTTGGGAGTGGGAGAAGGAGCAAAAGCTCCATATTCTCCACACTCTCCATTAGTTGCTGCATGAAGAGAGAAGCCACAAGGATAGGAAGAAGTGTAGTGGTGCTTTAAGTAATGTGCTATAGTATGGAAAGCCTGACCTTAGAAAAGGTAGTGGAATATTTTTGAGATAGGGGAGGAGAATATTTGGGAAAGCCTCGAGGGAAGATAGTAGGAGGAAAACATAGGAAATAGTAAAGACCTTCACAGCAAGCTTCCTGTAGCGTATTACAGGTAAGTTCATCGATATGCCAACAAAATAAGGATGATATGTATGATTGATATTGTTTTAAGTACATTTAAACTGCAAGTAGATTTGTGTAATTGTTGTTTCATCCTCAATTGAGGATTATATCTATGTGAATGAGTTTCGTATCTCATTCATGATAGAATTGAACAACTCAGAAGTTATGATATTCTTGGTATTGATATATGTATTTTAAAATGGTGCTTATAAAAATGATATCTCAGGATATGTGAAAGATGTATATCTATGTTATACTGTAGTTATTCTTATTGATTGTCATAAATATATTAGAGAAGATTTTAACAATCACAAGACTGTGAGGATGAACTAGTCATATGGCCGAGTATAATGTTTAATGGCTGACCAAAGAAGTCTGCTGGCCAAATATAGAGATATTGGTTCACTGTATAGGACTATCCATTTTCTTTCATATTAGAGGCCGACTATTATGTCATATTAGAGGCTGATTGTTATTCCATAGTAAGGCCGATTGTTATGCCATAGTAAGGCTGTTTGTTATGCCATAGTAAGGCCAACTATAATTCCATATTAAGAGGCTGATTATTATATATTCAGGAGGCCAACCCTATTATCATTTGAAGGCCAACTTTGTTATCATTTGAAGGTTGACTGAGTTATCATTTGAAGGTCGGCTCTGATATCATTTGGAGGTAGACTAAGTCTATATATTTAGATTGATTATATTTCTATACATAGGCTGGATGTATTACAACATAGAGGTCATTGGTAAAAAGTATAAGTCATGTTTTAGAAGAGATTGACAGTTCATTGAAAACCTAGCATGGGTTTAGTAATCCAAAAAGGGTTAGCAACAAACTATTGTAGAACCCAAGAGAAGATCAATTGTATAGTATACAACTCTTACTATTGGTGGTTTAAGAGGATTGTGAGTGCATTTTTGAAAGCTTATAAGCAAGAATAAAGACAAGTCATAGTGTAGGAACACTTGGCAATATATTTATTCTTTTACCTATTTTTAGGCCAAGTATAACCACAATAATGTCTTGAGAAACACTTTTTATTCCAATGATAAGTCAAGATTTAGACTATCACAATATTTGGAATTCTCTCTTTGATATACATAAAGAGAAGTATATAATTTGTATGATTACTCATTTATAGTTTATTATCGATATTATAAGTCGAATATGTTGTAAGACAGATAGAGTACATATTTGATAATCTATATGGCTTAAGTATAAACCTGATATATGTTTAGATGTCTATGGATGAGCTTGGGATTGGCGAACAAGCCTTTGAGTGGATGACAGGATGTCATAGTACCCATGATTGTAAGGATGCATAGAGGGACTCAATATATGTATACATCGGTCATCTAAACTCTCACCCTAGACTTGTTAAGGATGACTAGTAGATAAGAGTATAAGTCTATATGACTAATGTGGTATAAGTAAGACGAAGAGAGTAGTTATGGATAAAGAAAATAAATGAAAAATAAGAATGTTGTCTCCAAGTTGAGAAAAGAGTGAGTGAGCATACGACTAAGTATATATATGAAACTTTGGCCAAACTAATGCAAAAGTCACTACTTGTATTGTCGGTTCATGGTGTACCAGATAGTTGAAAAATTAGAATGGGTAATACATAGCTAGAGTTAGACTAGAGTTGTAAACCCGATTATCATTAGCTAAGACACATCACTAGTTCTTAGATGGCATATGGAATTAGTTGATTCTCATTATCTATTATCCTCATGAAGGGAAGGGCTACTTCCAAAAAGGAATGTGAGTGGGGGATCGTCGATCTATGGTTGGAGGAAAAGCACCAGGGTGATGCTCTCTCTCTCTCTCTCCTACAGTTGACTTCCAAAGACTTGTGAACAAGAGTACATTGCTTGTTTTGTAAATAATATTGATAAACATTGTAAGTTGTAAGAAATACGACCATTTGTTATATGTGTAATTCTTAGTCACATGAGAAGCGACCTTCTTTAGATATATGTATATTGTACTTGGTTTATTGCAAATGTAATATATTGATTATGGATATTTCTCTTTATATTAAATTGAAAAAAATGTGATTATTTGCTTAATTATGTTTGAGTTTATCTAATATTCCAATTGGGATGTTACAGGTGCTAAACCTAGTGTGAAATTGTAAGTGGTAACAATTTTTGACACTATAGAAACAAAGTCAAACCATGATAGTATACATTACCTAGGCTTTAGTTAGGATATTCATATGATTGATCATCATGATTTCGTAGGGATAGTACATTCAAGAGCTGTTAGTGATATATGATAAATGAGGATTTATCTTTATCACAATGTTTAAAATATTGGGACAATTGAACCCTCTTTTGGCTAGGAAAGATTCCTTGTAGTTTGTCTAGTCCAGTATAAGTATGGAGATAGTACTATATTTTGTCTGTGACAATATGGAATTATATGGTTTTTAATTATTGAAGTTATAAATGATTGTATTACTTGTAAATAGTAAATGAACTCTTTTTATAGTCATATTACATGCTTTAGAATATGGCAATCCATTGAGAAAGAATATGGTTGCATTGTTTGTTATTTGATTAATTTGATTTTGTTATCAAGAGCATGCTCAGTTAGAGGAGTTTTGCAATTTGTTGTATTAAAATAATAAGGAATATGACATTATTAATTACTATTTCCTTTGGTGTATAATATATGCATCTATTCTTATATATTTCTATGATAAAATACAAAATGTATTCCATGCATCTATACATATATCTACATGTATTATTATACTTGATATATTGATAAAACCAAGTCAAGGGTAAGGGATATCGGGAGATTGGAAAACAATAGTTATTATTATACTTTGTATTATTGATAAACCCAACTTAGGGTAAGGGATACCTGAAGATTGGAAAATAATAGTTATTCATATATCTTGTATTATTGATCATATTATATATCCTAGGAAAGCAAGACCATCTCATGGTAGGGAATACTTGGAGATTGGGACTCAATAGTTTTATGCCAATCTAAGATCATCTATTATAATAGCAAACTAGTAGGACCATCTCACGGTAGGGTATGCCAGGAGATTGGTAAGCGAAGGATAATTTATATGTTAGCCTATATTTGCATTTCACTAGTTAATAGTCATCAAAAGAGTCAAGCAAGAGATAGCAGTGCCATGAATGGATGACCTACATTTATGGGATTGATAAATGAACGCTTTGGCCAAAGTGATACAATATTTGTAAGCATCATCAGTTCACTATATCCGTAGGTTTCATGTTAGTCAAAAATCATGGTAGCTAGAGGGTATCTAAGGACTGCATGCTTGATTACATGTGACGAGTATTGATATTTGCACTTGGCTCTCGAATTTGGTTCTACTGTAGTTGTCCCTATCTATTACCCTCATTGCATGGTAGGGCCTCTTCTAGTGGGAAGATGAGTGGGGGACCGCTAGGGCCTAGTTGGAGGTAAAGCACTTAGATGATGCTCTCCCTCCTATAGTTGGACAACCATATTGATTGTACTCAGATGGGATGATTATGATTGATGGTCAACTAAATTGAAATGAAAAGTTAAAATATGTAAAATTGATGTATTTAGGTGGATTGGTTGGATAGTAGTCCTAATATGGATTTGTATCTTATTATTATTTTAATTTCAAACATGTATCAAGGAAATCTATGTAATTATGTAATTTTAGCATCTTTATTTTGAAATGTGGAATCTATATGGTTTGGGAAAAGAAATTTAAATTTACAACATTTGTGAGTTATTTAATTTAAATTTATACATTAATTGTTATTGTTTTTTAGGTGGCTCATTACAATTCTATTCTATACCACTACCAAGTTCTCCCTAAGACTAGTATGTACCTCTTGTTGATGCTAGATGTGTTCTTCAACTATTCAGACCTTTGGGTGTGCTTGCAATGAGGAGTTGATTGATGGTGGACGGTAATCATATAGTGCCAAAAATGGAGACATTTTCAATGAAGTATGGAAGAAAGTGTTATACCACCATTCTACTAGTGACAACCATTGTGCCCATCTCTCTTGTTTATTTGAAGCAAAACATTAGAGACAACTCTCTAAGTACTTGTTGACCACCTTAGTCTATCCATTCTACTAGGGATGATATGATGAGCTATAAGTAAGCTAAGTGTCCAAACATGAAAATGTGTTAGTTCAAAAATTAATTGAAGATAGGATCATGATCACTTACTAAATGATGTTTGGAGTCCTATGTAGTTTTTGTATCCATAATTTACTTGTTGGTATAGTGTTTGCTAAAAATGGGTATAAAATGTGCATATTTTTTGAGTCAATCCACAAAAACCATGATGACATTTTTTCCTTCGGGCCTAGTAAAAATTGTGATGAAATCCATGGATACCTCCTCACACCTCTAGCTTGGAATAGACAAGGGTTACAAAAGATCTAGATTCTTAACAAATCCCCTTTATTTTGCTAGCATACCATGCATTCTGCTATAGATTTTTCAACATCCCCTTTGAGCCCATCCCAAAAGAAATATTGCTTGATTATATGACAAGTCTTCAAGAATCATGAGTGCCCATCTATTAGAGAAGCATGTAGTTATGCCAAAATCTTAAACTTAAGGTTTGAGTTCTTACATAGGATAACCTATCCTTGTACCATAAAGCATTTCCTTTCCATGAAAATTTTCTAGACACACTTGAACCTTTTTGGAGTTTCTCAATGAGGGTTTGAGTATTAATGTCCTTATCCCACTCTTCTCATGCCTCATTTACCAATCTAACCATAATATGGAAATGACATACAATAGTGACTCCGTAGGTTCATCACTCCTAGATAGAGCATCCAACACAACATTCTCCTTTTGTTTAGATTATATTTGATCTCAAAGTCATATCCCAACATCTCTATGACCCATTTTTGTTGTTCTTCATATGACAACTATTGTTCCAAGAAGTAGTTGAGATTATCATGATCTATTTTTATCTTAAATTGTCTTCCCATTAGGTAAGGTCACCATTGTTTGATTGCCTGGAGTATAGCCAATATTTCTTTCTCATAAATTGGATTCAACAAATTCTTACCTTTGAACTAGAAACTCTCAAATGCTATGGGTTTTCCTTCTTGCATTCAAGTACAACTCATATGCCATGTCCTAAAAAATCACATTCCATAATGAATGTTTTAGAAAAATATGGGTTAGGTAGAACCGGAGTCATGCACATGGCCTCATTTAGCTTCTCAAATGCCTTGATAGCTACCTTATTCCATTGGAAAGAATACTTCTTTAGAATAAGCCCTAAGAAGCCCTGTAGGTTTTTGAAGGTAATAGGCGTTTTCCATTCTATTATGGCCTTGATCTTGTGAGGATTCACCTTGACTCCCTCATGTGAAACAATCTAACCTAGTTACTCCACTTATTTGAATTGTAATTCACACACTTGGATGGCCTAGCATAAAGTTGATGTTGTTCAAGAATGTCCAAAACTTGATTCACATGTTGCAAGCATTCCTCCCAAGTTTTTCTATATATATTAAGATGCCATAAAAATACCAAAATAAATTTCTATAGAAATGGCCTGAAGATAGAGTTCATCAAAGTTTGAAATGTATATGGTGCATTTGTGAGGTCAAAAGGCATCACCAAAATTCACAGTGGCCCTCATGGGTTTGAAAATATGTCTTATGTACATCGTCATCTCTAATTCTAATCTTATGATAACCAAAATGAAGATCTAGTTTGGTAAAATAAATAGTAGGTGCCATTAAGCTCATCTAACAAATCATCAATTACTAGAATTAAAAAAATTATATTCAGCTCTCTATAATCAGGACACATCTTCTAAGTGTCATCTTTCTTGCACACCATTACCATTGGAGAGGGGTAGGCACTTTAACTATGCCTGATAATACCTACCTCTAACATCTCTTTTACCATCTTCTTAGTCTCACTTTTATGTACATATGGGTACTTGTAGCCCGCTTGTTGTTGGGTGGTTGGCTCCCTAGTACTAATTTAATAAAATGATCATTATCTCTTTTATGAGGCAATAGTTTTTGGCATATCTCCAAAAACTATTGAGTGACTATCTATAATAGATTGTAAATCTAGTGTAGGGACCTTTGATTGATAGGATTCTAATGATAATAGTTGGGCCACAATCCCATCTGCCCCCTTGTTAAGCATATTTTGCATTTGATGAAAAATTACCATCTGTGAAGACTTTGTAAACAACCCTCTTGGTTTGATTGTCTTACCATCTAAGTGAAAACACATGAATAACTCTTAGAAGTTAGTCTCAATTATCATCAATGTAGTAAGCCATTGGACTCCAAGCATGATGTCTACTATATCCATGGAGATAGAAAAGATAGGAAATCAAGTCTGTATTCTCACATGTATAATTTAATGCTATGACATTTTTTGAACAACTAATAGTACCCCATCTATAATCATGACCTAAAATTATAGAGATAAATATATAAAACAATTTATATGAGTAGTTAACTTATTGTTGATGAAGTTGTGAGTCCTTCCTAAGTGTATCGACACTGTTACTCTCTCTTTCTTCAAGACACCCACTACCTTGAGAGTTTGTGGGGTGCTAATGCCAAAAAGTGCATGACAAGAAATTATTGGTTGGGTATCTCCTAATTCCTCTTTTGGCTAATTGCCAAACTCTCATATTTCTTCTTCAACATCTTTTTCCTCACTTGATCCTTCAATGTAGAACAATTTATTTTTGGCACATTTATATCTTCTATTGTATTTGCTATCATAGTTAAAACATAAACCTTTTGCCCTTTTTTCTTCAATTTGTTGAGTCAATTTAGTGGGTTGATGGAATGGTTAAGCTGAAAATCTCTTCTCTCTTATGTAATTAAATCCATACATTCTAGGAGCTAAAACGTCTCCTCTACCCTACATGCTAGGACAAAAGAATCAGATATAGAAGTAGGCCCAAACACGTGTACCTCATGTTGGATGTGAACCTTGAGCCCACCAAAAAATAAGTCATTTGAGTTCTCCTATGTAATTACTCTACTCACAAGGATAGGTTCTGGAATTGATAAATATAATACTTGACTGATCTTGTTTGTCATAGTTTAGCTAACTAGTTGAAGTATTTGTTTGACACACTATTGCAATAGTGTGATTGTAGCTCCTGTGTAAAAACTAACTAGGTGAAGTGAGAGCCTTTTTCTTCCTTTGAGCCCATATCTATCAGTACCAAATGAATTGCTCTAGTTCTAGATAGAAGGAATCCATTTACATTTGGTCCACTTGAAATTTGATGTACATCAAAAAAATCATCCATTTGATTTATCCAAGTCAGTGGATCATTGCCATCAAACTTCTGCATATCCATCTTTGATAGCAAGTTTGAAGATCCCATATGAGTGCTAGCATTTGGATCTGGATTGGTTGACCTAGATGATCCACCTTGATTTCTTGAAACATCTGGTTGTGATCTTGATTGATTATTGAAATAATCATTTATAATTGACAATATATTATTGATGCTAAATATCTCCTTGCACATTAGCCAAATTTTCCTACATGATAGCTAATTTTCCTTGTATGTGGTTTATATTCTCCTCCATCTTGCTTGGTTTTTCATCCAATGGGGAGGGAGTTATAACTGAGGCCCTGCCTGATCCAAACTCCACGTCTGTATCCGCTTTGTCAGGACTCTTTCTTGAAGTGTAGGAATTCTTTCCCCTTTCCCTAGTCTATGGTCCTACAATGTTGAGACTTGATTGTGCAAACTTTTTTTTTGTTGACCAAACCTTGATCGGATTATTTGATAATTTGGTTGGCCACAAAATTAAAATTTTGAAGTGTAGAACCCTAATTTTTTTTTTCAAACTTTCCAAAAATATAAACAAATCTAAAAAATTCTAAAAATTATACCCTATAGAGTGAATTTATGAAAAACCCTAAAATTGCAATAACTTATTCAAAATGACTCCAAATGACTTCAAATTAGGACTACAGGTGGATCAATGGGCCCTTGATCAACCCTCCAAAATTTTTTTTTTTTTTCTATTTTACAACCCTAGGAGTGAATTTGGTGGAAACCCTAATTTCATAATAACTCTAAATATGCTCCAAATGATCTCAAATCTAGATTATAGTAGCTTCAATATGTCTTTGATCAACCCTCCAAAAATACTTTTTTTTGCCATATTAAGAGAGATATGCGCTTCATAATTTGATCTTCTGAATTGAACAAAATTACCTTCTTTCTTACCGTGCAGATGCCAAATTGTGCTCTAATACCACTTGTAATCAAATAACTTGCACAAGAGAAGAATATAATAGTGAATATGCTTCAAATGCTTGGTAATACTTGAGAATAATAAGCCACTTTGAGGGAGCAAACCTTCAAAAGTCTCCAATAAGAACATAATTCACAATATGATGATTATAAACTAGCCACTAACTCCTATATATACCATACTTATGCCTTGGATGCCACCTAGACCAAATTAACTACCTATATAAGACTATATACGTGATTATATAACTTAATTAAGGGTTATGCTAGTCACAAGTCAACTACACATATCCCAATACAATCAATAGGTTAAGGGCATAGCAACTTGGGTCTAGGATAAAATTTGATTTTTTAAAAAGTGGGTCAACATTGCACATGCAAACCTGAACCAAGTTCAAGGTTGAGAGTGTGGAATTGACTCAAGACAAGGAACTAGAGAATTAGTAATCATATTCAGATCCTTGAGGAATGACCCGAGAATAAGAAATTAAGTTTAGACACAATTTAGAATAAATACAAACTCTAATAAAAAGTATACCATTCAAACACAAGACTATTGCACTAAAGAGAAAAAGTTAAAACACATCTAAATAAAAGACAAAAAGTGAGGATGTACTTTTCACCTCTACAAATATTTACTCCTACAAATTCCAAATTCCAATTTCTAAAACATTATAGCACAAATATATTTGGGTAGGCATGAAAATTATGGAATAGAAGAAACACATTTATCTTAGTTTTCATCCTTACGATCTCATGTCAAACTTATAGGTATTATGTTAGAAATATTAAAAAATAGCAATTGAGTTCATATATTATAGTTATTGATAATTTTTTTTTTCTATTAAATAAGCCATTACACATCTTAGTTATTAAATTGTCTTCCATGGGAATGTCTGTCGTCACTTGATACATGATATTATTCTCAGATGCCTCTTGTTTTGTTCGGCAATTGTTCTAATAGATTTTGCACATGATCAACAATCTAGCAAGCTATGCATTTGTAAAATTCCAATGGTAGTGAAGCTTCTGTATTTAAAAAAAAACACACACACAGATATACGTATACAAAAAGTTTTACAGGACATTGTAGTTGCAAAAAAGTTATAATGTAGGTTAATAATTTTTTTAATTTTGCAAAGATAATTGTAATCACGGTTTTGAGGGCCCAAAAACTTAGGATTGTAAATGAGAAGCGGTGCATTGAAAGGACGGTGTCCCAAAACAAATAATATATCAGAAACACAGGCAGAGAAATCAGTCTATTTTTTCATTAGTTAAAGATGGTTCTGGCCTATGGGAATCACAGAGGCCCTCCAGTTGGATTTGAAGGATATGAAAAGAGACTTGAAATAGAATTTTTTCCGACTTCAATGTTTACTCATCTCCAGGCGCAAGACAAAGGCAAAGAAGGCCTTAGAACTCTCACTCGATTTCAATTGGATGAATTTCTGAAACCAGCTGAATGCAGCATTGTTTCTGAGCTCTCAAATGAGTATCTTGATACATATATTCTCTCAGAATCAAGTCTTTTTGTATACCCATATAAGATTGTTCTCAAGACTTGTGGAACTACAAGGCTGCTTCTTTGCATCCCTCATATCCTGAGCAATGCAACCAATCTTTTTCTGTCTGTCAAGAATGTGAGATATACAAGAGGGACATTTATCTTTGCTGGAGCTCAGTCTTTTCCTCATCGCAACTTTGCAGAGGAAGTGTCCTTCCTGGAAGAATTCTTTGGAAGGCTTGGGAAAAGTGGAAGTAAGGCTTATGTAATGGGAGACCGAGCTAACACTTGTTGTAACTGGCATGTTTATTCTGCTTCGGCAGAGGAAGTTTCATCCTCATGTGATAATCATAACCCTGTGTTTACCCTGGAGATGTGCATGACAGAGCTGGACCATGGAAAAGCATCCCTGTTCTACAAGAGCAGATTGAAATCAGTAGAAGAAATGACTTTTAAATCAGGGATAAGGGATATTCTACCTGGGTCCAAAATCTGTGACTTTGAATTTGATCCATGTGGGTACTCCATGAATGCAATTGAAGGAGCTGCTGTTTCTACAATTCATGTAACACCCCAAGAGGCATTTAGTTATGCAAGCTTTGAGTCAATTGGTTATGGACCTCAGGATATCGATCTTATGGTCCTGGTGGAGAGAGTTTTAAGTTGTTTCAAGCCAAAGCAATTCTCCATAGCTATTCATGTTAATGATTGTTCAGGACAATCTTCCTGGATCCAATTGGATCAGCATCCTAAAGGGTATGTTTGTGATGTTATAAGCACACAGAAGCTTCCAGGAAACAGTAATGTGGTATCTCTAACTTACAGGATGGATGTAAATGGATCTGTTGGGAATAATTACAGCCTACCCACTTGGGGAGAGGAATGCCAAAGAAATCACAATTGGGTACTCAATCAAAACAAACGAATTTGGCATATGATTTAAACTAATCTTCCCCCTTTTCTTTGGGTTACGAGTAATAATAGGCTTTTTGAAAGGTTTCAAAACCCTTTTACAATTAAAAGTAGAAACAATAGAAAAAATAATAAAGGAGCAGTCTATCCAAATTAGGTAAGAGAAACACTATGCTGCCACAAAGTAGAAAGCAGACATGAACTCAGCAGGTATACAAACCAACAGCAAACAACTAAACATCCTAGAAGGAAGAGGGCAGAGAGTTGAGAACAACAGTAGCATCCCACTCATTCTTAAGAAACTGCAACTGATCAGCCACAAAATTTTCATCTGATTCCTCAATGTCAATCACCTTGTTCTTCTAACTACGAAATTCTTTTGTTCGGATCAATATGCATGGAACTATACTGTTTTTAAAACATATTAATACTTGTAACACAGTCCTTAATGGTCGTCCTACTCTATCTAGAGTTATTTCTAGTTATTTCTAATAAATACGAGAGGAAAAGTTGATAAATTAGTAAAGTCTATATATATAATTTGTTTTTCCTTTTTAAATTTTTTTTTTTCTTTATTTTTTAAAACTATTTTCTTGTATTTTGGTACTAAGCAAAAAAAATCATAAGTATAAAGAAATTGGTTAGTTCAGTGATATGTGTTAACATAAGAAAATATTAATGATATTGCTCTTGATATATATATATATATATATATATATATATATATATATATATATATATATATATATATATATATATATATATATATATATATATATATATATATATATATACAAACACACACATATATAAGTTGTAATTATTGGGGAAGACAAAACCTAACCCAAGTAGTATCTATTTTCAAAATAGAAACCCTCAAAGTTGTTTCAATACAAGTTAAAGATATTATGAAAGAAGAGATAAAGTTCTCCATCCCCAACAAAAGAGAAGAGATTCCATAGTCCATTGGGTACCACCCTAATAGCCTTCCATGCCTCCCTTTGAAGCCTTTCTAACTTAATTTTTCTTCCTATCTTCTTTTTAGATACATTCAGGGCTAAAATCTTAGATTAAGCAATACCATATTGTCTTTGAGAAAGCTTTTCTAGTGTTGGGTCTTGTAGCATTAGATCTCCTATTTTAGGACATGTGCAAATATCTTCCTTTAAGATGAGCCTACTTGCAACTCCCACCTTTTTCATTGATAACTATTGGAGGGATTTCCAAAACATCTTTGACCAATTGATTTTCTAATAAATGTTAGGCAATAACTCTATCTCAACAATAATCTCTAGAATATTTTTAGGACCTATTACAAGTTGTTCAAGGATTTTTTGGTGATTTCTCTAAAATTATCCATATTGGGTTTGTAAGGTCCAATTATATTGATGGCTTTAGTGACACTATGTGCATTTTGTATTATTGATGTTGGATTCTTATGAGTCATTTATGCTAGTTATTTCAAGAGACTTGTATCTTGTTTTGATCTAACTATCACAAACTAGGAGGATTTATATTTTATTCCATGGAACTTTGATACTAGTTGATAGTTTAATTTAGCATGACTTAGAAGACTAAATTGTATTAGATATCTTAGTTTCTATTGCATCCTTGAAAGTAACATGTGATTGTATCTATGATTTTTACTTCACACCATGTTTTTATATGACATATTTCAATTATTACTTGGATGTATTTGATGGGTATAATAACTATGCAAGGTACAAGTGAAGGAAAAAAAATATAGATGGTTCTAAGTGACAATACTTTAACCTCCACCCATATGTTTTGAAACAATAATTATTAACTTTCTTGATCTCAATTGCGTGATGGCTAACTCATATAGTATTTTATATTGTGTAACAAGAATTACCTTGGTTGTTGGTTTTGTTTGACTAAGAGAGTGCCCATGGACATTAATTAGGCTGTGGATGTTATCCTCGTCTATTTATAATTCTAATCATAGGTAAATTATCTTAGACCACCTTTTTTCTATGATCTATTTGGGATTTTTTGAAATTAATGGATATATTTAAGTTAATGGTTTCTTGCTATAGTTTTTAGAGAAGTGTGGTTGGCGGTGTAACCCAACTTGGACCTTCATATTGTGTTAAATTCTAATTTAATGCTTCATTGATACCTATGCTTGATCTATGTTTCATTTGGGATCATTTTTTTGGGAATGTTGTTATGTCTTACTAGATTACAATTCAATCTTAACAAAATGTCCTTGCACAAAATCTATATAGTGGGTGAATTTTTAAATGACTGCTTAGACCTATGTGGGAATGAAAACTAGTTGTAGGTGATTTCATTATTTTATGGTCTCACTAGGATTTAGTTGGCCATAAATGTTTTGACCATGATATCACTTTCGAGGATAATCATTTCATAGAGTTTAGCAGTTATCAAACCAATTGCTTTCTTTCATAGATACAAAGGAATGTTTGGGAAATTAATTGTCGAACTTGACCTCTCTTAATTGTTGGAACTCCCATCTTTTTCATCAATAATTATTAGAGGGATTATGAAAATATCTTAACCAATAGATTTTTTTAATAAAAAGATTATGTGATAATTCTATCTCAACAATAATGTCTAGAATATTTTTAGGACCTATTGGAAGTTGTTCAAAGAATTTTTGGTTATTTCTCTAAAAAATCCATATTGGGTTTGTAAGGCCTGATTGCATTGATGGCCTTAGTGATGTTATGCGCATTTGGTATTACCTATGTTGGATTCTTATGAGTCATTGATGCTAGATATTTCTAGATAGACTTGTATCTTGTTTTGATCTAACTATTGTAAACTAGAATGATTTATATTTTATTTCAATGAACTTTGATACTAGTTGATATTTTCATTTAGCATGAGTTACAAGACTATATTGTATTAGATACCTTAGTTTCTATTTCATCCTTGAATATAATATGTGATTGTATCTATGGATTTTACTTCACACCATGTTTGTATATGACACATTTCAATTATTACTTGGATTTATTTGATGGGTATAATAAATATGTAAGGTACAAGGAAAGTCATAAAAAAATAGAGATGGTTTTAAGTGATAATTCCTTAACCTCCATCAATTTTGTCACACCCAAAATTTTGACTATGATTTACTTTTTACTTGCACATAATTAAATAGTTAACTATGCATGAATTAATGATTTGACGTTATGTGAAAATGTCAGGATAAATCAATGCTGTCATGAGTTAATGTTTATATGATTAGAATTTAGACATATGAATTTATGATGTCATGATTATTTATTCATAAGGTTTATGAATTGACCAATGATGCACTAATCCTAGTTTGGTGATTGCAAGTTGTAACCAGGAAACATATTTTTCACTCTCTGAGAAAGATCTAGGGAGAGCATCATCAGAGAGAAGAGAATAGATGTATGGATAAGAAAAGATTGTTGCCATCTAAGTCTCATTCTTGCACAGTAGAGTGAATTTTCTCGAGGTTGGTAAGTTGTGTTTGATCAAGTAGTCTAAGTTTGCTTTCGACTCAACAGTGATCAATTTGTCGACAAGATCCATTAAGCATAGGTTTTGTCAAAAAACTAAGTCAGGTTAGTATGTGACCATCAACAAGAAATGGTCAATAGTAGATAAATTATTTCTTTATCAGAAAAAAAAATTCTTGATTGGGATTCTATCTTGTTATTTTGTCTATTTTGGTGTTTATGCAAGATAGAGAGGGGGAGAATACGTTGACCCCATTCTCGTATCTTGTCGAATGCTAGAAACAACATGAGTATACGTTGTATACTCAATTATTATGTTGTCATATATATATGGTTTAAAGTTTAAACTCATACTATGTAGACGTTGAGTTTAAAGGATACATGGTAAAGATTGCAATTTAATGCAAACCACTTTTATGATTATGGTTGCTCCATAACTGTATTGAAGAGTATGGTGGAGGCTTTTAACCAGCTTTTTGGAGTGGTCTTTATGACCATTATCTCCATCAACTCTGCATGCCTTCATGGAATATTAATAGGCATATATATGCAAGAGGAATCCATGGTATTGTGGAGAGCGAAGCCTTTTAAAAGGATATATCATCGATGGAATGAGGGGCGTGGGATATGGACTATTGGAGAGTGAATCCAATTTGAGTGAGAAACTAAAGACTGTGTTGAAAACACAGAGCTATTTTGTGCAAGAATCTGCGAGGCAAGGATTGGTGAGACTCAATAGAGCTCAACTATCTTTTACCGTAGAGAGAGTTTGGCTTTATAGATGATCTACGATGAGGGAGGAAGGACAAAAGTAGAAGAAGGATAATCAGAGCACGGGTAGCAGAGGTAAGAGTATCTCTTTTAAATGATTATATTAATCTTTATTAGCAATATTTGTATTAGTAGGCATTGAGTTTTCCAAAGTCCACGAAAGAAATGAGAGTGCTTCTGGATTTAACTATGTATGTTTTTGCTTCAACGTTTAAGATCATACTCAATGATCCAACACTAGGAAGAGGAGAGTGTTTATTTTGGATAGCAGACTTGAGCTTTTAAAGGGAATAGAGGAGAAGATATGATAGGAATGCAAAACGAAGTACAGGAGGGGAGGATACAAAATAAAATAAAATAAGATAAAAAACCAAGAGAGAGGGAGTGAAATAAAAAGAAAGGAGAAAGACAAGAAGAAATAAAAAGTGTTAGAAGAAGATCAATCAAGCTACCAAACAAATATACAAACAAACAAGTGCTAAATTTTTTTATAACAAACATAAGTACATAGAAATATGTATTTCCAAAACATATAAATATATGCACCCACACCCTTAAACCAAAAATATAATATTATAAAAGCCAAATAAACAAAAAAATAGATATAAATCTAAGAAGAGCCAAACCTATGGAAAACACAAAAAGTCAAGATCTCAATATACAAAATAAATCAGTGACTATATATATATGCATACACATATTTGTAGGTATATATATATACCTATGAATATGTGTATGCATATACATACATACAAATATATACATATGTGTATATACCTACATATATGTATAAACATACATATATATACATATATATGTGTATACATATAAATACACACACATATATGGATGTAAGGAATCAAGGAAATTGCACACACACACACACACACAAATATATATGTTTGTGTGTGTGTAAGAAAATAAAACAAAAAACTAAAAATACATAAGTGCACACACACACACACACACAAATATATATGTTTGTGTGTGTGTAAGAAAATAAAACAAAAAACTAAAAATACATAAGTGCACACACACACACACACCAAAATATATACAAAAATACATACAAACCTAACTATACATATATATACCTACAAATATAGATACATACAAATATATACATATGTATATATACCTACATATACCTACATATATTTGTATGTATCTATATTTGAATACATATATTTGTAGGTATATATATGTATAGTTAGGTTTGTATGTATTTTTGAGTATATTTTGGTGTGTGTATATATATATATATATATATATATATATATATATAAACATATATGTGTGTGTATGTGTATGTGTATGTGTATGTGTATATATATGTATATGTGTGTGTGTGTAAGGGATCAAGGAGTAGTAAGCTCTAGAAGAAAGGAGAAACAAATGACAAAAAATATAAAAAACATAATGGAGAGGATGGGGGATTGAGAGGTGAAATTGAGGTAATCATGGAGGAAAGGAAAAAAAAATGAGTAGGGTGAGGACATGTAAAGGTGAAGAGAGTGGGAGGGTAGTAGTTAAAGGGGGGGTGTATTGGGGTCAAGTGAATCAAGAAGGATTAGGGTGTGATTGGAGGGAGTTCAATAAAGGTTGCCAGGTCGGGCTAAGCTTCCATCCTTCATCGCGATTGAGATTGGAGGGGTGACTTTTAATGAAGATAGCTTCTTGGAGTTTCCTCTTGTAAAAATAATCTTCCTTCACCAAGACTTGATTGTGTTCAAGACAAACGTGGTGTTTGGTATTGTAGGAGTGCTCAGCTAGGGTAGATTTTGAAATGAGATCATGCCTAATGTTTGCACTATGCTCTTTGATCTTGGTGCTAATAGATTGTCCCATTTCACTAATGTATGGAGTTCCACATGAGCATACAATCTTATAGACCCTAGAGTTGATTAGATTATTTTTGGGATCTTTGGTAGAAGGGATAAAATTTCTAAGGGTGGAGATGGGTTTGAAAGTACACATTAGACCTTTCTTGCACATGATTTCAGATATTTTATTTGAGAGGCCTTCTATGTATGGGAGGGTAGCAACCTAAGTATCACTTGGTACATCAAGCTTTGGCTTGGGATTAGTGTGACTTTTAGCAAGGTTAAAGGATCAAGAGATACATTTATTGTGATACCCATTCGGTTTAAACACTTGGGATAAGTGGGAGAACTCTTGGTCAATGTGTTCATTATCACAAATGTGATAAGCATGGGTGGCTAGTGTCTTTAGGACACCAACTTTTTGGGTAGGATGGTGGTGAGAAGACGCATGGAGGTATAGGTCTGTGTGCGTAGATTTTCTATAGACACTACGAGCAAGGGAACTGTCCTTCTTCCTCATGATCAGGATGTCCAAGAAAGGAAGTTTGTTGCCATATTCAAGCTCTTTAGTGAATTGAATGCAATTCACCAAATTGGTTAGGTGAGAGTGGAAAAGCTCTAAATTATCAAGGCCATGAGGCCAACATATGTTGGTGTCATCAACGTAATGCTTCCACCATCTGGGCCCTTGAGGGGGAAGGAGTTAAGGGCTAAATGCTCAAAGTGTTCCATGTAAAGGTTGGAAACAATAGGTGATAAAGGAGAACCCATGGCAACTCCATCAAATTGTTTGTATACCACATCTTGGAAATTGAAGAAAGTGGAAAAAAGGCATAATTCAACAAGAGAAGCTATCTCATCATTAGTTTTACATCTAATTAGCTCCAAAGAGTTAACCATAGGGGCTTTGGTGAACAAGGACACTACATCAAAGCTAACCAAGATCTCATGATCCTCAACCTTTTTGTCATGTATGAATTCAACGAAGTAGGTAGAATCTTTTATGAAGTTATCTGACATACCCACCAGGGGAGAGATCAACTTGGCAAGGAAGGAGGCTAACTTGTAAGTGGGGGAATGTGTGGTGTCAACGGTAGGTCTAAGAGGTATGCCAGGTTTGTGGATTTTAGGAGCACCATAGATACGCAGGGTGAATTCCTTATCAGGAAGAATACATTTCTTAGTAAGGTCATTGAATGAAGAAAGGACAATAGCTTTCTTAACTTTTTTAAGGACCTTAGAGATGGGGTTGTGGGGAAGGACTTTATAGCTCCCACTGTTGGTCAGGTGGTCAAGCATCTTGGTAATGTAGTCATGTTTGTTAAGAATGACGGTCGCATTCCCTTTTTCATCTTTGGTAATGACAATATCATTATTCCTCGTGAGTTTTTTAAAGGCATAAAACTCATCTTTGGGAACATTCCATAAAGGGCATTTAGCATGCCTTAGTGTATAGAGTTGTATTTTCATAGAGCCAAGCATAGAGTTATGTAAAACAAAACAATTATCTTGTCTAGTTTTAATATTGCACTCAGAAAACAAAAGCTATAGAATTTGATTGTTGTTAGATTAATAACATTTCTATATCTATTAGAACCATATAGCTTAAACATTGGAATACTATAGTTTCCAGAGGGAATGCTATGAAGGATATTTTTCTAATCATTGTTTGATATCCTTGAACTCATAGAAAACATCGATACTTTGTTAAAACACATAAATACTATGAAGTGAAATAACTGTCATGCCAATGTAGTATCATCGAACCAAAGAGAATATTTATGATTAAACTTTGTTGTTTGGTAGACTTAAGTCTAGGTTTGTTAGACAATGTATACAAGTAGACCGTATTTGAATTTTCATGAGGCAATTTAGGAAATGGTTTGGTGTTGTATACCTTCTTCTCAATCCAATCTGTACGTATATATTATGTTTTATCTCCATCTCAATGGTCGCCTTGGCATTGTTTATGATTTTCTCCACTTGTTAGATGACCTTGTATCATATGCTAATTGATCTAAGATGATTATGGAGGAGTTTTAGAATACTAAACATAGCTTTCATTATCTTTTACTGACACAGTGGTATAACAAGACAAGTTATATATAAAAGCTATGACTAACTTGTTGAGAACTCTAGTATTAACCTAGAAGTGAGTTTGAAAGCTTAGACAGAGATAGGTTTTCATTTTCCAAGATTTTTATATATGTACTATCAAAGATTTTGTGATAGTTAATCACTTATTTTAGAATATGTAGAAATGATATTGGTATCATTAAAAATACCTAGTGTAGTGATAATATATCGCATATACATTCTACAACAATGATAGGTATTATTATTATACTCAAAGGATGATATACATGAGTTCATAATCTTTTCAATATCAAAAAGTCGGTGGACTTAAGAAGACCAAGGGGTTGAAATATTGTATTATTATTATTGAAGACTCAAACCTATCTAGGTTGAAAGATTGACTTAGTTCTAAGATTAGATATGATAATGATAGTATTCATTAAGATCTTATATGAATGAGGATATACCTTCTGTTCTATGTTTTTACATGTTATGAGAAATGTGAATTCAAACAAAGCCTAAGAGGTCAATAGTAGACTAGTGGTTATTATATTCACGTTATATTATTATAACTTATTATCTTTGAAAATAAGGGTACTTGATATTTCAACATATTGGGTTAGAGAAGTTAAAATGCTAGAATCAACCCAGAAGGGTTTAGAAAACTTTAACTCTTAAGTCGGTTATGATATTGTTTTTAGTCTATTGTATATTATGGTCAACATGGAATAGTCGAGAAAACATAGATAAGTACATGTGTGATTTAGGAAGAGTCTATGAAAGAACTTATGTTAAATAAATGATTTCTAATTAAAGTCAGAAACTTGATATATTACATAAGAGTGATCAATTTTTGGGTCACTGAGTAGAATGACAGGAAGTCATAAACCCTAGTATTTGCAAATATGCAAAGAGGGACTCTCTAAAAGGATAATGTCACCTAAACCCATATATTATTGTTACAAGTATGAGCAGTAACTGTTGTCATTGATGTCAACACCTAAAGTCAACATCTAAGGAAATTATTTGAATGAGCTTAAGCACTTGTGTCTGAGAAGAACATTACAGTGTTTTTCTCTGCATATCCTGTAGATTGAATATCTTTTTCTGTAGTTTGGGAGATATGATAAGGGATGCCTGGAGTTGCTATGTTTCATGTTTGAGCCTTTAGTATGAAGATTTGAGCACAAGTTCTATTCACCAGAGTAAAAACTGTTGTTCTAAGTGTTCAGTGGTGACAGGGAGAATGTATTCTGCTCCGCATTTCTCTGCATTTAAGTTTTATAGTTTGTGGTTCTAGAATTAAGTTTGTAATGATGTTATGTGCCTTTAGTTCAAATGGTTCATGATTTGGTGCTCTGCAAGTGATCTTTCCTTTATGACAGTGGCCAACAGTAATGTTTAAGTGCTTCGGTTTGAAGAATCTTCTAGATAGAATGTTTGGGGGTGGTGCAGAAGTTCTTGGTGATTGTAACATGCTTGTGGATGTCCCTAGATCATGTTCCTACCTTTTGATTGGTCTGCAAAGTGTAATCCGGATCGTGCATGAAGCGTGTTCCTACAGGTCTGAGTTTTAACACCAGTTTTAGCCGACTCAGTTGTTTTCACTAATTGCGACTATACTTTGGAGTTTATGATAGTGTGTTGTAGCATGGAAGATTGCATTTGAGTCCCAGCTAAGGCATGGTGTGGTCCACATTCATTCTTTTCCTTCACAAATACATTTAGGTCTAGACATATTCTAATGTATATATGTATGCCGCCCTTGGAGATTGTTCCAATGGTTGATGATTGTAATGTCGACCTTGATGTTCATTCTAAAGTTGATGAATTGTATAAATTCATGTAATGAAATCGTGAATGATGTATGAGGAAGTGAAGATGCGAAGATAAGTGCGAAGTGAAAAAATAGAGCAGAGCAGAGGATTTAATTTATTGCACTTCAATGGAACTGAACCTTGGCATAGTGTAGATGCTACTATCTCAGTTCACCAACTCTAGCAGTGAGCCACCCACTGGTAGTGAGTCACCCCATTGGTAGTGAGCCCCTTCTTTTGTAGTGAGCATTCTGGGTAGTGAACCCTAAGGCAGTGAGCCTTGTTGTAAATTTTGATATATCATTTATATTGTGGGCTAACACTCACCGTGGTTTTTCCCTCATTAGCTTTTCCACATAAAAATCTGGTGTCTCATATGTTGAATGTGTGAATGTGTTCAAGTATTTGATTATATGCTTTCATGGTTAAATCATAATTGAGTGGTTAATGTGTTGATGTTTGAAAGAAGTTAAGTTTTTGTTACAACTGATTCACCCCCCTCTCAATTGTCTTGTGCATTTCAATAATTGATATCAGAGCGAGGGTTCCTTGGAAGAAAGCCTAACAACTTGAGGTAGATCCGGGATGGTGCACAAGAAGGAGTCTCCATAGTTCGATGGAATGAACTATGCTCTATGGAAGGTACAAATAAAAAGTCATCTCATTTCTCTTGGTTATAGTGTTTGTAAGATGGCAGAAACCAAGTATACACTTCCTCTAATTGGTCCATCATCTGAAGATGAAGTCAAACAATATGAGTTAAATAGAAGAGTTGGAGATGCTCTATTAAATGCCTTATCTAACACTAAGTTGGTGAAAGTTATGGATCTGGAAACTGCTCATGAGATCTGGGTTAAGTTGAAAAATTTATATGAAGGAGATGATTCTGTAAAGAGTGCCAAATTACAAAACCTGAAGGCGAGGTATGAAGCCCTGAAGATGATTGAAGATGTGAACATAACAATCTACATGCAAAAGGTTGATGAAATTGTCAATGGAATCAAAGGTCTTGGAGGAACTGTTGATGAAAATGAGGTTGTGTTGAAGATTCTTAGATCTTTGCCTAAATCCTATAGTCACAAGGTGTTAGCAATTGAAGAAGTTATGAGTGTGAACAAGATTACAAAGGTGTAGACACCCAAAATTGTCCATGTCTTGCAACACCTAGTCAAAAACATTATCTTAGACATCATGTAGCATTTTGTCCCAATCCCACTCTTAATCCCACTAATTCATTAGCTAATTAATTAAATTAAAATCTCATCTTAATCCCATCCTTATCCCACTTAGCCAATTAATTAAATAAATTTTATTTATTTAATTAATTTCACATTCATAATCCCACTTTCTAATGAATTAAATAAATTTTATTTATTTAATTAATTTCCCATTCATATCCTAATCCTATCCTAATCATCTTCCCAATTAATTAAATAAATTTTATTTATTTAATTAATTTCCAACTAATATCCCAACTAATTCAAATAAAATATTTGAATTAAGTCCTTACCTTTCACCAAATTCTAACACTTGTCCACCTCTTAGATGAATCATGTGTGGTATTACAACTTTCATTTAATATCTTTCACATGTACTACTTTTTGTGTACACATTCACATATGTAGTACTTTTTGTGTACACGGTTACATATGAGCCTTATCTTTCTTTGTACACTTGTCACATGACTACACCTCCCTTGAAGAGTGGGAATAACTAATCAATCTTAGTCGTCCACATCAACCATTTAGCCTTTTAATCTCAACCATCCATTTGAACCAAGCCTTTCCTATAAATCAATCATCTCCCAAGCCATTAGCAATGCATTGAGTCTTGAGTATCCTTATGCTGTCGAAATATCTTTAGAGCCTTTGCATCATCCATTATCATTCATCTATCATCTTTATCTTAGTGTTATGCTATTGAATTGAACAACCAACATATCAAATCAATCAAACAATTCATCTTGCATCTATTTATTCGAGGTATTGAAGATTTGGATTAGGTAATGCATTTCATTGTTTTATCTTTTTCATTTTATCCAAATTTTTCAAATACATTTTGGTGAACCCGATGTGAAAATGCCCAATTGGATCTAATCATTAGTTTTTGCAGGTTTATGCACTTTAATTTGTAGGTTGAAGATATTTTATATTGCTGATTTTTTTTGTTTAGGACCAGATCTGTTGCAAAGGGTTTTTTGTTTTACACAGGTCCTAGAAAAAATGAGATCTTAGATTCATTGGAAAGAGGATTTCGAGAGCTTTCCGAAAAGTGGTTACATTAAAGATTTGGCTCAATATTCAAGGAGTTATGACGATTTGAAGTTGACCATGCGATTCTGATTTTTTAGAAATTTTTGATGCGTGACTTTTAGAAAAAAAAATCATATCTTCCAATCTAGCTAACCAAATCACATTCTGTTTTTTGTAGGTGGTTAGAAATATTTAAATCCATTTTTCTATATCATTATTTTTTAGATCTATGGTAGAAATAGATTTTTTGTCAAGAAAATAATTTTTTTTTCAAACCCTAGTTTATGACATAACTTTTGTGCATATGGAGTCCAATTTGAGCAAATTTTTTTTTTTGATATTAATTAGAAAATCATAAGGGATCTCATGGTCATATCTATTTTGCTATTGGATGACATTATTTGCTGATTTTTTGCAGGGTTTATTTTTCAATCTTAACACTCTTTCATTGAAAACTTCAAACGGGCATAACTTTTGCAATTTTGATCCTTTTTCAACGAATTTTTTTTAAAAGCGCATGAAATTTTCTAAATTTTTTGTTTATGCAATCCATTCTACTATTTCAGGTCATATTAATTAGAATTTTTTAGATTTCATCTTTTCACATAACTTTCTTCTATGCAAGTTTACTTGTTTCTTTTTGGAATTGGTGACTTGTAGGTGAATCAAAGGAGATGGAGAAACATTTGGATCAGTCACAATAGCAAGTGGAAAGTGAAAATAACTAGGTGCACTCATTCTAATCTTTCATCTCTAATCATTGCTTGTTAATCCGCTTCAATTTGGGGCTTAAAAAGAACAACTTGTTTGATCACACATTTGGACTTTGGGCTATTAAAATCAATCTTGTTTGCAATCACACATCATTGAAATTGGGCATAAAATGAACAAGTGTCTTCCTACACATTTAGATTTTGAGATCTAAAATGAACAAGTGCTTGAATTATCTTCTACACATTTCATTTTCTAAAGGGTTAATTTACAAGTGCGAGTGTGAATCAAGTGACAGCTCACTTGGTTTGCTTTTGTTTACCCTATCTAGGAGGCCTAGTTGGAGACACACCACTCCAAGGCATGACCTCAATCAAGGTTGAATCGAAAGACACCCTCATTGGGAGTTAGAATCTTGTCACTCTTGGCTAAGCCCCAAAGAACTTTATACCTTTGGGAAGTGAAGGTGAAGGGTAGGTTACCCCTTTCTCCTGGCTGTGTGGCAAGATTTCTCTTTCAATTCCATAGTCAACCTTGTGCAATCTAGCCTAAGACCTAATTGGCCATACCCACTTGACTAGACATTAGGCTTGTTTATGTGTTTTCAAGTGCTTGCCTAATCATCGCATTTTATTTTCAAAGTAAAAAATTTCTTGTGTCTTGCGTGAGTGATTCATGTGTGTATATCCATAATCATTTGTTTGAACATTGCCAAATCAAGCTCTAAACACCAAACACATAAACAAATCCATCTAAACTTTCATCCTAGTCACCTTCATCCTAATCATCAAATCAACTTCATCTAAACAATCCACATCATCATTGAATCATAACCAAACACTTGCCAAAAAAGGAATTAAGACTTAAACAATTGTGTGACAACATGCCAACATTAGAAGACATAGTACCCAAATTCCAAAACTTCCTCCAAAAACTTTACCAAGAACCACAACCCCTAAACCAAGGAATCATTCAAAGACTACAAGCCATCATCCAAGAAATTCAACCTCAAGCAACACAATCACCTCAACTGCGACAACTCATAGCACAAGCCCAACACCTCATAGCCACATGTCAAACCCAACAAGCACATCATCCTCTATCCTTTCAACATCAACCAATGCCACCTCAACCTTACATGCCATCACCCTTAACTTCACAACAACCATTATCCTATGTAACCCCTCCATCATCATCACATCAACACATTTACCAACATCAACAACAAATCATACCACAACAACAAGTCCAAACACCATCCCAACCTCAACAAATTCCACCTCAATCCTATGTGTCATCCACATCAACCTATGCCACATCAACCTATCAACCTCCACCTCAACATTATCCAATTCCTCATTCTAACATTCCAACACACCACCAAAACCATCCACAAGGAAACCAAGTGTCCTCACAAGAACAACATGAAAGTCCAAATAGCCCTTTGTACATAAATCAAGCAAGTCAAGTACACCTTTTCAACAAGACCACCAAGCACCATTGATAGACATAAGTCCACATTTGCAACAAGAAGCACATGCAAGTCCAAGTGGCCCCTTGTACATAAACCAAATGAGTCCAAGTTATCCTATGCAAGACTTAATTAAGTTTAACGAGGGAGATACCAATCTAAAGTGGCCTCCACTATCCAATCCCATGCCAACACATGAGCCAACAAGTCCTATCCCAACACCACCATGTGATCCCATTCCTAGTCCATTAATCCCTCTACCTTCCAAACCACCAAGCCCTCCATTACTGTCATCACCATGTAATTCTAATCCTTCACCAAAGGATGTGGCTGAGATAGTTTTACAAAGGATGCTTGAAACAAAACTTATTGAACTTCCCAAAGTCAAACTATGTGAAGAAAGTCCATATGATGAACATGATTATTGTGCATACCATAGGACCAAAGGCCATATTAGAAATAAATGCCCAATATTTGTCCCAATTGTTTACAAGGTGTATCAACATACAATGGAAAATCTTGCCATATCATCCAAATCCCATGTGTCACCCCCCTCTAATCCTAATCCTAATCCATCCAATCTATTTATCCATCAACCTAATCATGATCCTAATCCTACAACACCATCTACCCTTATCATCCATCC
Organism: Cunninghamia lanceolata; assembly: GCA_027924645.1. Classification (NCBI taxonomy): domain Eukaryota; kingdom Viridiplantae; phylum Streptophyta; class Pinopsida; order Cupressales; family Cupressaceae; genus Cunninghamia; species Cunninghamia lanceolata. The sequence goes on from BSBN01000684.1 coordinate 2,107,823, forward strand.
ATTATATTGTCCTTATACCCATACACTTGCAAATAATGTGATAGCTGTAGCTACTAACAAGGAATAGAACACCCCCATGTCAAACACCCATTCATGAGCCTACCAAAGAACTTCCAAATGTCATGTCCAATCCTACAACTCCTTTACATAGCCCACATATCCTTGAGCCTCTTCAAGAGCCCTCAATTAATATGCCTAGCCCTTCAAGCCCTTCATGTGGTCCACAATCCATTAAGCCTATTCAAGGACCTCCCATAATTCCAAGTCAAGAGTCATCATGTTCTCATGTTGTTGACCAAGAGCTAATCCAAGAGTCATCTACTTCCATTCAAGCAAACCAAGAGGTATGTCAAGAGTTTAATCCTAAGTATGTGGAAACATTAAGCCCTAGTCCAACTCAAGGTCAAATCACTTTTATGCAACCCATCCATAACATGCTCCTTTTCTATGATCAAGATGATAGCCATAATGATGAATCTATCCATGAGCCACTTGATCCTATCCATATCCCAACAACTATTCATGAGCAAGCTATTCAAATTCAACCTATCCATAACATTTACCTTCTTTATGATCAAGATGATACCTATGAAGAAGTTATCCATGAGCACCTTGATCCTATCCATAATCCTATATCTATCCATGAGCAAGATATCCAAATTGCTCCTAGTCATCCGCCATCTAGCCCTATCCATAATGAGAAAACAACCACATGTCATGATGAGACACTTGTCCCCCAAGTAAGCATAAAAGATCAAACAAATAACTTGGATCTTAGTGAACACAATGTTAAGCAAGATCCTAATGATCCTCCTTCCACATCCACTATCAATTCCACTTCAAGTCCACCATCATATCCACTTGGTCTTACCACCTTCGTCCATGAATGTTCTTCCTTAGAGCAACAACGACCTTTGTCCACCACTTCACCTTCTCCATCCAATAAAGAACCCATGTCTAGTTCCCAAAGCACACCAAGTCCTATAGTCCATCACATACTCCGAAACATGAACTACCAAGGTAAAGGCCTAGGCCTTTATGAACAAGGTATTTTGGAGCCAAACCATGTCAAGGCCCCTCCAAGCTCATATGGCCTTGGATGTACACCCCAAGGTAAACACTTTAAAGATGGTAATTTCTCCATCCCTCCTAAGTTCACTTTCCATCGCGAATCGTATCATATACCCAAAACATATGTTGCCATTCCACCTCCATCAACCTACAAATCACAAAAGCATGTGACCATACACCTTCCAACTCTTACTATCCCCCCATCTTCCTTACCTCCATTACTCCCAACACCTAATTATCCACTTATCCATAAGTACCCTTACATTCCTAATCATGACCAACAAATGCACATGTTGCCTAAACATGAAGCTTCCCTTCATTCCACCAACCCCACTTCCATCATGTCCATGGGATTCAAAAGTACAAATTTGGATGCTTCTACCCATAAAGTCAAAAGTCCTAAAAATCCTCATGCCTTAGAGCACAAATGCAAAAAATCAAAGCAAAATCCATCTAAAAAGCTATCTAAGCCCATACCTTCACAAGAAAAGTCCAAAACCAAAATGGTTTGGGTCCCTAAGCACAAAGAGAAAGAAAGTCAAATGAGGCATCCTTATCCACCTCTCAAAAATCTCAAATATCCCTTTCCATCCCAAATTTCAATTCCAAAAATTCCAAAAATCCCACAAGCAAAGAAAAAATCATAAAAATACTAAGTCTATGTGGGTACCTAAGTCATTAAGTCACCCATCTCCTAAGCAAACATCACCATTGCTTCCTACACCACCTTCCCATCAAAAGCTTCAATGTTTATCACGGTGTGTGCAACCGTTGATCATGGTTCCATTCCATTCTGTAACATTTCCACATACCTCGATCTCTCCATCTTTCATCCACTATCTTTCATATCTCCCCCATCACTTTCCTATGGTCCATGCTTTTGCATAAGTCTTTCATCCATCCTATTCCATAAGTCATACATAATCTACATCATAATCCATTAGCCTACCTTTCATCTATCCTTACACAAACCTTTCATCATCCACTATCCACCTAATCCATCTCCCTTTCATGCAATCCCTTACCAACATCTATGAGCACACTTGACATGCTCCATGCGAGGACATCCATCTCCAATAGGACTACCAACATTTATAGCACTAGACACTTGAGTCCCTTCTATCCATTACCATAGTGAAAACCTGGCAAACAGGCGCCATGTGTAATTGTCATGCTATCCCATAAAAAAAAAAGAAAAAAAAAGAAAAGAAAAAAAAATCAAAAAAGTAAAGAGAAACCCTTTGTCCAACGGTGAAAACCTGGTAAACAGGCACCTTGGATAAGTACCATGATGAAAACCTGACAAACAGGCATCATGTGTAGGTTGATCTTCTATGTCACTTACACTTGGGGGCACATTGTCTCATCCATCTTATCATTTCCAACCTATCATTTTCCATCTTATCATGTCCTATCTTGCCATATCCTATCCTACCATCCTTAGCCATTACCCATGTACCTATCATGTTGAGTCCATCCATCCTCCCTTATTTTGATCTTGACAAAGATATAAGGGAAAAATGTCGAAACATGCTTTGATATCTCTTGATATACCTTATCCTTTTCCAAACAATCCTTTCCAAACCAATTCTATCATAAGCCTTGTCATGTAAAACCCATCATGTCAACCTTTTGTCATAAGTTTTGTCATGCAAAATTTCAAGTCTATACCTAGAATGGGGCATGTTATTCCTATGCAACATAGTCTTTGGAGATCACATCCTAGCTCCATTATGAGGCATACATCTATCCACTATAGTCTATTCTTATATCTATCATAGTCTTTGGAGATCACATCCTAGCTCCATTATGAGGCATACATCTATCCACTATAGTCTATTCTTATATCTATCCATTTATCATGAGCTTCCCATTCCATAGCCTATCCTTGTATCCATCCATCTATCATGAGCTTTCCCTTTTATGGCCTATCCCTTTATCCACCCATTTATCATGAGCCTTCCATCCCATTTACTATCACCCATCCTTTTATCCATCCAATCCCATTCATCCATCCTTGGACCTAGACTTGGTTTTCCCTTGTCATTGGTATCAAGCGCAAAGGCTACCTAAATTGTAAATCCATTGGCATTTTCCAAAACATTTCAAAAAAATCCAAAAAAAATTAGATATCCCAAAAAATCTAATTTTTTTTTAAAAAAAATACAAAAAAATCAAAATATTCCAAAAACACAAAAAAATTTAAATATCCATAAAAAATCCAAGCAATAAAACCAACCATCAAATCAAATCTATCACTTCATCAAAAACCAAATCCAATCAAATCAACTATCATCTATCATTAATCAAAATCACATTAATCCAATCTATATCATCATCATCAATCTTTCAAACTCAAATCCAATCAATCGATTCATAGCAATCCATCATTATCAAAATCAAAGTACATCAATTCAACCAATCAAATCAAATCAATCTAAAGAATCCAAATAATGATCCAAACACAAGTCATCATTTATCCATACCAATCAAGGGAATCAATCATGTCAAATTATCCAATCACATCCATGGTCTTGATCCTAATCTTGTTGTAAACCAAATCAATCAATCAATCAAACAATCAATCAACATCATCAATGGGATATATTGTTCCCACATCCTTGTGTTGATCTAGGGATGTATCGTTCCCCACAATGACAACACTATTATCATCAACCAATCAATTAATCATTGGTTTACAACTTGACAGGGGCAATACCTTGTTTGTTTTTGTATCATTTGTGCATGCATGCTTGCTTGCTTGTGTTATCATTATATCTTGCATTTGTATCACATCGGTATCATTCCAGATAATATTTATATCTTGTGTATGTTGGAATAGCTTTTTACTCTAGCCTTTGCATCTAAGGTCATATTATACCTTTTGTACATTAGGACTTCAATGCTCTAAGTTTACTTCCTCATACATTAGACAAGGTTGTATTATGTGGGGTCATAAGACACATCATCACCCTGGTCCTTATACCTTGGTGCATAATGTCTAGTGCTACATCAAACATCATGGTTTCTCACTTTCATTGCAGCATAACACATTCATTCATTTCTTCTATCCATCCCCTTATCTTCTTGACCAATTCATTTTCTTTCGAGAGCCTACCCATGTTTGTCCAACCCACCTATCCTCTCGAGGGGGCATCATCATCCTTTTTCCTATCCATACCTTAGCTTATTTGAAATGATGTTACGCGACATAAATCTTAACATCTCGAACATCATCTTAAAGAGGGGCAAAATGTGGTGCAGGAGCACCCCTTCAATAAGCCAACTATACATCTAAGGGAGAAGACTAAGGTCTTGATAAGTTGTTATGTTTTATGCATTTCTATGTTTGTTCATATTGTCATGTAGTTCTTGTTGTTGTGATTTCATGTTTGTAATAAAGACCCCACCATGTGAACCAGTGTCACAAATTTGGCATCCTGATAAGCCAATTTGGACATCTTGGACAATTGGGGCATGTGGATAATCAAATCAAGTGTGTTGTGTTGTTTTTAGATGTCTTGTTGATACTCGAGGGTGTTTAAATCATGTCTTGTGCTAAACATGTGTCTTGTAATTAAGTAGTGCTTTGGCTTACAACCTTGGTTAAGCCAAAATCTGAAACATGGAAGTTGTAACGACTCCAACCTCTGGTATTCTAGTTTGGACTGGATGGGAAGAGACCATAAGATCAGGATTAAAAAGAGAAGATCATTGATGAAGTATAGAGAGAATAGAAGATTGAGGAAAAATAATACATTCTGTGGAGACATCGAAGTTTAATTCAGTTTGTGTTTGCAGGTTCTGTGTTCTGTGTATATTCTCTATATTTAACTATTCTAGTTTTCTGTTGTTGAAGATGCAAGACTGAGACCATTCCACTGGTGGATTTTTTTTGAAATTAGTGGAATGGATCCTGTACATAGTTTTATATTTTATTTTCTTCTTGTTCGTGGTCATGGCAGAATGAAACAGAGGATCCGATCTGTAGAAAAGATGTCGCAGTAGAGAACCTAGCATCTCTATGTGCTAGGGTGCGACAGATAGAGACTACGAGATTTGTTGCAGAGGAGGTTATCGGCGGGAGATTCGTGGTGTCATCAAATATGCATTTTGTGTATATACTACAATTACATGTTGAGAACATTGTGTGTGTATATCACAATTGTATCTGAGTAGATCTTGTGTGTATCTCACAGTTGTATGTACAACAGTTCGATGTATATCGGCGTACTGGGCAAGGTTTAAAAAACATTTTGTGCAATTTGTGTGTATATCACTAAGGAATGCTGCGAACATTCATGTGTATATCACAAGTGTATGTGAGAACATGTCGTGTGTATCTTGCAAATGAATGTCGAAGATTGTATGTTGGAATGTACATTTAGAATATACAAGCGTCGAAGGATACAAGGAGTGACTGGTAGAAATGGTAGAAGGAACCGACATGACAAGTTAAGTAATGTATGTGCAGAGTTGAATGTATCAGTGCATCGTTGAAGGCAGTTTGAAGAGTCATCGGAGTGACTTTAAGCGTCAGGGTGAAGCATAGCAAGGGCACCGATAAGCCATGTCTGGATGATGGAGTATGTCAGAAGGAAAATAGATTTCTCTTGTCGATAGAGAGAAGCATCGTGACTGTGGAGTTCTGGGAATTTGAGACAATCTCTTGGAGCTCTGCATCATAGTGGTATCAGAGCCAAAAGAGTGTCCTTTGGGTAGAAGAAGAAGACAAGATGTCAAATAAAGAGGGGTCACAAGAATACCTGGCAAAGATGACCAATGCTGAGTTGGCTGTCCTAGTGAAGAAGTAAATGGCAAAGAGGAAAGAAGTTAGAGCTCCGAATCAAGCCTTGAGAGATGAGTTAGAGAAGTTGAGGGACAAAGTAGAGGAGGGAGAAGAAGATTCTAGTGAGCGAGAAGACTGGGATGAAGAGGAGATCCCTAGGCAGGAAGAGATGGAGGTTCCTGTAGACCAGAGACCCTTAATCAATGCCCTCAAATCCATGGAGAGAAGGACCATGGATATGAAACTAGACCTACTAGTGTTTGCAGACAAAATGGATCCTAATTTAGTGATGGAGTGGATAGACTCGAATAACTTCTTTGAGACTGAGGAGATATCAAACCACCAAAGGGTGAAGATGGACCAATCCAAAATGAAAGGGGCTGCACTAACTTGGTGGACTTTCATCCAAGATGATAGGGTGAAAGAAGGAAAGAATAGAGTTGCTACTTGGAAGAAGATGGTGGCTTTAGTGAAGGAAGCCTATGTTCCGTTAGATTATAACATCCAACTACATAAGAGGAAACAAAAATTGAAGCAGAAGGAGTTAGATGTCAGTTCATACATTGAAGAGTTCATGAAACTATGTGTCAAGACAAAGGTAAAGGAGAGTGAGGAAGAGAAGGTGGCAAGGTACCTCAATGGGTTGAGGTTTACCATCCAAGAAGACTTAAATCTGCATAACCCAGAGACAGTCCAAAAGTGCTACCAATTGACACTCAAAGTGGAAGAGAAATTAAAGAGAAGACAAGAGCAGAACAATAGAGGAAGAGGGAGACAACAAAGAGGGTGAAGAAGTCCTTTTAGAGGCAGAGGAAATGGATTTGGACACCAAGGTGAATCCAATCAAGAGAGCAGCAAAGGAGACAATAGTCAAACTCAAGGGGGAAGTTACAATCAAAGAGGAAACTTTAGGGGCAGAAGACCACCATTTAGAGGGAGATCTTAGGGAAGAGGACCTCTCAGATGTTACAATTGCAATCAAGAAGGCCACATAGCCAGCATATGTCTAGAAAAAGGCAACAAGTTCAATGGGAGAAAGGAGGATAAATCTGATCCAAGAATCTGATTGTCAAACTGTGACAAGCTCAAGCACTTATCAAAGTGTGAATGCTCCTGACAGTTATGGATATCCTGAGAGTGGAGAAGCTTTGATTATTAGGAGAGGAATGACCACCATGAAGGTGCCTAACAAAGAACCCCCACAAAGGAAGTCTCTCTACAAAACTACTTGCAGGGCAGGAGGAAAGGTATGTAAAGTTCTGATTGACTCCAGATCCACTAAAAATTTTGTGTCCTTTGAAATGGTAGAAAAGCTTAAGCTTAGAAGGCTGCCCCATCCTTGCCCATACAAGGTCTCATGGCTCACCCAAGGTCAGCAAACAGTTGTGGAAGAACAGGCTTGGGTGGAGTTTCAAATTGGACCATACAAGGATAGATTATTGTTTGACATTGCCAAGATGGATGCTTTCCATCTCCTATTTGGAATACCATGGCAATATGACTTGAAAGCACACCATGATGGAGTTAGAAACACATGTTCAATCACCAAGGATGGAAAGGTGATAGAGTTGCTACCATTGATGGAGAATGAGGTGGAATCAAAAGGGAAAGAAGTCAAGGTGATGATGGTAGAAGGCAAACAATTAATGAAAGAGATAGTAGAAGGTGTAGTTGCATATGCTCTAATTCTATACCTAAAGGTGAACAAGGAGCAGCAGCATGAAGTTAAGGGAGAGAAGAGGCAAAGGTTCATAGATCCGGCTGTCCAAGAGCAATTGGACAAGTACAAAGGCATCATCTCTAATGGAATGCCAAGGTCCATACCACCTATAACGGACATCAGCCATTGCATAGATCTGATCCCAGGATCTACACTTCCAAACAAGGCAGCATACAAGCTTACCCTAGAGCAAAATGTAGAAGTAGCAAGGCAGATTGAGGAGTTGTTGGAGACAGGCCTAATTGGCAAGAGTTTAAGCCCATGTGCAGTACCGGCTGTCCTAGCACCAAAGAAGGAAGGCACTTGGAGACTTTGTACTGATTCAAGGGATATCAACAAGATAACAATCAGGTATAGGTTCCCAATCCCTAGGATAGAAGATTTGCTTGATTGCTTGGGGGGTGCTAAATATTTCACAAAAATAGATCTAAAGAGTGGTTATCATCAGATTAGAATTAGGCCAGGAGATGAATGGAAGACTGCATTTAAGACCAATGAGGGGTTATATGAGTGGAAGCTCATGCCTTTTGGTTTGTCCAACACCCCTAGTACCTTTATGAGGTTGATGAATGAGGTCTTTAGGGAATTCATAGGCAAATTTGTCATAGTATATCTAGATGACATCCTGATTTTCAGTAATACAAGGGAAGAGCACCTCAAACATATAGACTTGGTCCTCAAAAGATTACATGAAGAGCAGCTAATAATCAACTTAGAGAAGTGTTTGTTCATGCAGGAGGAGATCATCTACTTGGGTTTTGTCATTTCACATGGCAAACTAAAAATGGATCAAGAGAAGGTAAGTGCCATATTGTCTTGGCCAACTCCTAAAACCATGAATGATGTTAGAATTTTCCATGGGTTAGCAACCTTCTATAGGAAGTTTATAAAGGGGTTTAGTCATGTTTGTGCACCCATGTTTGACACCATAAAAGGAGGCCAGAAGTGCAGATTCACTTGGACAAAGGAGGCAGATGATTCATTTGAAACATTGAAGAAGAAGGTGGCAGAGTAGCCAGTCCTTGCACTTCTTGACTTCAACAAGATTTTCCAAGTAGAATGTGATGCGAGCCACATGGCAATTGGAGCAGTACTCAGTCAAGAAGGTAGGCCTATTGCATTTTTCAGTGAGAAACTAAATGATGCAAAGAAGAGATACTCATCCTATGACTTGGAGATGTATGCTCTAGTATAGTCTCTCAAAAAGTGGAGGCATTACTTGATGCCAAAAGAATTCATAGTGTTCACAGATAATCAGGCCCTTAGTTTCATAAATAGTTAAGAGAAGCTGAACCATAGGCCCATGAAGTGGGTGGAGACCTTGCAAGCTTTCACCTTCACACTCAAGCACAAGAAAGGGGTCAAGAACAAGGTGGCAGATGCTTTGAGCAGGAGGGCTCTAACCATCAATCAGATCCAATTGGAGAGTGTTGGCATTGACTCCTTGAAGGACATGTATGATGCTGATGAGGACTTTGGAGAGATCTACAAGGTATGTACTTCCTTTGGTGATAAATATCATGTTGAGTTCTCTAAATTTCTGATCCAAGGTGGATTACTTTTCAAGGGTGGACAGTTGTGCATTCCACGGTGTTCTATGATACTGAATATCATTAGGGAGAAACATTGTGGGGCCATGGCAGGACATTTCAGTCTTGATAAGACTCTTGATCTTGTGAAGAGGCATTACTATTGGCCCAAGTTGCAGTCAGATGTGAGGAGATTTGTGGAGGCATGTGTGATATGTCAAAAGGCAAAAGGGAGATCCACTAATGCAAGTTTGTATCAGCCATTACCCATTCCTTCTAGGCCATGGGAGAGCATAAGCATGGACTTTGTGTTGGGTTTGCCTAGGAAAAGGAAGCGATATGATAGTGTTTTTGTTGTAGTAGACAGATTTAGTAAAATGACACACTTTTTGCCATGCAAAACCACTTGTGATGCCTCATATGTTGCAGATCTATTTTTCAAAGAGAGTGAGGATACATGGCTTGCCATTGAGCATAGTGTCAGATAGAGATGTGAGATTTATTGGCCACTTTTGGAGGACTCTTTGGAAGAATCTTGGCACCAACTTATCCTTCTCATCAGCCTACCATCCTCAAACAGATGGGCAGACTGAAGTGGTTAACCGTTCATTGGGAAATCTACTAAGGTGTTTGACAAGGCAGCATGGAGAGAAGTGGGATAACATCCTACCACAAGTAGAATTCTCCTATAATGACACCATCAATAGGAGTACAAGGAAGTCACCTTTCCAAGTGGTATATGGCATTCATCTAAGGGGTATTTTGGAGTTGAGAGATCTGCCTATAGGAGAGTCTATTAGTGTAGATGGAGAAGCCTTTGCATGAGCCATCAAGGAGGTGCATGATCAAGTCAAGACCCAACTCCAACAAACTACATTGAAGTACAAAGCATATGCTGACAAGAAGAAGAGGGATGTACAATTTGATGTTGGAGATTTGGTGTGGGTTCATCTAAAGAAGGAGAGGCTCCCAAAAGGTAAACATACCAAGCTAATGCAGAGGAAGATTGGACCATGTCAGATTTTGAAGAAGTGTGGGCAGAATGCTTATGAGATCCAACTTCCTCCTGACCTTGGATTGTCACCCATCTTCAATGTATGTGATTTAACTCCATACAAGAATAATGCATATGTAGGACAGGAACCATTGCAGAGTATAGTAGATGATGATATCCCTAAGCATGATCCACCAAAATTGAAAAAGATCTTAGACTCAAGAGTGGCAAAGAAGATAAAGGACAAAGAGTACATGGAGTACTTGGTGGCTTAGCAGGGGAAACCTGATTCAGAGGCAGTTTGGATGACTGAAGATTAGATCACAAACCATGGTGTAGACCTTCAAACTCTCATCTCAAGTGGGCTTGAGATCTCTTCTCCCAGGGAGTATGGTGCAGGAGCACCCCTTCAACAAGCCAACTATACATCTGAGGGAGAAGACTAAAGTCTTGATATGTTGTTATGTTTTATGCATTTCTATGTTTGTTCATATTGTCATGTAGTTCTTGTTGTTGTGATTTCATGTTTGTAATAAAGACCCCACCATGTGAACCAGTGTCACAAATTTGGCATCCTAATAAGCCAATTTGGACAACTTGGACAATTAGGTTATGTGGATAATCAAATCAAGTGTGTTGTGTTGTTTTTAGATGTCTTGTTGATACTCGAGGGTGTTTAAATCATGTCTTGTGCTAAACATGTGTCTTGTAATTAAGTAGTGCTTTGGCTTACAACCTTGGTTAAGCCAAAATCTGAAACATGGAAGTTGTAACGACTCCAACCTCTGGTATTCTAGTTTGAACTGGATGGGAAGAGACCATAAAATCAGGATTAAAAAGAGAAGATCATTGATGAAGTATAGAGAGAATAGAAGATTGAGGAAAAATAATACATTCTGTGGAGACATCGAAGTTTAATTCAGTTTGTGTTTGCAGGTTCTGTGTTCTGTGTATATTCTCTATATTTAACTATTCTAGTTTTCTATTGTCGAAGATGCAAGACTGAGACCATTCCACTAGTGGATTTTTTTTGAAATTAGTGGAATGGATCCTGTACATAGTTTTCTATTTTATTTTCTTCTTGTTCGTGGTCATGGCAGAATGAAACAGAAGATCTGATCTGTAGAAAAGATGTCGCAGTAGAGAACCTAGCATCTCTATGTGCTAGGGTGCGACAGTTAGAGACTACGAGATTTGTTGCAGAGGAGGTTATCAGCGGGGGATTCGTGGTGTCATCAAATATGCATTTTGTGTATATACTGCAATTGCATGTCGAGAACATTGCATGTGTATATCGCAATTGTATCTGAGTAGATCTTGTGTGTATCTCACAGTTGTATGTACAATAGTTTGATGTATATCGGTGTACCAGGCAAGGCTTAAAAAAACATTTCATGTAATTTGTGTGTATATCACTAAGGAATGCTGCGAACATTCATGTGTATATCACAAGTGTATGTGAGAACACGTCGTGTGTATCTTGCAAATGAATGTCGAAGATTGTATGTTGGAATGTACATTTAGAATATACAAGCGTCGAAGGATACAAGGAGTGACTGGTAGAAATGGTAGAAGGAACCGACACAGCAAGTTAAGTAATGTATGTGCAGAGTTGAATGTATTGGTGCATCGTCGAAGGCGGTTTGAAGAGTCGTCAGAGTGACTTTAAGCGTCGGGGTGAAGCATAGCGAGGGCACCGATAAGCCATGTCTGGATGATGGAGTATGTCGGAAGGAAAATATATTTCTCTTGCCAATAGAGAGAAGCATCGTGATTGTGGAGTTTTGGGAATTTGAGACAATCTCTTGGAGCTCTGCATCAAAATGTAGACACCCAAAATTGTCCATGTCTTGCAACACCTAGTCAAAAACATTATCTTAGACATCATGTAGCATTTTGTCCCAATCCCACTCTTAATCCCACTAATCCATTAGCTAATTAATTAATAAATTTTATTTATTTAATTAAAATCTCATCTTAATCCCATCCCTATCCCACTTAGCCAATTAATTAAATAAATTTTATTTGTTTAATTAATTTCACATTCGTAATCCCACTTTCCAATTAATTGAATAAATTTTATTTATTTAATTAATTTCCCATTCATATCCCAATCCTATCCTAATCATCTTCCCAATTAATTAAATAAATTTTATTTATTTATTTAATTAATTTCCAACTAATATCCCAACTAATTCAAATAAAATATTTGAATTAAGTCCTCACCTTTCACCACATTCCAACACTTGTCCACCTTTTAATTGAATCATGTGTGGTATTACAACTTTCATTTAATATCTTTCACATGTACTACTTTTTGTGTACACATTCACATATGTAGTACTTTTTGTGTACACGGTCACATATGAGCCTTATCTTCCTTTGTACACTTGTCACATGACTACACCTCCCTTGAAGAGTGGGAATAACTAATCAATCCTAGCCATCCACATCAACCATTTAGCTTTTTAATCTCAACCATCCATTTGAACCAAGCCTTTCCTATAAATCAATCCTCTCCCAAGCCATTAGCAATGCATTGAGTCTTGAGTATCCTTATGCTGTCAAAATATCTGTAGAGCCTTTGCATCGTCCATTATCATTCATCTATCATCTTTATCTTAGTGTTATGCTGTTGAATTGAACAACCAACATATCAAATCAATCAAACAATTCATCTTGCATCTATCTATTTGAGGTATTGAAGATTCGGATTAGGTAATGCATTTCATTGTTTAATCCTTTTCATTTTATCCAAATTTATCAAATACAAAAGGATCAGTTGCTCAAGAAGCTTACCTCTTTTGAGATGAGAGAGTTTGGCGATGGTCTGCTAAAGACTGAGACTGCTTTCAAAGCTAGCACTTCAAAAAAGACTTCAAGAGCTCAAAAGTATGCTGTGGAATTTGATGATGACCTTGATGAGATTGAAGCCAACTTTGTGGATAGAATGTAAAGAGGTACCGGTAAGTTCAAAGGTAAATTACCATTCAAATGCTTTTCTTGTGGTAAGATTGGTCACTATGCCTCCAGGTGTCCAGAGAGAATTGAGAGATGTAAGAAGAAATTTGAAAGTTGACCTAGAACTATAAAGAAATGTTATTATGTTAGAGATTTTGATGATGATGGTGTGACAGATGATGAGTCTGATGATACTAGTGCAAATGAATGCTTGTTTATTGCCATTAAGGAAGAACATGTGACTACTAATCCTACTATCTGTGTGAAGGAAGAAAAACTAGTGGAAGAGAGTGCCTTGTCTGTCTGTCAGGTTAAGAAAGATAATGATGAGTGGATTACTGATAGTGGATGTTCACATCACATAACTGGTGATAAAAGTAAGTTTGTAAGTCTAGAAAATTATGATGGAGGACTGGTTAGGTTTGGAGATAATGCAGCTGGTAAGATTTGTGGAAGAGGATCTATTTCTTTTGATGGTAAGCATAACACAGATGATGTTCTATATGTGAAGGGTTTAAAGCATAATCTTTTAAGTGTTGGTTAGATGTGTGACAAAGGATATGATTTGAGATTCAAGGACAATGGATGCAAGATCATGGAAAGCTTCAGAACAGTGATTGCTACTAGTAAGAAGTCTCACAATAATGTTTATCATTTGAGAGAAACTAATGATTGTTGTTTGTTGGCTTAGACATATGAGAGTTGGCTATGGTGTAGAAGGATGTGTCATATCAATTTTGACATCTTGGTGAAGATAAGCTTTGTACAAGCTGTGAGAGATCTGCCTAAGCTTGTGAAGCCTGCTAATACTATTTGTAAGGAATGTCAATTGGGGAAACAAACAAGGATAAGTTTCAAAAGAAAAGAACAATTTTCTGCTGGATTGCTTGAGCTGGTGCATACAAATTTGTGTGGTCCTACAAGAACAAGAAGTCTTCAAGGAGACAGGTACTTTATGTTGCTTATTGATGATTATTCTAGAATGACTTGGGTCACATTTTTGAGAGATAAATCAGAAGCCATAGATAAGTTCAAAGCTTTCAAGGTAATGGTTGAGAATGAGTTAGAATTGAGGATCAAATGCCTAAGGTATGATAGAGGAGGTGAGTTTACATCAAATGAATTCAATATCTTCTATGAAAAACATGGATAAAAAGATAGTTGTTTGCTCCTAGGACTCCTCAACAGAATGGAGTTGTTGAAAGAAAGAACATGACAGTTCAAGAGGCTACTAGGTCAATGACGAAAGAGGCAGACTTATTGAAAGTGTATTGGAGAGAAGCTATACATACTGTTGTCTACATTAAAAATAGAGTTCAAGTCAAAGGTAATGGCACTAAAACTCCTTATGAATTGTGGTATGGAAGAGTCCCTACAGTGAAATATTTCAAAGTTTTTGGAAGAAAATGTTGTATTAGAAGAGAAGAAGAGTTAGGAAAGTTTGATGCTAGGTGTGATGAAGGAATTTTCCTTGGATACTCTACTAAGAGTAAGGCCTACCAGTGCTACAATAAGAGATAGAAAAATTATTGAGAGTGCTAATGTGAAGGTTGATGAAGACAAAGAAAGAACATCAGATCTGAGTAGCTATGAATCAGATGAACCTACTGTTATAGTCAATGAAGAAAATGTGAAACAAAAGGACAGTCAAGTTGGAGAAGAAAAGGCTTTAGAAAGTGTTGTTAGACTCCCAGGTATGTAAGGATTAATTATTTTGAAGATCAGATTATTGGTGACAATAGGATAGTCAAGTTGAAGAAGAAAAGGCTTTAGAAAGTGCTGTTAAGACTCCCAGGTATGTAAGGATTAATCATTTTGAAGATCAGATTATTGGTGACAAAAGCAAAGGGGTATTGACAAGGAAAAGAGCTGTAGAGGAACAAGTGAACTATTGTTTACTTTCACATATTGAACCTAAAACTGTAAGTGAAGCCTGCAAAGATGAAAGTTGGGTAAAAGCTATGGAAGAAGAGCGGATGTAGATAGAAAATAATCAAACTTGGGAATTGGTCCCTAGACCTGCTGATAAGAATGTGATTGGAACCAAATGGGTTTTCAGAAACAAGGTGAATGAAAATGGAGAAGTTGTAAGAAACTAAGCAAGACTGGTATGCAAAGGATATTCTTAGGTTGAAGGTATAGCTTTGAGGAGACTTATGCTCCTATGGCAGGGATTGAGGCAAAAAGATTTTTTTGGCATTTGCAGCACACAAAGATTTCAAAGTGTACCAGATGGATGTAAAGTCTGCATTCTTGAATGGAGAACTGGAAGAAGAGGTTTACATTGAATAACCAGAAGGATTTCAGTCATCAGACCAAGGTGACATGGTATGTAGATTGAAGAATGCCCCGTATGGACTCAAGCAAGCTCCTAGAGCCTGGTATGCAAGGATGGACAAGTATTTGCTACAATTAGGGTTTAGAAAAGGTACCGTAAACAATACTCTCTATTGGCAAGAGACACTATGTGGCTTCATGATTGTTTTCATTGATGGCAACAAAGTTTATCCCACACATCTGCAGAGCTTAGTATGCCTATATTAGAAGTTAGATTGAAGAAGTTCTAGTCCAGTGAACAAGAACAGAGCATGTAGCAAGGTCCGACAATCAGGTCCAGATCTCTCAGATGGTGTAACTCAGAAAAATATGGCCTTGGGAAAGTTAATAGGAGTATCATGTCTACTATATTCCAAAGATTGAGCCTCTGTGATGAATGAGTGAAAAGATATGAGCATCAAAGTGTTGGGTTCCTGACAGGTAGAGTAGACTGAGGAAGAACTGACCGACAGAGCATCAGACTTTTATCCGGATGAAAAATTGATGGTGATCAAGCTATTTGAGGGATCATACATGGTTGGCCAACATGATTGATGACTTCTATGTCTATGTTTTTGATACGCATCACATATTAAACATGGATTCAGCCGACAGATCAGTATTTTGCAAACATCTTGAGTATTCCTATTGCCGACTAGATAGATGTTGAAATCCTTGATATAGATATATATACCAAATGGATTTCGGTATGAATGGGAGGATGCGATGAGATAGTGTGTGAAGAAAGGCATAGAAAAGTATGGAAGCTATAATACAAGTCCGGTATGTGATAGAATAGCAGCACTAAAGTAGAGGAAGAATGAAGTGCATTAGATCAGTTTATTGAGCCTAACCGAAACTAAACCTCAGCATGTGTGGATGCCTCTCTTCAGTTCAAACACCTAGTTACCTTCTATAAACATTGTAGACAGTGAGTCTCTTATAGGCAGTGTGCCTCTTGTGAGCAGTGTGCTCGGGCAGTGAGCCCTAATTGGCAAGTGTCATTTTGTACTTCTTATTCTTTTAATAGAGAATACAATCTTGGGTTAGTCACCCCGTGGTTTTTCCCTTAACAGGGTTTTCCACGTAAAAAATTACTGTGTTATGTGTGTTGATTTTATTTCTGCTCTCATGATTATGTATGCTTATATGTTTTGATGCTGCACTAATTGTTAACAAGGAAAGAAAGTTAAAATATTTAAGATAACTTATTCACCCCCCCTCTTAGTTATCTACCTTGTTTCCAACAATTGGTATTAGAGCTAAGTTCCTCCAAACAAGAGCCTAATGGCTTGAGGAAGATCTGAGAATCTCAATGGATATGTATGGTATGAAGGAACAACTTCAGCCTGCCTTAGATGATCTTGAGCAATCTCACTCTGAAGTCAATAACTTGAGAGAAAGACTCAAACAAGCTGATGATTTCATAAATGAGCTAAAAGAAAAATTGAGTATCTCTGTGAAAAAGAGAAAGGAACTTCTTCAATAATTAGCAAGTCAAAGTGAAGCCAGTGATACTAATGAAGATCTGAATGAGAAAAACAAGCTATGTGAGAAGCTATCAAAAGAGTTTATTATGGTAAGGCATGAAATGGAATAAGGGGTTATGAGATTCACCCAAGAAATTGAAGAGAAAAGAAAAATTGAAGATAATCTAAAACAATCTCTCAAGGAGAAGTCAGAGGACTGCCACAAAATGGACAGAATAATCAGACATCTGGAATATGATCTTGAAGAAGCTAGAGATAATGAAGAACAACTTGAGAATCAGA
Organism: Cunninghamia lanceolata; assembly: GCA_027924645.1. Lineage (NCBI taxonomy): Eukaryota > Viridiplantae > Streptophyta > Pinopsida > Cupressales > Cupressaceae > Cunninghamia > Cunninghamia lanceolata. The sequence goes on from BSBN01000684.1 coordinate 2,124,975, forward strand.
TAGACACTCTTAAACAGGACCTTTAAACAACAAATGAATACAAAGAAAAATTCAAGATAAGCTCAGCTCAACTTGAAGTTCTTCTTGAAAGCCAAAAGAGGGTAGATGACAAGAGTGGTTTGGGTTATGAGAAAGGTGAAAGCTCTGGATCTAGTCAGAAGAACTCTAGATCAGCAAATCAAATAAATAAGCCTAGAAAACCTCCGGTAAGACAACCAAATGCTCAAAGATATCCATCCTTCAATGGACACTGCTACAATTGCAACAACTTCAGTCATAAAGCAACTCAGTGCAAAAGAAGAATGAATCAGACTAATTCATCCTTCTCCAGACAATGTTTCAACTGCAAAAGGTATGGTCACAAATCTCTTGAATGTAGAAATATGCAAATAAACAATTCATGCAATGTTAGATGCTTTGCATGCAATAGAATGGGACATATGGCTAATCAATGCAAATCAAAAGGACATCAGTCAAATATGCAAAGAAATGTTGTTTGCTACAATTGCAATAGATTTGGTCATATTGCCAAACTCTGCAGAAGTAAGAATCAGGATAAAAAGGGTCCGGTGCATCATAATCAAAATCAAGATAAAGGAAAAGGAAAAGTGAATGCGGATGAAGTTCAAAGGAAGATGAACAAGATTTGGGTGAAGAGAAGTACAAAAAATGTTGGGGATGGATCCGCACCAGAATCTGGTGTTGATATTCCTTACAGAAACTAAATAAATGAGCGCTGGCTCAGGGGGAGTCACAAAGGAAAAATAAATTCCCCCACCCAGTCAATTGGTGCCTAAATTTGGCACATGGAATGTTGCGGATTAAAGGGTTCTCAGAGAAATATCTATATAACCCTCGGTAAACATATGAAAGATCCGTAAGGAGTTTTGAAGAATTTAATCATCCAAGATTGATCCGGTTTGATAGCCATCCGGTAAAAGTAGGATTTTCACAGTTAAGATCTGGTATGATTCTAAAATGAAATATCTTGATCTGCAGATAAATGGCATGATTGGAGGAGAGGAAATACATTGTCAATTTTCACTAAAAATAATTCTAAGTGCATCTCAATGATTCGAAAAGATCTCTCTCAGACCAAGGAAGAACAAGGCGACTGGAATAACTTAAGTTGTGCATTTATTGCAATAGGAAATTAGGGTTTGCGCATAAATAAAAGGGTTCTTTTATTCATCATTTGCACATTTGCATTCAAGAAAAAGAAAGGAAGAGCTCTACATCAAGATTGCTTCAACCCTCTTAGAGATCAACCACAGAATCTGATTCAACCAGCGATCTTTTCTGGCTCATATTGTGAACCCTAGAAGCGTAAAAAGGTATTTCCATTTTCAAATATATCTCTCTGAATCTTTTACAAAGATGGCTTCTCTAAATGTTGTTAAGATCACTGATAGGCCATGCCCAAAGTTTAAGAAACATCCCTACAAATCCCTAGAAGTTGATCCCTTAGGTGCCTTCTCTAGCATTCCGCATGGGGTTCTGCACGTAGAAGATGTTAGGGTATACATACATGCAAATATTGAGGAATTTGGGGAATCCAATGTGATGGATATCTATCATAAACAATTAATAGATGAAACGTTTAAACTTAAACCTCAATACAAGGCCCTCCGGGATAAGGATTTTGGACATTGCATCCACTTCTCTTGTTTTGTAGAAGATGAATGGGTCCGGTATGTTCTTAGCAGAATACATGACAACTTCATGTGGTTGATGAGGCCATTCAAGATAACAAAAGATGCCATTAGGGCAGTAACCGGATTGCACTCATCCGGTGGGTTGCCTACTCTCAAATCTGTCAAGAACCAGATAGTAAGTGAGGCTACCGGATCAAAGTTTGACAAGAGAGCAATGACAATAGAAGATATCACAGATCTGGATATCAAATTTGCCTCTATGATAATTGGTTATAAAATCTATCACTCCAGCAGGGAGAATTATGTGTCCGGAACTGCAATATATACTACATATCAGATGCTGAGGGAAAATGCTAACTATGACTTATGTGATCTTCTTCTGAACCAAGTATTAGAAAACTTGCAGAAAATAAAGAAGGATAAGAAGAACTCATTTAAGTATGGTGGGCTAATATTGTGTTTATTCTTTTATTATATGAATGAGCTACCTAGATCAAGTGGTTGGGTATGACAAAATGACAGACCGGTTGCCATACAAATCAGAGACTACATGTATGGGCTTGGTGATGCCAAGGCTCAAAGCACAGCACTCTGGGGATATTTTAAGAACTTCCAAGGCATGATGCAGGTCAGAGAGAGAATTCCTCAAAAAATAGTTGAAAAATATAAGGATACAGTATGCTTCATGGTAGATACAGATTAATGCCTAATGGAGGCAGTGGAACCCAGAATAGTCTTGATTATGCCAATGGGCTATGAGGTAGATGAGAAAATCTTGGAGCTACATGTCCAACACTTGCTAAGTCAGCCTAAGGACCCTGAGGCAGAAAGGTTTGGAACCTTTCAAGAATTAAGTGTGAAAATACATGTTGAATTGAGACAACCGGAGATAAAAAGAAAAGTGAGAAGGGAGGTAGAGGAAATTGCTAAAAGATATGGCATATCAAAAGAAGAAGTTGATGCAAACAGAGAGAAAGGAGAAAGATCAGAGAAAGAGAGACAAGAAGAAGAAAAAGAAAGTGTTCTGGTTCAAGCCCCCTCCTGGACTAGATCCTCAAAGAGTTCTGCACCTACCACCTCTAAGAGCTTAAAGTCCTCCAAACCGGAAGCCAAGACATCCAGAAAGGGAGAAAAGAGAACAAAAACCAAGGCTACCAGGTCCTACATAAGCCGAAAGGATGATGAAGAGACATAGACTGATGAGAGGGTTAAGAAAATGAAGAAGAAAAAGAAAACATCCATGGAATCCTCTACCGGTAAAAACAAAGAAGAGGCAGAAGAATTTATTGAAAGGCCTACTCTCTCTATTGATGATGTCATCAAGGCAGTCACTAAGGATGGGAATCTGCAACTAATAACATAATTTTATGATGAGTATAGTGACACAGACAAGAAAATCTTGGAAGATGCTATAGTTAGGTACCTAAACATTTATAATAAAGCATTCATTGAAATCATCTCTCTAATTCCCAAAAGTCTAGAGAAGGAACTTGAACTGAGAAAGGAGAATGCTAAGGCTAAGGACCTACAGATTCGAGAGCAGATTGCCATTAAGCTCTATCCTTCCATTACTCCAAAACAAATGAACATGATCTTTAAGGACTACAAGGATGAGTTCTAGAGCAAAGAAAGAATGAACAAACTTATGCTTGGAGAGACTGATCAAGTAGCAAAAGAAACAGAAGACATCCTCCAGAATGCCTTTAAAAGATTCAATCTTCCTGTTATAGAGGAAATAGATGAAGAACCTTCTACCATGGATGTTGAAGGATTAAGTGCATCAAAAGAAGAGTCTACTGAGAAAAATGTAGAAGAGTCAAAAGAGGTAGATGAGGAGAAGTCTAAGGACTTGGATTCTTCTGTTCCGGAAGAGGAAGTCCATGAAGAAGTCAACACCGCTCCTCCGGATCCCCCTGCAGACTCAGGTACTGAAGGAGAAAGAAGAGAAGAGGAGAAATTGAGTCAAGAAGAGGAAGTAAAGGGAAGAGAAGAATAAATAGAGAAGACCTATGATGATAGTTCTGAGGCTGCAAAAGGAAAGAAGACTCAATCTCCAGCAAGAGACACTATAGAAGCAATGAAGAATTTCTTGACCAAAGAAATGATGGAGATAGATGAACTAGAACTACTCCAAGTACCACTAAATTTTGATTCCCTCTCTTCGGTCCAGACAATGTAGATAACATCTTTTGCCCAAGCTAAAGAAAAAGAAAAGCTTCTGAAGTCTCACATGGAAGACTGTGGGCTGATAGAGATTGCATCCGGGATGCTGGAGAAGATCATGCCATCCTTCCAAAAGGATCTTTCGGCCTCTCCATCTAGTAACTTGAAATTCTTGGTAAATTATGTTAGCACCCATTTTGATTCTTTAGAAAAATTGACAGAAGAGAAAGTCCAGAAAGATTTTTTGGGAAAGAGATTCACTGAAATATAGGGACTCATAGCTAATGACAGGAGGACCCTAGATATTGGGATAAAGAGCCTAGAAAATGCTCTTAAAGATGGTGGAGAAATGTATAAATTTTGTCTATCCTGGTCTAAAGTGACTGAGGGTATTGAAAAGAAGGTGAAAGAACAAGAAGATAAACTATCAAGTTTATCTTAAAGTTTTGATCCTCTCATCTCATCCATAATGAATCAAGAGTGCTAGGCTATTGCCATTTTAAATGAAATAAAGAGGCTTGAAAAGGAGAGGAAGAATATAATAAGTAGGATGAGTGAACTTAGAGGGATAATTATCCCTAAGTCAGAGGCCATGCATGAGGCCTTAACTGATGCTCAGACCACAACCCAGACTAGTGATCTGGCAGACTTAGGAAGGGGAGAAGCTTTTGCATTTTTGTTGAGTGGTCACATTTCAATTTTGGACAGGATGAAGCAGAGTTGGGCGGCAAAATTTGTACAGTTGAAGACCACCTTTGCAGATATACTTAAGTATATGTAAGTACAACATGTATATATACTTATGCGGCTATGTATAGGTAAATTTTTGAAAATTTTGGTGTGCGGATTCCACCCTTTGCCATTAATGTCAAAGGGGGAGTGAGGAATAGTGAAAAATGTGGAATCCAGCTAAGGGGGAGCTCTGGTTAAAGTGTACATAAGACAGAGCATCAACCAAGGGGGAGTTTGATACAACACTTTGTCATTTTTCACTAAGTGTTGCCATTAATGCCAAAGGGGGAGATTATTGGCAAGAGACACTGTGTGGCTTCATGATTGTTGTCATTGATGGCAACAAAGTCTATCCCACACATCCGCAGAGCTTAGTATGCCTATACTGGAAGTCAGATTGAAGAAGTTCTGGTCTGGTGAACAAGAATAGAGCATGCAACAAGGTTCGACAATCAGGTCTGGATCTCTTAGAAGGTGTAACTCAGAAAAGTGCAGACTTGGGCAAGTTAATAGGAGTATCATGTCTACTATATTCCAGAGATTGAGCCTCCATGATGAATGAGTGTGTAGATTAGATTATCAAATAAGGTAAGGATACAACTAATATGCAATAAAACACAAGAGTTATACCTCACTTGAAGACCCAATCTCATCAAAGGGAGAAGAACTATGCACCCAAAACAAGTTCCTAAGACAAGATTATCCCTAGATAATGGATTCTAATGTGAAATGCTATTCAAATTGTGCAACTCACTATCCTAGCTCAAGAGTGATTTTGGCATAATGACTTTGCATAAACTTTGATGATGATAATGTCTTGTGAGAGGTTCTATTTATAGACTTTTGAAAGGGATTTTGATCCAATGGTGGAGATTGACTTGGAAGATCAATGGTGGAGGATAAAAGTGATGTGGAGGGCCTAGATTGAATCTTGAATGAATGGAGGGCTAGGAATAAAAGTGATTCTTTTATTCATTTTGGGAAGAGGAGTTATTAAATGAGCATGGGGGTGAAGGATTATTTTGGAATTAAAGATTCATATGGGGGAATGTAAATGAATTAAAAATTCATTTGGGGAAGAGAGGAAATAAATGAGTATGGGGTTGTAAGGAGAAATAAATGTGATGTGGGATGTTTTTAAATAAAAAATTTACTTATGTGGATTTAATTCAATTTTTTCTTTGGAGGATGTGGGGAAGGGTGTTAAACTAGGTTTGACCACCCAAATGAAGGGGTTAAGATTAATTAAACAGAGGTTTTATTTAATTAATCCTAGGACTAGGGTGAGGTAGGCTAGGGTAGGCAATTAAATAATAGCTATTTAATTGTTTAGGGTAGGGATAGGTCAATTATAGGCTAAATTAATTAGTTAATCATGGTTTTAACTAATTAATTGGATTTAGTGGAAAAGGGGAAATTGATTTAATAAATATTGCATGTTTATTAAATTAATTAGCTAAGGTTTGGACTATTGAATTAGTGAAATTAATTCAATTTTGGGGATAAAATGGTGTGAATTTAGAAAATGAAAGGGATAATTAATTAAATAGAATTTAATTAATTGATTAGAAGGGAAATTGATATGTTTAGGGATGTCAGGAGTCAGTTTGATGTTAGAAGACATTTTTAGGTGTCTACATTTGCCCCTCTTTGACGTGGCGTTCGGACCTAGGAGGAAAGTGGCGTTAGGTCGAAGAAAAATATGCCCCAGCTACCAAGTAGATATGAGATGGATAAGGGATGCCCCCTCGAGATGAAGGCGAGAAAATAAAAATTTTTCGAGTGAGTTCTCGAAAAGGATGCAATGGGAGTGAAAATTGGATAGGGGATGGGAAATTTGGATGACGGGAAGAAAAATAGAGGAAAAAGGCTGAGATCTGCACCCTGGAGGGAAAAGGAGGAGGTGGAATGATGACATGGCCCACTATATTAGGCAAAGTGGGCCCTTAGAGTGCCACATTTGCACACTTTTAACTTTGGAGAAGAAAAGACGAAGGAGAGATGGCTAACCGTAACCCTCAGTTCCTGCAACTTCGACATATCTCCGAGCGATTCCGAGAGTTTGGTCGGGCACTAGGCGCTGGACCCTCGATATGGCCTAACCCTATCTTTGTAATTTTCTCTTTTTTCGTGTATTTTTTAGGGTTTTGGGTTTTGGGATTGGAGCGCGTGGCACCAATGGTAAGGCGGATTAGCACTATCCTCTAGATTGGTGCTATCTGCCCAGGTAGGGTTAGGGTGGTTCATCGCCATTAGGCTGGTGTTTCAGCGCTATCTTCTGGATTAGCATGAATAGTAGAAGAAATAGATTTCTAGCATTTTGGTGCCAAATGGGGATTAAAGTGGCGCTATTATCTAGATTGGCACCATTCTGGTTATTAGTGCTATTTTGGTAATCAGCACCATAGGGGTAATCGGTGCTAAAAGGATAATCGATGCCATTGGGGTAATTGGTGCCAAAAGTCTTAGTGATGCCATTTAGAGAAATGGCGCGATGGATAGTGCGCAGTAGCGCAATTTTTTGGATTGGCACAAAGAGTTATGCCCAATGGTGCTATTTTCTGTATTAGCGCCATTTAGAGGAAATTTTAGTGCCATTGTTAAAAATGACACAAGGAGTTGTCTGTTTTCATGTGACCTGATGCTGGCTTGTTAGACACTTAGAAGAAAAAGGTTGGTTTAGAAGAGGATAGGTTGACATCTAACCATAATGTTGCATATGCAAGATACAGAGTGATTTATATTGCATTTGCAAGAGCGATGAGTTCCCGCTGTGATGGCATTATTCGATGGTTTTGATGATGCTATGCAGGTGCGGTTGGCAAGATTAGGGCTTCTTTCAGTATGCTTAATGCAAGTGCTGTGAGCTCATAGAGCTCTGATGACAATGATGGTGGAGCGTTATCACTCTGAGACCTGCAGTTTTTTGTTGTCGACTGGTGAGCTGACTATTACACTTGAGGATGTTTATCGCATCCTCAAGGTACCTATTCGAGGTCGGCGGGTTTGATATGACACGAAGATGGGGCAGAGTGCCCTGGTCAGAGTGTTTGGAGCAGACCGCTTGGTTCTATCTACGAATAGGAGAGAGATGGACTATGAGGGGACACTAGCTACGGGTGCAAATCTATTTGCCTTATTCTTATGTGCTTTGATTGGAGGAGTTGTGATGCCTGACAGGCAAGGCAAGGGTTTTCCAGTGGGCTGGGGAGGGGTGATAGAGGGGATGGTGAGGCACGAGACTGTCTATGCATGGGGACTAGCTATGTTAGGGTAGTTATATCATGAGATGCATACAGTCACCTACCTACATGATAGAGCATTATCAGCTAGAGTTACTCTACTTCACGTATGGATTTGGGAGCATATCCCAGTCATGAGGCCAACATGTGGTTATTATCGACGGCAGTTTGAGGCCTTTGTATTTTTATATTGGGATGTAGAGTACACATATATTGGGCAGGTGCGACATTGGAGGAGGATGCTAGATGATGTGATTAGTGTGACCCAACGACCATATATCGGTGTAGAGCCATGGCTAGATGATGATCTTCATCTCCCTTTTGCGTTTCAGCAGTGGTACCTGATGGGTCGAGGAGACCATATGATAGATATGTATCTACCCTCGTGGGTTATGCGGCAGTTTGGTTTGGTATAGGACACTCCATAGCATATGGCAATTTTTGCGCAGACTCCTCAAGATGCAGCTTACTGGCCTGCAACCATATAGCCACAGGTTGCCTTAGCAGATTTTGCAGCTCTACGGCCAATGCGGTGGGATTGGAGGAGCACAGTGAGAGATGCAGGGACTACGGCTGCCTATGATATATGGTGGCATATGCATCAGCCTACTCGGTTGACAGATCCAACAAAGGAGGCAGTAGGTTCAGGGGGTGATGATTCAGATGGTGGAGATGACTCAGATGGGGAGGATCACGAGGCGGAGGGGGAGTTGATCATTGCGGACTTCCTCGTGGAGGTTGGAGGTGATGGAGAGGAGAGAGTGGTTGGGAGGGATGGCCAGTCGATAGATGTGCTGGCGGCAGTGGCAGCAGGACAGGGGCAGGTGGGGCAGCAGGCAGCAGGGCAACAGGTTCCTGTTGAGCAGGTTCAGGTGGGATTAGGGTGACAGACTAGAGGACCTCGGAGGCATGGGGGACATCTACCTCCACCACAGGTAGCGCAGTAGCAGGCAGTTGGGGGAGGGCAGCAGGCAGGTCCCTTAGGGATAGCTGGAGAGGTAGAGGTTGAGAGGTTGACACCTCGTTGGCGGCCTCAGGATGGGGAGGAGGAGATGGAGACCCTACAAGCATAGGTGGCCAGCTTGGAGGAGGCACTAGAGAGCCGTGAGGCAGAGTTGGTGCAGTTGTGGGGGGGCCTGGCCTTATTAGATGGGGCAAATGGACAGGTGGCTACGTTGCAGGCACAGTTGGCCCAGGCGCAGGGTGATATAGGGGTGTTGACCAGGGAGCGGGATGCAGCACTTGGCAGGGCACAGCAGGAAGAGAGTGCATTAGGTAGTCTACAGGCTTCAGGTGGTGGACTTGCCCCAGTTTTGACAGGGATGCAGGCTCAGTTGTCTCAGGTGCAAACATAGACCTATCAGTTACATGGACAACTGACAGAGGCCAGTAGGCGGATGGAGTACTATAGGGGCCTGTATTATGCAGCTGTGCCAGCAAAGCAGTGAGCACCGAGCTATAGCCAGGTCAGTAGATTAGGGGCATCTAGGTCTCATAGATCAAGATCAGTGCAGTTGGTTCAGCAGACTATACCTCCTCCCGTGTATGTGCCCCCGCAGGTTCCACAGGTGCAGGCACAGCCATAGCCACAGCCACAGCCGTCGACAGGGCCATAGCCTCAACCAAGGTCAGGGTCTCCCACTCCTTTGAAGAGGGGATCCTCTATGTGATAGTCATATCATGTTAGCCCTTGGAGGTATTTTGTATCAGGACACTTTATTTTTTGTATATATGAGTGATGTACATTTTTGTACAGTGATTATATATGATGCGATGCTCTTTTTGATGGTTTATGATGCTATGATTATGATGGTCTATTATGATGATGCCTATGTGATGGATGCAGTATTTCTTTATGGATTTATATGCTATGGATGTGTTATGATTATGTGATGATGATGTGCATATGCAGCTAGATGTTTATATGATGATGTAATGGGACTAAGTGGTTTATGAGATGATATGAAATGTGCTATATAATGTGCAACTAAATGATTGTAGAATGAACCTATTTATTATGCAAACTTAAATGGATTAAAATGGACTTAAGTGACATGTAATTTTAGATGGTTTAAATGAATCTATGTGATATGCAATTTTAAATGGATAAATGAATCTAAATGACATGTGATTTTGGATGGTTTCTAAATGCACCTAAATGATATGTAAAATGGATTGAAATGAACCTAAAATGACATGCAAAATGGATTAAAATGAACCTAAAATGATATGCAAAATGGATTAAAATGAACCTAAAATGATATGCAAAATGGATTAAAATGCACCTACATGACATGTAATTAAATGGATGAAAATGAACCTAAAATGATGTGCAAATTAAATGGATTAAAATGTACCTAAAATGATATGCAAATTGGATTAAAATGAACCTAAAATGATATGCAAATTAAATGGATAAAAATGAACCTAAAATGATATGCAAATTAAATGGATTAAAATGCACCTAAAATGATATGCAAAATGGATTAAAATGAATCTAAAACGACATGCAAATTGGGTGGATTAAAATACACCTAAAATGATATGCAATTAAATGATCTTGACATGTAGCTAAATGATATGCTTAGATACAGTTTAGGTGATAGGTGGTATGCAAACTAGGTGATAGGTGAGATCTGATACACATGATGTTCTTTGTGTTGACCCTGAGTGGTGAGACTGTGGGAGAGCGTGTTAGGTTGTTGGGATGATAGGGATGGGAGCGTCTAGGGGATGGCGGTGGGGAGATGAGAGGATTGTTAGGTCATAAGACACCACGTCATTGAGGGGGGGGTTTGGTCTGGTTCAAGATGTGTTAAGTGGAGATATGGTGGGGGAATGGGGTTAGTGAGGGAATTAGATTGGGGGGGTGGGGGGAAAGTGATTATCAAATCTAGGCCGATATGGTATAGTTGACTGAGTGATTAGGATGATGATTTTGAGCTAGTAACAGTAGTTGCAAAAAATTAATTGAGAGCATTTCTTAGTTTAATGTAGCAATGTAGGATACAGTTCACAAAGGTATGAAATGACCTAAGTGATGATGTATATCCTACGATTGCATGGACTAGACCCACAAACAATAGGTTGATTTCATGCATGCCCAAGGTAGTATAATCTTGTCTAGCGGAGGAAGGGGACTCATAGCAGTGAGTGCGAATAATGCATATAAGGTTTTGATGCCTGTATATGCAACTAGGACACATCATGCTAGAACCAACTTGGACTTCAAGATATGAATACTATTCTTGGAGTAATGAAACCAACCCATAAGCACAGCATGCAGAAATAATGACTATGTCTACTCTAGGTGCTATCCGCTACGTACCATGGTATAATGTGATCAAGGTAGCTTTGGAGATTACTTAGAGCGAGACAAAAATATAAAAATCAATAAGCAAAAATACCAACGAAAAGATACAAATAGCCTTTGTGTGCTCTTGCCAAGAGATGTGATGATAGAATGATAGATTTTTGTCCATTGTAGGAAAGATATATCCTAGGACGCAGATCCGTTGGTGTTTGATTGGAAAATTTTTGGAAGATGGGCAAAAGAACAGTCTAGCCAGATGTAAGATTATAGTTGGTATGTTGCTTGATGATTTTTGCACTAGGGACCATGTTTCAATTGTATATGTAGGATGTGTATTGTTTATTAGATCCAGAAAGCTCAGTGAATGGGAACCATACAAACAGGTTGGATGGGTGCATCTTAGATACCTGAGTACTGGAAACATCCTTCGTATTCCAGACTGCCTACATACCCTATGTCCACGGGATCAAGGTACTTTTAAGATGCGGGTGAAATGAATATGTAGTTCTGGTTAGACTTGATGATGTTGAAATGGTTTGGGATGGGTGTGATGTGATGAAGATTGATGTGTGTTTGAGGATTGCAATGAGATGTGTTGAATTGTGTTGTGTTTTGAGATTTTTTGTATTTTCTATTGTTTTTGGATTTTCTGATTTTGTATGTACAAAGGGAGCTGACAAGGATCCTCATTCCATGAGTTGGCCTTGGGATGGGATAGGATTGTTTGGGCGATAAGACTTGATGTTTCAGAATTCCAAGCCATGGGATGCATGAGATATGGAATGAGGTGACGGAAAAAAAACTTATTAGATGGTAGAACTGGCCACTATGCATGGTGCCTGAAACAGGTTTTCACCATGGTACTTATCCCAGGCATCACCAAAGTGATTTTCACCATTGGAAGTTTTTATTGCACTCTGATTTTTCTTGATTTCTAATTTTTTTTGGTATTTTTGATTTTTTGACTTTTTTGACTTGGGGTACTAGATGGGTTATGCATAGAATTTATTGAGATGGAGGATGTTCATTGGCTCATCTAGAGGCTACCCCTCAGGTGTTGCAAGCTGATAGGCTCCTGACCCATAATCAGTCGTGACGACATAAGGTCCTAGCCAATTGGGTTCAAACTTTCTTTGCTTAGGACGGTCTTGTAGGTTCTTCTGATTTTCCATTAGGACAAGGTCGCCTACTTCAAATTTTCTGGTTCTGATTCTCTTGTTGTAGCTTCTTCTGAGGCAGTTTTGGTATGCATGTAGGTGATTCAATGCATTCAGGCATTTCTCATCTAGTAGTTCCAGTTGATGCAACCTTGCGATGCGGTAGTCCTCATCATGGATAATGTTTTGCAAGGACACTCGGAGAGATGGAGCTTGACTTCTATAGGTAAAATGGCTTCAGATTTGAATACTAGTGAGAATGGAGTGGCTCTTGTTGGAGTGCGAATGCTTGTGTGGTAGGCCCAAAGGGCAGGGTTGAGTTGGAGGTGCCAGTCACGTCCAGCTTCATTGACTGTCTTTTTGTGGATGCACAGAATGGTTTTATTAGAAGCCTCTACTTGACCGTTTCCTTGAGGGTAATATGGTGTGGAGAAATGGTGTTTGATGTCAAATTTTTTGCACAAGGTGTGAACTTCTTGGTTTTTAAAGGGCTTTCCATTGTCGGTGATGATGGAATGGGGGATACCATATCGGCAGATGATATAGTGGAGGATGAATTTTGAGATTTGGATGCCTATGGTGAAGGTGAGTGGTATTGCTTCCACCCACTTTGTGAAGTTCTCAGTAGTAGTGATAATGAACTTATGGCCATTGGAGGATGGAGGATGTATTTTTCCTATGAGGTCAAGTCCCCACTGTGAGAAAGGCCATGGCGTTGTGATCAGTTGCAACTCCTGTGCTGGTGCGTGGATGAGATCGCCATGTTGTTGACATGGGAGGCACTTCTTGATAAATCGGTAGGACTCTTTGTCCATTGTTGGCCAATAATATCTGGTCCTGAGGATCTTTTTAGACAACACAGGTCCACTTGAGTGTGCCCCACAAATACCTGTGTGTACCTCTTCCAAGGTGACCTTAGCTTCCCTAGAGTCTAAACATCGTAGAAGCGTACCATCAAGACTCCTTTTGTATAATTTATCGCCTACAAGGATGAATCGGGAGGCTCGACGGATGAATGATTTTCTTTGTGATGTGGACAGATTATGGGGGAGAATGTTGTCGTGGAGGTTGTTGGTTTTTCTTCTGAATTAGCATCAGGGTTTGCCAGTTCCTATGCACATGAAGATTCAGCCAACTAATACAGGAGGTTGCGTGAGCTACTTCCCCTTCACTTTTGGTTCTGCCGCACCAAGGGGGGTATCCCTATAACTAAAGATGTAACCTTGACTAGCTCAATGATAGAAATATCTAACTTGACAACAACAGGTAGAATACTCTCATGTATGGACCAAGATTTGCATGATAGATCACAAGGTTGGCAACATTCTTGGACATATGTGTCTGGTTGGGTATGAGAGTATGCAGGGGTCCTAATCCTACTCCTACAGCTAACAGATGGAGGTGATGAAATGGGTGGACATAATGTCCTGGATGCAAGACAAGGGGTTTTGGCTCATAACTACTGACCCAGGAGCAGACTAGTGCCTATCCATTGGGCAAGGAGTCAACTAGATGTATACAACAAATGGTTTGCAACTTTCACTCAAGTTTCAGGGGTTGGACTGATGCTTGCCTTACAAACATCACCCAAGAATGGGTATCTAACTGCCTCTACTTACAGATATCCCTGCTGACATGCAACCTTCCCCATGCTCAACCTAAAACAATTTAATCCACTCCTTGAATGGAAGTTAGAGATCAAACATGCAGTATAGATATCTATACCCTAGAATCTATGAAACCCTTAGCAACCAGATTCAAAAGAAGGAGAATAACATGCAGCAAATGGAGACAAGCAGATAGACACATGCAATAAGCATTTTTCATATAACATTAACACTAAAACTAAAAATATGTGCAAAATACACTCATGTTGCAACTCATAAACTCCAAAATGGGATAGAACAACCAGGAACATGCCCTATCTTTTGTTATTTACACAAAAATTGCCCTAGGTCTTCAACAACCTTCAAATGAGCAACACAACCCTACTTATACAGCAAGGAGGTGCTCAGCCTTAACCACCAGGCAAACTCAAAATTTGCTAGATACAGTACATTGAGAAAATGGCGCTCATCAAATTAAATGCAGCAAGTAGGGGAGGAGACAGGAAGAGATCTCAAGCCCTGCGCCACCACCTAGGGATTCACATCTTCAATTAGGTACCAGATACGTCCACATCTTCGCCCATACCCTATAACATCCACCATTAATGGTGCACCAACTCACGGCTTTGGGAAAAACATCATATTGTGCATTGCAAACCTTTCCCACCAAAATACCTCATCTTGATATTTCAAATTATGCAAGATCAAATTATCCCACATGCACCCTGCGGCGACCTCCTCATATCTTTATATATTGAGTCATAAGCATATATGATGTCGGTGCTTTTTCTTCCAACGACATCACCATAAAACCCCATCATCATCCTCCTGCATGATATTCGGATGCACAAAATATCATCCTGACGTCAGCAAACCACCTACTGAGCTCACCCCGATAATTCATATCACCCTGATATGAAATATCACCCTGCAGAAAATATCACCCTGCAAGAAAGCATATCCAGACCTCATCACCTGATAAAAATATCACCCTGATGTTAGCATCATATTGCAATATCACCCACATGATAATCGCCTTCATCGGCACAACTTGATGCAACGGAGGAAGATCCTCCTGCTTAGTCGATACCAAAAGTCTGGCCGATGAACATCCTAATGACATCACCATCATATCCTGCTGACGTCATCAGTATATTTGCCTATCACACACCTTCTCATATCCAGATGATGTCATCATCATATTCGCAACATCAAGGGATCTCCATAAAATGACCGATGTTAAAATATGACCCCCGGACCTTGATGATGTCACCGCCATATCGGCATCAGGATGATATTCGAAAGATAACTGGATATTTGAAAATATCACCCTGATGCACAAAAATCATGCTGCACTGTAGATCCACTATAAGATCGGGGTGATATATGAATATGATGGATATTTGAAATGATCACCCCCCACTAGATAATGCATGAAGTCGATAGGCGGATATCTCCCTTTGGAAATATCATGCTGCAGATAGGCAGAAAAGCGGATATCACCCAATATAAGAATGACGTCAGCATCATCAGGGTGATAAAATAACGAACATGAAGTGATAAAACAACATCAGGATGATCTTAACTAAGATCACCCGATGTTCAAATATGATGACCCCGTAGAAGATCGGGTCATACTTAGAGCCTTGTAGCAACATCATCAGGATGATCTTAACTAAGATCACCTGATGTTAAGATATCACCCCCGAGTGAAAAATCAGGCTGACATAAAATATGATGATCCTCGTAAGAAACAATAGGGTGATGACCGGAAACATGATGATGACGACCTCCTCGAAGAAAATATGATGCTGCCACTAAAACATGCTGAGGAGGTCCATGGACTTAGAATCTTTTTGGATTTTTAGGGAAGGTGCCTACATGCTTATATGCTTGAAACTTGACTGCTCATGCAGGCACCAATAGAGGTATAAGTATGTTTCTTGATACCACGGTGATAAGGGACCAATGACTTCGCACACTAGTTCAGATTGAGGAACATCATATGCTAGGATGGGGAGTTCTTAGATCAGGAACTCACATTTCTTGTTGTCCTTCTTCATGTCTACCAGAGATCCAATAGTTGCCGTGGCATCTGCTGCTTTGTTATTGAGTCTTGGGATTTGCTCGAAGTGGGTATTGTCGAAGTAATCTTTGAAATCATCGACTATTTTTTTATAGGGAAGGAGCTTGTCATCCTTGGTTTTATATTCATTATTTACCTACCTGATGACCAGTTGAGAGTTGCCATACACTAGTAGCTTTTCAATTTTCCATTAGATGGCCATGCAGAGACCTATGATGAGGGCCTCATACTCTGCTACGTTGTTGGTGCATGGAAATGTGATCTTGAAGGATTTAGGAATTGTGTCACCTTGAGGGGTAACAAACATGACACTTGCCCCCGAGCCTCTATGAGTGTATGATCCATCAAAATACATCTTCCATGTGTCTGTGGCTGGTGTGATTGTCAAGATAGCTTCATCGGGAAACTCCGCTATTGCAAGATGTTCTGTTGGGATAGGTGCTTCAGCCAGCTAATCTGCTATAACTTCCCCTTTGATGGCCTTTCTCTCAGTGTATTCTATATCAAACTCGGTGAGAATCATGACCCATTTAGCCATTCTGCCAGTAAGAATAGCTTTGTTTAATAGGTACTTCAGTGGGTCGATCTTAGCAATGAACTTGGTCTTATGATTGAGCATATAGTGTCTTAACTTCTGTGATGTAAAGACAAGGGATAGGCATGCTCATTCAATTTGGGTATAGTTGAGCTCATATGAGATCAAGGTACGACTGATATAGTAGATGGCTCTTTCCTTCCCCTGTTCATCAAGTTGTGCTAGCAAGGCCCCGATAGTTGTCTCTGTTGCGGAGATGTAAATCAGGAGGGGTTCACCTTGCCATGGTGGAGTTAGCATAGGAGGATTAGCTAGGTATTCTTTTAATTGATCGAAGGCACCCTGACATTGAGTGTTCTAGATGAAGGCTATGTCTTTTCAGAGTAGGTGCTAGAATGGTTGGCACTTATCTGCAAGTTGGGCAATGAATCATCAGATAGACTGAAGTTTTCCCTGTAGGCTTCTCAGCAGTTTCAATGTTTTTGGAGGAGGCATTTCAGTGATGGCCTTGACCTTTGCAGGATCAACTTCGATTCCTCTTCTTGAGACTATGTATCCCAGAAGTTTGCCTGAGGTGACGTCGAAGATGCATTTCTTTGGGTTCAAACGGACATTATATTGCTCTAACCTATTGAAGATCTTGGCCAACACATCTAAGTGTTCTTCTCTGGTCTTTGATTTCCCTAGTAAATCATCCACATAGTCTTCCATGATGTGATGGAAGAGGTCATGGAAGATGACGGGCATAGCTCTTTGATAGGTGGCTCCTGCATTCTTTAGGCCAAATGGCATTACCACCCAATAGTATGTTCCCCATGGACATATGAAGGTTGTTTTGTGCTGATCCTCTTCGGCGATTTTTATCTGGTTATATCCTGAGAAGCCATCCATGAGGGATAACATTTCATATCCTGCCGTGAGATCCACTATCATGTCGATGTTTGGTAGTGGGAAGTCATCTTTCAGGCAGGCCTTGTTGAGATCCCTGAAATCAGTACAATAGCAGATTCGGCCATCTGGTTTAGTAACTGGTACAAAGTTTGAAACCCATTCAGGATAATCAATTGGGCGTATGAACCCAACATCCACTAACTTTTTGAGCTCTACTTTGACAAGAAGGGCCACCTGAGGATTCATCTTTCTAAGTTTCTGTTTGACTGGTTTAGCATCGAGACGTACTGCAAGATGATGGACAACGAAAGCGGGATCTAGCCCTGGCATATCTACATAGGTCCACACAAAATTGTGATTTATGCATGTGAAGAACGACAAGAAGTTCTCCTGTTCCTGCATGCTGAGAGATTCTGCTTTATATGTGATTTTCAGCTCTTCCTCTGTGCTGAGATTCATTTCCTGAGATGGTTCGACCAAGATGGGTGATCTGTCTGGGTAGACTTTGTCTATGTCAGGGAGGCCCATGCTTCCATCTCCTGGTGCCTCATGGAGGTTTTCACCAGAAGATACGTCTTTTTTTTTAACTATTTTGGGATCTGATACTACCATAGAATGGTTTTCACCATCAGATCCATTTTTTATTTTTTTGTTTTTGTGACTGGAAGTAGGGGTTGTCTCCCCAAAATAGGCATTCGGATGGAGTTCCATTATGTATCCTGCTCGATGATCTCCCAAAGGGAAGTGATCTCTTACCCCCATCATTTCAGCAATGGCCTCATCGTTAGGTGCGATGTCGAAGATAGGAGGTCCCCGTTGGTCCCAATCAATGAGGTTGGGGTAAACTAGTGGCAAGTCATTAGAGGGTGAAGCGAGGGTGGAGACCGAGTAGATGGTACAAATGGATGAGTCGAAGAAGTCGGTGAAGTCACTAAAGGAGTCTTGAAGGCCCGTTTCGTTAACATTGTCGACATCTAAGGAGACCGCAGCGACCTTGGCCAGGATACACTCACCGGTAGTGAGGATGCGTTGTGGTTGACCGTACCCTAACCCTTGAGTATAGGGATTCTTTGTTGCTTGTAGTGGTTCTATGATTCCCTGTTCATGAAGGTCTATACTGCCTTGTCCTTTATAGCCCATGCTTTTGACAATTTCAGAACCTTTGCCGTAGATTTCTGTTGGGATTGTTGGGGCTTCTTGCTTAGGCTCTTCATCCTTATATAGCTAGGATGATATGTCCTCAAGCACATCCTGATCTAGGAGATGTTTCTTCTCAAAGACGGGTGATGGTTTGCACTTGATGATGACTGTATTAGCTGTTTCTGTATTTGGGACACCAAATGTCTTAGGATTGGGTAATGTGCCCACACAAAATGTACCGTGCAGGTCATATTCCCCACATCCCATGTCACTGAACTTGATCTTGACCTCAGGTGGTGGAGGTGCTTGGGATGAAGTGGTGGCGATGTTGGCGGGGTCGACATATGAGTTTGATGTTGTTGGATTGGCTTCAGTGGTGGCTTTATTGTATGGGCAGAATGTTTGGTTGTGGCCTTCCAGAAAACTGCAGTATTGGAAGGGGCAGGGGTTGGCATAGACTGTGACTTCTGTGCCGTTGTGAGGGAATTTGATGCATTGATGGAAGGTGGATGGGATGGCTTGCATGGCATGAATCCATGGTCTACCGAGAAGGATGTTGTAGGGGAGGTCGAGATCAAGAACCTGACATTTAGTTTCCAATATTTTCTATCCCACTTGAATGGGAAGCTTGATAGTGCCTTCCGAGAGCCGTTCAGTGTCATCATAGCCTTTGATCGTGATGTACTCACTGTTGTCGACAACCACATCAAAGTACCCCAAGTGTTTTAGTAGTTTTAGAGTGCATATGTTGAGGCCGGAGCCACCATCTAGTAAGACTCTTTTAATGGTGTGATTGTGGATGTGGACTTCGATATGTAGGGTGTTGTTATGTATGTGTTTGAAGGTGGGTAGGTCTTTTTCTAAGAAGGTGAGATGATGGGGTGCGGTGATGTGTCCTACCATGGCTTGGAATTCTGTTACATTCAAGTTGGTAGGGACTTGAGTTTGCAAGAGCGCCTTGTCGAGGACGTCCTTGTGAAGGGGTGATGTGCGAAGCAACTCGAGGATGGAGATTTGTGTGGTTGTTTTTCCTAGATGGTCTAGGAGGTTATATTGATGGGTAGGCGATGGGCATATGGTTGGATGAGGAGGTAGAGGATCTGATGTGGATGTGGGCGTGGCCACGGTGAGTTGTAACAGCACAATCGGGTGCTTGTGCCTGAATGGTGACTGTGTTGAATGATGGGATGATGGTTCTATTCGTCCTACGATAGAGTCATAGGACGCGGGTGGTGGGGTGACATTGTATGGTTGGTTAGACAAGGAGGCTTTGTTATGATTAGGTAGGGGATCTTTGTAAGCTTGAAGGTTGGCGTTTGGTGATGGTTGGGTGCTATGATCGAGGCTGACTAGATTTTGTTCTATAAGGTCTTGGATGCAATGTTTTAGTTGCATGCAGTCAACTATTTTATGACCCGTAACACGGTGGTATTCACAATAGTCATTCTCATTGTACCACGCAGCTTTTAGTTCATTCTCTTAACAGGGTCTAACGGGTGGGAGCGTGATCAGATTTTGTTTGAGACATTTGTCAAGGATGTCTTCGACGGGTTCCCCTAAGGGTGTGAATTGTCTGCGAGGTTTGCGTGGTTTAGTTGGGCCCCTCTGGTTATTTACATTTGTTGCATATGTATGCGCAGGTGTTTGGTTTTGTATATGTTGGATGGCCTTCACATTCGTGACACCGCCGTTCAGATTGTTCTTGTTCTTCCCCCAATAGCGTGATTTGTCATTGGAGTGCGTGTTGGCGTTGTTGTTTGTATTGGGGGTGTTGTTATTGGATTTGTAGTAGTAGTAGTTGTTGTTGTTATTGTTTGATGTGGGGTTGTACAATTTGATGGAGCCCTTGGCAATTAGAGCTCATTCGATGGTGGTGCCTTTGTCGATGACCTCTTCAAAGGTGGATGCACATAGAATTTGTAAATGGAACCCTAATTCCTGATTGAGATTGGTCACGAACATGGTGACGAGCTATTTTTCAGGAATGGGCCATGGGAGTTTGCTTGCTAAGCCTCTCCACCTTTGCAAGAAGGAAGCGAAGGCTTCTCCATTCTTTTGTTTGGTGTTGCAAAGGTCTGTCATAGACATTTCATGCTCAAAATTGTTGGAGAAGTGGTTTACAAATTTCTCTGCAAGCTCAGGGAAAGTCTTAATGCCTGGGGGAAGATACATGCGAACCATTCGGTGGCTTGACTGCTGAGGCTCCGTGGAAATAGTCTCATTAGATAGGTATCGTTATTAGAGACTTCTAAGCAAGCGATGTAAAACTCCTTAAGGTGGTCCCTAGGGTCTCCCTTTCCCTTGTATTTGTCAAATTTAGGTGTCTCAAAGTTCTTGGGGAAAGGGGGCATATACAATGTGCGATCGAATGGGTAGGGGCAAATATCCTCAAAGGAATAGTTCTTTCTCTTACCCCTAGTTTGTAGGTCATCCACCTTTTGGATTAAGCCTTGTAGGATGGTTGTGAGATCCTGTGGTTGTTGTGGTTGTTGTATGTACGTCTGTTGGTTGGTGGGATGTTGGAGATGGGGTGGGATTTGATATTGGGGATTTGTTTGATTGAGGTGTTGGTATTGTGTGTTGGTGTTTGGGTTGATTGGTGCCTGATGTTGTTGGTGCACATAGAGTTGTTGGAGGACATGTGGTGGTATTTGGGGATTGGGATTATGTTGATTTATGGGATTATGTGGGTAGGTGACATTAGATGGATTGACGTTGGGTATGTGGACATTGGATGGGTTAGATGTGTTGCGAGGTGGTTGTGAGAATAGTTGTCGTAGGTATGCAATGGTTTGAGGGTTGGGTGGGGGCACACTTGTGGAGGTACTTGCTTGCGTGATGTTTCCTTGGATGCCCATGGTGATTTGTGAAGCGAAAGGGTTGATGGTAATTGTGGTAGTAGAAGTGATGATGGGTTGAAAGATAGTAGGGATAGCGGTGCATGTGGGAATTGTAGATGTAGTAGCGGTTGAGGTTGTGGAGGTGGTAGATACAGTAGGTGTTGACATTTGAGAGATGGTGGGTTGGGTATGTGATGTAGATGCTTGGGTATTTGATGGGGTGGGGACGAGTGCAGAGGTGGATGGTTGTGATGATGTCGTGATGGGGGGAAGTTGAGCACCAATTTTGAGAAGATGATCAAGATATCTACTTGGGTCTGACCTTAGGATTTTATCAAGGAGGTCCATGTTATCGGCATCTTACATGAAGCTTAAGACATCTAGATCATCTTGGGAAATGATGGGGACGTTTTGTGTTGGTGGTGGTGGTGGTGGTGGTGGTGGTGGTGTTGGTTGTCTTTGTTGTAGGTAATGAAAAGGATTTTCGTTGGGACCATATGGGGGGAGGTACGAGTATGAAGATCGGTTGTACGTTTGATAGATGGGTATGTTGCTATTATTGGTGTTAGGCATGCCAAATTGCCAATGTTCTGCCATTTCTTGCTTCTTTTTTCTTTGTGATCTCGTGATGGGCATGCACGCGTATGGTTGATTTATAGAAATAGGATGAGATGGGGATGGAGACCTTAGAGAATCGGATTGATTGTGTTGGACCCAAAGATGGATGTGGTAGTGAGATGGAGTAGAGGAGATGATGTGGTGGAAGATTGATATGTCTTTCTAAAGGTTTTAACCTAAGGAGATATGGATGGGCAATATTGATTTTGCACAAATTTTGGACCAAAGAGATAGGTGATGGATGACGTTTTGTTTTTTGAAGAGATTTTGTTGATGTTGGATCTTGATATTTGATATGGATGATTTGGATAGTCAATAAATTGAGCTTAGGTAGGACCTAGATTTTGTGGTTTGCACAAATGGATATTTTTCTTTGTTTGGGGTAGACTAATGACCTTATGCAAAGAGGGATAATGATTTCACTTGGAAGGTAGACTATTGACTTTCCAAGCAAGATTTGATGTGAAGGATGAAATCTAGATCTAACTTTGGCTCAAAAGGATGATGGATTTTGATGATGTTTTGATTTTTGGAGATTTTTGGGGGATTTTTGGGAATGATTTTCTTATGACAAGGATTTTGGTTTGGTCCAAAAGGTATGCGAATAAAGATGAGGTGGGTATGAAAATGAGGTAGTGTCCAACAATAGTGGTGATTAATCCTCTAAGGTCAATGAGAAGGTGTGATTTTTGGAAATTTTTGGAGGAAATGGATGGATTGTTGTCAAATTT
Organism: Cunninghamia lanceolata; assembly: GCA_027924645.1. Taxonomy (NCBI): domain Eukaryota; kingdom Viridiplantae; phylum Streptophyta; class Pinopsida; order Cupressales; family Cupressaceae; genus Cunninghamia; species Cunninghamia lanceolata. The sequence continues at coordinate 2,147,685 of BSBN01000684.1, forward strand.
TTGGGATGTGACTATGGATTATGGCAGTGCAGATGGTGAAGATCTCAAATGGATAGGTCTCTGCTTTAGGCAAGTCAATCTGAGAATAGTGCCAATCCACAGGTGGAATGGTGCCACTATCAGACAGATATAGCGCTAAAACAAGATAGTGTTTGTCAAAGTCCTAAAAAGACAAATTTTTTGATGGCAAACCTTGGATTTTCTTTTTTTGGAATGTGATCAAATGATTTGTTTTGTCTCTTGGCAATGTTGTTGCAAATAATTCAAGCACAATAATCACACAACAATCAAGATTTTGCTTTGTTTTGAAAAAATAGATGTGTGATTTTATTTAACAAGCACTTTGAACAACCTAAGGTGAGGATGTGACAATATTTGTTGAATCCCCTAGCTGTGCCTATTCAAAACGGGTAGCTCTAGGATCTTGGTAGCACTGGCTCCTCCTTACAATTGCACACACTTCTCACGCATACCAAGATCCGGGTTTCTTATAAGGCTTGTCCCTCACCAAACCTTTAGATTATCCCTGCTACCTTAGTTAAGAACCACATGAATCAGGGCCACTTCAAAGGTTTCCCTTCTGTGCCAACAAATAGAAGGATTTTGGCTTGCTAAACAATGATTCGTAGTAAGGGCATCCGTTCAGGTGGTTATACGTACGGCAGTACTACTCTCCGTTATGGAGTCTCCCAGCCTCCAAGGGTTACGCCTTGGAGTGTTTTGGGGGAGGTTGGCTGTCGGTATAACACAACAACACTTGTCACTTGAGACTTTTGTCCCAAACGCCTTATTTTATATAGTGGCTTGGAAGAGCTTGGCTTTAGCTTGATGCTGCTTGGGTCATTCCCACCTTTCGAAGTGGGGTGGCAGACCCTCTAAGGTTTACAAAAGCAATACAATAAAAAAAAATACTTTTGATCCCCAAGTTCATTCAAAGATGCAAGGGGAGAGCATACGTATCTTCTATGATTGCATCACACTAAACATGGTTCAATTTTAGATCTTTAGATTTAAATGGGGTGTGATTGATGCAAGTTTAGTGAGAAGCTTTTGATTCCCAAGATCACCAAAAAAAATGGTGCAAGGGAAGAGCATACGCTTTTTCACAACACAAGCAAGAAGAACACAAGACACTTCACACAAATTTAAAATGATTTTCTTGATTATATGCGTGAAAGATGCAAGTTGTTCTTTTTAACCAAAATGCTTTTGATTTATGCAAGTTGCGGTTCTTTTTAAAGCCCAAATTGAATGTTTGGATTGTTGTTGTTGGCACACAATGTAAATTTTAGGACACCAAATTAAATGTTTGGGCACACACACACACACAAGTTTGGTTGTTCAATTTTACTTGCACCAAATCGAAATATTTGACTAACTAACATGCAAAAGGGTTCATTTTAAGTTTGCAAAAATTGAAGTGTTTGCTAACTAGAAATCAAACCACCCTGCAAAAAGCTGGTTAGTATCCGCACTATGACCTGCAACAAACTTGTCAGTACCTGCACAGACAAAAAAGTAAGTTTTTCCAAATAGCGCTAAACCAGATATACAATAGCGCCACTGCGGGCAGAACAACCTGACTTACACAGATGGCATCAATTAAATGTATCGTGCTAATAAGAGACCCTAAACGTGCCACAACAGAATATAGCGCTACAATATTACATTGAAGGCGCTAATAAAATTTTTAGCGCTAATAAAAACTACATAAGGCGTTACAATAAATAATAGCGCCACAATATAGATATAAAAGCGTCATTGCAAAATTAGTCAGTGCTCTGGTTTTTGTCTGCAGATAGTACCAATCTGGGTGATAGCGCCGATACGACACTGGATGAGTCCGACCTGCAAAAAAAAGTGATTTGATAACAACCTGGAGGATTAGGCTGCACACATATGATGTCCCGGTAGCCTTGTTAGTCCACACAAATGAAAAACAAGATGGCAAACAAAAGCCAATGTTTGTTTTTAGATTTTTTGAAAAAATTTGCACATAACCTCCCCTTGTAATTTATAGATCTCTGTGGAAACAGAGAGCACTCAAATGCCAAAAACTGCAGAGAGATCACAAGAGAAAGACATTTTGAGCGAGTTAGTAAAAAGGAAATGTGTTGCACAAAAATAGCACCAAAATAGGAAATAGCGCTAAAACTAGCTAGTGATGGCATCGCTGCGGGGGTAGGATGGCACCACACCTGTAAACACACGTTCCTTACACAAGAACTCACCAAAAAATAGATTAGATTTAGACCTTGTGGGTCCCACCGAGCATGCCAATGTAGATTAGATTATCAAATAAGGTAAGAATACAAACTAATATGCAATAAATCACAAGAGTTATACCTCACTTGAAGACCCAATCTCATCAAAGGGAGAAGAACTATGCACCCAAAACAAGTTCCTAAGACAAGATTATCCCTAGACAATGGATTCTAATGTGAAATGCTATTCAAATTGTACAACTCACTATCCTAGCTCAAGAGTGATTTTGGCATTATGACTTTGCATAAACTTTGATGATGATAATGGCTTGTGAGACGTTCTATTTATAGACTTTTGGAAGGGATTTTGATCCAATGGTGGAGATTGACTTGGAAGATCAATGGTGGAGGATAAAAGTGATGTGGAGGGCCTAGATTGAATCTTGAATTAATGGAGGGCTAGGAATAAAAGTGATTCTTTTATTCATTTTGGGAAGAGGAGTTATTAAATGAGCGGGTGAAGGATTATTTTGGAATTAAAGATTCATATTGGGGAATGTAAATGAATTAAAAATTCATTTGGGGAAGAGAGGAAATAAATGAGTATGGGGTTGTAAGGAGAAATAAATGTGATGTGGGATGTTTTTAAATAAAAAATTGACTTATGTGGATTTAATTCAATTTTTTATTTGGAGGATGTGGGGAAGGGTGTTAAACTAGGTTTGACCACCCAAATGAAGGGGTTAGGATTAATTAAACAGAGGTTTTATTTAATTAATCCTAGGACTAGGATGAGGTAGGCTAGGGTAGGCAATTAAATAATAGCTATTTAATTGTTTAGGGTAGGGATAGGTCAATTATAGGCTAAATTAATTAGTTAATCATGGTTTTAACTAATTAATTGGATTTAGTGGAAAAGGGGAAATTGATTTAATAAATATTGCATATTTATTAAATTAATTAGCTAAGGTTTGGACTATTGAATTAGTGAAATTAATTCAATTTTGGGGATAAAATGGTGTGAATTTAGAAAATGAAAGGGGTAATTAATTAAATAAAATTTAATTAATTGATTAGAAGGGAAATTGATATGTTTAGGGATGTCAGGAGTCAGTTTGATGTTAGAAGACATTTTTAGGTGTCTACAGAGTGAAAAGATATGAGCATCTAAGTGTTGGGTTTCTGACAGGCAGAGTAGACTGAGGAAGAACTAATTGACAGAGCATCAGACTTTTATCCGGATGAAAAATTGATGGTGATCAAGCTATTTGAGGAATCATACATGGTTGGCAAACATGATTGATGACCTCTTTGTCTATGTTTTTGATACGCATCACATATTAAGCATGGATTCAGCTGACAGATTAGTATTTTGCAAACATTTTGAGTATTCTGGTTGCTGACTAGATAGATGTTGAAATCCTTGATACGGATATATATACCAAATGGATTTCGGTATGAATGGGAGGATGCGATGAGATAGTGTGCGAAGAAAGGCAGAGAAAAGTATGGAAGTAGTAATACAAGTCCAGTATGTGATAGAATAGCAGCACTAAAGCAGAGGAAGAATGAAGTACATTACATTAGTTTATTGAGCCTAACTGAAACTGAACCTTAGCATGTGTGGATGCCTCTCTTCAGTTCAAACACCTAATTACCTTCTATAAACATTGTAGACAGTGAGTCTCTTGTAGGCAGTGTGCCTCTTGTGAGCAGTGTGCTCAGGCAGTGAGCCCTAATTGGCAAGTGCCATTTTGTACTTCTTATTCTTTTAACAGAGAATACAATCTTGGGTTAGTCACCCCATGGTTTTTCCCTTAACATGGTTTTCCACGTAAAAAATTACTGTGTTATGTGTGTTGATTTTATTTCCGCTCTCATGATTATGTATGCTTATATGTTTTGATGCTGCACTAATTGTTAACAAGGAAAGAAAGTTAAAATATTTAAGATAACTGATTCACCCCCTTCTCAGTTATCTACCTTGTTTCCAACACTCTCTACTTCAAAATTAATGGTGTAAAATTCTAATTGTTGTGATCTTTGTTGATGATATTATCTTTGGAAGCAATGAAGGTATGTGTAAAAAAAATGTAGAGGAAATGCAAAAGGAGTTTGAGATGTCTATGTTTGGTGAAATGAATTTCTTTCTAGGACCACATATTACTCAATTAGAAAAAGGAATTTTCATTTCTCAATCCAAGTATGTGAAAGAATTGTTAAAGAAGTTTGGAATGGAGGATTCTAAGCCAGTATGTACTCCTATGGTAACTGGTTTCAAGCTGAGCAAGAATGATGAATCACCTAAGACTGATTAGAAAAAGCATAGGTCTATGATTGGAGGACTACTTTATCTAACCCATACCAGACTAGACATAATGCATGTAGTTTGTCTTGTGGCAAGATTTCAAGAAGATCCTAGAGAGTCACATGTGATGGCAGTCAAGAGGATCATGAGGTATTTAAAAGGCACTTCAGACTATGGATTGTGGTAGCCCAAAGCTATTGATTTCACTCTTAGTGCTTATACAAATGCAAATTGGGCTGGAGATGCTGATGACAAAAAAAGTACAAGTGGAGGTGCTTTCCTCTTAGGTAACAAATTGGTTTCATGGTTGAACAAGAAGCAAGAATTAGTTTCTTTGTCTACTACATAAGCAAAATACATTGCTACAGCATGTTGCTGTACTCAAGTACTTTGGATGAAGCAAATATTGAAGAATATAAGAGTTGTGTATGAAGAACCAATTTCAATATTTTGTGACAACACAAGTGCTATAAACATTCCAAAGAATCTAGTGATGCACTCAAGAACAAAGCATATATCAATAAGGTATCACTTCCTGAGAGAAAAAGTAATAGAAAATGAACTAAAGATGGAATATGTGTCTACAAAGGATCAGATTGCAGATATTTTCACTAAGCCTCTGCCTAAGGATACTTTTGAGTATCTCAGGGAAAAGTTAGGGGTTATTACCCCTCCTGCTCTAAACTAAGATGCATGGGAAGTGCATCAGTCTAGTGGTGCCCAAATTCTCATTCTTTGATCGAGATTGATGTTTTGAAGGCTACCTCTCAGGGGGAGCATGTAGATGTTGCTGATATGAGTTCTTGATTAAGAGCAGTAAGTGTTGTAGTGTTGATGATAGGGGGAGTAGTGCAGTAATAGTAAGATCTAAATTGAGCCTTGATAACTAAAGAGAGAAAAGATTTGGCACCCTTTGCCATTGATGTCAAAGGGGGAAAGAAGTTCATGTGAAAAACCTAAGGAGAAAGTTGCAGTCAGAGAAAGCATAAAGTAAGGGGGAGCAAAGAAGCAAAGCAAGTTTGTATGTCTTGATGGTTTTTCACATCATGTGTTGCCATCAATGACAAAGGGGGAGATTGTTGCAAGTATGAGCAGTAAGTGTTGTCCTTGATGTCAACACCTAAAGTCAGCATCTAAGGAAATTATTTGAATGAGCTTGAGCAAGTATTTGAGAAGAATAGTATAGTGTTTTGCTCTGCATATCTTATAGATTGAATATCTTTGTCTGCAGTTTGGAAGATATGATAAAGGATGCCTATAGTTGCTATGTTTTAAGTTTGAGCCTTCAATATGAAGATTTGAGTGAGTTCTATTCACCAGAGTAAAAACTATTTTTCTGAGTGTTCAATGGTGACAGGGAGAATGTATTATACTCCACATTTCTCTGCATTTAAGTTTTATGGTTTGTGATTCTGGAATTAAGTTTGTAATGATGTTAAGTGCCTTCAATTCAAATGGTTCATGATTTGGTTCTCTACAAGCAATCTTTCCTTTATGACAGTGGCCGACAGTAATGTTTAAGTGCTTCGGTTTGAAGAATCTTCTAGATAGAATGTTTGGGGGTTGTGCGAAAATTCTTGGTGATTGTAATATACTTTTGGATGTCCCTAGATCATGTTCTTACCTTTTGATTGGTCCGCAAAGTGTAATCCGGATCGTGCATGAAGCATGTTCCTATAGGTCTTAGTGTTAACACCACTTTTATCAGACTCGGTTGTTTTCACTACTTGTGATAGCGTGTTGCAGCATGGAAGATTGCATTTGAGTCCCAGCTAAGGCTTGGTGTGGTCTGCATTCATTCTTTTCCTTCACAAATACATTTAGGTCCAGACCTATTCTAATGTATGTATGTATGCCAACCTTGGAGATTGTTCCAATGGTTGATGATTGTAATGCCGACCTTGATGTTCATTCCAAGGTTGATGAATTGTATAAATACATTTAATGAAATTGTGAATAATGTATGAGGAAGTGAAGATGCGAAGATAAGTGCAAAGTGAAAAAGTAAAGCAGAGAAGAGTAAATTTATTACACTTCAATGGAACTAAACCTTGGCACAGTGTAGATACTACTATCTCAGTTCACCAACTCTGGCAGTGAGCCACCCACTGACAGTGAGCCCCTTCTTTTGTAGTGAGTGTTCTAGGCAGTGAGCCCTAAGGCAGTGAGCCTTGTTGTAAATTTTGATATATCATTTATATTGTGAGCTAACAGTCACCATGGCTTTTCCCTCATTGGGGTGTCCACGTAAAAATCTGGTGTCTCATGTGTTGAATGTGTGAATATGTTCAAGTTTCTAATTATATGCTTTCATGGTTAAATCATAATTGAGTGGTTAATGCGTTGATGTTTGAAAGAAGTGAAGTTTTTGTTACAACTGATTCACCCCTCCTCTTAGTTGTCTTGTGCATTTCAATAATTTTTATCCTAGATTAATGATTAATTTTAAGTCAGATTGACTAGGATTTGAATTTAGTCAAGACAATTTATGTCTAGAGATACTAGCCAAGTAAGTCAAATTGTAGGATGAGATAGTTTCCAAGTCAAGTTAGAGGTGTGTGAACACATGACTATGTTTATTGCAAACTTCTATTCATATAGAAACTTTGGCCAAAGTGATGCATTTGTCTATGCATGCATTAGTCAGTTCACAGTATCTAGTTGGCATGACCTATTAGAATGATCATACTTATCTAGAAGATTGTCTAGAGTTGTATGGTCGATTGAGTTACATAGGACACAACATTAGGACTCAGATGGCAACCAATAGGTTCCTTATTTCTATACTCTTCGTGAAGGGTAGGGCCACTTCCAGGAAGGAAGATGTGCGGGGGACCATCGATCTATGGTTGGAGGTAACTTGGATGATTCTCTCCCTTTGTAGTAGAAGACTCACTGAGACTTGTGAGATAGATATCAAATTTCAGATGTAGTACACTTTATGTTATGACTTATGATTGTAAAAACTTATGAAAAATTGTTCATATTGCCAAGTTCAAATTATTTATAAATGTAAAGTGAAACATTTTCACAGTGATATTATCTTTGAATATATTGTAATTTCAAGGTTGAAAAATATTCAGAAAAGATATGCATTTATTTCTTGATAATATGTAAATGATATAAAAAAATTTCTCTCATGTTTTAACATGTTAATTTACTTTCTTAATAAATTTTGTGAGTAATTCCAAGTAATATGAGATGGCATGTTACACATTTATTTTGAAACAATTTAATTATTTAACTTACCTGATCTTAATATCATGATGGCTAACTCATATAGTATTCTATAGTATGTAATAAGAATTACCTTGGTTGTTGCTCTTGTTTGATTGAGATGTTACCCATGGACATTAGTTAGGTTGTGGAAGATATCCTTGTGTATTTGTGATTCTAATCATAGGTAAATTCTCTTAGACCACCTTCTTTCTATGGTCTATTAAGATATTTTAAAATTCATGGACATCTTTAAATTAATGGTTTCTTGTAGCTATAGTCTTTAGAGAAGCATTGTTGGTGGTGTAACCCAACTTGGACCTTGACATTGCGTTAAATTTTAGTTTAATGCTTCATTGATCCCTATGATTGATCTATGTTTTATTTGGGATCATTTATTTGGGAATGTTGCTCTATCTTACTAGATTTCAATTCAATCTTAACAAAATATACTTGCACAAAATCTACATAGTGGGTGAACTTTTAAATGACCAGTTTGGCTTATGTGGGAACAACAACTAGTTGTAGGTGATTTCATTATTTTATGGTCTCAATAGGACTTAGTTGACCACAAATGTTTTGACCAGACCATGATATCACTTTTGAGGATAATCATTTCATAGATTCTAGTAGTTATCAAGTTGATTGTTTTCTTTCTCACATATATAGGAATGTTAAATGGAAAATTAATTGTTGAGAGAAATCTCTTCATGATTGAAACTCGCATATTTTCACAATAATTATTGGAGGGCTTTCCAAAATATCTTGAACAAAAGATTTTTTAATAATCATTACTTGAGAGTTCTATCTCAACAATAATGTCTGGAGTATTTTTATGACTTGTTGGAATTTGTTCAAAGAATTTTTGGTGATTTCTCTAAAAAATCCATATTGGGTTTGTAAGTCCCAATTGAATTGATGGCCTTAGTGATGCTACATGCATTTTGTACTATGCTAGTTATTTCAAGAGAGACTTGTATATTATTTTTATCTAACTATCATAAACTAGGATAATTTATATTTTATTCCATGGAACTTTGATACTAGTTAAGAGAAGTCAAATAAAAATAGAGATGGTTCTAAATGACAATTCTCTAACCTCCATCCATATGCTTTGAAACAATAATTGATCTCATTTGTGTGATGGATAACTCATACAATATTCTATAATGTGTAACAAGAATTAAATTGGTTACTCATAACATTAAAATCAGGTTGTGGATGATATCCTTATGTATTTATGATTCCAATCATAGGTAAATTATCTTAGACTACCTTCTTTCTATGATCTATTGGGATATTTTGAAATTCATGGACATCTTTAAATTAATGGTTTCTTGTAGCTATAGTTTTTAGAGATGTGTGGTTGGTGGTGTAACCCAACCTAGACCTTCATGTTGTGTTACTTTATAGTTTAATACTTCATTGGTCCATATGCTTGATCTATGTTTTTTTGGGACCATTTTTTGGGAATGTTGTTCTGTCTTACTAATTACAATTTGATCTTAACAAAATATCCTTTCACAAAATCTATATGGTGGGTGAATTTTTAAATGACCACTTGGACTTATGTGGGAATAACAACTAGTTCTCTAGGTGAATTCACTATTATATGGTTTAAATAAGATTTAGTTGACCACATATGTTTTGACCGTGATATCACTTTTGAGGATAATCATTTAATAGATTCTAGCAGTTATCAACCCAATTTATTTCTTTCACATATAGAGGAATGTTTGGAAAATTAATTATTGAGAGACCTCTCTTTGTTTATTTGCTACCATAAGAGATTATGGAGGCACATATAATTTAATAGTGAATCAAAAAATTAAAAGGTAATATGGCAAATGTTTGTATAGGGAAAAGGATTAGAGAGGTGTTAGATATAAAGTAGGAAATGAATAACATTAGAGGGACACCGAGAAACTAATATATTTTTGGTAGCAAGAAAAGAGAGTTGGGACATGTTTGTCAAAGGGTGGCCTACAAAAAATAAGAGGGTACATCAGAGAGTATTAAGAGAGTTGGTAAATATTAACAAAAGGAAAATTTGTTAGAGTTTTGGGAAAAGGTGGCCACCTAGTAGATGATAACAATAACATTTTTTTATCATAATCTTTTTCAATGCCTTTTACTCTTTCAGGAAACTATGTGAATGCTTTGACTAGGGAAAAAGTGGGCCATTTTAGTAAGGCTATGAATCATGGAATAGTATTTACAAAGGCTTGGAGGAGAGGTGAGTGATTTAAAGCTTGGTGAGGAAGAAAAATAGTTATCTTTAGTTGACCCTCTTCGAACCACACTTCCTCCTATAATTGAATCAGATTGGTCCCCTTCATCAACTTGTGCGTCTCATTCTTAGTCTTCATGTTACTTGATGTTCTTTTGTGTATGCTATGCTTGTATTTGATTTTTATGTCTTGTAGGTTGTGGTTTTATTTGGTTGGAAGGTTTAGGTCTATATTTTAATAATATAATTTTGTGAGATCCCCCCATAACACCTCTTTTTTTGCACTTATTGTGATCAATTCTCCTTAGATTTGGAGATTGCAGAGAAATCCTATTCTCTTTCCTACCATTACCCTTGATCAAGTTAAAGATTAATGCATATATTAAACTTGTGGGTGGATGAGATGTGAATTTATGGAAAATTAAGGAAATGAAAGGCCAAATAGATTTAATGAGATGACATTACATAGCCATGACAATAAGAATGGTAGTATTAAAGTAGAAGGTGTTGATAATATGGAAGGAGGAAAGTAGTCCTATAAGAACATTTTGCATGTTAATGAATCTACTCCTATTCCTAAGGAAGCCATTTTTGTAGCCAAGTTATGCGATGGAGATGGAGTCAACAACATCATCAAAAGAGGAAGCACTAACAGTGTAAGAAATGAGCATGGTAAGTATTATTTTAGTCCTAGAACACTCATTATCAAGATCAATAATATGATACAAGAATTGCTTTAAAATAAGAAAGATGAAAGACTCAAAAGTATTGCTATTTTTTTTTGTCTATTGTGATAAGGTTGATTTACCTTATAGAAGATTTTTTTTTATGATTGGGTACAAAATGTGTGTAGTAAAAAGATGGGGTTGAATGTTTTCTTTTGTAGAATCTTGTAACATGGGTTGTTTGTGGGTTTCTTCAAAAATCTAACATGTAGAAAAGTGTTTTAAATAGAGTTTTAGAAAATAGGAAAATTAAATTTTGGAGTGGTCCCTTGAATCCTTAAACTATCTTCATGTGAAGTCTTGACCTAGTCTACCCAAATGGATTGAAATAAAAAATGTCCCCCCACAGTTGTGGGATCTTAGGGTAAGTGCATTGAAATGGTGGACCAAAAAGGGGTCAAAAGTGGCCACTTTTTTTTTGAAATTAGTTAAAACCAATCTTGGTTGAGAAATTGAAGATAGCAAAGCTCAAAATTAGAAGATGTGATAAGAACAAGTTTTGTAATGCTCGGAATCTAGTTTCTAAACTACTATTTTTTTTTTAAATGGTGGAGATTAAGAGGTTTAGATAGGGGAGCACATAAAGTGCTCTTGTTTTTGTCAAAAAATATAACATAGTGTCGGTGTGCTCGCCCTAAAATGTCAATTTTTTTTAAGTATTTGACAAATCGCTTCAGTGGAAAATTAGATAACACCATGTAGTTTATGCTTGATTTTTCTTTTAATTTTTTAATGAATATATGGTTTTTTATGAATTTTGAAAGTGGACACATCCTAAAAAATGAAAATTTGAGCATGCTCCCCCTAATGTTTTTGAAAACTAATCAAAAATCATTTTTTTCAATGTGTATAGAATTGAGTCTAGAATCTAAAAGTTTAATTTGTTTCAAATTTTGATAAACATGTAAAAAATGACACTAGAAATATTAGACATAGGTTTTCTTAAAAAAAGAACACATTAGCAAAAGAAACTGAAGATGGAAACCTTAATGTTATCAGATTTTTGAAAAAATACATGGTTAGAAAGCTAATAAAAAACTTAAAGTCATCCTGGCATTTTTTCATATTGACATTGAAAAATATGTAAACGTGATGGAGAGCACACACGGTATTCAGAAATTTTCTAACTTTTGTTGAAAACACGGCTATGGCATCCAAAAGGTACCTCCAACCCTTTGGGTTGGATTCAAAAGGAAAATCCAACCCTTAGGGTTGGAATTTCCCAAAAACAGTTAAAAATGTGCTTGCATTATAACACAAGCATGTTTTGAAGCAGTTAAAATTATTTCTATAAATATATCTCTCTCCCTCTATCTTGTTTTCTCTATGGACCCCCTCTCTCTAACTCTTGAATTCTATCTCTATGCTTCCCCCCTCTCTCTCTCCTCTATCCCTCTCTGTAACTCTATCTGCCTCTCTATCTTGCTCTCTCTATCGATCCCCTCTCTCTAACTCTATCTTTCTATCTCCCCCTCTCTATCTCTCTCCCCAACCCTTTTCCCCTCAATCTCTCTCCCTATGTCTCTGGGCATCTCTTCATTTCTTTCACTATCTATATCTCTCCCCATATCCCTATCTCTTATTCTATCTCTCTCTACCTCTCTCTCCCCCCTCCCTATCTATCTCTCTCCCCCTCTCTATCTCTCTCCCCATCCCTCTACCTCTCAATCTCTCTCCCTATGTCTCTGGACATATCTTCATCTCTTTCCCTATCTCTATCTCTCCCCATAACCCTATATCTTAATCTATCCCTCTCTACCTCTCTCTCTCTCTTTCTATATCCCTATCTCTCCTCTCTCTTTATCTCTATCTCTATCCCCCTCTTTATCTATCTTTCTCCCTCTATAGATCCCTTTGTCTATGTCAAGCCCTTCTCTCCCTCTCCCTCTCCTTGTCTCTATCTCCACCTATCCTTCCCTATCTCTCTATCTGCCCCTCTTTCTATATTTTTTCCTCTCTCTATCTCTCCATCTCTTTCTATCTCCCCCCTCTCTCCCTCTATAGGCCTTACTCATGTTTATTGATCTAAACTATATAAGTTCACTGACACTTTGATCATTATATTTAGACATGATTTTTTTAGCCATCATTGTTTATGATTAATCCATCATAAAATTACCTTAGGATCCTCCTACACATGTCAAGTGCAATTTAGGCCATTAATATTTTTTTAACCCTAAGGGGTTTTAATTAGAATTTAAAGGGCCTTTGAAGTACCTCACCAAATATCCTTTCATTTTTATAGGTAGTTTTCTAGAGTTACAATATAAAATTTTAATATATTTGGCATGTATGAGAAGATCCCCTAATAGTTATTTCTATTTATCCCTTAGTTTTTATTACACAAGAAGAATGTGCACCTACAATGGTGGTACAATCTGGGAGATTTTCCTCCTTGGTTACAATATAACTAAATTATCCCTTCTTCATATTATACTTTGTCACATACATTTGCATAATAGGCAAATTTTGACCAATATATATTGAAGTAAGGTCAATGCTCACCATAACACTTGCACAACATAAACCTCAACTTCATGAAGTAGTGGATGTTTATAGAGGACTAGATACTTTCATCAACTTGCTTATGGGATCTAAATACTCTTCCTCTCCACATATCTATGTAGCACTACCATTTGATTTTGAAAACATAACAATGAACTTTTATATGCTATTTATACCTCAACTTATTCCTCCCACATCTTTAAAATTTTGTCAAATACACATCCTTGTAGATATGATTAGATGTAAGATTATTCCCCTTGTCTCTCAAAATTGTTCAAGTATTGGGGGTCTAGTTCCATATTGGAATGTAGCCCAGGAATTCAAGAATGCAAAGGTAGAAAATATTAGAAAAATTAAATATTAAACTATTGAACTAAGGTAGAAAACTATTAAACTCAAGTATTACACAAATTAAGCATATTACAATAGTAAAATAGGAGAAAAATAAAGAGGAAAGGATAAATAATTAGAAATAAATTGAAGTACTAAAATAAAAGGTGAAACTTCCACTACTTCATGAAGTTGAGGTTTATGTTGTGTAAGTGTTATGGTGAGAATTGACCTTACTACAATATATATTGGTAAAAAATTGCCTATTGTGCAAATGTATGTGACAAAGCTTTTTTTTTATCGGTAAAATGTAGACTAGGGGTCTACTCCCATTTATATTAAAATAAACCAAAGTTTAATATAGTTTACTTAACCAATAAAAAAAACCACCAACTGAACTAATCAGGGCCTATAAAAATCCCTGATGCCCTCCTATCTACTACTATTATATTCAAACATATATACATAAAGTACATCTATCATATATGCCTATTCATTTGTATCTACGAAAATCTAACCATACAGATCCATCCTTAAGCATTGCAGTCCGATACGTACTAAGTCTCCAGAATCTCCTTCATCCAGTCATCCTCAGCGTCGAGACCCACAAGATTTTTTAGAAATGCTATTCCTTGGGCTGCTCGCTGGCTACGACCAACAATCCTCTCTACCCCAACTTCTTCCATGAATGGCCGCCACTTTACCTCATCTCTAGCAATGTTAATTATGTGAAAATCCCTAGGGAGTGGGATTCCTAATCCAGGGTGTGCAACTCCCAACACCTCCTGCCAACCCCCATGAAACTCTGATTCCACAAATGCCTCCATCAACTTCTGAATCACCATTTTATCTTTGTTTGAATCCAATAAAACTAATAGAAACATTGAGGCAAGGTTAGAGTTTATCGAGTACCTATTTGCATTCTCCATATAAATCTCCCCCAACGCCCATTCAATTACGAATAAAATGATACCACTCTTAGTTTTAAACACCTATTTCATTCTCTTATCTAAGATTTGTCCTAGGAATGACATCTGCCTTTTACTACTAACCAAATTGATCAGTGTATCTATCAATGTAAAAGTGGGAATTCTCCAAAATAACTCAAAATCCACCTGACAACTCTGTCTTGCCACCCAAACCAAGCCACTGCCCCTGATAAAATAGTCTACATGCTTTGCCACCTCCATCATGTCACCATGATAGAACGGAATGTTAGAATGTTGAGCGGAAGACATCATTAGTCATTACTTCCCAATCTCATGTGCTGTGCATTGATAGTTGAATTGGCTAGCTTATCTGCATCTATGTTTCCCTCTCTATACACATGATTAATAATCACTCCTTCGAACCCATCCAACATTAGTAAAGCTTCTTGCAATAAGATGTTTAGTTTCCAATTAGGAATCCCCCCTTCTTGATTGCATTAACTACAATTAGGGAGTACCCTTCAATTTCAACCTTAGGCACTTTATGCTGATGGCATAAATTGAGACCCAGAATGAGATCTTGAAGCTCAACTTCATTCTTGGAGCCATTAAGTAACTTCTTTGATTCTTTTCCTAGAATCTCCCCCTTCCAATTATGCATGATACAACCAGCTCTAGATTCATTGGGGTTTCCCTTTGATGCTCCATCAAAGTTTAGCTTTGCCCAACCTTTCTCTAGCAGTATCCACCTAGTCTCCTTTCTTTTTGCTAGGGTATCAACACCCCCAACCCCAAATTAAAAGGGGAATGTGACAAAGAATATTATAAAGAAGGGATAATTTAGTTATATTGTAACCAAGGAGGAAAATCTCCTAGATTGTGCCACCATTATAGGTACATGTTCTTATTGAGTAATAAAAACTAAGGGAGAAATAGAAACAAATATTTGGGGATCTTCTCATACTATCCTATCTACTCTATAAATTGGGGATAATTTTATTACTAAAGAAATAACACAGATCGCCAGTCTACATTTTCTTGTCAACATGAATAATATTGTACACAAGGTTGTAGAGTTTTCCAACATGCCAAAGGAAAACATCAAAACTCTAGTTTGTATCAACCATTACCTATATTAGAGAGACCATGTGATGATGTTAGCATGGAATTCATTCTTTGGCTTCCACCAAATCAAAAAGGTAATGGTTTTGTTGGCACCTACACAATTCTATTCCCATTTTCCCATGTTTTCCCCCCAAAAATCTAAGAGTCTTATGCATTCTCTTAGCCAAGGTCACCGTTGAATAGAGAATCAAATTCTGAGCAACTTTACCTTTTGAACCATCTCAAAATTCTTGATATGAAAAATTTATGCTAGTTCAAAGTTTGGTTTCCATGTTTTTTGCCTTGGTTAAAATGGTTTCTCCCTTGGAAAATTCTTCATATTTTGCTCATTATTAGCAAATCAACATAGTTTAAACCTTATAAACTTGGCCTCAAGTTTCATTTCTCATCGATTCATTGATATGTGTGTTCACCGACTGAAGGGCAAAGGGAGAATGAGTTCGACAAAGTGCTTAAGTTCAAAAACTTTATGGTTCATCGATAAGGAGTTCTCTCGATGGTGAATTCACCGACAAAGACAAGAGAAGTGAAGATAGGCCAGAGTCAAAGTCAAAGGTTCATCATAGCTTCTTTTTGTCGATAATGAAGAAACATAAGGCAAAGTGCATGGTTCGTCATGGCAAGTTTTTGTTGACAAAGAAGAGGAAGGAAGGTTGGTTTGACTTAGGATAATTTTGCCTACAAGGCAAACTAAAGTGATAATATGGCTAAGGAAAACTTTCTCTTTGTCAGGAAATTGGTGGGTGGTCAAACCAATGAAACCGTTCAAAATTTTGGCAGTTCGTCGATAGGCTTTTTCGCCGACAATGAAGGAAAAGAAGAAGAGGCAACAATGTTACTTTGGTTCAAAAGGACACAACTTTGCTGATAAAGGAGGTGCTAGTCACAAGTTCAAGAAAATGGAGATTTGCCGGTAAAGGAAAATAAGTGGAAAATATGGTCAAAGTTCAAAGAAAATAAAATTGACAGACAGGGGCAAAGTAGCTCAAGTTCGTAAAAAGTCAAAATCGCTTATAAAAGACAGAAAATGAATGTTTGACAAATTGAAGATTTGTCAATAGAGGCAAACAAGGCAAAGTTCTGAAAAATGTAATTTTGTCAATAATAGGCAAAACATAAAGAAAAATGAATGTTCGGCAAAAGTGAGTTTTGCCGATAAAGGTGAAATAGGTGGCAAGGGCCTTGGTTCTAAAATAGAGGATTTTGCTGATAATGGCAAAATGGTGATGAGTTTAGCAAATGGTTTTTGTTGATAAAGGTCAACATAGGTTGAGTTCCAAAAAACCAAGATTTGTTGACAAGGCATAAGGGTAAGTGCAAGAAGATGGGGGGCCAAAAAGGGGTCTTAAGTGGCCACCTTTTTTTTGAAACCAGGAAATATTGACCTTGGATGAGAAATTGAGCATAGTTACACTCAAAATTTGAAGATGCAACAAAAACAATGTTCGTAGTGCTCCGAGTCTACTTTCTAAACTTTTTTTTTTTTTTGAAAATGGTATAGATTAAGGGGTTCAAAAAAGGGAGCCACAGAAATTGGTGTTGTTTTTGTCAAAAAAACATAACATAGCGTGTTTTGTGGCTCCTTCAAAAGGTTAACTTTTTTTGGTATTTTTAAAATCGCTTTGGTGAGGAATTAGCTAACAACATGTAGTTTATGCTTGATTTTTCTGATAAATTTTTAATGAACATTTGATTTTTTACTAATTTTCAAAGTGGACACATCCTAAAAAATAGAATTTTGGCCATGCTACCCTTGTAAATTTTGAAAACTAATTGAAAATTAATTTTTTTAAATATGTGTAGAATGGAGTCTAGTTTATAAAAATGTATTTTGTTTGAAATTTCAATGAACGGTTAATTTACAATGAAAAAAAGACCAAACATTGGTTTTTGCCCTAAAACGAACACACAAACAAAAGAAATTAAAGATGAAAGGCTATCAAAATGTGAAAAAAATTACATCGTTAAATAGCTAAGAGCAAGCCTAACATTACCTAGGGGTTCAATTTGTTCGACCTTGAAACACGTGCAAATCTAAGGCTTAACATGAACAAAATTATGTGAAATCCTGTAGAATATGCAAAAACACATCTTTGAATGTTGGGAAGGCACTCCAAGCCTTTGGGTTGGAAATCCAAAGAAAATCCCAAGTGTAAGGCTTGGGATTCCCAAATCAAAATATAACCTGAGTGTGTTATAATGCACTCACGTTATGTTTTGTTTTGCATTTTTCCCTTTTTGCAAAAGTTTCCCTGATGTTTGTCGACTTTGACACAACGCAAGCATGTTATAACACGCTTGCGTTATGTCTTCCTTGGAATGTTTTATGTTCAAGGTTATTAAGTATGTATGTATGCCTATATGTATGTATGTATGTATTGATGTATGTATGTATATATGTATGCTTGTATGTATATATGTATGCTTGTATGTCTGTATGGTTGTATGTATGTATGCATGCTTGTATGTATGTATATATGTATATATGTATGCATGTTTGTATGTATGTATGTATGTATGTGTGTATGCCTATATGTATGTATGTATGTATGCTTGTATGTAAGTATGTAAGTATGTATGTGAGGGTTTTGGGTTTAGGGTATATAAGGACCTGAGCCCATAGAGTTTTTAGGGTTGAGGGTTGAGGTTTTTGGGTTTAGGGTTTAAGGTATAAGGTTGAGGGATTAGGGATTAAGTAATAGGTTGAGGGTAGAGGGTAGAGGGTTGAGGGTTAAGGGTTACAGTTGAGGGATAATATTAAGCTTGTTTAGTGTATTAGATTAATTGTGTAAGGTATGGGGATTAGGGTTTAGGATATTGGGTTTAGGGTTTACAATATGGATTGAGGGTATATAAGGCATAGGGTGACTTGGGTTGAGAGTGCATGTTTTAGGTTTTAAGTATAGGGTTGAGGCACAATATTCAAGGTTTAGGGTATAAGGGTGAGGTTATAGGGTATAAGGATGAGGGTTTGTGGGTGTAGGTTTCAGAGTTTAAGGTATAGGGTTGAGGATTGAGGGATTAGGGCTTAAGTATATGGTTGAGGGTATAGGGTAGAGGGTTGAGAGTTTACAATTGAGGGATAATGTTCAAGGTTGAGTGTCTAAGATATAGGGGTTAGGGTTTAAGGTTGAGGGTATAAGGCATATGGATGAGGGTTGAGGGTTTAGGGCATAAGTATAGGGTTGAGGGTATAGGGTATAGAGTAGAGGTTTGAAGGTTCATGGATAATGTTCAAGGTTGAGTGTCCAAGGTTAAGTTTATAGGGTATAGGCTTTAAGGGTATCTAGGGGTTGAGAGTTTAGGGGTTAAGGGTTTAAGGTTTGAGGGATTAAGGGTTTAAGGGTTGAGGGATTAGGGTTTAAGGCATAGTGTTGAGGGTAGAGGGTTTAGGGATAGGGTTTAGGGTTGAAGGTTTAATGGTTGAGGCTTTAGGGCTGAGGGTTAAGGGATTAGGGTTTAAGGTATAGTGTCAAGGGTAGAGGGTTTAGGGATAGGGTTTAGGGTTTAAGGTTTAAGGGTTAAGGGTTGAGGCTTTAGGGATAGGGTTTAGGATTTAGGGTTAAGGGATTAGGGTTTAAGGTATAGTTTCAAGGATTGAGGGTTTAGGGATAGGTTTTAAGATTTAAGGTTTAAGGGTTGAGGGTTTGAGGATTTAGGCATAGGGTTTAGGGTTTAGGTTTAAGTGAGAGACCTAGATGGCTAAGGATGGATGGAGAGGTAGACAAGGAGTGACTGAGAGACGTAGAGAGGGGAGAGGTAGAGAGGTGAGGGGGAGACAAAGGTGAGAGATAGAATAAAATGAGAGAGTGAATTTGACAACTTGAGGGAAAGATGGTTAAGCAGGAGGGGAGAGGTGGAGAGGAAGGGAAATATCTAGAGATCCCTGAGAGATATACAAGTGACAGACCTACAATCTAGGGAGAGAGGGGTGAGAGAGATAGGGGAGAGATGGGGGTGAGGCAGATAGGGGAGGAGAGGGGTGGATAAGGGTCAAGGGTTTAAGGTTTTAGGGTTTGAAGGTCAAAGGTTTAGGGTTTAAGGGTTGAGAGATTAGGGTTTAGGGTTGAGGGATTAGGGTTTAAGGTATAGTGTCGAGGATTGAGGGTTTAGGGATAAGGTTTAGGATTTAAAGTTTAAGGGTTGAGGGTTGAGGCTTTAGGGATAGGGTTTAGGGTTTAGGTTCAAGGGATTAGGGTTTAAGGTATAGTATCAAGGGTTGAGGGTTTATGGATAGGGTTTAGGATTTAAGGTTTTAAGGGTTGAGGGTTGAGGCTTTAGGGATAGGGTTTAGGGTTAAGTGAGAGACCTAGATGGCTAAGGATGGATGGAGAGGTAGACATGGAGTGACTAAAAGACGTAGAGAGGGGATAGGTAGAGAGGTGAGGGGAAGACAGAGGTGAGAGATAGAGAGGTGAGGGGAGAGATAGAAGAAAATGAGAGAGTGAAGTTGACAACTTGAGGGAAATATAGGTAAGGATGAGGGAGAGAGGTAGAGAGGAAGGAAAATATCTGGAGAGCCCTAAGAGATATACAAGTGAGAGACCTACAACCTAGGGAGAGAGGGGTGAGAGAGATAGGGAGAGATGGGGGTGAGGCAGATAGGGCAGGAAAGGGGTCTAGACAAGGGTTGAGGGTTTAGGGTTTAAGGGTCAAGGGTGTAGGGTTTAAGGGTTGAGGGATTAGGGTTTAGGGTTGAGGGATTAGGGTTTAAGGTATAGTGTCTAGGGTTGAGGGTTTAGGGATAGGGTTTATGATTTAAGGTTTAAGGGTTGAAGGTTGAGGCTTTAGGGATAAGTGAGAGACCTAGATGGCTAAGGGTTGAGAGATAGGGGAGAGATGGGGTGAGGTAGATAGGGGAGGAGAGGGGTGGATGGTGCAGGAGCACCTAGCAAATCCTATTTTCTTTTGTAATAAGGTCTATTTGACCAATGCATTTTCATTTTTAGTTTGTCTTTAGGTCTTCCAAGACCTAGATCCCTTTTCTTTTTGTGAGTCCTAAGTGACTTAGGTCACATTTGTCAAATTGTTAATCACAAGACGGTTGGTCTCCCAGCTATTTGGAATCGGTTGGTTTTCCTCTCCTAGCTATTTGGAATCGGTTTGGTTTTCCTCAGGGTGAGTTTATAAACCCAGAGGAATGAACCAAATAAGGGCACAGGAAGAGAGAGGAAGAGAGAGAGAGAGGGGGGATCAAGGAGAAGAGGTTGAATGTAATTGTGTATTGTGTTAAGGAGGAATAGAACTATTCTGTTTCATCAATTTGATTTCTGTTCCCTATAATTGCAAATTGTATAACTGTAGATTTCCATTCTTTCTGTGCTTTCCATTGTTGTGATATGTCGATGTGAAGCATTCCACTAGTAAGATTTCTATTGAAATCAGTGGAATGGCTTCATTGTACAAATGTCCATTTTTATTTTCTGTTTTGTTTCATGGTTTGGCAGTGCAAAGGATCTAGACAGTGCATGTCGCACAGTAGGTTGACCTAGCATCTCCATGTGCTAGGGTTCAGAAGAAGGTAAATTGTGCATTGGCGTATCAGCGAAGTAAACCCTAGTGTGGCCGATAGTAATTGTCATGCTGATGAGAGAAGGTCAAAGGTGACATCGGAGTGATCGGCATATTGGCAGCTCCAGAGTAAGTCCCACCGACAGAGCAAGTCTCGCCAAGGGTGTTGGTTCATTGGCGCATCAGGAGAGAAGTTGAGAGTTTCGCTGATGGCAAGGGTCTCACTGATAAGGACACATCCAATCGGTGTGGAAGCCATCACGGTTGAGATGAGGCAGAACTTAACCGTCATTGGGCATCGGCAGAAGGATGAAAGACTTGGCCAATAGAAGTAAGTCTTGCTGAAGATAAAGTGAAGTTGAGATATCGGGGTGAGTTTTGTCACAGAGAGACTTAAGAAAGTCTTTCCGACGATGGTTGTCTGATCGATGGAGATGTATTGGCAGATCATTTGTTTAGTCTTGCCGACTGTGAGGAAATAGGGACCTGGTCTGTGGTTTCCACTTTGCGCTCCCCATCATATTGGTATCAGAGCCGGTTTTGAAGATCACTCGGGTAGTGTGGCCTTGGTGTATGTCAAACAACGAAAGTGAAGCAAAGGCTACCATGATGCCTCCTCAAAGCATGTCACAAGATGCAATGAAGAAACTAATCAAGGAGATGCTTGAATCCAAGTTGGGAGAGTTCAAGTAGTCCAAAAGCAAGGATAGGGAAGATGAAAGTGATAGCGATGAAGGAAATATAGAAATTGATGAAACTAATAAGAGGACGGAGGAGATACCAGCAGACCAGAGGGTATTTTTAAATGCTTTGAAGTCAGTCAATAGGGGCACCATAGATGGGTTACCTATGTATAGTGGAAGTATGGAAACTGAAGAGGTGATTGACTAGATTGAGGCATTGAACAATCATTTCAAATACAAAGAAGTCCCTGATGATAAGAAGGTTAAGTTGGCAAAGGCAAGATTGAAGGGGTCTACTCTTGCATGGTGGAATTATGAGCAAGGAGAGAGAGTCAAGGAGGGGAAGAATATGATAACCTCCTGGGAAAGGATGAAGACCAAAATCAAGGCACAATTCTTACCCCTGGACTATAACGTGCAGATGTATAAGAAATTGCAGAACCTCAGACAAAGAGACCTTGATGTGAATGCATACACACAAGAGTTTCATAAACTCAGTCTCAGATCAAAGAGACAAGAAGAAGAGTCAGAGAACGTGGCAAGGTATCTGAATGGCCTAAGGATGAACATCCAAGATGAGATCAACATCTTAGCACCAGAAACAGTGAACAAGTGTTTTCAAATGGCCTTAAGGGCTGAAGAGAAGATAAAGAGAAAGAGTGAGAAGAATAATAGAGGTAGAGGAGGAAGAAGTTTCAGAGGCAGAGGCAGTTTTGGAGGAAGAAGTCCTAACCAGAGGCCTAGTGGTGAGTCTAGCCAAGAAGAGCAAGTTGGACACTCAAGTAGCAGAGGAGGCTACCGAGGAAGATGGCCTAATGGAAGAGGTGGGACAAATGGATCAGGTAGAGGATCGAAGTTCTCCAATATGAGATGTTATAACTGCAATCAGTAGGGCATCCAACATACAAGTGTCCAGAGAAGGCCTCAACTTCTCATGGTGGTGAGAAGAGAACCACTTTGATTCAAGAAGATGCAAGGAGTGTGACATCTCTTGAAGTGAATCTAGCATCAGAAATGGGAGAAAATCTGATGATCAAAAGGACACTACTCAAGGAGCCAGTGCAGACTGAACCATTGCAAAGAAGGGCTTTGTTTAGAATCAAATATAAGATCCAAGGTAAGGTTTGTAAAGTTATTGTTAACTCTGGTTCTACTGATAATATTATATCTTTGGAAGCAATGAATAAGTTGAAGTTAGAAAAGATACCCCATAGCAGTCCATATAAAGTTAGTTGGTTGAATAAGGGGCAGCACATACTCATCAATGAAAAAGCATGGGTAGAATTTAGTATTGGGGGGGTATAGAGACAAAATTTTGTGTGACATCCTTCCAATGGATGCTTTCCATCTTTTGTTAGGCAAGCCATGGCATTTTGATAGAAAGGCTCATCATAATGGAGAAAACAATGCTTACTCATTCCAAAAGGATGGTGTGACTTATAGGATACAATCATTGGTAGAAGAGGATCCACAACATGTAGGGTCTAGTGTAATGATGGTAGGAGAAAAAGAATTCATGGATATACTAAAGGAAGGTGGTGGAGTAGGTTTTTCTTTGATTGTGAAGCCTAAGGGGGAAAGAAAGGAAAGTGTGAGGGAAGTAGGACCTAAGGAGGTTAGAGATTTGCTTGAGAGTTACAAAGGAGTGATTGCAAAAGATATACCTGATTCCCTACCACCTGTCAGAGACATTAGCCATCAGATAGACCTCATACCAGGATCAATACTTCCTAATAAGGTAGCATATAAAATGACCCCTCAGTAGAATGAAGAGATAGCAAATCAGATTCAAGAACTCCTAAACAAAGGGCTCATAAGGAAGAGCCTTAGCCCATGTGCAGTACCTACTGTTTTAGCCCCAAAGAAGGATGGGAAATGGAGGCTTTGTAACGATTCTAGGGCCATAAATAGGATAACCATCAGATACAGGTTTCCTATTCCTAGAATAGAAGGCCTAATGGATTATTTGGGAGGTGCTACTTATTTCTTCAAGATAGACTTAAAAAAGTGGGTATCACTAGATAAGGATAAGAGAGGGGGATGAGTGGAAGACAACATTCAAAACCAATGAAGGGTTGTATGAGTGGCTTGTGATGCATTTTGGTCTTTCAAAATCCCCTAGAACCTTTATGAGACTAATGAATGAGGTGTTGCAGGAATTCATAGGGAAATTTGTGGTAGTCTACCTTTATGATATCTTGGTGTTTAGTAAGAGCAAGGAAGAACACTTGAAACATTTGGAGATAGTCTTGAAGAGGCTGCAAGATCAGAAGTTAATGATAAACTTGGAAAAGTGTGATTTCATGAAACAAGAATTGGTTTACCTAGGCTTTGTCATCTCTAAGGGTGATTTGAAAATGGATTCTTCCAAGGTAGAAGCTATTTTGAATTGGCCTACATCTAGGACAGTAGGAGAGGTCAGAAGTTTTCATGGCTTGGTCACATTTTACAAAAAATTTATTAAGAACTACAGTGATATTTGTGCACCTATGTTGGAGACCATCAAGGGTGGAGGTAAGGTGAAGTTTGTGTGGACAAAAGTGGCAGATCAGAGTTTTGAAAGTCAGAAGTAGAAAGTTGCTGAGTATCCTGCCTTAATACTTCCTGATTTCAATAAAGTCTTCACCATTGTGTTAGCACTTATTTTGACCTGGGGTTGATTTGTCATGATCAGGAGGTTTCTTCATCTGAAGCCTTCATCTTCTTGCCCAATTTTTCTAAGTGTTGGACCTCCTCAGCGTTTTTCAGCTGCAGCATCATTTTTTTCTGAGGAGGAGGTCGTCATCATCATCTTGTCTTCGATGATGATCTTCATCAGCATGTTCTTCGTCGACTTGTTTTTCTCATCGTCATCATCATATTTCAACTGTCGGGTGATGTTTGCTTATTATCCTGATGATACTGGTGAGCTACAGTGCGCCCTCAGTTGCTTGCAGGGGTGATCTTTTCAAGTATCCGGTGATCTTTCATTTATCACCTTGCCCAGACATGATGATGATGTTGCTCCATTATCTTGAAGGGGTTATTCTCTAAGTTGTTCGACCTAACTTGTTTTTTCTTAAGGGTCGTCGTCATCATCATCATATTTCCAGTTATCATCCTGCTGCTTGCGGAGGTCATCATATTTTCTGCCTTCATGATATTTCGCCGGGGTGATATTTTTATCATCGGGTGATCTTGGTTATGATCATCCTGATGATGTTGTTGAAGAGTTCTAAGTGCGACCCGATATTCACTAGGGTCATCATATTTTGAACGTCAGGATGATCTTAGTCAATATCATCCTGATGATGTTGTATCACTTCTTGTTCGTTGTTTTGTCATCCTGATGATGCTGACGTCATCCTTATATCAGGGTGATATTTGTTTCTCTGCCTATCTGCATCATGATATTTCTGAAGGAGGGGGTTGATATTTTCATATCACCCGGATATATGTTTTGTCGAGCATCATGATGATGCTGATATCAAGGAGATATCCGCCTGCCGGCTTCGCGCATTATCTACTGGGGGTGATCTTTTCAAGCAGCATCATCATATTCAGTTATCGCCCCGATCTTATAGTGGAGCTACAGTGCAACCTGATATTTGAACATCAGGAGGATATTTCCAAATATCTGGTTGTCTTCCGAATATCATGATGATGTGGATATGATGATGACGTCATCAAGGTCCGGGGGGGTCATATTTCTAACACTGATCATCTTGAAGAGACCTCCTGATATTTGCAAACATGATGATGACGTCATCCGGATATGCGAGTTGGTGCACAGTAGGCAGATATGATGATGACGTCATCAGGATGTTCATCGGCCAGACTTTTGGAATAAGCTCAGCAGGAGGATGTTCCTCCGATGGATCAGGTTGTGCCGATTATCATGAAGGTTATATTTCAAATATCATGATGACGTCAGGGTGATATTTCAAACAACAGGATATCATGCTGCTGGAGGATGATGATGATGAAGTCTATACTAGTGTCGTCAGGAGCAAAAGCACCGACATGATATATGCTCATGACTTAGTATATAAAGTGTTATTGAGGTCATCGCGGGGTGCATGTGGGATAATGTTATCCTGCATATTCAAAACATCATGATGATGAATCTCGGCGGGAAATGGTTGCGATTGCAGATTTGATGATCTTCCCAAGGCCGCGGGTTGGTGCGCCATTAATGGCGATTGTTGCAGAGGTATGGGCGATGGCGTGGATGGATCCTGTACCCGACTGAGGGTGTACATCAGCGGACAGGGGCGCAGGGCTCGAGAAATCTTCCTGTCTCCTCCCCTACCTGCTGCATTCAAGTTTGGGCGCCAATCTGGTTGTGTTTGAGCGCCATTTTCCTGATACTGTGTATCTGGCAAAATTTTGGTCAACCATGTAATTAATTGCTGAGCACCTACCTGGCTGTTATAAGCAGGTGGTCTTGCTCGTTTGAAAGGTTGTTGAAAGTTGATGATTTTGGCTCTGTAATGCATAACAAGCTGATCTGGTTGCTCTGTACAGCTTACCTGTGAGTTTATGTATCTCTTGTTGTTTGTTTTTGGCATGAACCCACTGATTTCATGATTAAACTTATATGAGAAATGTTGTTTGGCATGTGTTGTGTTAATTCTGTCTCCAGTATTGCATGTATTCTTCTTCTGAATCTGGATGTTTGGTAATGTTTAGATTCTAGAGCATAGAATTCCTATGTTGACTGTCTGATCTTTTAGCTTCTACTCAAGGGGTAGATTAAACTGTTTTCATGTTGAACATTGGGAAGAGTATACTGCAGTAGGGATACCATAAGTAGAGATAACCTAACACTCTGTATTGGGAGATGCCTGTAAGGCAGGTATCACACATATCCCCTTGAAATCCAGTTTTAGTTGTTCATGCTGATCATTCATAGGTGTATGTCTACTGACTCCAGGCCCTGGATAGGCACCAATCATGCTTTGTTTTGTGTTATAACCATATCCAGCTTTGCATCCACACTTAAACTCCAAAGCAAAATCTAAAACCAACATTAGGACATTAGAGTTAGTTTTAGGAACCTCAGTCCTCTGTCTACAACTGCAAATAGGCCCAAAGCTAGCCCCTTTGCCCTTATCTTTCAGTTTTGGTCTACTTACAGGAGGACTCATCTGCTTTCTGTCAACATCCCAGCCTTGCATGCATATCCTCATGGATGTTGAGTAGGGAATACCCCCCTAGGTCTTGCAGAGCCTGAAGAAGAAGAGGAGATAAAATATAGAGTCTATCTCCTATACTGTTGACCCCCTGGCCCAGAGATCCTGTTGATCACTGATGGCTACCTTGTAGGGAAATCTGGGAATAAGCATCCAGTCTGGGAAAAAGTCAACAGAAATTGGCGACTCCGCTGGGGAACCTTGTGAAAGAACCCTGGTTTTCAAAAGAAAACAGTTCCTAGTAATAGGTGGCGACTCCGAAGCAATCTCCCAACCGGTCAGAGTAAAATTTATATGCAGGGGAGAAGATCCCAACAAAATCCTCTATTTGAAGAGTTACCATTAACAAAAAGAATGATGTATAGAAGAAAGGGAACTGTCTCAGTTAGTCATGAGAGCTCCCCCAGAAAAAGTGATGATGTACAAGATAACCCTAGGCCATCAGGACAGCATGCGCCTTATTTTTCAACTGCAGAAGCTGATATTCAAGGTGCATATGAGAGGCAACAGGGTGGTAGCATGAGAATGAGGTCAGAGGTGTTCCAAGAACGCCCTTTTCTAGACCCAAGTGAAAGGTTTGAAGAGGCAGAGTCTCTGAGGGATGATGAAGATGATGACCCAAATGGTATGAGACCATCTACCTCCAGACCTAAGGATGAACAATTGGCTGAAGAAATCAAAAGTCTCAGAGCAGAACTAGAATACCTACAAGCCATGAAAATCAGAGATGATATAAGGCAGAAAGTGCAAGCCTTAAGAACTGCCCAAAATGATTCAGTTCCTACTCTAGAGAATGCAAATATGCAAAGACATCAGCAAAGATATGAAATGCAACATCAGCATCATGATGACAGACAAAATGTGAATGATGCTAGGATACCACTGAACCATACAGGAAACCAGAATGCAAACAGAAATGTTAATGTTAATCAGCCAAACAGACAGCCCATGCAGCTAGATAGATTCAGGCAGCTGGTGTTTGATGGTATTCCTGGGTATCCTAACCCCATTGACAAGCATCTGAGGCTGCAAGTGCCTAAGTTTTCAGGAAACAATACAGTGTCAGGAGAAGATCATCTAAAGGCCTTCCAAAATGTCATGGATAATTTTGAGGTTGAGCATGAGGATGTTTTCATGAAGTCATTCATGCAATCCTTAATAGATGAGGCAAGAGAATGGTACAGGAATCTGCCTGACTGGAGTATTTCATCATGGGATGATTTTAAAAGGATATTCAAGGAGCAATATGGTGATAAAACTGACCCTAGCTTCTTTGTAAATGAGTTCACCAGTATCACAAAAGGGTCAAATGAGCAGGTTGCAGACTTTAATGCAAGATTTACTAAAGTGTTGAACAAATTGCCACATCATATGAGGCCAAATGAACCAATGTGCATAATTTTGTATATCAATGCCTTTGATGCAAAGACTGCATATGGACTGAGAGATAAAGGTCCTGCCACTCTCAGGGATGCTTTCAGAATTGCAGTAAATATTGAAAACAATAGGAAAGCATCAGGCAAGACAAATAGAAGGGATGATGTAAAAATTCTGCAGAATCCAAATAAGCCTCAGAACACTCAAGGTAGTACATCTGCTCCTGAAGATAAGATAGACAAACTGGCAAATGTTGTTAAGGACCTGAGCTATAGATTAGCTAGAAGTGAAAAAGGGATGGGTCCTGATAGGCAAGTCTATCAAAGGCAGGAAAAGAGGCCATCATTACATGACATGCCTTATAACACCAATTGGCATGATGGTAAGCCTGTATATCCACGTAACAACACAAATCAGAGGGCTCAACATGTCAAGGAAACTCCTGATCCTCTAAAGAAAACTATAAATATTGCTGATGATGCTCCGTGGTGTATAATCTGTTAGATGCCACATTCACAGTCACAGTGCATGATTGCTCAATCCTTGTATGATAATGCTACATCTTGTAATGAATGCAATGAGCCACATCATGTGCAGGATGATGATGTTAACATGATGTCCATAGGCAATGGATATACTCTTTATGATGCTGATGAGAAGACAGATCATCAACTTCAGGCCTGCCAACAGTCCCCAGATGATGAAGATAATGAAGATAATTATGTGTATGCTCAGAACTCACACAATTTTCTGAGTAACCTACAGCGACCTTCTGATGAGGAAATCAGAGCCTTCACAGCTGCAGCAGTTGCTCAGGTCAAGAGCAACTACAATCTCAGAGGTAAAAGTCAAGTAGGCAGCCCACATCAGCCAGAAGACATTTCTGCAGGTCAGCTGGTGCATGGTCATAAAGGAACTGAACCACAAAAAAGGCAGTGGGTAAATAATAAACAGAACTTTAGATACAGAACAGGTCATGAATCTCAAGGACCAGAAAACAAAACCCCTCAGGCTGAAGATCAAAGTAGAGGTTCCCAAGACAAGAATGATGATCAGGGAACTATGAAAATGAAAACTAAATCAGCTCAGGATAAAAGCAAGATTGTGGAGCAAGCTACAACTGTTGTACAAAACTATGCTCCGTTTGATATAGCCCGGATCCTATCTCAGGTAAAGGTCTCTGTTCCACTTATGGAACTCATGAAAGTGGAAGAGATCAAGAATAGGACAATATCCCTAATCTCAGGGGTACCTTTTCAAGCTAAGCAAAATGATCAGACCCAGGGTGAGAAACATGTCATGTGTAATGAAGAAGATGAGACTCCTGAAGTCTATTTAGGAATGACCATGACAAAGTGCCCTTCACAGGTGGAACCATTTTATGTTTCCCTGGTTATAAATGGTAAAATAATTAGAAATTGTATGCTTGACTCCGGAGCATCTACAAATGTCATGCCTTTGGCCATCATGCAACAAACTGGATTAAAAATTGACAAGGCATGTGGAAAATGTTATGCAATGGATGCCAGAGAGGTACCAGTCATTGGAATCATGAAGGATGTGGATTTCAAACTGGCAGCATTTCCTGAAAAGAAATATAAGATGAATATAACAGTGGTTGACATCAAGCCACAGTATGGTATGCTGTTGTCAAGAAGATGGGCAGCACTAATTGGTGGAAGTATGCAGCTGGACCTGTCATATGCCATGATTCCAATGAATGGCAGGGATGTCAAGCTAATTAGAGAGCAAAGATCATCAGAGACAGTGGAAGACCAAGAAGCAAATGAACAGGTATGCTTTGTGGACACTGACTGTGATAACTTCAGGGTTGTCTCAGATGATACAGAAGATGAAAAGAAAAATATCTGCATTGAAGAGCTGGATCAGCAAGGCTTATGGACCATGTTTTTTGATGGAGCTTGTGCAAAAGAAGGCTCTGGAGCTGGAGTTGTTTTCCTGTCTCCAACTGGTAAGCTCCTCAAATTTTCTTTCTTGCTGAGGTTTGATTACACAAACAATATTGCAGAATATGAGGCTTTACTCTTAGGCCTGAATATTGCTCTCAAACATGGGATTAAGATGTTAAGAGTATTTGGGGATTCTGAGCTGATTGTATCCCAAATCAGAAATAAGTATGCTGCAAAAAATAAAAGACTGAAACAATACAAGCATGCTGTTTGGGATACTATTGAACTTTTTGATGCATTTTCAATTGGCTGGGTAGAAAGGTCAAAAAATGTTATGGCTGATTTCTTAGCCAATGTTGCAATAAGGCCAGATGACATCACTCTGTCAGGTGTCACAGATGTAGAAGTTAAAATTAGGCCTGCCATACCAGAAAATATATGTAGTTGGCAAGTTTTTAATGATGATAGGGATTTGCTGAAATTTTTGCACTGCATAGATGAATATGAGAACCAACAGATTGATTTCCAAGCTTTTGTAGAAACTGTAGATGGAAAAGAGACTCTTGTGGGAAAAGAGATCATTCAATTGAAGACTAACAAGATCCCTAGGGGGTTGGTAGCTTTGGAAAGAGTTTTTGATAGTAGAGACAAAATGGTCACAAAGACATCCCCCACAAATAAGGAGGATTTAGAAGAAATAAATTTGGGGACATCTCAGGCCCCTCAGAAAGTATATATTGGTAAACAGCTCAAACCACACATAAGAAGTATGCTGATTGCATTGCTAAAAAAGTATAAACATGTTTTTGCTTGGTCATATGAGGACCTAAAAGCTTATAGGGAAGACTTATTCCAGCATGAGATCCCACTGAAGCCTGAAGCTAAGCCATTTAGACAAAGGCAAAGACCTATTAATCCAACCTTAGCTCCCAAGATGCAGGAAGAACTAAAAAAGCTCAGGGAAGCTGGAATAATTGTGCCAATCAGACATTCAACTTGGGTGTCTAACCTTGTCCCAGTCAGGAAAAAGAATGGTGATATTAGGCTTTGTGTTGATTTCAGGAACTTGAATGTATCCTCTTTGAAGGATAACTATCCACTGCCTAATATGGAAGCTATGTTGCAGAGAGTGACTGGTTGTGAACTCCTATCCATGATGGATGGATTTTCAGGATATAATCAGGTAAAGGTAAAGGAATCAGAACAATATAAGACTGCCTTTACCACTCCATGGGGGACATATGTGTATGTTAGAATGCCATTTGGACTAACAAATGCAGGTGCTACATTTCAAAGAGCAATGGATGTTGCTTTTGCAGGGCTGATTGATTCAATCCTGGCTGTATATCAGGATGACTTGACTGCTTACTCAAAGAAAGAGGAGCAGCATTGTATGCATCTGGAGCAGATCTTCATAAGAGCACTAGAATATGGTATTTCTTTAAACCCAAAGAAGTGTGCCTTTGGAGTAGTTGAAGGAAAGCTTCTGGGACATATTGTTTCCAAGGATGGAGTCAGGATAGATCCAGAGAGAGTGGCAGCTATTGACAGGATTCAAATGCCAAAAACTGTGAAAGGAGTTTAGTCCTTCTTTGGACAAATAAATTTTGTTAGAAGATTTGTTCCTAACTTTGCAGAAACTACAAGGAACATTTCCAAGATGATGAAGAAGGATGCAACTGTCAACTGGGAAAGGGAAGCAATAGAATCATTTCAGAATATCAAAGAGGCAATCAAGATGGCCCCTGTTCTTAAATCTCCTGATTTTTCTAGGCCATTCCAAGTGTTCTCATTTGCTTCCTTTCATACTGTTGCTGCATGTTTGTTGCAGAAAAATGAAGATGGTTTTGAACAGCCCATCGCTTTCTTCAGTATGTCCCTGCAGGCCTCTGAGTTGAAGTATGACATTATGGAAAAGCAGGCATATGCACTAGTTAGAGCCATCAAAAGTTTCAGACCATACTTGGTAGGGTCATATATAGTTGCATATGTACCTCATGCAGCAGTCAAAGACATATTCACTCAGCAGGAGGTGACTGGAAGAAGGTGCAGATGGATAAACAAACTGCAGGAATTCAACATAGACATACAAGTTACTAAGTTGATAAGAGGACAAGGATTAGCTAGGATGATGGCACAGTCAAACTTGGAAGCATGCCAAGTTAATGCAGTCCAAGATGAGAATGTAAATGTATCAGGATCTGAATGGTACAAGGATATTGTCTATTATTTGCAAAATCTGAATTGTCCTTCCCATTTCAGTGACAATCAAAAGAGGACTCTGAAGCTACATGCAATCAGGTATGTTATTGTTCAAGGTGAGCTGTATTGGAAAAACCCTGATGGTGTGCTGCTGAGATGTGTGGATGAAGACATGGCTAACAATGTTTTGATTGACATGCATAAAGGATTGTGTGGTGGACATTATACTGCCCAAACAATAGCTCATAAAATTCTTAGGGCAGGATATTGGTGGCCCACTCTCTTTTCAGATGCACAAAAGTTAGTAAGGAAGTGTGACCCTTGCCAGAGATTCTCAGGAAAGCTGAAATATGATGGTGCTTTACCCCTCAGAGCTGCACCTGTGGATGCTCCATTCCAGCAATGGGGAATTGACTTCATAGGGGAGATTGCAGACAAATCAAGTGGGGGACACAGTTGGATTTTGGTGGCAACTGACTACTTTACCAAATGGATTGAGGCCATTCCAACTAAAAGAGCTACAAGTAAGGTGGTGACAGATTTCATACTAGAGAACATCATCATCAGGTTTGGAGTACCATTTAAGATAATCACTGATAATGCTATGTGCTTCAGATCAGGTGAATTTGTTGATTTTTGCAACAGGTATGGGATAAATCTGTCATATACATCACCATATCACCCACAAGGAAATGGTCAAGCAGAATCAAGCAATAAGAGCATCATGAAAATTGTCAAGAGGATACTGGACAAGAACAAGAGAGCTTGGGACTCAAAGTTGAATTTAGCAGTATGGGCTGACAGAGTGACAGTGAAAAGGGCTATTGGGAAGTCACCTTTTGAGCTAGTATATGGTGCATCAGCTAGACTGCCCATAAACAATCTCCTACCAGTTTACAGGTTCATTCAGGAAAATGATGAGGACATTGAAGATCCCATGACAGAAAGAGTGAATCAGCTGGTTGCATTGGATGAAGACAGAAGGAGAGCCCACCAGATCAATCTCAGAAGACAACAGGATATGAAATATCAGTTTGACAGGAGAACTACAAAAAGGAAGTTTCAAGTTAATGATCTGGTGCTTATTTGGAATGCTAAAGATCAGGAAAAGGGTAAACATGGCAAATTTCAACCCTTATGGATGGGCCCATATCAGGTTTGCAATACTCATGGGGAGGATTCTTATTTCCTCCAGGCCCTAGATGGTGAAATTCTGGAATTGCCTGTGCATGGCCAATTCCTTAAGTTCTATTTTGCATGAATATCTGGGTGCTGTGCACATTTGTAAAATATGTATGTAGTGTAAATGCCTTGTACAGCTCGCGTTTTTTGGCTTTTTGTCAGGTCTGCCTGGAGATCTGGTTCTCGCTGCAGGTTTTCACCTGCACGTCCCCATTCAGAGCCACTGTTAGCACTTATTTTGACCTGGGGTTGATTTGTCATGATCAGGAGGTTTCTTCATCTGAAGCCTTCATCTTCTTGCCCAATTTTTCTAAGTGTTGGACCTCCTCAGCGTTTTTCAGCTGCAGCATCATTTTTTTCTGAGGAGGAGGTCGTCATCATCATCTTGTCTTCGATGATGATCTTCATCAGCATGTTCTTCGTCGACTTGTTTTTCTCATCGTCATCATCATATTTCAACTGTCGGGTGATGTTTGCTTATTATCCTGATGATACTGGTGAGCTACAGTGCGCCCTCAGTTGCTTGCGGGGGTGATCTTTTCAAGTATCCAGTGATCTTTCATTTATCACCTTGCCCAGACATGATGATGATGTTGCCCCATTATCTTGAAGGGGTTATTCTCTAAGTTGTTCGACCTAACTTGTTTTTTCTTAAGGGTCGTCGTCATCATCATCATATTTCCAGTTATCATCCTGCTGCTTGCGGAGGTCATCATATTTTCTGCCTTCATGATATTTCGCCGGGGTGATATTTTTATCATCGGGTGATCTTGGTTATGATCATCCTGATGATGTTGTTGAAGAGTTCTAAGTGCGACCCGATATTCACTAGGGTCATCATATTTTGAACGTCAGGATGATCTTAGTCAATATCATCCTGATGATGTTGTATCACTTCTTGTTCGTTGTTTTGTCATCCTGATGATGCTGACGTCATCCTTATATCAGGGTGATATTTGTTTCTCTGCCTATCTGCATCATGATATTTCTGAAGGAGGGGGTGATATTTTCATATCACCCGGATATATGTTTTGTTCGAGCATCATGATGATGCTGATATCAAGGAGATATCCGCCTGCCGGCTTCGCGCATTATCTACTGGGGGTGATCTTTTCAAGCAGCATCATCATATTCAGTTATCGCCCCGATCTTATAGTGGAGCTACAGTGCAACCTGATATTTGAACATCAGGAGGATATTTCCAAATATCTGGTTGTCTTCCGAATATCATGATGATGTGGATATGATGATGACGTCATCAAGGTCCGGGGGGGTCATATTTCTAACACTGATCATCTTGAAGAGACCTCCTGATATTTGCAAACATGATGATGACGTCATCCGGATATGCGAGTTGGTGCACAGTAGGCAGATATGATGATGACGTCAGCAGGATATGATGATGACGTCATCAGGATGTTCATCGGCCAGACTTTTGGAATAAGCTCAGCAGGAGGATGTTCCTCCGATGGATCAGGTTGTGCCGATTATCATGAAGGTTATATTTCAAATATCATGATGACGTCAGGGTGATATTTCGAACAACAGGATATCATGCTGCTGGAGGATGATGATGATGAAGTCTATACTAGTGTCGTCAGGAGTAAAAGCACCGACATGATATATGCTCATGACTTAGTATATAAAGTGTTATTGAGGTCATCGCGGGGTGCATGTGGGATAATGTTATCCTGCATATTCAAAACATCATGATGATGAATCTCAGCGGGAAATGGTTGCGATTGCAGATTTGATGATCTTCCCAAGGCCACGGGTTGGTGCGCCATTAATGGCGATTGTTGCAGAGGTATGGGCGATGGCGTGGATGGATCCTGTACCCGACTGAGGGTGTACATCAGCGGACAGGGGCGCAGGGCTCGAGAAATCTTCCTGTCTCCTCCCCTACCTGCTGCATTCAAGTTTGGGCGCCAATCTGGTTGTGTTTGAGCGCCATTTTCCTGATACTGTGTATCTGGCGAAATTTTGGTCAACCATGTAATTAATTGCTGAGCACCTACCTGGCTGTTATAAGCAAGTGGTCTTGCTCATTTGAAAGGTTGTTGAAAGTTGATGATTTTGGCTCTGTAATGCATAACAAGCTGATCTGGTTGCTCTGTACAGCTTACCTGTGAGTTTATGTATCTCTTGTTGTTTGTTTTTGGCATGAACCCACTGATTTCATGATTAAACTTATATGAGAAATGTTGTTTGGCATGTGTTGTGTTAATTCTGTCTCCAGTATTGCATGTATTCTTCTTCTGAATCTGGATGTTTGGTAATGTTTAGATTCTAGAGCATAGAATTCCTATGTTGACTGTCTGATCTTTTAACTTCTACTCAAGGGGTAGATTAAACTGTTTTCAGGTTGAACATTGGGAAGAGTATACTACAGTAGGGATACCATAAGTAGAGATAACCTAACACTCTGTATTGGGAGATGCCTGTAAGGCAGGTATCACACATATCCCCTTGAAATCTAGTTTTAGTTGTTCATGCTGATCATTCACAGGTGTATGTCTACTGACTCCAGGCCCTGGATAGGCACCAATCATGCTTTGTTTTGTGTTATAACCATATCCAGCTTTGCATCCACACTTAAACTCCAAAGCAAAATCTAAAACCAACATTAGGACATTAGAGTTAGTTTTAGGAACCTCAGTCCTCTGTCTACAACTGCAAATAGGCCCAAAGCTAGCCCCTTTGCCCTTATCTTTCAGTTTTGGTCTACTTACAGGAGGACTCATCTGCTTTCTGTCAACATCCCAGCCTTGCATGCATATCCTCATGGATGTTGAGTAGGGAATACCCCCCTAGGTCTTGCAGAGCCTGAAGAAGAAGAGGAGATAAAATATAGAGTCTATCTCCTATACTGTTGACCCCATGGCCCAGAGATCCTGTTGATCACTGATGGCTACCTTGTAGGGAAATCTGGGAATAAGCATCCAGTCTGGGAAAAAGTCAACACATTGAATGTGATGCATGTGGATTGGCCATAGGAGCAATGTTGAGCCAAGAAGGCAGACCAGTAGCCTTTTTCAATGAAAAATTGAATGAAGCTAAGAGGAAGTACTCCTCTTATGATTTAGAGTTGTATGCCATGGTACAAGCTCTGAAAAAATGGAGGCACTACTTGCTTCCTAAAGAATTTATTGTATACACTGACAATCATGCTCTCAATTTTTTGAATGGATATGAAAAGCTCAATCATAGACACATGAAGTGGGTGGAAAGTCTTCAAGCATACACCTTCATCATCATACATAAGAAGGGGATAACCAATAAGGTTACTGATGCTTTAAGCAGAAGGGTGTTGACAGTGCAAGAAGTGCAGCTGCAAAGCATGGGTGTTGAGGCACTCAAAGGATTGTATGAAGAGGACCAAGATTTCAAGGAGATTTACAAGGTATGCAGTGAGTTTGCCAATGCTTTCCACAGTGAATTTTCAGATTATACATTGCAGGAAGGACTTTTGTTTAAAGGGAGTCAACTATGTATTCCTAAGTGTTCAATGAGGGATAATATAGTGAAGGAGAAACATAGTGGTGGTTTAGGAGGACATTTTAGGCTTAATAAGACTTAGATCTAGTAAGAAGATTTTACTTTTGGCCAAGGATGCAATCTGATATTAGAAGGATTGTTGAGAGTTGTATGATTTGCCAGAGAGCAAAGAGAGTCTCAACCAATGCAGGACTGTACCAACCTTTGCCCATACCAAATAGACCTTGGGAAGGTTTGAGTATGGATTTTGTGATGGGATTGCCCAAGACAAGGATAGGTTATGATAGTGTGTTTGTTGTGGTAGACAGGTTAAGCAAGATGGCTCACTTTATTCCTTGTAAAACCACCAATGATGCTAGTTATATTGCAGGTTTGTTCTTTAAAGAAATTATCAGGATTCATGGATTGCCTTTGATTATTGTATCTGACAGAGACAACAAATTTGTGGGACATTTCTAGAGAACCTTGTGGAAAAGATTGGGTACAAACTTGTCTTTTAGTTCAGCCTATCATCCTCAGACTGATGGCCAAACTGAGGTTGTGAATAGGTCATTAGGCAATCTGCTGAGATGTTTGGCAAGAGAACATGGCAGTAGTTGGGATGTGGTACTCCCACAAGTAGAATATGCCTATAATGATTCTACGAACAGAAGTATAGGTCTAAGTCCTTTTGAAGTTGTCTATGGTAGTCATCCTTGAGGAATTTTTGAATTGAGAGATGTTTAAGGGTTGGACAAAAGAAGTGGACATGCTGACATATTTGCAGAGGCTATGAAAGAGATCCATCAACAAGTCAAAGATACTCTACACCAGAATAGTCAGATGATCAAAGCTTGAGTGGATCAAAGGAGAAGGGATGTGCAGTACCAAATGGGAGATATGGTCATGGTTCATCTCAACAAGAACATACTACCCAAGGGAAGCCACAACAAGTTGATGAGAAAAATTGGACCTTGTAAGATTTTAGAGAAATATGGTCCTAATGCTTACAAAATTGAACTCCCTGATGATATTGCTATTTCCCCTATATTAAATGTTGTTGATCTAACATTATATAGGAGTCTTGATATAGCAGAAGGTACAATAGATTATGTCCAAGACAATGCAGAGTGGGTGTAGCATTTACCACCTAAGGAACCACTGAAGATAGAGTGCATCTTGGATAGCAGGACAACCAAGAAGACAAGAAATTATACCTATTTTGAGCACTTAGTCAAATGGCAAGGTCTTCCAGACTCAAAAGCCACATGGATGCTGGAAGAAGACATCAAAAAGTAGGGTGCTGATTTGCAGTAGTTAGTCTCTAAGAGGACTTGAGACAACTGCCACCCAGGGAGTATGGTGCAGGAGCACCTAGAAAATCCTATTTTCTTTTGTAATAAGGTCTATTTGACCAATGCATTTTCATTTTCAATTTGTCTCTAGGTCTTCCAGGACCTAGATCCCTTTTCTTTTTGTAATTCCCAAGTGACTTAGGTCACATTTGTCAAATTGTTAATCACAAGACGGATGGTCTCCCAGCTGTTTGGAATCGGTTGGTTTTCCTCTCCCAACCATTTGGAATTAGTTTGGTTTTCCTCAGGGCGAGTTTATAAACCCAGAGGAATGAACCAAATAAGGGCAGAGGAAGAGAGAGTAAGAGAGAGAGGGAATCGAGGAGAAGAGGTTGAATGTAATTGTGTATTGTGTTAAGGAGGAATAGAACTATTCTGTTTCGTCAATTTGATTTCTATTCCCTATAATTGCAAATTGTATAATTGTAGATTTCCATTCTTTCTGTGCTTTTTGTTGTTGTGAAATGTCAATGTGAAGCATTCCACTGGTAAGATTTCTGTCAAAATTAGTGGAATGGCTTCATTGCACAAATATCTATTTTTGTTTTCTGTTTTGTTTCATGGTTTAGCGGCGCAAAGGATCCAGACAGTGTGTGTCGCATAGTAGGTTGACCTAGCATCTCCATGTGTTAGGGTTCAGAAGAAGGTAAACTGTGCATCGGCGTATCGGCGAAGTAAACCCTAGTGTGGCCGATAGTAATTTTCATGCCGACGAGAGAAGGTCAAAGGTGACATTGGAGTGATCAGCATATTAGTAGCTCCAGAGTAAGTCCCACCAATAGAGCAAGTCTCGCCAAGGGTGTTGGTTAATTGGCGCATTGGGAGAGAAGTTGAGAGTTTCATCGACGGGAAGGGTCTCTCCGATAAGGACACATCCAACCAATGTGGAAGCCGTCACGGTTGAGACGAGGCAGAACTTAACTGTCATCGGGCATCGATAGAAGGATGAAAGACTTGGCCGATAGAAGTAAGTCTCACCGCAGATAAATTGAAGTTGAGCTATCAGGGTGAGTTTGGTCATGAAGAGACTTAAGAAAGTCTTTCCGACGATGGTTGTCTGACCGATGGAGATGTATCGGCGGATCATTTGTTTAGTCTTGCCGACTGTGAGGAAATAGGGACCCAGTCTGCGGTTTCTACTGTGCACTCCCCATCAGTGGATAAGGGTTGACGGTTTAAGGTATAGTGTTGAGGGTTGAGGGTTTAGGGATAGGGTTTATGATTTAAGGTTTAAGGGTTGAGGGTTGAGGCTTTAGAGATAGGGTTTAGGGTTTAGGGATAAGGGATTAGGGTTTAAGGTATAGTGTCTAGGGTTGAGGGTTGAGGCTTTAGGGATAGGGTTTAGGGTTTAGATATAAGGGATTATGGTTTAAGGTATAGTGTCGAGGGTTGAGGGTTTAGGGATAGGGTTTACGATTTAAGGTTTAAGGGTTGATGGTTAAGGCTTTAGGGATAAGGGTTTAGGGTTTAGGGATAAGGGATTAGGGTTTAAGGTATAGTGTTGAGGGTTGAGGGTTTAGGATTTAAGGTCTAAGGGTCAAGGGTTGAGGCTTTACGGATAGGGTTTAGGGTTTAGGGATAAGGGATTAGGGTTTAAGGTATAGTGTCAAGGTTTGAGGGTTTAGGCATAGGGTTTATGATTTAAGGTTTAAGGGTTGAGGGTTGAGGCTTTAGGGATAGGGTTTAGGGTTTAGGGATAAGGGATTAGAGTTTAGGGTTGAGGGATTAGGGTTTAGAGTATAGTGTTGAGTGTTGAGGGTTTAGGGATAGGGTTTAGGGTTTAGGGATAAGGGATTAAGGTTTAGGGTTGAGGGATTAGGGTTTGAGGTATAGGGTTGAGGGTTGAGGGTTTAGGGATAGGGTTTAAGATTTAAGGTTTAAGGACCTTGAGGGTTGAGGGTTTAGGGTTTAGGGATAAGGGATTAGGGTTAAAGGTATAGTGTCAAGGGTTGAGGGTTTAGGCATAGGGTTTATGATTTAAGGTTTAAGGGTTGAGGGTTGAGGCTTTAGGGTTAGGGTTTAGGGTTTAGGGATAAGGGATTAGAGTTTTGGGTTAAGGGATTAGGGTTTAGGGTTGATGGATTAGGGTTTAGGTTTGAGTGTTGAGGGTTGAGGGTTGAGACTTTAGGGATAGGGTTTAGGGTTTAGGGATAAGGGATAAGGGATTAGGGTTTAGGGTTTAGGGTTGAGGGATTAGGGTTGAGGGTTTAGGGATAGGGTTTAGGATTTAAGGTTTAAGGGTTGAGGGGTGAGGCTTTAGGGATAGGGTTTAAGGTTCAGGGATAATGGATTAGGGTTTAGGGTTGAGGGATTAGGGTTTGAAGTATAGTGTTGAGGGTTTAGGGATAGGGTTTAGGATTTAAGGTTTAAGTGTTGAGGGTTGAGGCTTTAGGGATAGGGTTTAGGGTTGAGGGATTAGGGTTTGAGGTATAGTGTTGAGGGTTGAGGGTTTAGGGACAGGGTTTAGGGTTTGAGGTATAGTGTTGAATATTGAGGGTTTAGGGGGTGTTGTGGTATTAGGGATAGGGTCAGTGTGGATAAGTTGATCACTAGATGGGAGGGGATCGAGGATGGGGTTAGATGGGATGTTTAGATCTTGATTAGGATAGGAAGTTGATGTTTCAAAATGTTTTGGATTTGATTCTTGACATAGGTATTGTGTTTGAATGGAAGTGGAAGTGACTTGGATGGATGTGATAGGTGCTTGGATGGGCTCATCAACATGGCTACATGATGGTTCTTGACTTGCACTTATGGTAGGAGATTCTTCAATAGGCTTGGTAGGTGTTGGACTACATGATGGTAATGGAGGGATAGGTATGGTACTTGGAAGCTCTTGTTCATGATTTGTGGGCTTGAGCTTGCTTGTGTTAGAGGGGGATGACATAGGATGAGCAGATTTGGACAACTCTATAGCTTTGATTTTGCCTTTATTTTTGACTAATATTCTTTGGAGAAGATCCTTCACAGATTCTTTGGTTGATGGATTAGGTCTTGGAAGGTTTGATGGTGGATTAGATGGTGAATTATATGGTGTATGGATGATAGGGATTGATGGATTGGGAGATAGGTGGATCAAATGGTTAGTTGTAGGAGGGTTAGAGGGATACGGTGATGGGAGTATAGGGATTGATGGATTGTGAGGTATATAGGATAATGGATGAAGGTTAATAGGATTGGAGGGATATTGTGGTGGAGGGATTGGAGGGATTTATGGATTGGGAGGTGGAGGATTCTTAGTCAAATATTGTTCATGTAAGCTTTTAAGTTCGACCATAAGTTTCTTGGTAAGATCGTCTGCTAGGTTGGTGTTTCCTTGATCAAAGGTAGCATAATAATGGTTGGGGGATAGATAACTTGGAGGTATTGATAAGTTGGATAGGTATGATAGCATGGTCACATAAGGGGATGAAGGCTAATATGAGGTTGATGGAGATGACATATAGGATGGTGATGTGGATGTAATATGAGCTTGTGAATCTCCAATGATGAAATGTCCTAAGGGGATATCACTAATGACATTTTTGCATTTCTTCTTAGTGATAGGATCAAAACCCTTATAGATATGTTTAAGTCTTTGTACTTGTTGTATTGGTGCATAAGGATCCATGTTGTTAGAGGGATATGAGATGATGTAGGATAATGGATGAGTGTGATGTAGTTTGGGGATCAAATTTAAAGACCTTAGAATGATTTTATTTGATTTGAAGGTTGGATGATTCTCTATACTTAAGGTAGACTAATGAGCTTAAGAAAGAGAGTTGATTGGGTTGGACATTGATGAGAAATACATGAGAGTGAATAATATAGAGTTTTGTATAGCAAGCCATAACACTCTCGCATTATAACACGAGTGCATTATAATGTGGGCACGTTATAATGTGAGCACATTTTTTTTTTCTTTTGGTTATGTGCATGTTCTGACAAAAAAAAAGTTTTTTAATGCTGTTGGGAAGTTCACATGCACATTTTTCACATTCTACCACCTTTGCATGAACTTTCCACCACCTTTTTCTTGTTTTCCAACTAAGGAAGGAGGAAATAACATAGTTTTCACATCAAATTTGATATATATCAATTCAAGTTTCAATTTTTGTAGTGTTGCAATGTTAATTGTGATTGAATTGTAGGAATTTAACATTATACATTAGTTAATTGTATTGTTGTTAGTAATTCTATTTGAGTGAACTATTCAATTGAACGTTGAAAAGGAAGCAAGTGGTGAAAAACTCAAATTGTTGAGGAGTTTGATGCAAGAAGAAAAAAAAACTACATAATTGGGTACTCTATCCATTCGAATCTCCATTTTTTAGGTATGTCAAGTCTTTACACATGTTCTATGTTATATTTTCCTTAATTCTATTTGAATTACTTTATCATGCCTCATTGAATACATGTTTATATCACTTGTATGGTTTATATATTTTTGTGTTTATCAGTTATGTTTATATTTTGTGTTTATAGTTCATGTGCCTTGCCTATGCTTCCACATTTTGCATACATGTCTAATAGGGAATTTGCAGCCCGATCTCTAAATTTCTTCCCAAACAGTTGTAAATTTCTATTGCTTTGAATTTCTTCTTTATACCTACAGACTTGTAGCTCTGCTCATGAAAGATATCATCAATCCAAAACATGAATTTATCAAAATGATCAATAGGAACATAGTATCCTAGCTGCAAAACTAAGTTCCTTTATTCAAATTCA
Organism: Cunninghamia lanceolata; assembly: GCA_027924645.1. NCBI lineage: Eukaryota > Viridiplantae > Streptophyta > Pinopsida > Cupressales > Cupressaceae > Cunninghamia > Cunninghamia lanceolata. The sequence goes on from BSBN01000684.1 coordinate 2,190,835, forward strand.
AAAAGTAAAAAAATGGGATTAAAATACACTCCTCTCCAACATAAACTAGTCAAGACAACCATAGAACATCTAATAATGATCTGGCAGCTATTAAACAAACATAGCTACCAACCAAAGAAATAGAAAAACCTAAAAAATTTCCATACAACCAAAACTAAGTTCTTACTTGTGAAGATATTTTCTAGTGGTGCTGAACACATACCTTCAAAATGGCTTGGGAGTACAAACTTGAGAAGCCTTAACCACCATTTCATTAAAGGGATGAAAGTAGCTAGATTTTCCACAAAATCACTTCTAATATATGCTTTAAGTCTCAATGCACTCATTATCCACACCCCTTCCTTAGATAGCTTTGACAAACTTTAAGGCAGCTAGAGAGGAGCAATTAAAAATTAAAGATAGTTTATTTTTTGACATTACACATTTCCTAAAAGAGTCATGAGGTCTACCTTCATTAGACTTAAGAGACATTACACCTATCCACCTAATAATAATCCACAAGCGCCACCCCCAACAACCACTACTCAACTAACCAATTTGAAACCACCATAAAAAAATTCAGTGCCTAAATCTTTAGAAAATATCACACTTTACAATTAATGTCAATACTTGCATTACGTACCCTAACTTAAAGCTAAAATGAGAAGTTAAGTTGGCATAGGGAAGATTAGTACACTCAACATGATCAACTCTAAGAGCCCCAAAAACATCATAATGGAATTGATTTATAGGGCTTGAAAGATAAAAAATGGTCACAATTTGACCATGAATTTGGAAGGGGAATTCATAAGGGCCTTCAAAGATGCATAAAATTAATGAGGCATCTATTATAAATGAATATCTATATTCCAATCCAAGAATTGGTTTGATGGTTGTATGGTGCTATATGGGGCTCTTTGTCCACCCAAAATTTTACCATAAAATCTACTACTTAGTTGAGTATGCACTTACAATGTTGATATCTTATAGACATAAAATTAGCAGCAATTTATAGGGCCTCTTATGTAAAGTGCTTTAACCTTGAATTTTAGCTAGAGCCCTTTAAAAGTGAATTGAAAAATCTTCTTTGACTAGCTGAGAACACTTCAACAGTGGTAATGGGCTAAAAAATCCTCCACCATGTGATTGAAAACACTTCTTTGATTGCAAGGAAAGTGTGGGAAGTGCTGGAAATGTTGAGGGCAGCAGACCTAAAATTTGGAACCATATTCATTTCTTAGGAACTAATATTTGTATTTTTATCATGCTACAGATAAATTCACCATCATGCCAAGGAAACGATCAAGGATTAGACCAAAACATGAAGAGAAAGAAGCTAAGAATGCAAAGAAACTAGTGGCTATGAGGGAACTTCATGAGAAGAGGAAATTGGACACGATCGTCGAAGACATGCCAATTGAAGAGGGACCTCAACCATCAACAAGAGATATGGTATTGGCGGCATAAAGGGAACAAATGCAAAATCTTCGTGCTATGAGAGATTTGAATACTACAATTGGAGACATGTCCTCTACCACAAGTCAAGATGGAGGGACACCATCTACCGCATCTCAAGTTAAGAGTATATCATCACTCGCATGTGAGGAAGGAGGTACACTATCATTCCCACCTCAACCTCAAGGTATGTCATCTATTCCATCTCCGATCGAAGGTATGCCATCTAACCCATCTCATTTAAATATTGATGAAATTCCTAATGTTGAGATGAATTTACCTTTCTTAACACCACCTAGAATTATGCATAGAAAGCCAAAGTATTTGATTAATATTGATGAGAATATTTTGCAGCCAATAAAAGGTAATATTTCAAAATGCACTTGTAGAAGATATGCTCATAATATTTGGAGAGTGTTCTTTGAAAAGTTAAATGAGACTGCAAGATGTCAACTATTCATTGAAATGATGCAAAGTATAAAGTATAGGTCCATCATGAAGATTCTTGGGTTGAGAACATCAAAGGCTTCAAGTGAAAAATCTATTGTCAAGAATCTAATGAGTGCATAGGAGAGTGTGGGTAACACCTCATGCACAAAATATAGTAATGTCACACGACGTGTCATTACATCGACAATAGTAAGTAATCAAACGAGGAAAGATCGTCTCATTAGAAAGACGAGTCAAACATTGAGAATTAATAGAAAAAAATTATCAAGAGCCATTGGAAGGTGCCAAAGAATCGAGGACACCGATGTTAATGAATTATGGGCATTCTCGGGGAGACTACCATGAAAAGATAAACCAATTGTTGAAGCATTGAGATCACTAATTGAAGACTTTTGGAAGAATTACACAAGGGTATCTCCAAATCAAAGGGATGTGGTAAGAAGGAGAATCGGTAGTTGAAACCGTGAACCACATCCAAAGCATTTTTTGGATATGACCCAAACATAGTTTTTTGGTAAATTTCTAGTGATGTATCCTCAAATTAAAATTTTTCAAAGATATTTTGAAATGCTAAAACCTTTCTATGTCAAAATAAATCACACATGCACTACTTGTTGTAGATTACATATTGAATTTTCCAAACCATTTTGATATTTATCGGTCTATATGTTTAGATTTGCATACTAACAATGTTTTGCAGGATTGTGGAATACATGCCCCACCAACATCTTCAAGAGACTTCATATCAAGAATTTTATGTCAAAGAGAGGAAGGTCAAATATTCTACAGGAAATTGTGCTTGGATGGCACATATCAGTATTACGGTGGCTTGCAACGTATGCCAATATGTGAACATATGCAAAGCACACATGCAGTTGGAAATGAACTAGTAGAGTTCAACAAGTATAAAGCATTGGCCTACAATACAAAAGATGGTAAAGAAGCAAAGAGGTTTGAATTGGTTATTCAAAAGATTCCAGTGTATCAGTTTATGTCTACATTTCATGACAATATAGTGTATGAGTATGCAAGGCATACCCATAGAGCTCGATGGTTGGACTTGCAATTCAAGTTATGCAAGGATACATTTCCACTTGGTAGCATTGTTTCAGTTGTCAAATTTGTAGAGAACTACAGTCTAAAACCACAATATGAGGTGTAATCACAATATTACAACTTCACACAGGTTTCTATATTTGTGCACATCGTATTTATTCATGTGAATGATAGTATAGAGGATGATAGAAAGATCATAAGGGAGTATCATTTTTATATTAGTGATGATCACACGCATTCTGCGGAGTTCAAGCAAGGTTGCTTTCAGGTGATCTACAATGATTTGGCTAGAAGGGGCATATCATTGAGTCAGCATATCATATGGTTAGATAACTATGCATCACAATTCAAGAACTCATAGAATTTCTATTCACTGAGCAAGAGGCATAATATTATAGGTGTTCAACATATGTGGAACTTTTGTGAGGCTGGGCATAGAAATGGGGAGCATGATGGTGTAGGAGCATGTATCAAAAGAGCCATAGCACAAGAAAAGTTAAAGTATAAAGACAATGCAAAGTTGATAGATGCAAAATCAATCGTCGAGTGGTGTAATGCTTTGATGGGTCTAGGTAATGAAGGTAAGTCTTCAATTCGTAGATTTTTTGGGTTGATAGACGATACTAACATTGCACCATATGAGGACTATAGTACACTGATAGGATCAAGTGAGCTACACTCTTTCAAAAGCTTAATTGCAGGTTCATGGAGTATCCATATGTGGAAGATGGCATGCTTTTGTTCTTCATGTACAATTCAATCCTGGAATGAGTGTGAGTCAAAGGGGTGGGTTGACGAATGGTGGTTAAGTTATCTTAGCCCACTTGACACGTATTGGCCCTTGACAGCACTAGAACTAACACAGATGGAATCATTGGTTGACTTTGACCACATATCAGATCTAGTTCAACTAGGTAATATATCTACTTGCATAGTTTTTGAAATTCCTAATGTTATCTTACTTTGTGGTGTTTCTGTAATGCTGGCTAATTTCATCTAATTTGCTACACATATCAATGTAGGTCATGTTTATGCAGTTATTGTAGATGAAGAAAATGAAGAGGGAACAAATTATTACTTGTGTCGTTGTGTTGAGGCCAAAAAGAAATTGGAGGCCCCAGTTATAGACGGAGAAAACATCGAATACCCTACAGGCTCAGTGGTTGTTGCTGGAACATGGATTAGAAGGTACCCACATAAGAGTGTTAATGTTTGGTTGTTTCAAGACTTTGACACACATCAGAAGATTCTTCATTACTCGAACTTTGTCATAGCATCCAATGTTCATTTGATACAATTTCACAGTAGACCTTTGAACAAGACCTTTTGAAATGTGTGTGAGTCTAATCATGAGGCAATACTTGACACAATAAAGAGTAGAGCAGACCCAGATGGTGTTGGTTTTAGGACAGACAATTGAGAGGGGGGGTGAATCAGTTGTCACCAAAAATTTCTTTTCTTAAAACACTTAAATCCTTCTTATATTTCTACAACATAATAACTCAATCATGGAAGCACAATGCAATAACTCAAGAGCAGAAACACATTAACATATATGACACAAGATTTTAATGTGGAAAACCCGATTAAGGGAAAAAACCACGGGGTGACTAACCCAAGAATGTATTCTCTATTAAAAGAATAAGAAGAACAAATGGCACTTGCCAATTAGGGCTCACTGCCCGAGCACACTGCTTACAAGAGGCCCATTGCCTACAGGAGACACACTGTCTATAGAATAATATAAATATTACATACTTGAACTAGAGATTAGCATCTTCACCATGCTTGAGATAGTTCCATTTAAGCTCAACACTTCTGCTCTGCTTTTCACTCTTCTCCTCTCTACCACTTTCTCATCTCCACCAAGGATTCTTTGAAATGACTTCACAAATCTTATTTATACAAGACATCGACTTTGGGATAATCATCAAAGTCGGCACAACATACTTTATTACAGAGCAATTACAAAAAAATAACTTGGTTTGTTACAACGACTTCATGCGTATCACCACATTGTCAGCCACACATATCTGGGACTTCAATGTTCTTTGAGGAACACGCCATGCTTCGCAGAACATCTTCAAGATCATCCGCAAGATGTGTAAAACATCTGGTTGGCCATGATTAGGAATAACACCATCACCAAAGAGTAAATCTTTAGTTACAAGTTCAATCTTCAATGCGGACCACCAACACAAACTGGACACAATCTAGAGACCCCCACAAGCTTGCCTAAATCACCAAGAACATCCACACCACTTCTACTTACTGAAATCATTCGCATCTTCATCCAGAACCTCAAGAACACAGTCTGTCATCACTATCACATTATAATAAATGCTTACAGACCTCCAGACCATGAACCAATTGAGTTGTTAATTCACATTAGCTTCCTAAACATTCCACCAAATCTGCAGAACAAGATATTGCATTTCCAGATCTCACTGGACCTATTTATGTCACTCTGTCACCTCTGAACAGTTGCCAGAACCAGTTTTACTCATATAGCCATAACTTCTCCAAATCTTCATGCAGACCTCTCAAATCTTGACTGGATCATCTTTAGACACATATCTACAAACCCTTTGATGCGTATTCTCTGATCTTCATCTAGCTAGGATCTTTACTTCATAGAGCTTCACTCTCTTCACTATTTCTGATAGGACTAATTTTCTCAATATCCTCAGCACACAGCTCATCCAATCCTTAACATTAATGCAATAGGAGTATGTTGACATCAATGACAACATCGGTTAGGCCCATACTTGCAACAGATGGTTTGTTGGATTAATTTGTAAGTATGCATAAAAATTTCCTAGATGGTTACTTGTACTTTGTTTTGTATATAAACAATAGTATGAATTGCTTCTTGATGCTTCTCACAGGTGGTCACAACTCCAGCCCATCCAACTACGGATGAAGAGAGAGAGAACATGATGGAGAGTGATCATCAGGTGGTGATAAGTGATCGATTACATATGTGATGTTATATATTTCCTACATTTTCTATATTAATGTGCATATTATTTGATTGTATTAACAGGTGGAGCTAGAATAACTTCTGTCGAAGAGGTCTACTCGACAATAGAGAGAGGATGAGTCACTGATTGGCTCTCCATCTTCATGGTCAAGCAAGGGCCGCTGATTATTTCATAAAAGTCCATAGGAAACTAGTTTCTGGGACATCTTTTGTATGTCTAGATGGCTTTGTATACATACTTTTATATGTTACCGATGTATATTTTTGTATATATGCATGTATGGCTTTGTTTGGACATGCCTATATGGCTTTGTATATAAACTAGATGTTATGTTCATGACATTATGTATATGAAAGTTTATATTAAATATTTAATATGATGTTGCTATTGTTACAGGAATTTGGTTTTACACGTGCCAATTGCATTTGCCTGAAAGTTTATAAATCATTTTCAAATAATCCATTTTGTGCATATCATGCAATCATTGCATTTTATGGGACTGTGCATTTCTTTGAGGCATCATTTCAAATAGTTCATGTGACTAGTCTATGCTTCCACACATTTCCATACATGTCTACAAGGGCAGCTACAAATACAATACATGTGACAAAATTCCTATATCATTTATGCTTTGATGATTGTCCACACCATGTTCTCTAGATCCCATTTTGGCATAGGCAAGGAGGAAGTTGGATAAGGTTGTGTAATTTGGTTTTAGACGTGCCAAAATTTGCGTTACTCGATCCCAGATCCCTTAAGAGACCAAATTGCAAAAAGGCAACAATCTTTGACGAGGTGTTACTCGAAAACCATGTCACTTAGAAACATTCCGTCTGAGGGTACATGATCATGTAGGGTCCCTCTACAATAACCTCTCTTGGTTTTTTATATCTCTAAGGCATTTGCATGTGGTGAAAGTTTTTCTGCTGTTCCAAAAATGGTTAGATGCATGCAGTGTAAAGTTGCAAAGGGGTATAACTTTTGTTCTGCTCCTCGTGCGGCCAAAACGATAGTTTCCACACATCTAGATGGGTACATTTTGGGTAGGCATGGTCCTGTTTCACACCCAAACATGCCAAAATAGTCTGAGCTACATTGTACCGGTGATATCCCTTAAGAGACCAAAGTGCAAAAAGGCAACAATCTTTGACAAGCTATTAATTGAAAACCGTGTCACTTAGAAACATTCTGTCTAAGGCTACAAGATCATGTAGGGTTCCTCTACAATAACCTCTCTTAATTTTTTATATCTCTAAGACATTTTCCCGTGGTGAAAGTTTTTCTGCTGCCCCAAAAATGGTCAGATGCATGTAGTGTAAAGTTGCAAAGGGGTGTAACTTTCATTCTGCTCCTCATGTAGCCAAACTGACAGTTCTAACGAGCCCAGATGGGTATGTTTAGGCTAGGCATGGTCCTGTTTCACACCCAAAAATGCCAAAATAGTCTAAGCTACATTGTACCGGCGATATCCCTTAAGAGACCAAAGTGCAAAAAGGTAGCAATCTTTGACAAGCTATTAATCAGAAACTATGTCACTTAGAAACATCCTGTCTAAGTCTACAGGATCACGTAGGGTCCCTCTATAATAACCTCTCTCAGTTTTTTATATCTCTGAGGTGTTTGCCAGTGGTGAAAATGGTCAGATGCATGCAGTGTAAAGTTGCAAAGGGGTGTAACTTTTATTTTGCTCTCGTGCGACCAAACTGATAGTTCCAACGCGTCCAGATGGGTATGTTTAGGCTAGGCACGGTCCTGTTTTGTGCCTAAACCTGCTAAAATAGTCCAAGCTACATTGTATCGGCGATATCCCTTAAGAGACCAAAGTGCAAAAAGGTAGAAATCTTTGATGAGTTGTTACTCAGAAACCATGTCAGTTAGAAATATTTCTTTTGAGGCTACAGGATCATGTAGGTTCCCTCTACAATAACCTCTTTCAATTTTTTATATCTCTGAGGCATTTTCTCGTGGTGAAAATTTTTCTACTGCCCCAAAAATGGTCAGATGCATGCAGTGTAAAGTTGCAAAGGGGTGTAACTTCCATTCTGCTCCTCGTGTGGCCAAATCGATAGTTCTAACGCATCTAGATGGGTATGTTTAAGCTAGGCATGGTCTTTTTTTGCACCCAAACATGCCAAAACAGTCCAAGCTACATTGTACCGATGATATCCCTTAAGAGACCAAAGTGCAAAAAGGCAGCAATCTTTGACGAGCTGTTACTCAGAAACTGTGTCACTTAAAAACATTCTGTCTGAGGCTACAAGATCATGTAGGGTCCCTCTACATAACCTTTCTTAGTTTTTATATCTTTGAGGCATTTTCCCATGGTGAAAGTTATTTTACTGTACTAAAAATGGTCAGATGCATGTAGTGTAAAGTTGCAAAGGGGTGTAACTTTTGTTCTGCTCCTTGTGCGGCCAAACTGATAGTTCCAATGTGTTTGGATGGGTATGTTTAGGCTAGGCATAGTCCTGTCTCACACCCAAACATGCCAAAATAGTCTGGGCTACATTGTACCGACGCTATCCCTTAAGAGACCAAAGTGTAAAACAGCAGCAATCTTTGACGTTCTTTTACTTAGAAACCATGTCACTTAGAAACATTCCGTCAGAGGCTACGAGATCATGTAGGGTCCCTCTACAATAACCTCTCTCAGTTTTTTATATCTCTGAGGTGTTTGCCCGTGGTGAAAGTTTTTCTATTGCCCCAAAAATGGTCAGATGCATGCAGTGTAAAGTTGCAAGGTAGGCTAATTTTTGTTTTGTTCTTCATGGGGCCAAACCGTTAGCGCCAACACATCTAGTTGGGCACATATACACTACTCATGGTCACTGCCCTTCATTATAAAAGGACACATATAAGAGGCAAATGTGTTGTGCATTGGCTAGAAGGCTATGCTCAATGCAAATTTAAGGGTTGCAATATGTTTCATCAATGGTGTACTTAGTGAAGTCATTGTGATTGTGCTTAAAAATAAGAGAATTTGACCCAAACTACCCCTCTTTCTTGTTGTGAAATTCTATCATTACATTAGATTTGCATGGGGACACAAACGACCCACAATTTGTTCCAATTCCTCCAATCACTTGTTAGGGTCTTACATTCACAACAATGCCATTAGTTGTGGCAAATCTTGGCTAGAAGTAGTTGTAGAGAGGATGTAAATAGTTGCTATTTCAACTCAGAAGTGACATGATAGAGCTTTATGGTGGTGACGTTGTATGAACAATAGTGAACACGCACCAACTAGCACCCATAAATGTGAATAAAGTGGCATGTATGCTTGATAATATTATTTCACCATTCAATCTAGCTAGTCTAATGAGGATGATGTGGCTCCAAATTCTAGTAAACATGTCATAAATGGTCATTCAAGCCCTTTGAAAACCCTTACATATTCTAAGTAGAGATTCTTTCACATATACCATGGAGAGTGATTGTGACATCATACAATATTGAGATAAGAAAGCCCTAATCTATTATGCATGTAGGACTAAGCTTCCATATCACTAGTTTTATATTACATGGGGAGAAATTGCCATACTTGTTTGATGCCACTTCCACTATATTAAATTCTCCACACACAACCCAAGTTTTTATGACTTTAATATACAATCTCATGTTGATATTCAACATGATGATTCATTTTTATTTTAAAGGACTCTTTTGTTGGGTGTCTTCAAAAGATTAGCTTTGTGTGCTAAGTGGATTATGAGAGCCATAGAGAGGATTGAATTTTAAAAAATCCTACTATGTAATACAATTGGACTTTAAATATTTGAAGTAAACCATCTACAAATATCCATTGAAGCGTGGATTTATAATGCAAATATGGACACCATCAACAAAAATGATTTGTATTAACCAAATATCCATATAGGCATACATCAATATCTGTTGAAATAAGTATAACATATATACAAAATAGCCATATAGGCTTACAAGAATGCCATATAGGCATACAATGTCAACTATATGCAATACAAAATATATGTCCATCTCTAGGTTACAGTAATATATGTTATTCCCCTTTGTCTGGTGAAGAGAATAAATCACGGGCAACCGTTGATCTTCGAGGGGATGGAGACACATATGAGGGTGGTCTACTACGAACCTAAGGGATACTCCTATTTAGTTGTTCATGGATCTGTAGCTGTTACAGTAAAAAGTATAGACATTAATATATATAAATTACATTATAAAAAATGAAACATTTAACAAAATAATCACTTACCGCTACCAAAAAATTTGTCTCCTCATTTGCCTTAGTACCAAAATTAGGCTATCGTGATGTCATGTCCTATAGAAACCATTCAAATAGAAATTAAACTTCAAATCAATAATCATTTGATTTTTCAAAAATAAACAACTATAACAACAAATGTAATTTGAAATTTACTAATTTGCCTCATACCCCCGTTAAAGGCATGGAGCTATGAATCGCAGAGGACACACCACGCTCCATTGCCCTATGAACTTCGGGAGGTGTCTCCGGAGCCTGCATCATTTGAAAATAAAACAACATTATTCAATTATGAAAACTAGAATAGTGATGCAAGTCATGGCTCCTAACATACACACATGTTCACCTAAACATGGAAGTACACACAATAAATCACACAAGTCATGTATGCATATATGCAAATTAGATGAAGATTCATGACTATTGTGTGGTATAAGGGTCAACAAAGGAGGGACCATAGTAGCATCAAATTTTAGGTTTAAGAAGTCAGAGAGTGAGTGAAGGTGTTAGTTTAGGTTTAGGTTGGTGGTAGGGTGGGGTAGGGTTATGGGGTAGCATAACCATGACTTGCTAAATTGTTTAAAAAAAATTAAAAAATAGTAGGATGAGAGATTCCACCTATTACTAAAAGTGATAAAAACATTGACTATACAAAAAAGACTCCAACCAAGCAGATAAATGTAAAAGGGCTCCATCTAAATACATAACATGATCTAACTCTACAAATAACATGTCAAAGGTATCCAACTATACAAAATGTACTTTGTCTAGATATTGCAATGAAGCTTTGTATTGTACCAAAAAAAGATATTCATTGTCACCAATGCATCACTATGATACAACTAGACACATAATACACATTCTTCACCATCAATTCCCACCATGATTCAAGATTCTAGTAACACCTCTTTGCAGCTCAGAATGTCTTTGTTTTGACTCTATCTCTATGTTTTCCATCTCATGTGGTGGATTTTTGAATTTTACTTTTCATTCTCATGAATTCTATGGTGAACTCTTGTGAATATTTAGCTCTATTGGTGATATACTATAGCTCTTTCTTATGCTTCCTCAAGTCTCCATTGCTGTTGTGCTCTTTTGGTACATGTTTATGTGAGTTCTTGGAGGATTTTGTGCTCTCTTTCATCTCAAAGAATATAGAAGTATTAAATGAAGGGTCCTCATTAGACTTAGGTGGGTTAGATGTAGGATCAGAAGTAGGGATGGAAGAAATTGAGCTAATAGGATTGACATAGTTTATAGGGGAATGGGTTAGTGTAGATTTGAAGATTTTGGTTAGGGGTGACTTGTTGCCCCCATAATTAATACCTAAAACCTAGATGATGTTGGAGTCAATCATATGCTATATGAGATGTCATAGGTTCATGTCCCTCTTTGGTGTCATGTTCTAGGGGTCTAATTAGTGGTATTTGGATGAGTTTATTAGAGATAATTTGTTGAAAAATAGTGTGGAGGGGATCAACAAGATTTGGTAGACATGTATGGAAAATGTGGTAGCATAGACAAGGTAGTGAGCTATTTGAAAAGATGCCTCAAAGAAATGTGGTCTCATGGTGATGTCCTTGTCTATGCATCTACTTGTCATGGCATTCCATGAGACCACATTTCTTTGAGGCATTTTTTCAAATAACTATATTGTAATTGAAATTTTGTTATCTATCAACATCTAGTTATTAGTTATGTAATATCTAGTAATGCTTTGAGTTTGAAAGATGTGCAATGCAATGTAATCAACGATATGAATATAAAATAAAAAAATCTAGTAAGTACAATTCATTAGTTAAACTATTTATTTTATTACCTAAGTGAACCTTTGAACTCCACCACCACTCGTAGGTGTTGCCATGAAATCTCCAATATTAACCTATTCAACATCCAAAATCAAATATTATAATACCATTCATATAACAATGCTATTCACATGTAATATTTATAATTGTTTACTAGTTACATACCCCGATAGTAGATGTCATAGTGTAATATGCAGGTGGAGAACCACTGAAAACTGCATCAATGCTATGACCCTAAAATTTCATTAAAATCACAAACTAAATTAGTTAATCTTGCATTTCAAAAATGAAATTTAATAAATTAAATTCAATGAACTTGTAAACATTTACCTGAGTATTGAAAGGTCGAAAGTCTCACTCAGGAGGGCATCTATCATCACCATCTGCTCACTTGCAGATGTAGCCTATGCACCTGCGTCCTGACTATCCATGGGGTCATAACCACAGGATGACCTGCAAGCCTAACAAGTATGGGGTGGAACCCTACTCGAAATCTCCCTCGACCCACACTATGTTGCAGATCTGGCATGCTCTATGATGCTCTGGGTCAAGGCACTAATGGATTGAAGTGTCTCGACCTCAGCACTCTCCTTCATAATAGAAGGGATAGACACATGCTCATGGGCTGGTCTGGTGAGTGTTCATCTCGTTGGCCACTGTGGGTCAACACGTGCCCTTGGTCTATCCTATGTTGACCCCCCACCTCTACCCTGGAAGCCTCGCATATCAAAATAGTTTGGCACTTTATTTTTTACAAACTTGAAGTATAGTTTCCTCAAAAAGTATTGCAGGACATGTAAGGGGTAGAGGTTGATTTGTTCGTGGGTCTGTAAAAATGGAACAAAAGTCCAATTTTGTAATTTGTTCATTTTTTACTTGTTCATATACAACTTATCTGCATAGTACTCTCTAAATTCTCTCCTCTTTTCTAACTAACTAGATATTTGCTTGCTAATTGAATCTACATTTGATAACATAGATTCAAGAAATTGAGCAAGCATGGATCTATGCGAGGTTGAAGTTGCAAGATCTTTCAACCTTGCAATTATGTCCTCAATTTATTTTTTATTGTTTTCAATTTGCCCCATTAGATTTTCTTGTGTTCTAAGGGCATGTTGAGGAATGGAAGGAGGTGTTTGTTGTTGGGGTTGTTCTTCAGCATGTATTTGATGTTCAGGTGATTCAGGATTTTGTAGATTTTCAAGAGGAGGAGGAGGAGGTGGTACATTATCAATTCCTATCAATTAAGGAAATTTACATCAAAAATCAACTTAAACCTACCTATTTAAAAACAAATTCACACAAAAAACAAATACAACTCACTCCTTCGGCCTCCCCGATGTTGTGGCGGCATTTTAGCGATGAATCAACGAGATTTTGTTGTCAAAATTGGTCTCCAATAACGCGTTCGCGCTCCTTAGGGTTTGCAGGCCGCGGGTGCAGAGAAAATGAAATGAACAAATGAGCACAAACACAATTTTTTTTAAATACTAAACCATAACGTGCTTGTTATGTCCTAGAAGTTTTTTAAAAAAATTTGGCCACTTTTTGGCCCCCCAACTTTTTACACCTGCCAATAAAGAGGGTAAGACTGATGATGAAAGGGAAAGTTCGCCAAGAGACAAAATGTAGAATAGTACAATAAGAAGTCAAATGCTTCAAAATAGAAAAGGAGGACGATACAATGGGAATGTTATCAATATTGGAAATAGTTTATTCCCTGAATGTATGCCATGATTGCAAGGATATATAAACTAGTTTGTACCTAGAATTTAATGAGCCTATAGAATAGTACTATGCAGGTGGCGCAGTAAAACTCTTCAATGCATCAAGGAAAAATATGTGAAATCAATGTTGTAGGTGGCAAGGAAAGAGTAGAAGCTTCCCTCTTTATTGCTCATGGTACATTTGGAGTGCAAGCAATCTTTGATAGATTGATTGCGGAGGCAACAGGACATGGGTCTCAATCCCAACATGCAAATCAACTGACAGATTCGAATTGGACTTCAATGCAACATGGGTGCAGTCCTTCTCAGGATGTGGCACCTGGAAGACTGCAGTTAGTTTTGAATTGAATGCTATATATGCATTCTTTTCAATCATGTGAGGGGTTGGTCATTTTGGCATTTTCTCAGCAGGGTTGTGAGCTCTAGGAGGTAGATTAAGAAAGGATATTGTACATGATATGTTTATACATGAATCAATCATGAAGTGCATGTAATACAATTCAAATCTTTGTATCAAATTGTTGTTTCTCTCCACTATTGTAGGTGTTTTTCTTAGTGAACTGTAATCACAGTTTCAGTTTAATTTTAAAACATTTCACGGTATGATTGTAAGCTCTGATTTGATGAATGTGATAGTTCTTAATTCATTCCCAACCTTTGTGAATGATCATTTCAATATTGCATAGGGAAAAACATGGTATGGTGTGTGATTCTTAACTATTTTCACTAATCTGGTAGTGATTTTCTCTGCATTTGATATGTTGAGTAGGCAATTATACACTTTTATATGATTATTTTCCTCTGTTTTACATTAGACTTTGTAGCCTAATGGATAGGCATGTAGCCTAATGGATAGGCACCAGTTTGAGTAGCTCATCAGATCACCCATCTTAAAAAAAACTATATATCTTATTTTTAGAAGTAGAAGTAGTCTTCATGCATCCTCATTGTATAGGATTGCATTTATCAGTTATATAGGGGTCATACAACAACCAACTTAAAAAAAAAAACTATATATCTTATTTTTAGAAGCAGAAATAGTCTTCATGCATCCTCATTGTATAGGATTGCATTTATCAGTTATATAGGGGTCATGCATATTTAGGGCTAAGAAGGCAATCTGGGTTTGGTTGTTCTTATTTTTAGTTGTTCATCTGGTTTGATTTTAATACCTACTCAGGTATAAAACACCTTGGAATATCCCTCCATAGTTTAAGCTGAGCTTGAAGAGCAGAGGAGTTTACCCGCTCCTGTAATTGGCCAAAATCACCCAAAACTTGTTGACAAACCTCTTCCTTTCACCCTGATGACAATCCTTGGCCTAGGTGATTTAGGAAAGTTTTAGAGTTTTGTGTTGCAGTAATTTTGGGAACCAATATTTTGGTGCCATTACCGGGGAGCAGTTATTTTGTGCAATTTCAAAATCCTTGGTAATAGTGAATTGTTTTAGTTCTGGTTGCTGATATTGAGATACAATTTTGTTTAAATTTTCTTCCCAGTAGGGGAGTGGTGACTCTTTTTTGTTAACCTAGAATTAATTTCAGTGTGAAAGAAGTTTCAAAATGGATAGAGGAGGAAATTAGGAGTAGCCTGGATGTGAAGAATCCTCTAGCAATATTGGAAAAAAAGGAAATAAGTATAGGGAAAGAAGACCCAATGTGGTTCCTGCAAGATATCCTTATGTAGTGTCACCATTGGATGCCCAGAACCGAGTGGATATTTGTGGAAGAGATGATGTATTTGATGACCAAAGGAGTCAACATCAATACACTTCTGAGGACTCTACTGATAACATTCTTAGGACAAATAGAAGACAAAATAGAAGTGACTATGATGTTAGAAGGAATGAGAATGTTATTGGTAGAAGAGGTAAATATGGATCGCATGACCCAAATGTGAGAACATTTAGGATGCCCAGTGATAATGAAGAAATATATTAGGATGCCAGGCATCCCGATTCTCCCACAGGATCATTTAGAGGTCACCAAGACACTATCCCTAATGTGGATGATCAACAATGGCCTGGTAATGATGAAGAAAGAGAAAGAAGGATCCAAGATGAGTTGGACTTGCTTGATCACATTAGAAACAAGAAATGAGAGGTGCAATCTTTGCTTGAGTAGTAAGAAGCTCAATTAGCCCAGCAAAATTAGAACGCTCAGCAGCAGGGCCAAAATCAAAGTGTTCAGCATCAGCGTGCACAACAAAATCAATATCAGTAGCCACATAATCAACATAATAACAAGAGGCAACGCCAATAATGTCATATGGGATAGAAGGGCGTAAATCAGGCCCCTGTGCACAACAACAACATGCAACCACCACATAATCAAGTTAGTTAACATGGCAATATCCAACCTATTGGCCATGCTCAATGAAGACAAGCACATAGATTTATTGCACAAAGGCAGGTGTTGGGAGCTGAAAGATACAAACAACTCAATTTTATTGGTATTCCTGATTTTCCTAATCCCATCCCAATGAGATTAGAGGAAAGATTCCAAGATTTCATGGCAACAACACTATCACTGGTGAGGAACATTTGAGACATTTTATTAATGTCACTGATGAGTACGAGATTGAAGATGAAGATGTGATGCTGATGTTGTTTGTGTACTCATTGGAAGAAAGTGTAAAAGAATGGTACAAGGCTCTCCCTGACAATAGCATTGATTCTTGGGAGGAGTTCATGAGACTTTTCAGATTGCAGCATGGAGATAGGATTGATCCTAAATTTGCCATCCATGAGCTCACAACCATCAAAAAGGCCATCAATGAGACAGTAGATGATTTCAAAAGCTGCTTCATCATGACTATGAGAAAGGCACCTCCTCACATGAAACCTAATGAATCAATGTGTTTAGTCTTATATTGTGGTGCATTTGATTCTAAGCTTGGTTATTGTTTGAGGGATAAGAATCCCCAAACATTAAGACATGATTATGCTATAGTAATAAATATAGAGAGTAACATGAGAGATTTAGGGAAGCACATTAAAGGGATGATGTGAAATTGTCCCATCCTGACCAGGATGTTTTCAAAAAATCCCTTACTACTGATGATAAGTTGGACAAACTATGGGGGTAGTGAAGGATTTGAGTTATAAGGTTGCCAGGAATGATAAAGGGTTGTCACCTCAGGATGCTGCAACACATTTTAATGAAGGATAGAGGCTTCATAACATGCCTTATAATACTGATTGGTCTAAGAGACCATAGTAAAATGATAGACAGGTTGCTTCTAGGCATGTGAGTTTCAAGCAACCTGAAAGGGACACCCCTGATCCTTTGAGAAAAGATAAAATTGATCTCTAAGATGATTCTTTGTGGTGTCAAGCTTGTTTCCTTCCCCATGACCCAGCTAATTGTGTGGTGGCTCATTCATTGAGTAGAGAAGAAGAGTTTCCAAATGAAGAGGGTGCAACTAAGTACTATGAGGAAGAAATAAATCAGTTTGATGCATAAGATTTTGAATGCATAGATTTGGATGCGGATTGTGGTAATAATGAGGAAGATGATCATATTTTTCAATATGATTATGATGAAGGTTTGAAAAAATACCAATTGCCAGCACATGATTTTGGGCATCTAAAGGACCTTATGTAGAAAAAATATCAGCAATCTAAGCCCTCGAAAGAGGATATGAAAGCATTGATTGATGCTGTCATCTTGCAAGTCCAAGGTGTCTATCAGTTGAGGAATAGAAATGTCCCTGTTTAGAATGTCCCTGCCAAAGAGTTGAAACAATAGAAATTTGATGAGCATAAGGACAAAGAAAAGGGAATGTGGAGCAGAAGAACCCAAGAGAAATGTCCCTAAAAAGAAAAAGGTTCCAACACCATCCCCAATAGCAAAACACAAATATGCACAAAAAAGTCCAATGCTAGCCCAGCCTCCAGTTACCACACCTATTTTGGGAGTCCATTACCCAAAAGGAGGTTATAAATGGGATTAGCCCAAAACATCAAAGGAGCAAGAAAAGGAGAAGACAAGTGAAGAGGGTAAGGATGCTTCATCCAATCAAGTTATACCTTACATTCCTTTGACAAATGATATAACTATTTCAAGTGATACACCCTTACCCAATTATCTCCCTATTGACATGGTGCAAGTTATTAGCCAAATTAGAATTTTTGTGCCAATATTGGAACTCCTTAGGATCCCTAAACATAGGGATATGGCATAATCTCTTATTACTGTTGTAGATGCATAAAAACAACCTGAAATTGTTCCCAACAGTAATGATGAGGGTGTAGGAAATGAGGAAACAATGGAGGTTCATTTAGGGTCTTCCATGGTTAATAGAAAAATGGGAGTTGACCCCATCTACACCACTTTAATTATAAATGGATGGTTGTTACATAATTGTATGCTTAATTCTGGGGTATCCAACAATGTCATGCCACTAGAAATTATGAATGATTTGGAATTGAAAGTGTCCAAATCTTTTGGCAAGTGTTTTGCCATGGATTCTAGGGAAGTCAATGTCATTGGTTTGGTCAAGGATGTTAAACTAAACTCACTGCCTACCCAAACCAGTCTTTCCTCATGCCCATCCAAGTGGTGCATGTTGTTATCTAGGAAGTGGGCTTCTTCCATGGGTGGTAGTATCCAAATGGACCTATCATATGCTACCATTCCTGTTCAGGGCATGGAAGTGAAATTACATAGGGAGAAGAAGATAGAAGACCTACATATTCAAGACAGATATAAAATAGAGGAGGATCATGTGAATTTCTTTGATACTAAAATTGATCATTTTATGGCATATTGCATTGATGATGATCCTGATGTGAAGGTTTTACCTTCTGATCCTGTTGTTGCTGTTCATGATACATCTGATTTGTGGACATTGCACTTTAATGGTGCATGCCCAAAAGATGGTTATGGTGCTGGGATTATTTTAACATCCCCAGATGGTAAGTAGTCATGCATGTTATTTAGACTAGATTTTCACTGCACAAATAATGTGGCAGAATATGAAGCACTACTATTGGGTCTGAATATGGCTCATAAACATGGCGTCCAATGTCTAAGGATATTTGGAGATTCAGAGCTAATTGTCTAGTAGATAAGGAAAATGTTTGCTGCCAAAGACAACAGGCTGAAGATATACAGAATGTTGTATGGGATACCATGGAGCTCTTTGATGCCATTGGTATTGAGTGGATTAATAGATCAAAAAATGAGGAAGCAGATGTCGTGGCTGTAGCTACGTCCAAGTACAATCCCCAGTCTAATTTTCTTCCTGAACATCAAGCAATTGAAGTACTTGCAAGGCTGACCATTCTAGACAACATATACAATTGGCAAGTATTTAATGGTAGCAGTCAATTTTTTTGTTTTTTAAATTGTATGGATGAATTTGAAAGTCAGGAAATTGACTGACAACCAATGGTTGAAATGGATGATGGAAAAGAAATGTTGTTTGGTAGCGAAGTGGTATAGTTGAAGACCAATACCATTCCCAAAGGACTGGTAGCACTAGAAAGGATGTTTGACAGTGCTGATCATTGGAAAAGCAATGGTAAACTAGTTCAAGAAGATGGCCTAGAGGGTGTTAACCGTGGAATTGAGGAAGCACCAAAGATGGTTTACATAGGCAAGAAACTCAAGCCTCATGAAAGAGTGAGTGCAGGATCATGATGGGCCAAACACTACCCCTAAGTGGCAATGTAAATGTGAAAAATAGACTTAAGTAACTTCATGTCAAAAACTGAATGAGTTATCTACATAATCTAGAAATAAGGTAGTAATAAAAGTTGTAATAAATTGAATGTAGATTATGGGCTACCACCTTTTTTTTTGAAAATTTTAAAAATAGTTTGGTGAAAATTGGATATTTCAGTGAAGCACTACTAAAATTTCAGAAAAAAAGTAAAAAGTATGTGTCATTCCGACCAACCTAAGTATGAGAAAAATATAATATTTTTCATCCATGATTTGGATTTAAGTAAAAGACACATGAGCGGATGTGATGCATATTTTTTTGAATTTTTTGAATAAATAAATAATTATTTATGAATTTTTTACTATGAATTTTTTAAAATATTAAAAATTAATTTTCCAGCCAACCTAACTTGGTCAAAAATATATGAAAATAAAAAAATTTAAATTTTAATGTATACCTAATAAATCCTAGAATGTGACGCAACTTTTGGATTTAAAAAAGGATTAATATGTTGAAAGTTATGGATGTTTTCAATATTTATATCTATTAGGAAATCAGACATAGCGTATGTAGAAAATTAATAATAATTACCTATTAAAATTATTATGAGGCGTACATTATATTTTTAGAATCTTAATAGATTCCTCTATAAACCCTTTTCATTTGATTAAATTTAGTTACAAAAAAGTCTATCAGCTTTAAGGATGAAATTTGGAAAATTTTAGGATAACACTAAATGGGTGGTTTTGCAAGTTTCTTTGGCAAGTTTTGTGACTCCCACTTGCCTAAATATGAGGTAATCCCAAGGCATTTTTGGAGGGAATCCATATTTGAGCTAGAAATATTAACACCCTTTCCATCTAAATCTAAATATTAGTCTAAATGTTTGGACTTTTTCATCCAAAAAGTTTTTCCTCCATTGCCACTGTTTGGCCCATCATGATCTCACACTCACCCGAAAAGCAAATGATGATTGCTTTGCTGAGGAAATTCAAAAAATATTTTGCATGGTCATATGATGATTTGAAATATTATAGGGAGTATCTATTTCAGTATACTATCCCCCTTCAACCTGATGCAAAACCATTTAGGCAGAAACAAAGGCTTATAAATCCCACCATAGCTCCCAAGATGCAAAAGGAGCTACTAAAATTGAAAGAGGGACGTATCATCAAGCCTATTAGACACTCTGAGTGGGTGTCTAATCTTGTCCCAGTCAGAAAGAAAAATGGGGAGATTAGACTGTGTGTTGACTTTAGAAATTTGAATATTAAATCCCTTAAGGATAACTATCCTCTTCCAAGCATGGATCATTTATTGTAGAGGGTAGTTGTTTCAGAACTAATGTCAATGATGGATGGATTTTCAGGGTATAACCAGGTGTTGGTCTGATGCAGAGGCACCCACACTATAACCTTAACATACAGCATGGATGTCTGCAGCCCATCATCATCATCATCATCATCATCATCTTTCTTGCTAACACTGTCAGCATCATCATATTTACTGTCGCCGACCGATATCCTCCTGCAGACAAGCCTTCGCCTTTTCGCATGTCAACAACATCATCATGTTCGGCAGCATCATCATGTTCGGCAAGCGCGAACATCCTCCTGACGTCCACTGTTCATCTCACCGACAACTTCCGTCTTCACTATCTTCAGCATCATGATGTTCAACATCATGTTCATCAGCAGGATAACGAACATCCGGTTCTTCCCATTTATCCTGATGATGACAAACCTTAACTCCTCGCACCGTCCCCTCGATGCTTACGTCACCCCAATATCCTGATGACGTATATCCTGATGACGATGACGTCACCTGTAGCTCCTCAATATCCTGCTGCTCTGAAATATCCTGATGACGTATATCCTGATGATGATGACGTCATATCCTGCTATTGGCCAAACTTAGTTTTTTTTCAGCCCGCGATCAACCCGATCTTCTACCTGATGTCGATACGCTCCTCCTCAGCTCCTCCTGATGATGATCACCCCGACGCACATTCACTTTATGCAACCAACCGCATCATGCCGATCTCCTCTTACTCGGATGATGATGCCCGAAGCGACTGCAGGATATAAGCAGAAATATCCTGATGATGCCGTTTTAACGAATTTTCAACCTTAGCGGATTTTCACTGTTCTGATCCGCCGAACCTCCTGGGATGACTCGATCCACTTCCAGGGTGATCTTCCAAACTCTATCAGCTCGACCTAGCACATACCCATGCTAGGGTCTTCAACATCTCTCAACCGCGATCCTGCACACCTGCATGCAAACAGAAAGCAAACTAAAACCTAACCTACTGTACATCGCCATTCCACCGATCCGACGAGTCAACCGATGGAATGGATCAGCAAATCCATGGAACCACCAAAACAGCAGATCGATTACACAAAGGAGATCAAACAGAAGATGAACACAACAGGATCTCTTATTGATTTCAAAAGATGCAATTACAATGATCAGCCTCTCTCTGTCTCACTCTCTGCAAACTAACTTGATCGATATATCCAATACCAACCGATCCTCATGCTTAAATAGATTTTCCTGCGAGTACTACTGACCCGACTCCAAGCGGCTGGGAAATCTCTCCAGGCGGCTGGGAGATCCAACCGGACCTACAGCATGACAGCTGTTCTAACAAACTAACTAAAAATAGCAAAGCATGGTCAGCATGATCTTATCATGATCAGCATGACCTTATTACATACATTTGGTCTTATCAGACCTTCTTGAAAACATAAACAAGACCTAAAACAACTAACTGCCTCATGAAGGCCAGCTGTCAGGTAGGTGCTCCTGCACCATGGTCAAGGAGTCATAACAGTACAAAACAACATTCACCACTCCTTGGGGTACATATGTGTATCTGAGAATGCCATTTGGTTTAAAAAATGCAGGATCTACATTTCAACGAGTAATGGATGTGGCCTTTGCTGGCCTCATTGATGAGATCATGGCTATTTACCAGGATGATTTGACTACATTTTCAAAGGATAGAAATGATCATTGCAAACATTTGCAATTAATTTTTGAGAGGTGTTTAGAGTATGCGATCTCTTTAAATCCCAAAAAATGTCAATTTGGAGTTGAAGAAGGAAAGTTGTTGGGACACATTGTGTCAAAAAAGGGGGTTAGAATCAATCCAGACAGAGTTAAGGCCATTGAACTTATTCCCTAGCCTAAAACAATTAAAGTATGCAGTTCTTCATTGGCCAAGTTAATTTTGTAAGGAGATTTGTTCCTAATTTAGCTGAAAAGACAAAAGTCATCTCCAAGATGCTAAAGAAGGGATAATCTATCATGTGGGACAAGGAATTAGCTGAAGCTTTTCTTGGCATAAAGGAGGCTCTGAAAAATGTGCAAGTGCTGGTAAGTCCAGACTATTCCAAGCCTTTCCATCTCTTTTCCTTCACTTCATTTCATATTGTTGTTGTTGTGTTGCTACAAAAGAATGAAGATGGATATGAGTAGCCCATATGATTTTTTAGTAAATCTTTACAGGCTACTGAGTTGAATTATTTCATTATAGAGAAGCACGCCTATGCATTGGTCAAGGCTACAAAAAATCTCAAACCCTATTTTATAGGGGCCAAGATTATTGCATATGTTTCCCACACAGCAGTGAAAGATATATTCATGCAACAGGAGGCTTCAGGTAAAAGGTGTAGGTGGATTAACAGAATCCAAGAATATGATATGGACATACAAGTCACAAAATTGGTAAGAGGCCAAGGCTTAGCCAAGCTGATGGAAAATTCAAATCTTGAAGCAGTAGAGGTAAATTAAATTGAGGAAGATGATGTAACTCATTGTTCATTGGCTGACAATCCATGGTATAAAGATATTGTCTTTTACCTTACTAAGATGCATTATCCTCCAGGCATTAGTGTCACACAATAGAGGACCTTTAAACTTTAGTCCCAGAGGTATTTCTTAGTTCAAGGAGTGTTAATTTGGAGAAGCCATGAAGGGATATTGTTAAAATGTCTGAACCAGCAACAAGTAGAGGTTGTTGTTGATGAATATCATCAAGGAATATGTGGCGGTTACTTACATGCCAAAACCACATCACATAAAGTCATCAGAGCAGGCTTTTGGTGGCCAAGTATTTTCAAAGATGTTGCTATGCAAGTTAGAAAATGTGATGCTTGCCAATGTTTTTTTGGCAAGATGAAATTTGCTAGAGCATTATCTCTTATGCCAGTTGCAGTTGAAGCATCATTTCAACAATGGGGCATTGATTTCATAGGAGAAATTCAGGAGAAATCTAGCAATGGATTCAAGTGGATCCTTGTGGCCACTGATTATTTTACCAAGTGGGTTGAGGCTATCCCCACTTGCAATGCCACATCCAAGGTGGTAATTGATTTTCTTTTGAGCAATGTAATAACTAGATTTGAAGTACCATCAAGACTTGTTACAGACAATGCCATGTGTTTGAGATCTTAGGATATTGCTGATATGTGTTCCAGGTATGGAGTTAAGTTGATTCATTCATCGCCATATCATCCCTAAAGTAATGGACAAGCTGAGTCCAACAATAAGAGTCTAATGAAGATTATAAAGAGGACATTGGATTAGAATAGGAAAAGATGGGATTATAAACTAAAATATGCTTTATGGGCTGATAAGGTAACATTCAAGAAATCCATTCCAGAAGGAGGCCATTTGAGTTGATATATGGAGCAGAGGAAAAAATGTCAATGTCATTGGAATTGCATGTATATCAGCTATTGCAACAAATCAGTGAGGATGGCGATGATGCTTTAACTCTAAGAATGCATGAGTTGGCTGAGTTAGATGAGGCCAAGAGGATGGCACATGATAAAAACCAACAACAATAGCAAAGGGCTGAATATTTGTTCAACAAGAAAATAATAAAGAGAAGTTTTTAGATTGGTGACTTGGTTCTCTTGTGGCATACAAGAGCAGAAGACAAGGGTAAGCACAGCAAGTTTGAGCCTTTTTGGCTAGGCTCGTACCAGATTGATGAAAAAGTTGGATAAGATACATATTACATTAGGAACATGCAGAAAGAATTGCTGGAGCTGCCCATTCATGGACAACATTTGAATCTTTACTTTTCTTGAGTAAGTGCTTCCTCTGAATTTTGAATACAGTCAAATAGTGTTATGTGCTCTAATGTACTGTATTTTGCCTTGTATATAGGTGTGGTTGTAAATACGCATGTGTGTGTTGTTTCCCTTATGTGTTTTTGTTGTGTTTTGTGTCTTTTTGGTCTGCTCGGAGATCTAAATCCTTGTTGTGACACTGCTTGTCACACGTCCCCAACCAAAGCCAGTGTTGGCACCTACAAAATTCTATTTCCATTTTTCCATGTTTCCCCTAAAAAATCCAAGATTCCTATGCAATTTTCTTAGCCAAGGTCATCATTGAATGGAGAATCAAATTCTGAGCAACTTTGCCTTTTGAACCACGAGTCCTATGCAAGTTTGGTTTCCGTGTTTTTTTCCTTGGTCAAAACGGTTTCTCCCTTGGAAAATTCTTCATATTTTGCTCATTATCTGCAAATTGACAAAGTTAATAACTTCTGAACTTGGTCTCAAGTTTCATTTCTCGCTGATTCACCAATATGTGTGTTCACCAACTAAAAGGCGAAGGGAGAATGAGTTTGGCAAAGTGTTTAAGTTCAAAAACCTTATAGCTCACCAATAAGGAGTTCTCTTGATGGCGAATTTGCTGACAAAGACAAGAGGAGTGGAGATAGGCTAGAGTCAAAGTCAAAGGTTCATCATAGCTTCTTTTTGCCAATAACAAAGAAACATAAGGCAAAGTGTGTGGTTCCTTATGGTAAGTTTTTGCCGACAAAGAAGAGGACAACAAGGTTGGTTCAGCGCAGGACAATTTTGCTGACAAGGTAAATTGAAGTGATAATATAGCTAAAGAATACTTTCCCTTTGTCAGGAAATCAGTAGGTGGCTGAACCAATGAAATAGTTCAAATTTTTAGGAGTTCGTCGATAGGATTTTTCACTGATAATGAAGGAAAAGAAGAAGAGGTGACAAAATTACTTTGGTTCAAAAGGACACAGCTTTGCTAATAAAGAAGGTGCCAGTCCCAAGTTTAAGAAAATGGAGATTTGCTAATGAAGGCAAATAAGTGGCAAATATGGTCAAAGTTCAAAGAAAATAAAATTGACTGACAGGGGAAAAGTAGCTCAAGTTCACAAAAAGTCAAAATCACCGATAAAAGACAGAAAATGAATGTTCAACAAATTGAAGATTTTCCAATAGAGGCAAACAAGGCAAAGTTCTAAAAAATGTAATTTTGCCGATAATAGGCAAAACATAAAGCAAAATGAATGTTCGGCAAAAGTGAGTTTTATCGATAAAGGTGAAATTGGCGGCAAGGGCCTTGGTTCTGAAATAGAGGATTTTTCTGATAATAGCAAAATGGTGATGAGTTCAGCAAAATAGTCTTTGCCGATAAAGGTCAACATAGGCCGAGTTCCAGAA
Source organism: Cunninghamia lanceolata (assembly GCA_027924645.1). NCBI lineage: Eukaryota > Viridiplantae > Streptophyta > Pinopsida > Cupressales > Cupressaceae > Cunninghamia > Cunninghamia lanceolata. Next base: position 2,216,692 of record BSBN01000684.1, read on the forward strand.
AACCAAGATTTGCCGACATGTCATAAAGAGGGTAAGAGTGATGATGAAGGGGAAAGTTCGCTAAGAGACAAAATACAGAATGGTATAGTCAGAAGTCAACTGCTTCAAAATGGAAAAGGAGGATGATACACTGGGAATTCTATCAATATTGGAAATGGTTAATTCCCTGAACGCATGCCATGATTATAGGGATATATAAACTAATTTGTACCTAGAATTTAATGATCATACAGAATAGTGCTATGTAGGTGGATTGGCATAGTAAAACTCTTCAATGCATCAAGGACAAATATGAGAAGTCAATATTGTAGGTGGCAGGGAAAGGGTAGAATCTTCCCTCTTTATTGCTCATGGTACATTTGGAGTGCAAGCAATCTTTGACAGATTGATTGCAGTGGCAACAGGACATGGATCTCAATCCCAATGTGTAAATCAATTGATAGATTGGAATTGGACTTCAATACAACATGGGTACAGTCCTTCTTAGGATGTGGCACTTGGGAGACTGCATTCAGTTTTGAATCGAATGCTATATATGCAATGTTCTTTTTAGTCATGTGAGGGGTTGGTCATTTTGGCATTTTCTCAGCAGGGTTGCATGAGCTCTAAGAGGTAGATTAAGAAAGGATATTGTGTAGGCTATGTTTATACATGAATCAATCATGAAGTGTATGTAATACAATTCAAATCTTTGTATCAGATTTTTGTTTTTCTCCACTACTGTAGGTGTTTTTCTTAGTGAACTGTAATCACAGTTTTAGTTTTCTTTTACCACAATTCGTGGTATGATTGTAAGCTCTGAATTGATGAATGTGATAGTTCTTAATTCATTCCCAAGCTTTGTGAATGATCATTTCAGTATTGCCTAGGGAAAAATGTGGTATGGTGTGTGATTCTTAAGTATTTTCAATAATTTGGTAGTGATTTCTTTGCATTTGATACGTCGAGCAAGTAGTTATACACTTTTATATGTTTGTTTTCCTGTGTTTTATATTAGACTCTGTAGCCCAATGGATAGGGACTAGTCTAAGTAGCCTTAGATCACCCATCTTAAAAAAAAAACTATACATCTTATTTTTAGAAGTAGAAGTAGTCTTCATGCATCCTCATTGTATAAGATTACATTTATCAGCTATATAGGGGTCATACAACAACCAACTTTTCTTAGTTCAGTGATAGATTTGGGGCTAATAGGGCAATCTGGAATTGGTTCTTATTTTTAGTTGTTCATTTGGTTTGATTTTAATACCTACTTAGGTATAAAACACCTTGGAATATCCCTCTAGAGTTTAAGCTGAGCTTGAAGAGCAGAGGAGTTTACTTGCTCCTGTAGTTCACCAAAATCACCCAGAACTTGTTGACAAACCTCTTCCTTTCACTTTGACGACAATCGTTGGCCTAGGTGTTTTAGGAAAGTTTTAGAGTTTTGTGTTGCAATAATTTTGGGAACCAACAAGTTTAATTTTTTATGTAGATAGATTTTTGAAGATGACACACTTCATTACTTGGAAGAATTCATGATTCCACACATGTAGCTATGTTGTTCTTTAGAGAGGTGGTAAGGTTACATGGATTGCTGAAGAGCATTGTCTCCAATAGGGACACTAAGTTTTTGGTCCATTTGGGCATACTTTGTGGAGAAATTTGGGCACTAATTTGAGTTTCAATTCAACATATCATCCACAAATGGATGGACAAATGGAGGTTGTAAATGGAAGCCTTACAAATCTATTGAGATGCTTAGTGAGGAATAATCCAATTCTATGGGATACTACTTTGGCACAAGTTGAGTTTACATATAACAACAAAGCCAATATAAGTACAATGAAGAGTCCTTTTTGAATTGTGTATGGGTATAGCCCTAAGGAAGTAGATGCATTGAGGAATAATCCTAATTTGGGAGGGAGTTCTAAAGAGAATGATTTTGTGAAATATATGTATGAGTTACATAATTAGGTAAAGAAGAATATGAAGGAGAACATAATGAAATACAATCACCATGCAGATCTCAATTCGACAAAATAGGAATTTGAAGTTGGAGAACTAGTTTTAGCTCATTTGAGGGAGGAAAAGTTCTAAAAGGAACTTATAACAAGTTGAAGAGGAAGAAAATTAGACCTTGTAAGATCTTGAAGAAGTTTTTAGTGAATTCTTATGAGTTAGAACTTATCGAGGGAGTAGATATTTTGCCAATATTCAGCATTGCTGATTTGCATCCTTAATATTAGGGACAAAGAAGTGGAGAGACAAGTATATGTTCAAATTTATTAATGGAGAATTGGGTACAATAGTTGTTTGAGAAGGTAATAAATGAAGTAGAAGTAGAGTTTGATTCCTAAGTAATCAAGAGGATAAAAAGGATGGAGCAAAATGAATATAATGAAATGCAAGAACAAGATAGCTAAAGAAGCAACATGGATGAATGCATCCAAAGTTGCTCCATTTAGAATTCTATAGTCCAAGAATTCATAAAATACCCATAAGCATGAGCTATTGGTTCATTTCAATTTACTTGATGTGTATGATGCAAGAGCATCCAAGTCCATGAGAAATCTTGTATTACCCAAAAATAATAATACGTTATATTTAAATAAAATAATAAGGTTTCTTTAGTTTTAGTTTTTTTGTTTGAAAGATTTTTGCTAAACATGCATTCTCAAAGGGCTGCTACATGGTGCTTCAAGTGTGTAGTAGGCTACTACAAGTGTAAAATAGCTTGCTACAAGTCATCTACAAGCTGTTACAAGTGTTATTTAGACTATCGTATGTGTTATATAATGTGCTACAAGTATTGTACAAGCTTCTTAAGGTGTTTGGAAGTTGGTATAAGCATATGAAAAATTTCCACAAGTATGATGGGAGCTACTATAGGATTATTTAGGTGTTATTTATACTATCACGTATTATACAATGTATTGTAGGCATTGTACAAGTTTCTTAAGATGTCTAGAAGTTGCTAGATAGGCATATGGAAAGTTACTACAGGTATGTTAGGAATTGTTATAGGTGCTATTTAGATTACTGTACTGGAAACTTCATAACATATGCTATAGGTCTTCATAGATAAGCCATAAGTTTGGTTGATTTATTCATGTGATTAACATTGCTTTGAATAATATAATTGATGTCTAAATGGATATATGCAATAATTTCTTGTGATTTGTAGGTACTTATTGTTCCATTTGGTGATTGGTTTCCTTCTTAAAACAAGTGCCATGTCTTTATCTTTTCTATCACTAGTGGTGCTAGGAAAATAAAATGTTATGATAGGGTTGTTGCTCATTTGTTCTTGCCATGACTTTTCACCTTCCTTTATCACAATGACTATTCATGTTCATTTAAATAGGTATTTTCTTTCATTGCTAATTTCTAATGGTCATGGAAGTTTTTTAAAGGGGCATTTGATAGTCATCATTGATGATTGATTGTTGCTCTCCAATGGTTGAAATTATTTGTTAGCAACTAGGACAAGAGTGCATAGGAGTTTGGATCAAGAAGAAGATGTAACAATTGGGACAAGAAGAAAAATGAAATAACCGACTAGAGGAAAGAATGCCAAGTTGAGATGGTCAAGCAAGGGAAGACATTATAGATAAAAGGAGTAGAAATAGAGAGAGAACATAGGAGAATGAATTGATTTTGTAGTTTATTTGTCAAAGCCATGAATTGTCATTTAGCTTAGTTTGAGTTGTGTAAGGATCTTTAATCCTTTCAACATGCTTGTAAGCCTTTGAAAGGTAGATTTTCCATATTAATACAAATAATAACAATTATTCTCTCATTTGTTGTGTGTAATTGCTTGTGAGTATTGGAATACTAGGATTAGGTTGTCTTCCATTGGGCCCTTAGCCTAGGCTACATCATTTTAATTTAGCATGCATGTTTCATGATAGATTCACATGCATGAATGAAAGTGTGGCCAAAATGCAGTATCGAAAAGTAGATATTTCAAATTTAGCCCTATTGTCTTGCATTCACTTTAGCCTTGCCAATACATATATTTTCTTGGTGTTGACTTTGAAAGATTGTAGTGCAAAGTTTGACCAAACCCAACCTTACCCAAGTCCTTTAGATAATTTATCCTTTATGGTTAGGACCAAACTCTGATCCTACCCTTTTCCCTACCTTGGATGCAATCACTGTCATGGTTATATCCCATGAACAAAATCATTAGCATGGTCCCATCCACCTTAATCAAAGCTTAATTTCACATATCCTGAGCTAACCCCATATCAAGATTTGTTTGTTGTGCATCAATTTGTGCACAAAAATTTCAAATTAGCACCTAGGATTACATATTTCAAAACAACTCCTACGGAATTCTAACATCAATCCACAAACATCCATTAACCAATCATTTGAACATTAACATAAACATAGTTCAAGTGCATTTTAGATTAGAACATCCCCATAAATTGGCAAGCAATAGACATTATCCATTCAACATCCAAATTTATTTTATTTCACATCTTAAACAACAACAAATGGGGCTTGACTAAGGAATAATGATGTATTAACTTCAATCATAGCATAACAAGCTCCAAAAGGTGTATTTTAACACCACCTAGACTTTAGTTAGGTGCTACAATAGAGGAGCATGAATCTAGGAGAAGATGATAGTGAGGGACATGATCAAAACTTTGGAAAGAATTGTGAATCCAAAGGTTAAAATCACACTAGAATATGATTCCCACACTAATCTACAAGAGGAGGTATATGCAAAAATTAAATTTTTCATATAGTTACAAAGAAAAAAACATAAAAGAAAAATACCATAACACATTGATTTACATAGGGAAAACACTTTCAAGAGAAAAACCTCACACTCTAAAATAAATAAATGTATTATTTAGTAATCAACAGTTACAATACACTTCCAAAGTCTAAGCCTTTACATGAGTATCACCAACAAGAGATCTGAAGCAATTTTGATAGCATAATAGTACCTACAAAGCTCACTATAAAACCTCCATCTCAAGCACCCAATAAATAAGAGAAGTAATACATGAAACCATCAAATAATAGTTAGGAAATCATGACCTAAAACCACCCAAAATCTGGCACCCAAATCCCTAGTCAAAATCCAATGCCCAAATCTGAAGACGAGTCCATATGCCAAAAATAACACATGCCTTCCACCTATCATAGACTTGTTAGAATCCAATCACCAACTTAGGTGTTCCATTTTGGCTCCATTATCTGCAATCAAAGATGCCTTATAGCATGTCATAACATGCATCATAAGTTGGTCCTCTCTTAAATACATCATAGATGCTCTTACATTTCTGATGTGGGAGCCCTAATTTCTAGAGGCCATAACTTTTGATCTAGGAAGCCAATTGAGCTATTTTAAAAAAGATGAAGATCTCAAAGAGATCCATGGTGTTGCAACCGATTTGCTCAGTTAAGGCCCATTTCAACATTTTTCAAGCCAAAATTGATTGTTAGAGCCTTTATAATTGAATTTTTATTTCATTTTTGACATTAAGATGCAGGTTGAGACACCTTTCCTAACAATTCCATCCAACTATATTGTAAGGGTTAACGACTTTTCTATTTTAATGGAGTCATCCCAAATATGAAGTTTTACAATAAGAAATGAGTTCAAAGATATGATATTAGGCAAATCACAACATTAACACTCTACCCATAAAATTACTAATAATTATCTTTCACATCTCTATTAAATTCAACACTTATTTGAATATAACTCAACTCATTATATTAATCTAACATCCGATTTACTTAACAACCATTTATTTAGTTCCTTATAATAGGATAACTCAAAAGAGGTTAGTGCTTCTCTTCCTCTTCAAAGATATACACAACGCATAAATCATAGAAAGGAATCATACCTCAATAAATACATACGGTAGAAATTAACGTTCACAAAAGTCATAATGACCATGTTAGCCTATGTCTCAAAGAAAATAGGGCATCGAGTTAAGTATGTATTCATAAATACTCAAAATAAAAAGTCACCTTGTTTCAACTCCACCATGGTTTTATTACAGCGATAATTCATTCATTAATTCGAAAAAAAATAATATCAGAGTAAGACAAATCTCCTTAACATTCTTCACCATATCCATGGCTTAATAGCCAGTCCTCCTAAAGCAACTATGGGAACTTTTAATGGAAGTTTCTGCCCTTCCTAGAATCACAAGGGAAGGGTTTTACTCCATTTCTCATCATGTCCAATTGGCATGTGGACGTTTATAGTAATTAAAGACACTAGATGGCAACTCTTCATACACAAGCTGTGCTATAACATTTTGTGATGCAATTTGTGTCGTTTCCTTTCATTTCAAGCCTGTGTGGCTGTGACATGCTTGAAGATTGTTCATCAAAAAGATCTGAAGACACAAGAGGATTATCGTTAACCAGAATGCCATCAAGGTTTGCAATACAACTTAAGTTACAACTTGAAGATCGTTCATCAACAAGATCTGAAGTACTCACCTCCTTAGTCACTATCATTCTTGCAACCATCATTCAAGAGGCTAAGCCTTAATCATTCCCATGTACAGTCAAAACGAGTTGGATCCAGGACTTCATCTATTTTCATTCAAACAGTAATTTCAGGATTAGATGCCTTTTGTAAAGACAATTGTAAAGAAATTTCTAACAATGATGATAAGGCTACCAACATCAAAATTACAAGGGAGTTTAACTATCATAGCCCCCTAGAGAGATTACATGTTGATAATGGTATTACAGTCCCACTGAACGAGCATAACAGAAATTAACAACTATGTTTACGCTATTGTCAATTCAGTCATAAAGTTAAGTATTCAGTGGTTGTGAACAGAATATTTATTGTCCCCAAAATACCAATCATAAGGATAATTAAACAAACGATACGTTGTCATCAATATCACAGACACAAAGATATTTTAAGAAATGTGTTCCTACAATCAATGATACCATGCTGAGGGTTTCAAAAAACATTCATGAACGTGAGACCAATGGAAAGCCATTCATAATTATACAGTACCTTCTCCTCAATCTGTTAAAAACTAAAAAATTCCACAAGGGAATCGACACAATCACATATATGACTAGGAAAAGCAAATGCAATGGATAAGACAGATGCATTACATTAAAAAAAACTAGCTATGAATGATGACAGTCAATAAATAAATTGATAGGTATGATTTCACACTAAAAAGGAAGATACAATCAAACAATCATATAAACAGTCATTGTATTCATGTCTAAATCTCTCTCATTATTGCTATTTATATCTTTACTCAGGTCACTCCTAACTTTTCACAGTTAGACCTTCTTAGTGTCCCAACATACATGAGTTACAGATAGACGAGTCATTGAAGATATTGTTGATCCACGTGTTATGGAAATCATTTAATTTATTTATTTTTATTTTTTTTAGTTCTAAAGCTTTGTTTTATTTTTACTCTTTCTTTTATATTTCTTTATTTGGTTAGTTTTTTTTATGTGTATTTTTATAAAATGATTATGGATAAAGAGTATTTTTTTTCATAATAGTTGGAAGAAATACTCCTTTTGTTGAGAAGGATCTAATGAATTGTCTAGTTACCAAAATCTGAGCTTTCACACTCTTTTATGTGGCCTCTAAGTGCCTAAACTAGGTATATAAGAAAAAAAAGTGAGTCCAACCATGCTTTAAAAGGGTGGCTTGTAAAAATTAAGAAGGAACATTGGAGAGTATTAAATGAGTTAGTGGAGTTTGATAAAAGGAAAATTTGTTAGAGTTTTTGGAAAAGGCGGTAAACTAATAGATAATAATTAAAAACATTTTTGAAGGGAGAAGGAATGTCAAAAGAAGGAATGAAAAGTAGAATTTATAGGCATGACCTACCATAATGAGGGTACAACCTTTATATTTAAGGGATGCATTAGAAATAAAAAGACATATATGGTTGTGTAAATGGGGAGAAAGGACATGAGCAAAGGAAAAGGTGCATGACCTAAAAAAATTAATGGGGTGAATAAAATTTAAAGGAGAATGATAGGGTTTTGTGGTGAAAGTGGGATTTAAAGGGATACAATTATTGAATGTGGGGAGTGCATGAGAAAAAATAGAGGAAGGTGTGGATAAACAAATGAGAGAACAGGGGAAAACATAGAGAAATAAAAATTAGGAGGTAGAAGTAGTATATGAGAATAGGGAGAGATGCATGATGTTAATTAGGAAACCAAAGAAAAAAGGAGTGTTTATACAAGGGGTGAGTGGGGTGAACAAGAAAAAATTTCATGAGCCATGAGAAGATAGACATTATTATTGAGGGTTAAGGCTCATGGGTGTTGAGGTGATTTAATTCATGTTATAGATTTTTGAGGATTTTGATATTGATGAAGTTTAACCTTAATCATATCTACATATTCAATTTTTGATACCATAGGTTAAAAAGGAATTTCTAAAATGGCATAAGAAAGCAATAATTAAATACCCAAACTATTTTACTTAGTGATTTGAATAACCAGATTTTGGCAGAGGGAGAAGGAAATAAGAGGGAAAGGAAAATAAGGGGGAAAATAAAATATAAGGGAGAACAAAACAAGAAGAGAACATAATGGAAAAGAGTAAAGCATAGTGTTTTACTTAGGTAAAATATAAATTGACACAAGATTTTGGGAAAGAAATCTCACCTACATATGGCAACCAACCATTGTCTAGAAAAAGATAGATCCCAATGTCACTACAAGTCTTTTTGTGAACATAAGACAAAACTACAATTCTCCTTTGTGAATCCTTTGTTGTTTTGGTTTTCTAAAATTGCATTATTCACAAGCAATTTTTAGATCAACCATTTATTTCCAAGTTTCATTTGCTTGTTGCATTTATTATATGTGTAAGAGAGTAAGAGCTTGATGAAACTAGTAGGTTTGGGGAGTGCATTACATCCTTCTTCAATCCTAAAGGATTATTTGAAATTGACATGGAGTTTTTTGTTACATTGGGAACATGAGAGATGTCATGTTTGAGATAAATGTATCATTATTGTAATTGTATTATTCTAATGTTGCTGTACTAGAGTATTATGATTCTAGAAGGGTCATGTAATAACTAGATTTTTGAACTAATTAGTTTACTCTTTTGTTGATTGATACCTATAATATTTTCTATAAATATTATTGAATGTTATGGGTAAGTGTAGGGGAATGGGGGGCCAAAAGGGGGGGTCTTAAGTGGCCACTTTTTTCCTAAAGGGTAAAAGCAAGAAGTTAGGTCCACTTTTAGATGAAGTGTTACCGACAAAAAAATTCACCATACGAACTTATACAAGTTTCATAAAAAATGCATACACAATTAGGAACGACGGCCCAAATCTAAATTCCCACTTATATAGAATGGGTACCCATTCTAGTTTGGGCTCCCATTCTTAAATAGGGACCTGTTAGTAATGCATACGTGCTCAGGAATGCATACCTATTCTTGAAATAAATGGGAATTTATTTATAAATGGGTACACGTTTTGAAAAGGTATTAACTTTTTTCACCATGTGAGGTCATTTTTGGACTTCTATCACATGGCGATAGTGACTGAGAAAAGGAGCCCATAATGTATACCTACATACAAATACCTCAATAATGCCTCATTTTCACCTCCTCCCTCCACAATAAGTAATTTTTAGAGTTTTGAGGTAGGTGCCTCTCTTGTTTATGCATTTTTTTGTTTTTTGTTTTTACAGTTTTTTCCTTGTTTTCGAATGTAAATTTATTTTTAAAACTTGAAACCATAGGCTAGACTTTGTTCACTAAAAATGTAAACCATAGAACCTACTCTAAACCGTGGGCCCTTTAAGCCGTAATCTGTAAACCCTAAATTTATGTTTTAGGGTTTTAAATTTTGTTAGAGGTTAAAAACTAATACATATAAAATTTAATTTTCTACAATAGAAACCCTAGAAATATCTATACATATGAAATTTAATATGATACAATAGAAGTTCCCATAAATTTAAATGATACAATCAATACATGTAAAATTGAATATGATACAATAGAAACCCTAGAAATATCAATTGATATGTCAATTGGTATCAATTGATTTACATATTTAAAATTTAATATGATACACCAACAAAATTAATACATATTTAAAACTTAATATGATGCAATAGTTTAACCCTATCTATTTATACCAATTGATAATGATCAATATAGAAATTGATATAATGATCCATATCAATTGATATAAAATAGCAATCAATACATATAAAATTTAATATGATCTACAATGTAGAAATCCTATAAATATTAATTAATATCAATCAATATATCGATTGATATCAGTTGACATACACTAGTAATTGAAATAGATATAAAATTAAATAATATGATACAATATCTAAGTTCCTTAGTAATATCAATCGATATCACATATAAAATTTAATATGATACAATCTAGAAACCCTATAAATATCAATTTTAATATCGATCTATATATTAGTCATATCAATTGATATGTACACCAACAATCAATACATATTAAATTATATGTATTGATTTCTGGTGTATATCAATTGATATATGAAATTGATCAAAGATAATTTTAGCAATTAAATAATTGAAAGAGAAAATATGCAATTATATGTTATGTGACCAATTGTAGATATTTATATTATTAAATCTAATTTATATTGAGGATTACACCTACACACCTTCACTATGATGCGAACTAGGTGAGGCAGTGTCATAAGGAGAATGAAATATTTGAAAATGTGAGGGTTTTATCTCAAGATCCTAACTCTTGGAAGAAATTCTTAGACCCAAACCATGCCTAGTTAGATTATTGAACACTTCCATAAGAGAAGGGATGGTTCTAAGAAAATTATTTGGAGCGCTAAACAAAGATCATGCAAATCCATTATGAGTTGCTTTATTTAGTGATTACATAAATGGGGTAGTGGAAAATTGGGGTGAAGTAATTTCCTTTTAACTACAAAAGAAAACACAACAATGCAAGACTAAAGGTAATTTGTATATGGGATCCTATTTCATAGATTGAATTTACTTCACATTAACTTTTAACCAAGGGTGATTTTTTCCTAGAATTGTCAAGTGGAAGGCCTTACTCATGTTTATTGAGCTAAACTATATATAAACATTGACACTTTCATCATTATATTTAGACGTGATCTTTTTAGCCCTCGTGTTTACCATTAATCTATCATAAAAATACCCTAGGATCTTCCCACACATGTCAAGTGCAATTTGGGCCATTAAGAGCTTTTTAACCCCAAGGGATTTTAATTATAATTTAAGAGGCCTTTGAAGTACCTCACTTACTATCCTTTCATTTTTATAGGTAGTTTTCTAGAGGTACAATATAAAATTTTAATATATTTGTCTTGTATGAGAAGATACCAAAATAGTTGTTTCTATTTCTCCCTTTATTTTTATTACGCAAGAAGAATGTGTACCTACAATGGTGGCACAATCTAGGATATTTTCCTCCTTGGTTACAATATATCTAAATTATCCCTTCTTCATAATATCCTCTATAACATACATTTGCACATTAGGAAAATTTTAACCAATATATATTGAAGTAAGGTGAATGCGCACCATAAGACTTGCACAACATAAACCTCAACTTCATGAAGTAGTGGATGTTTATAACATATTTTATACTTTAATCAACTTGCTTATGGGATCTAAATACTCTTCCAATCCACATATCTATGTAGCACTACCATCAGATTTTGAAAACATAACAATGAACTTTGATATGCTATTTATACCTCAACTTATTCTTCCCACATCTTTAAAATTGTTCCAAATACACATCCTTTAGATATGTTTGGACATAAGATTATTCCCCTTGTCTCTCAAAATTGTTCAAGTATTGGGGGTCTAGTTCCATATTTAAATGTAGCCCAAAAATTCAAGAATTCACAGGTATAAAATATTAGAAAAATTAAATACTAAACTATTGAACTCAAGTATTGAACTAAGGGAGAAAACTATTAAACTCAAGTATTACACAAATTAAGCATATTACAATAATAAAATAGGAGAAAAAAGAAAGAGGAAAGGGTAAATAATTAGAAAGAAATTGAAGTACTAAAATAAAAGGTCTAAACATTCACTACTTCATGAAGTTGAGGTTTATGTTGTGCAACTGTTATGGTAATCATTGACCTTACTTCAATATATATTGGTATAAAATTGCCTATTGTGCAAATGCATATGACAAAGGATATTATGAAGAACGGATAATTTGGTTATATTGTAACCAAGGAGGAAAATCTCCTAGATTGTGCCACCATTGTAGGTACATGTTCTTCTTAAGTAATAAAAACTAAGGGAGAAATAGAAACAACTATTTGGGGATCTTCTTGTACTATCCTAGCTACTCTATAACTTGGGGATAATTTTATTACTAAAGAAATAAAACTAATCACCAATCTACATTTTCTTGTTAACATGAATAATATTATACACAAGTTTTTAGAGTTTTCCAACATGTCAAAGGAAAACGTTAAAACACTAGTTTGTATAAACCATTACCTATATTAGAGAGACCACATGATGATGTTATTATGGACTTCATTCTTTGGCATCCATCAAATCAAAGGGGTAATGGTTAAATTTTCTTTTGTAGATAGATTTGTGAAGATGACACACTTCATAGCTTGGAATAAGTCATGTGATGCCACAGATGTAGCTATGTTGTTCTTTAGAGAGGTAGTAAGTTTGCATGGATTTCCAAATAGCATTGTATCCAATAGGGACATTGAGTTTTTGGTCCATTTTGGCATACTTTAGATGGAGAAATTTGGGCACTAATTTGAGTTTCAATTCAACCAATCATCCACAAATGGATGGACAAATGGAGGTTGTCAATGGAAGCCTTACAAATTTGTTGAGATGCTTAGTGAGGAATAATCCACGTTTATGGGATACTACTTTGGCACAAGTTGAGTTTACATATAACAACACAATCAATAGAAGTACAATGAAGATTCCTTTTCGAATTATGTATGGGTATAGCCCTAGGGAAGTAGATGCATTAAGGAGTACTAATAATTTTCCTGAAGGAGTTTTTAAAGAGAAGGATTTTGTGAAATATATGTATAAGTTACATAATTAGATAAAGAAGAATATGAAGGAGAACATAATGAAATACAAGCAACATGGTAATCTCAATTGGATAAATATGAATTTGAAGCTGGAGAACTAGTTTTAGCTCACTTTGATGCAGGAGCATCCAGTGGTGTAAGGGCAATCTTGCATCACCCAAAAAAGATGTGTTTCAAAATTATTGATGTTCTTTCCATTTCTTTTCAAAATTTGTGGTTCTGGTTCCATAATCGCTTGAATAATGATGTAGAACTTTTAGTTTTCCCAAACTGCTAAAAATAACAACCTGCTATTTTTAGAAAGTTTACATTTGGGCACGAAATGAAGTGAAAATTTACAGGAAGCTACATAACTGAAAAATAAGACCTTTGGTGAAGGAATCATGTAAAGATCATTTGTGAGCTGAAAGATATTAAAGTTTCTGTTCCTGAAAAATGCCTGAAAATTATTCAAACTTAGGTTTGAGGCATTAAACGGCCCCGTACAGGCCTGAAAATGGCCGGAACTAGCAGAGAAGCTTCTTAGTGCATAGAGAACTCCACGAGCTTTTTGACGCATAAAATAGTTTAGCAATTAGACACTCGGATCAAAAGTTATGGCTCCCAGAAGTTGACCTATTTTTGGAGCAAGATGCAAATTTTGAAATTAGGTCGTTGGCTGCCAAAAAAGGCTATTAATAACCATTTTTGGGAACCCTAGGAGTAGTAGAGTTAAGGGGGAAAGTGTAGAGTCAAGAATAGGTGAGAAAATAAAAACCCTAGCTAATTTGGGGTTACAGAAGGCTGATGATTCTAAAGTCTTGTGATAGGAAGCTGTAATGTGTTACAGCTAGTGGAGGGTTGATTCCTCTAATTGTATTTGAGCTTCTGTAATGTAATAAGTTGTCTAAATCAATAAAGAAAATTTTATTTTCTGTGTGCAATTTTAGTTGTTGTGTGTTTTATGATTTACCCCTTCATCAAATGGTATCAGAGCGAGGGTTCCTGATTATGTAGACAGATCACCGACTGTGAGGCAGTTTGCACCAGGACCTGAGGTTGTGGGTTTGCTGCAAAGATCAAGATGCCTCCATGAAGAAATCGTATTGGGAGGAATGCTTTGACGAAAGAGTGTTTTAGAGCCCTGCAAAGACAAATCGATGCATTGCAAGGGGAGCTACGAAGAGGGTTTGAGCCAAGAATAAGATAAGAAAGCGAAGATGAAGCTAAAGAAGAGCTATCTGAGGAAGAACAAGAAGCTGCATGAGATCCTGTAGAAGTTAGGTTATTGAGGGCCATTTCAAAGATCGAAAAGAGGCCCAGGATCGAAGTTTCTACATATTCTAGAGATTTGAATCCAGAACAGCTTATTGATTGGATCAATGACATGGAGGAGTCTTTCGAGTATGAAGATGTGAAGGACCCAGATCGGGTCAAGTTTGCAAAAACAAAGTTGAAGGGCAACGCCAGTATTTGGTGGAAGGAGGTCCAATTAGAGAGGAACAGAAGAGGAAAAGGAAAGATCACTAGATGGGATTGGATGGTGGAGAAACTAAAGAAGCAGTTCATTCTTGTGGACTATGAGATGGAGTTGTTGAAGAAGCTGCAAGGACTGAAGCAAGGCAACAAGTCTATTAAAGAGTATACAAAAGAGTTTTATAAAATTACTATCAGGATAGATCATGCAGAGCCCAACAAGGAGAAGGTAGCCCGTTACATTAATGGGTTGAGGCTGAGTATTCAAGAGGAGCTGAGCCTGGTCAGAATGACCACCATAGAAGATGCATACCAGTTTTCCCTGAAGGTGGAAGAGAAGCTGAATAAAAATTTGACAGCAAGCAAAGGGGAAGAGGTCAAGGCGGAAGGACTGGTGGAAGACCCTATGGAGGTTGTAATGAAGATCAAAAGAAAAGCGAAGAAGTTGGCACTAGTCAAAATCAGAGAGGAGATAATACCTACCACCCTCGTGACCAATACAATGGTGAGCAAAGAGGAAGAGGAAGAGGCTGACTTGGGCAAGGACCTGGAAGAGGAGGTTTTAGAGGAACTTGTTGCTAATGTGGAGAAGAAGGGCATTGAGCATACGAGTGTCCGCAACATCAAGGAAGGACAAATAAAAGACCTGAAGGTAATGCATGAGTTGCACATGTCGATGAAGATGCGCAATCTGAGCGTTCTAAAGATGCTGAAAGGGGAGAAACCCTAGTTGTTAGAAGAACTTTGTTGAATGAGGAGAAAGAACCCAATCAAAGGAAGAGTTTATTCCGCACAAGGTGCAAATGTGTAGGTAAGTGTTGTGATATTATTATTGACAATGGGAGCATTGATAATATTGTTTCAGAGGAGATGGTTGACAAGTTGAAGTTGACAAGAAGAAAGCATCCGCATCCATATCAGATTGCATGGTTGTAGAAGGACCATAGAGATTTGGTCAATGAGCAGTGTTTAGTGAAGTTCAAGATTGGTGACTACCATGATGAGGTGCTGTGTGATATCATACTGATGGATGCATGTCATGTGTTATTGGGGAGGCCATGGCAGTATGATAGGAGCAATGTCCATGATGGCTGTGCAAACACATACTCCCTAACAAAGGATGGAGTTCGTTATAAGTTGAAGCCCTTAAAGGAGGTGGAAGAAAAGGTATGTAGTACTGCCAGAATTTGCTTGGTAGATGGTAGAAATTTTTTGGAGGGTATGAAGCATGAGCATTATTGCTTTGCATTGATTCTTAAGATTAGTCAAGAGAAATGTGAATATGTACCAGCAGAAGTCTCAGATATGTTGGAAGAATTTTAGGATATTATCTCTGATAATGTACCAGAAAGTTTACCACCAGTGAGGAAGATAAGTCACCAAATAGATTTGATACCAGGAGCTAGTTTACCGAATAAGGCAGCCCACAGAATGACTCCTGCAGAGAGTGAAGAGCTAAACACACAAGTTCAAGAGCTGTTAAGGAAGGGACTGATAAGGGAGAGCCTGAGTCCATGTGCGGTACCTGCAGTACTAGCACCAAAGAAAGATGGAGAGTGGAGAATGTGTACAGATTCTTGAGCCATAAATAAGATCACGATCAAGTACAAGTTTCCATTGCCAAGAATGGATGACATAATGGATTGTTTGAGTGGAGCCAAGTACTTCACAAAGATTGACCTGAAGAGTGGGTATCACCAAATCCGAATCAGAGAAGGAGATGAATGGAAGACAGCCTTCAAGACAAAGGAGGGTTTGTATGAGTGGTTAGTCATGCTATTTGGGCTAACCAATGCACCAAGCACATTCATGCGGCTCATGAATGAGGTATTGAAAGAATTTTTGGGAAGTTCTATTATTGTTTATTTAGATGATATTTTGATTTTCAATAAGACTTGGGATGAGCATATGATGCATATCAGAAGAGTTTTTGAGAAGCTGAGGGAGGAGAAGTTGTTGATCAATCTGAAAAAATGTAGCTTTGCAAAGAACGAGTTGGTATACCTAGGATTTGTTGTCTCAGACGAAGGTCTTAAGATGGACCCAGAGAAAGTGAGGGCTATCATTAAATGGCCTACGCCAAGGAGTGCTTCCGAGGTAAGATCTTTTCATGGTTTGGTAAGTTTTTATAGAAACTTTATCAGGAATTTTAGTAGCATTTGTGCACCCCTAACTGAGACAATGAGAGGGGATAGAAAAGAGTTTAGATGGACTAAAGGAGTAGATAAAAGCTTTGTTACATTGAAGCAGAAAGTCATAGAGCAACCTGTTTTGGCACTTCCAGATTTCAATAAGGTATTTCAGATAGATTGTGATGCTAGTGGCAGTGCTATAGGAGCTATTTTGAGCCAAGAAGGTAAGCCCATTGCCTATTTTAGTGAGAAGCTTAATGATGCCAAGAAAAAGTATTCTGTTTATGATCAGGAGTTTTATGCAATAGTTTAAGCCTTGAAGAAATAGAGACATTATTTGTTTCCAAAGGAGTTTGTTTTATATACTGATCATTAGGCTTTGCAGTATCTTAATAGTTAAGGAAAGTTGAACTAGAGGCACTTAAAATGGGTTGAGTTTTTGCAGAGTTATACTTTTGTTTTCAAGCACAGGAGTGGGAAGTCCAACAGAGTTGCAGATGCCTTGAACAGAAGGTAGAATTTGTTGACAGAAATGAAGATAGAGGTTGTTGGGTTTGATGAGCTCAAAAGTTTGTATCTTGAAGATCCAGATTTTGCAAAGGCTTGGAAAGCTTGTTTGGAACCTGTTACTTTGGACAGGACAAAATGGTTGGATTTCATAATCCAAGATGGCATGTTGTTTAGAGGAAGCCAGTTGTGCATTCCAAGGAGTTCCATGAGTGAGAACCTGATTAAGGAGAAGCATAGTGGGGGATTGGCTGGATACTTTGGTTGAGATAAGACCATTGCTATTGTTAGTGAAAATTATTATTGGCCATAGTTGCAGCAGGATGAGAGGAAATTTGTACAGAGTTGCTGAGTGTGTCAAATGGCAAAAGGAACAAGTCAGAATATAGGGCTATATCAGCCATTACCTATACCAGAGAAGCCATGGGATGATATTAGTATGGATTTTGTTCTTGGTTTACCAAGGACACAGAGAGGACATTATTCTATTTTTGTGGTGGTGGACAGATTCTCAAAGATGGCACATTTTATTCTGTGCAAGAAGACTAATGATGCTGTTCATATTGCAGAGTTTTTTTTTAGGGAGGTGGTGAGATTACATGGTCTACCAAAGAGCATAGTTTTAGATCGAGATACCAAGTTTGTTGGTTATTTCTGGAGGACATTGTGGAAGAAGTTGAAGATAGATTTGAAGTTTAGTTCTGCACACCATCCACAGACTGATGGACAGACCAAAGTGGTGAATAGGAGTTTGGGTAACCTGCTACGATGCTTAGTAGGAGATAAGCCCAAGGGATGGGATTTGATTTTACCACAGGCAGAATTTGCTTACAATAATTCTGTCAATAGGAGTACTGGTAAATCACCATTCCAGATTGTATATGGGAATAGTCCAAGAAATGCTTCAGAGTTAAGGAATCTGGACAAAGGAGAAAAGACAAGTGTCAACACTGAAGATTTTGCAGAACACATGAAGAATTTGCATGAAGAGGTGAAAAAGCACATTAATAAGAGAATATTTAGTACAAGGCTAAGGTAGATCAGAAGAGGAGATATAATGAACTCTAGGTAGGAGATGAAGTCATCATTCACTTGAGAAAAGAAAGGTTCCCAATTGGAACATACAATAAGCTGAAAATAAAGAAATTTGGACCATGCAGAATTTTGAAGAAACGTGATTTAGGAAATGCATATGAGGTAGAGCTACCAAGTGGGATCAACATTTCCCCTATTTTCAACATTGCTGATTTATCAGAATATCATGAAGGTGGAATAGAGGATGGGCCAACAAAAGAACAGTGGAGTATTCCGACATCTACTTCAACTGAGGAGATAGAAGAGATCTTGGATAGCCGTGTGGGAAGAAGTACTCAAAACATGCAATATGAAGAATATCTGGTGAAATGGAAAGGAAGGCCTGTTGAAGATTCTGCTTGGTTGTCTAAGGCAGAGGTTGACTGTTTGGGTTTTCCTCACACAAACACATGAGACGTGACAGGGTCACTTCTCAAATTACCCTGGGTGTCTGATGCAGGAGCATCCAGTGGTGTAAGGGCAATCTTGCATCACCCAAAAAAAGATGTGTTTCAAAATTGTTGATGTTCTTTCCATTTCTTTTCAAAATTTGTGGTTCTAGTTCCATAATCGCTTGAATAATGATGTAGAACTTTCAGTTTTCCCAAACTGCTAAAAATAGCAACTTGCTATTTTTAGAAAGTTTGCATTTGGGCACGGAATGAAGTGAAAATTTACAAGAAGCTACATAACTAAAAAATAAGACCTTTGGTGAAGGAATCACGCAAAGATCATTTGCGAGCTGAAAGATATTAAAGTTTTTGTTTCCTGAAAAATGCCTAAAAATTATTCAAACTCAAGTTTGAGGCACTAAACAGCCCTGTACGGGCCCGAAAATGGCCAAAAATGGCAGAGCAAGTTCTTAGCGCATAGAGAACTCCGCGAGCTTTCTGACGCATAAAACGGTTTGTCAATCAGACACCTAGATCAAAAGTTATGGCTCCCAAAAGTTGACCTATTTTTGGAGGGAGATGCAAATTTCAAAATTAGGTTGTTGGCTGCGAAAAAAGGCTATTAATAACCATTTTTGGGAACCCTGGGAGTAGTAGAGTTAAGGGGGAAAGTGTAGAGTCAAGAATAGGCGGGAAAACTGAAACCCTAGCTAATTTGGGGTTACAGAAGGCTGATGATTCCAAAGTCTTGTGATAGGAAGCTGTAATGTGTTGCAACATGTGGAGGGTTGATTCCTCTGATTGTATTTGAGCTTCTGTAATGTAACAAGTTGTCCATATCAATAAAGAAAATTCTATTTTCTGTGTGCAATTTCTGTTGTTGTGTGTTTTATGATTTATCCCCTTCATCACACTTGAGGAAGGAAAAGTTCTAAAAGGAACTTATAACAAGTTAAAGAGGAAGAAAATTAGACCTGGTAAGATTTTGAAAAAGTTTTTAGTGAATGCCTATGAGAGATAGCTTATTGAGGGAGTCAATATTTTTCCAATATTCAACATTGCTGATTTGCATCCTTACTATGAGAGGCAAACAAGTGGAGAGACAAGTATATGTTCAAATTTCTCAATGGATGATTGGGTACAATAGTTTATTGAGAAGGTAATAAATGAAGTAGAAGTAGAGATTGATTCCTAAGTAATCAAGAAGATAAGAGGGAAGGAGTGCAATGGATATAATGAAATGCAAGAACAAGATAGCTAAAGAAGCGACATGGATGAATGCATCTAAAGATGCTAAGTTTAGAATTATAGTCCAAGAATTCATGAAATGCCCATAAGTATGAGGTAATGGTTCATTTCAATTTACTTGATGTGTATGATCCAAGAGAATCTAAGTCCATGAGTAATCTTGTATTACCCAAAAATAATAATAGGTTATGTTTAAATAAATAATAGTCATTCTTTAGTTTTAGTTTTTTTGCTTGAAAGGTTTTTGCTAAACATGCATTCTCAAAAGGCTGCTACATGGTGCTTGAAGTATGTATTAGGCTACTACGAGTGTAAAATGGCTTGTTATAGGTCATATACAAGTTGCCACAAGTGTTATTTAGACTACCATATGTGTTATATAATGTGCTACATGTATTGTACTATAATGTAGAAAAGAGTGATCTAGCCTAAGGAGTTAAATGAGGTCAAAACCCTCTTCTACAAACATTAGGACATAAACTGAGCTTGGCTTCTACCCAAGAAGGAAAGATAAAATACAGAGGTTCTGCCTTTTTGTTGTATTAGAGGAGAATCCACCCAAATCTAACCAATCAAACTAAGGCAAAACAAGAGACCCTAATCGACAAAGATCAGATCATAATAGATTGTCAGAAGCAAAAACCCATAAACCAAATGAACAACAGAGATTAGGGATTAGATTAGAACCTAGATCTAGGGGCAGAAATACCTAGGATAAGGGAACTTGGGTGCCCTAGACCCTGATTAGGGTTCACAAAAATTGATAACTCCAATGTCTTCACCTTCTCGTGTTTCTACTCTTTGCAACTTGTCTTCAACCAATTCCTTCAGATCTGACCAGCAAACACACAAGAAGAAAGATGGTTGGGTGCTATTTAGGAGCTTGCCTCAGTCAAGATATGTGAATGGTGTCTCCATAGGTACATAATTATAGAAAAGATGATAGATGAAGAGCGTGTGCCCTAGGAGGGTAGAGGCAAATCTGAAGTAGAATGGAATTCTAGAACAAAACATGAAGGAAAGAAGTCACCATGAGCATGGAAACCCTAGCATGCTTGAATCAGTATCATAACTTGACTCAAAAAGTTGGTGTTGAACACACCTGGATACTAAGAGTGGGGGTGAATCAATATCCAAACAAATCTCAAAACCTCCAGAGTAGATTAAAATGTGAACATTACAACATTAATAGAAACATAAAAGATCAACACAACGCACAACAACACATAACACCAAATGTACGTGGAAAACCCCAAAAGGGGGAAAAACAATGGTGAGGATTAACTCACAATATATGAAGCTTATTGCTATACATATTACATTTTGGTGTTAGGGCTACAACCCAAGGAAGCCACTACTCCCTGCTAACTTTGTTTTAGGGCTACAATCCAAGGAAACAACTACTCCCTAAAGAAAGGTTTTAGTGTCACTCCCAAGGAAGATACAACTCCCTGTAGACTTTGTTTTAGGGCTACAACCCAAGGAAACAACTACGCCCTAAACTACGAACAAACTCAAAAATAATTACAGCATGACAATCCTTCTATTGTGTGAAACTGATAATGAAGCTCATTCCTTTTGATGATTGTTATTCTACCTTTTCACTCCTCTTTTGATGATTGAATTAGTTAGGCACACTCTTCACATCCCTCCTATCTTACACATATCTTCAAGATGAATCAACACATGCCCTATTACTTCTACTCTTTCTTCTTCATTTGCACATCATAATGCATTACAAGTCCATATTCTGCTTCACACATTCATACTCACAATCATACCTCACCTAGATCAATTAGGTTTACAATATATACATGATATTATAGTTATTACATTGAATGTCGGCCATGACAAGAAGAATATTACATTTTACAAGTCGGCCAAAGATCAAACAACATGAAACATGTAGAGGGCAAGCCCTAACATGAATTACACTCAACACCAAAAAGAGAAACATGCCTTGTAGATTCCAACACACACTTAACCCAGATAGTAATTTGTATATCAAGGTAGGAAAAGATCAAATCTTGATTATTGAAGTTTATGTAGATGATATCATATTTGGTGATAATGAAGAAATGTACAAGAATTTTGCAAATAAAATGCAAAAAGAATTTGAGATGTCTATGTGTGGTGACATGAACTTATTTCTTGGATTGCAAATCAATTAGACATACAAAGGCATTTTCATTTCTTAATCAAATTATGTCAGAGAATTATTGAAGAAGTTTGGAATTGAGGACTCCAAACTGGTATGCACTCCTATGGTTACTAGTTGTAAACTAAGAAAGAATGATGAATCTCCTAAGGCTGATCAAAGCAAGTACAAATCAATGATTGGAGGACTGCTTTACCTAACTGCTACCAGACTAGATATCATGCATGTAGTATGTCTTGTGGCTAGATTTCAATCAGATCCTAGAGAATCACATGTGATGGCAGTAAAGAGGATATTCAGGTATTTGAAGGGTACTCCTGATCATGGCCTGTGGTATCCCAAGAACAATGATTTTTCTTTAAGTGTCTATACAGATGCAGATTGGGTTGGATGTGTTGATGATAGGAAAAGCACAAGTGGAGGTGTATTCTTCCTTGGAGATAGGGAAGTGTCCTGGCTCAGCAAGAAACAAGAATCAGTCTCCTTGTCTACTGCAGAAGCATAATATATTGCTGTAGTATCATGCTACACTCAAGTGCTATGGATAAAACAAACCTTGAAGGATATCAAAGTTGAGTATGATGGGCCAATCCCTATTCTTTGTGATAACACAAGTACCATAAATATTTCAAAGAATCCAATGATGCATTCAAAGACAAAGCACATTTCAATCAAGTATCACTTTTTGAGGGAGAAAGTTGTAGAGAATGAGGTAAAGCTTGAGTATGTGCCTACAAAAGATCAAGTTGCTGATATATTCACTAAGGCTCTTCCAAAAGACACATTTGAGTAGCTCTGGGAGAAATTAGGGGTTATTGCCCCTCCTTCCTTGAACTAGATGCATAGGAAGGCACATCAGTCCAGTGTGCTTCAAAGTACATTTCTCTTTTTAGACTGATGATTGGAGACTACCTCTCAGGGGGAGTAGGTAGTAGTTTGAGATGACTGTTACATTTAAGAGAGTAAAGAGTGGTTTCAGACTGATCAGAGCAGCAGTGTGCAAGTATGTGCAGTAGAAGAGATATGATTCCCTTTTCCATTGATGTCAAAGGGGGAGAGAGATCATGTGAAAAACCCTGGAGGAGTAAGAGTGTAGAGGTGTAAAAAGAAAGGGGGAGTTTTGATGCAGAATTGTGTCTTGATGATGGAACATGTTTTTCACATCATATGTTGCCATCATGACAAAGGGGGAGATTGTTGCAAGTATGTGCTAACTGGTGTTGTGATTGATGTCAACATGTTTGTGTTGTCATTGGTGCCAACTGTATCTTTTGATGTTGTTGTTTATTGATAGATTGAAGAACACTGTCTGAGTATTTTGCTCCATATTTTCTTTGTATTGGAGACTAGAGTATGATCTTTGGATATGATTTAGAGAAGTGTTTGAAGATGCTAAATCTATAATTTGGTGGTTTGGATCACTGTGCAGAAAAAGTTCTATTCACCAGTTTGAAGACTATGCCCGACAAGGTTTGCAGAGTGACAGGGAGAAAGTGTTTTACTATGTATTTCTCAACAAATTGGATTTTATCTTTGCGGTTCTGGACTTAAGCTTATAAGATCCTTAGTCATCTTGATTCCAAAGGATTTGTCATTTGGTGCTCCAGAAGGCAAGCTAGAGATTAGTAGAGTTTGACAGTGTTTGTTAAAAAGTAGTCTGTGATGTGTTCTCAAGTGATATCTGTTGTCTTCAAGTGAGACCTGTTGCAGTTGGATTTGTCAACTCCCAAGTGATTCTATGTAGTTAGTATATGTCTCCAGAATGTGTTGAAGGCATGTGCTTGATTTGCAAGCTACAATGAAGATCTTGTGCAAGCATGGTTTTAAGTGTTCTTGATATGTGCATAAGTTCAAGCTGACCTGGTTTGTCACACTTGTTGCGGAGGTGATTCATGGATTGAGGAAGCATGTCCAAGCATGTGAGGATGTATTTGGGTCCAAGCTAAGCCATGATGTGTTCATCCTTCATTCATTCACCCTGCAAGTTTGTTTAGGTCTAGTCCTAATTTAATTTATATATGTATGCTGACCTTGGAGATAGTTCCAATGGTTGTAGAATATAATGCCAAACTTGATGTACATTCCAAGGTTGATGATAGGTATAAATGTATGTAATAAATTCATGAATGAGTGTCTAAGTTGCAAAAATAAAAAGATAAGGTGTGAGTTGTAAAAGTAGAGCAGAGCAGAGGAGTTATATTGCACTTCAATGGAACTGAACTCAGGCATGGTGTTGATGCTAATATATTAGTTCAACCCTAGCAGTAAGCCAACCCTGGTAGTGAGCCATTCTTTTGGGCAATGAGCCCTTTCGTAGTGAGCCACTTTTGATATTTGGTATTGTTACTACATTATATTGTGAGCTAACACTCACCATGGTTTTTCCTTGTTTAGGGTTTACCACGTAAAAATTTGGTATTCATGTGTGTATGGTGTTGATGTGTTCATGCTTTGATTCTGCTATTTATGTTTAATGTTCATAACATAATAAGGAGTTAGATTAACTAAATGTAAAAGTGATTTTGGTTTAAAGAAGTTAAAGTTTTTGATACAAATTGTGCCTTTCAACAAAGTGTCCATTAAACAATCATTTGAGCATTAACATAAAAGTAGTTCAAGTGCATTTTATATTAGAACATCCCTATACATTGGAAAGCAATAGACATTATCCATTCAACATCCAAATTTCTTTTATTACACATTTTGAACAATATAAAATGGGGCTTGACTAAGGAATAAGAACGTATGAACTTCAATCCTAGCATAAAAAGATCCAAAAGGTATTCTTTAACCACCTTGACTTTAGTTAGGTGCTACAATAGAGGAGCATGCATCTAGGAGAAGATGATAGTGAGGGACATGTTCAAAGATTTTGGAAAGAATTGTGCATCCAAAGGTCAAAATTACACTTACAGTTCGTGAAAGGAGCTAGAGTTACATAATATGATTTCTACACTAATCTACAAGAGGAAACCTATATGTAAAAATTAAATTGATCATACAGTTACAAAGAAATAAATACAAAAACAAAATACTATAACACATTGATTTACAAGGGGAAAACCATTTCGGGAGAAAAACACCACACTCTAAAACAACTGATGTATTATTTAGCAATCAATGGTTATAGACTTCTAGATTCTAAGTCTTTACAATAGTATCACCAACAAGAGATCTAGATCAATTTTGACAGTATAACGATACCTACAAAATTCACTATGAAGCCTCCATCTCAAGCACCCAATAAATAAGAGAAACAATACTTGAAATCATCAAATGATAATTAGGAAACGATGAGCAAAACCACCTAAAATGTGTCACCCAAATCCTGAGTCAAAATCCAATACTCTAATCTGAATATGAGTCCATGTGCCAAAAATAACATATTTCTTTCACCTATCATAAGCTTGTTAGAATCCAATCACCAACTTAGATGCTCCATTTTGGCTCCATTATCTCCAATCAAAGATGCCTTATACCATGTCAAAACATGCATCATAAGTTGGTCAAAAGTGCAACTCTCTTTTACAGTTCTCTTATGTATCATAGATGCTTTTACATTTTCGATGTGGGAGCCCTAATTTCCAGAGGCCATAACTTTTGATCTAGGAAGCCAGTTGAGCTATTTAAAAAAAAAAATCTCAAAGAGATCCATGTTACTGCAACTGGCTTGCTCATTTAAGACTCATTTCAACATTTTTTGGGGCCAAAATTGACCTCTAGAGCCCTTATAATTGCATTTATATGTTCTATAGCCCCAATATTGTTTTTTTTTTTGACATTAAGATGAAAGGTTGAGACTCATTTCCTAATAATTTCATCCAACTATATTGCAAAGGTTAACGACCTATCCATTGTAAGGGAGTCATCTCAATTTTGAAGTTTGACAGTAAAAAATGAGTTCAGAGGTATGACATTAGGCAAATCACAACATTAACACTCTACCCCTTAAAATAGCTGATAACTATCTTTCATATCTCTATTTCAATTCAACACTTATTTATCTTATGTATAACTCAACTCATTATCTTAATCTAAGATCTAATTTACTTAAACCATTTATTTACTTAACTTAAAAAGAAGTTATTACCTTTCTTCCTCTTTAAAGATATATGCAAATGCTTAAATCATAGAAAGAAATCATACCTCAATAAATAAATATAGTAGAAATTAACGTTCATAAAAGCCCTAATGACCATGTTAGCCTATGTCTTTGAAAGAAAATAGGGCATCGAGTTAAGTATGAATCCTTAAATACTTAAATAAAAAAATTATCTTGTTTCAACTCCACCACCATGGTTTTATTACACCAAGATTTCATTCATTAATTCAAAACAAAATAATATGAGAGTAAGACAAATCTCCTTACCATCCTTCATCATATCCATGGCTTAATAGCCAGTCGTCCTAAAGCAACTATGGGAACTTTTAATCAAAGTTTCTGCACCTCCTGGAATCACAAGGGTAAGGGTTTCACTCTATTTCTCTGTTGGAAATTCAAATTCTGGAGCGTGCGTATTAACTCTTCCTGACCGTTGGAGATCCTCCGGTGATTTCCCTCCTGCCGCACCCTGCAAAACATTTAATGCACATTTGCTAGCCCATTTGATAACCGTTAATGCTGGTCAGTGTCTTTACTGCAGTTAGGTGGATTTGATTTTTGAGCGGCAAATTTGGGTGGCAGAATTTTGGTGAAGGAAAAAACAAAAGAGGAGGGAATGTTTTTGTGACAGTTAGAAGAAAGAGAAGCAGCAGAAGCAGAGAATGTTCTTTGTGTGCATGAACAGCAGTTCTGAGTAGTTCAGTGTGTGTGCAGGGAGCAGCAGATAGCTCCAGACGAATAGGAAGTTTGTGTGCAGCTCCAGATTGCTGTAAACCAAGTTTGTAATTTAGTGGTTGTGGTTTTAAGTGTAGAAACAAATTTGTAAATGTTATTTTTTGATTTAATAGAACAAACAAGAAGTTTGTATGCCCAGCTCTGTGTCTCCTTTGTTTTATGTTTTATTATTCCACATTTGTGTGTGTTTGGGATTGCAAATATCCTACAGATTGGTATCAGAACTATACCAAAACCATCAGATTGGTAACTCTTCATACACAAGCTGTGCTTTAACATTTTGTGATGCAATTTGTGTCGTTTCCTTTCATTTCAAGCCCGTGTGGCTGTGACATGCTTGAAGATCGTTCATCAAAAAGATCTGAAGACACAAGAGGATTATCGTCAACCAAGTAGAATCCAGAATGCCATCAAGGTTTGCAATACAGTTTTAAGTTACAAGTTGAAGAACGTTCATCAACAAGATCTGAAGTACTCACCTCCTTAGTCACTAACATTCTTGCAACCATCATCCAAGAGGCTAAGCCTTAATCATTCCCATGTACAGTCAAAAGGAGCTGGATCCAGGACTTCATCTATTTTCATTCAAACAGTAATTTCAGGATTAGATGCCATTTGTAAAGACAATTGTAAATAAATTTCTAACAATGATGATAAGGCTATCAACATCGAAATTACAAGGGAGTTTAACTCACAGTGCTAAAACTATCAAGATCATAGCCCCCTAGAGAGATTACATGTTGATAATGGTATAATTACAGTCCCAATGAACGGGCATAACAGAAATTTACAACTTTGTTTATGCTATTGTCAATTTAGTCATAAAGTTAAGTATTCAGTGGTCGTCAACAAAATATTTATTGTCCCCAAAATAACAATCATAAGGATAATTAAACAAACGATACATTGTCATCAATATCAGAGACACAAAGATATTTTAAGAAATGTGTTCATACAATCAATGATAGTATGCTGAGGGTTTCAAAAAACATTCATGAACGTGAAGCCAATGGAAAGCCATTCATAATTATACAGTACCTTCTCCTCAATCTGTTAAAAACTAAAAAAATTCACAAAGGAATCAACACAATCACATATATGACTAGGAAAAGCAAATGCGATGGATAAGACAGATGCATTACATTAAAAAAACTAGCTATCAATGATGACAATAAATAAATTGATAGGTATGATTTCACACTAAAAACGAATATACAATTAAACAATCATCATATAAACAGTCATTGTATTCATGTGTAAATCTCTCTCAATATTGCTATTTATATCTTTACTCAGGTCATTCCTAACTTTTCACAGTTACACCTTCTTAGTGTCCCAACATACTGCATGAGTTACAGGTAGACGAGTCATTAAAGATAATGTTGACCCACGTGTTATGGACAGCATTTAATTTAATTTTTTTAAAATTTTTTTTAAAGTTTTAAAGCTTTCGTTTTATTTTTACTCTTTCTTTTATCTTTCTGGTTAGTTTTTCTATGTTTATTTTTATAAAACGATTATGGATTCATATGCGTGCTAAAAAAACATAGAAAAAATTATCTAAATAAAGAACGATAAAATAAAGAGTAAAAATAGAACAAAGTTTTATCCCTCTTCTATTAATCAAAGAGGATGTTTTTTCATAATAATTGGAAGAAATACTTCTTTTGTTGAGAAGGATTTAATGAATTGTTTGGTTACCATAATCTGAGCTTTCACACTGTTTTTTTGTGGCCCCTAGGTGCCTAAACTAGGTATATAAGAAAAAAAAGAGAGTCAAACCATGTTTCAAAAGGGTGGCTTGTAAAAATTAGGGACATTGGAGAGTATTAAAGGAGTTGGTGGAGTTTGATAAAGGAAAATTTGTGAGAGTTTTGGGAAAATGTAGTAACCTAGTAGATACTAATTAAAAACATTTTTGAAGGGAGAAGGAATGTCAAAAGAAGGAATGAAAAGTAGAATTTATAGGCATGACCTACCATAATGAGGGTACAACTTTTATATTCAAGGGATGCATTAGAAATAAAAAGACATATATGGTTTGTGTAAATGGGGAGAAAGGACGAGCCCGCACGGGTAGCGGAGTAGGTTTGTGACTTGGGATGGCTCCTCAAGCTCATGGGTTCGATTCCCTTTTGGGCTTAACCCGTGTACGGGCTGGCGGGTTGTTGCGTACACCTCCAGGGATTAGTCTCACCCCTCCACTGACCTCTAAGTGACGCTAGGTAGAGGGCTGTGGGGATACCCTAAGAAACAAAAAAGTGGGGGGGGGGAGAGAGAAAGGACATGAGCAAAGGAAAAGGTGCATGACCTAAAAAAAATTAATGGGGTGAATAAAATTTAAAGGAGAATGATAGGGTTTTGTGGTGAAAGTGGGATTTAAAGGGATACAATTATTGAATGTGGGGAGTGCATGAGAAAAAATAGAGGAAGGTGTGGATAAACAAATGAGAGCAAGGAGGAAAACATAGAGAAAGAAAAGAGAAATTAAAATTAGGAGGTAGAAGTAGTAAATGAGTATAGGGAGAGATGCATGATGTTAATTAGGAAATCAAAGAAAAAATGAGGGTTTAGACAAGGGGTGGTCAGTGGGTGAACAAGAAGAGATTTCATGAGCCATGTAAAGATAGACATTATCTTTGAGGGTTAAGGCTCATGGGTGTTGAGGTGATCTAATTCATGTTATAGATTTTTGAGGATTTTGATATTGATGAAGTTTAACCTTAATCATATCTACATATTCAATTTTTGATAGAATAGGTTAAAAGGAATTTCTAAAATGGCATAAGAAAGCAATAATTAAATACCCATTACTATTTTACTTAGTGATTTGGGTGATCAAATTTTGTAAGAGGGAGAAGAAAATAAGAGGGAAAGGAAAATATAAATTGACACAAGATTTTGGGAAAAAATCCACCTACATATGGCAACCAACCATTGTCTAGAAAAAGATAGACCACAATGTCACTACAAGTTTTTGTGAACATATGAAAAAACTACAATTCTCCTTTGTGAATCCTTTTGTTGTTTTAGTTTTCTAAAATTGCATTATTCACAAGCAAGTTTTAGATCAACCATTTATTTCCTTTTCATTTGCTTGTTGCATTTATTATATGGGTTGTTGTCGTATCATTGATTTTGAATCCATGTGAATTTATTATGGATGTCTTCATATTAGACATGTGTTGGGTGGATTACCTTTTTGTGTGATCCTTGTGTATTTGGTTGTATGTCTATCTTTCTTTCAATTAAGCCAAATGGCTATGAACTTGTGAAATGATGGTAATGGGACTAGGGTCTATCTCAGTAGGAAAGATTACTTGGAAAGACTATGAGAAATTAATTATTTAGAGGATTTTGGAGTGATGACCTTGCTAGATTAAGTTTTTAAAATAAATCTTATTTTTACATGGAAGGTAATGAGGGGACAACCCTACTATTATGAGTTTTCTTTAAAAGTTTAGATACATGCATACTTAAATTAATTCTTAACTTCCTTAAATTGAGATAGTGTTGTTTCCCTCCTCCTAGTTTCATGTAATGGGCTCTAGATAGACATTATATTGTGTCATTGTAGCACATTGAAATATGTTGTTGTAAGATATTTTATTACTTTTTATATGACATTGAAATTTGTTGTTATAGGACATTATATTGCTTTCTATAGGACATTGGGACATGTTTCTATAAGATTGTGTATTGATTCACTATAGGAAAATGGAATATGTTGTTATAGGACATTTTTCTCTATTTCTTCAAGACATGGTGTATGTTGTTGTACGACCTTGTCATAAGTTGCTATAGATATTGACATGTCATTATTAGTCATTGTTTTCCACCTTGTGTGTTGCTTTATGTATTCTATGTGAGTATGATACCCTATTGTTTATGTGTGACCATTATACCATTTGTGGCAATTGGAAAACTTAGAAATCAAGGATGGTAATAGACTAAGAGCTTGATGAAACTAGTGTGTTTGGGGGAGAGTATTACATCCTTCTTCAATCCTAAAGGATTATTTGAAATTGACATGGAGTTTTTTGTTACATTGGGAACATGAGAGATGTCATGTTTGAGATAAATGTATCATTATTGTAATTGCATTAGTCTAATGTTGTTGTACAAGAGTATTATGATTCTAGAAGGGTCATGTAATAACTAGATTGTTGAACTAATTAGTTTACTCTTTTGTTGATTGATACCTATAATATTTTCTATATATATTATTGAATGTTATGGGTAAGTGTAGGGGAATGGGGGGCCAAAAGGGGGTCTTAAGTGGCCACTTTTTTCCTAAAGAGTAAAAGCAAGAAGCTGTGTCCACTTTTAGTGGAAGTGTTACGGGAAAAATAATTCATCACACGAACTTATACATGTTTCATAAAAAATGTGTACAAAATTAGGAACGAGAGCCTGAATCTAAACTCCCACCTATATAGAATGGGTACCGATTCTACTTTGAGCTCCCATTCCTAAATAGGTATGTGCTAGTAATGAATATGCACTTAGGAATGCATACCCATTCTTGAAATAAATGGGAACCTATTTATAAATGGGTACATGTTTTGAAAAGGTATTAACTTTTTTCACCACATGTGAGGTCATTTTTCCTTCTATCACATGGTGATAGTGTTGGCCAGAGACACTATGTGGCTTCATGAGTGTTGTCATTGATGGCAACAAAGTCTATCACACACATCCGCAACACATAGTATGCCTATATCGGAAGTCAGATTGAAGATTGTTTTTGTCCGGTGAACAAGAACAGAGCATGCAACAAGGTTCGACAATCAGGTCCGGATCTCTCAAATGGTGTAACTCAGCGAGTTGCGGACTTGGACAAGTCAAGAGGAGTATCGCGACTACTATATTCCAGAGATTGAGCCTCCGGTGATAAAACATGGAAAAGATATGAGCATCTGAGTGTTGGGTTCTAGACAGGCAGAGCAGACTGAGTAAGAACTGACCGGCAGAGTATCAGACTTCAATCCGGATGAATAATTGATGTTGATCAAGCTATTTGAGGGATCATACATTGTTGGCTAACATGATTGATGACTTCAATGCCTATGTTTTTGATACGCATCACAAATCAAGCATGGATTCAATCGATAGATCAGTAATTTGTAAATATCTTGAGTATTCTGGTTGCCAACTACAAAGTTGTAGAAATCCTTGGTGCGGATATATATACTAGATGGATTCCAATATGAAGGTGTGTGTGTGTACAGATATGATAAAATAAAGTGCGAAGAAAGGCAGAGATAAGTGAGGAAGCAGCAATACAAGTTCGGTATGTGACAGAGCAGCAGCACTAGAGCAGAGGAAGAATGAAGTGCATCAGATCAGTATATTGTACCTAACCGGAACTGAACTCTAGCATTTGTAGATGCCTCTCATCAGTTCAAACACTTGGTTACCTTCTGTAAGTTTTGTAGACAGTGAGTCTCTTGTAGGTAGTGTGCCTCTTGTGAGCAGTGTGCTCAGGCAGTGAGCCCTTATTGGCAAGTGCCATTTTGTACTTTTTATTGTTTTAACAGAGAATACAATCTTGGGTTAGTCACCCTATGGTTTTTCCCTTAATAGGGTTTTCCACGTAAAAATCCTTGTGTTATGTGTGTTGATTTTATTTCCGTTCTCATGATTATATATGCTTATATATTTTGATGCTGCACAAATTATAAAAGAAGAAAAGAAAGTAAAGATAATAGAGATAACTGATTCACCCCCCCTCTCAGTTATCTACCTTGTTTCCAACAATTGGTATTAGAGCTAAGTTCCTCTAAACAGAGCCTAACAACTTGAGGAAGATCTGGGAATCTCAATGGATATGTATGGTATGAAGGAAGAACTTCAGTCTGCCCTAGATGATCTTGAACAATCTCACTCTGAAGTCAATAACTTGAGAGAAAGACTCAAACAAGCCAATGATTTCATAAATGAGCTAAAAGAAAAACTGAGTATCTCTGTGAAAAAGAGAAAGGAACTACTTCAAAAATTAGCAAGTCAGAGTGAAGCCAATGATACTAATGAAGATCTGAATGAGAAAAACAAGCTATGTGAGAAGCTATCAAAAGAGGTCATTATGGTAAGGCATGAGATGGAATCAGGGGTTATTAGATTCACCCAAGAAATTGAAGAGAAAAGGAAAATTGAAGATAATCTAAAACAATTCCTCAAGGAGAAGACAGAGGACTGTCACAAAATGGACAGAATAATTAGGCATCTTGAGTCTGATCTTGAAGAAGCTAGAGATAATGAAGAACAACTTGAGAATCAGACAAACATTCTTAAACAAGATCTTCAAACAACAAATGAATACAAAGAGAAATTCAAGATAAGCTCAGCCCAACTTGAAGTTCTTCTTGAAAGCCAAAAGAGGGTAGATGATAAGCATGGTTTGGGATATGAGAAAGGTGAAAGCTCTGGAACCAGTCAGAAGAAAATTAGATTAGGAAATCAGAGAAACATTCTTAGAAGACATCCGGTAAGGCAACCAAATGCTCAAAGATATCCATCCTTCAATGGATACTACTTCAATTGCAACAACTTCGGTCATAAAGCAACTCAGTGCAAAAGGAGAATGAATTAGACTAATCCATCCTTCTTCGGACAATGTTTCAACTGCAAAAGGTATGGTCACAAATCTCATGAATGCAAAAATATGCAAATAAATAATTTGTTCAATGGTAGATGCTTTGCATGCAATAGAATGGGACATATGGCTAATCAATGCAAATCAAGAGGATATCAGTCAAATATGCAAAGAAATGTTGTTTGTTACAATTGCAATAGATCCGGTCATATTACCAAATTCTGCAGAAGTAAAAATTAGGATAAAAAGGGTCCGGTACATCATAATCAAAAACAAGATAAGGGAAAAGGAAAAGTGAATGTGGATGAAGTTCATAGGGAGATGAGCAAGATTTGGGTGAAGAAGAGTATAGAAAATGTTGGGGATGGATCTACACCATAATCTGGTGCTGATATTCCTTCCAGAAACTAAACAGATGAGCTCTGGCATAGGGGGAGTCACAAAGAAAAATAAATTCCCCCAGCCAGTCAATTGGTGCCTAAATTTGGCACATGGAATGTTGCGGATTAAAGGGTTCTCAGAAAAATATCTAAATAACCCTCAGTAAAAATATGAAAGATCCTCATGGAGTTTTGCAAGAGTTTAATCATCTGAGATTGATCTGGTTAGACAGCCATCCGGTAAAGAAGGATTTTCATAGACAGATTTGGTATGATTCAAAATTGAAATACTTTGATCTGTGGATCCATGGCATGATTGGAGAAAAGAAGATACATTGTCAATCCTCACTGAAAATGATTCTAAGTGCAACATAGTGATTCGAAAAGATCTCTCTCAGAACAGGGCAACCGAATAACTTAAGTTGTGCATTTATTGCAAAAGGAAATTAGGGTTTGTGCAAGAATAAAAGGGTTCTTTCACTATCATTTGCACATTTGCATTCAAGAAGAAGAAAAGAAGAGCTTTGCATCAAGTTTCTACAACTCTCTCAAAGATCAACTGCAAAATCCAATTCAACCAGCGATTTGTTCCGGCTCTTATTTCGAACCCTAAAGCGTAAAAAGGTACTTCCATTCTAAAAATCTCTCTCTGAATCTTTTGCAAAATGGCTACTCCAATGGTTGTTAAGATCACTGATAGGCTGCACCCAAAATTCAAGAAACACCCCTACAAATCCCTAGAAGTTGATCCTTTAGGCACTTTTTCTAGCATTCCGCATGGGGTATTGCACATAGAAGATGTTAGGGTCTACATCCATGCCAACATTGAGGAATTTGGAGAATCTAAGTTGATGGACATCTATCATAAGCAGTTAATAGATGAAAGTTTTGAACTCAAACCTCAATACAAGGCCCTCCGGGATAAGCACTTCAGACATTGCATCCACTTTCCCTATTTTGCAGAAGATGATTGGGTATGGTATGTCCTTAGCAGAATGCATGATAATTTCATGTGGTTAATGAAGCCCTTCAAGATAACAAAAGATGCCATTAGGGCAGTAACTGGACTGCACTCATCCGGTGGTTTACCTACACTCAAATATGTCAAGAACCAGACAGTAACTAAAGCTACCAGATCTAAGTTTGACAAGAGAGCAATGACCATAGATGACATCACAGATCTGGATGTCAAATTTTCCTCAATGATAATTGGGTATAAGATCTATCATTCTAGCAGGGATAATTCTATGTTTGGGACTGTAATATATGCAGCATATCAGATGTTGAGGGAAAATGCAGATTATGACCTATGTGATCTTCTTTTAAACCAACTGTTAGAAAACTTGCAAAAGATCAAGAAGGATGAGAAGAACTCCTTCAAGTATGGTTGTTTAATACTATGTCTATTCTTCTACTACATGAATGAGTTGCCTGGATCAAGTGGTTGGGTTTGGCAAAATGACAAACCGGTTGCAATACAGATTAGAGACTATATGTATGGACTTGGTGATACTAAAGCTCAAAGCACAACACTCTGGGGTTACTTTAAGAACTTCCAAAGCATGATGCAAGCCAGAGAGAGGATACCTCAATCCATCATTGAGAAATACAAGGATACAGTGTGTTTTATGGTAGATACTGATCAATGCCTAGTGGAGGCAGTTGAGCCCATAACAATTTGGATAATGCCAATGGGATATGAGGTCGATGAGAAAATCTTGGAGCTACATATTCAACACCTATTAAGTCAGCCTAAGGACCCTGAGGTAGAAAGGTTTGGAACCTTTCAAGAACTAAGTGTAAAAACACATGTTGAGCTAAGACAATTGGAGATAAAGAGGAAAGTTAGAAGGGAAGTTGAGGAAATTGCCAAAAGATATGGCATATCAAAAGAGGTAGTAGATGCAAATGGAGAGAAAGTTGAAAGAGCTAAGAAAGAGAAACAAGAAGCAGAGAAAGGAAGTGTTCCGGTACAAGCCTCCTCCTGGACTAGATCCTCCAAGAGCTCTGCACCTAAGAGCTCAAGAGCCACCAAACTGGAAGTCAAGTCATCTGGAAAGGGAGAAAAGAGAATGAAAACAAAAGCCACAAGGTCTTCCACAAGTCACAAGGATGATGAAGAAACAGAGTCTGATGAGGTAATTAAGAAAATGAAGAAAACATCCGGGGAATTCTTTGCTAGCAAAAATAAAGAAGAAAAAGCAGAAGAATTTGTTGAAAAGCCCACTCTTTCCATTGATGATATCATTAAGGGAGTTACTGTGGATGGGAATCTGTAACCAGTACCAGAAATCTATGATGAATATAGTGATACTGACAAGAGGATCTTGGAAGAAGCTACAGTCAGGTACCTAAATATTTATAATAAAGCATTCATTGAAATTATTTCATTAATTCCCAAAAGTCTAGAGAAGGTACTTGGACTTAGAAAAGAGAATGCAAAGGCAAAAGACTTAAAGATCCAAGAGCAAATTGCAATTCAGCTCTATCCTTCTATTACTCCAAAGA
This sequence comes from Cunninghamia lanceolata, assembly GCA_027924645.1. Classification (NCBI taxonomy): domain Eukaryota; kingdom Viridiplantae; phylum Streptophyta; class Pinopsida; order Cupressales; family Cupressaceae; genus Cunninghamia; species Cunninghamia lanceolata. The sequence goes on from BSBN01000684.1 coordinate 2,253,052, forward strand.
AAATGGACATGATCTTTAAGGACTGTAAGGATGAATTCCGGAGCAAAGCAAGAATGAACAAACTTATGCTTGGAGAAACTGATCAAGTAGCAAGAGAAATAGAAGACATCTCCAGAATGCCTTCAAAAGATTCAATCTTCCTATTATAGAGGAAACAGATGAAGAACCTTCTACCATGGATGTTGAAGGATTAAATGCATCAAATGAAGAATCTTCTGACAAAAATGTAGAAGGGTCAAAGGAGATAGATGAAGAGAAGTCTAAGGACTTGGATTCCTCTATTCCAAAAGAGGAAGTTCATGAAGCAGTTAACATCTCTCCTCCAGATCCCACTGTAGACATTCCAGATTCAGGAGTTGAAGGAGAAGGAAGAAATGAGGAGAAAGTGAGTCAAGAAGAGGAGGTAAAGGGAAAAGAAGAAAAACAAGCAGAGAAGACCTTTGATGACAGTTCTAAGATCCCAAAAGAAAAGAAGACTCAGTTACCGACAAGAGACATTGCAGAGGTAGTGAAGAACTTCTTGAACAAAGAAATGATGGAGATAGATGAGCCTGAACTATTTCAAGGGCCACTAAATTTTGACTCTCTCTCTGGTCCAGACAATGAAAATAGTTATCTTTTTCTCAAGCTAAAGCAAAAGAAAAACTTCTGAAATCTCACATGGAAGACTGTGAGCTATTAGAGATTGCATCCGGGATGCTTGAGAAGATCATGCCATCTTTTCAAAAGGATCCTTCGGCCTCTCCATCTGGTAACTTGAAATCTCTAGTAAATTTTGTTAGTACTCATTTTGATTCTTTAGATAAATCGGCAGAAGAAAAGGTCTAGAAGGAGTTTTTGGGAAAAAGATTCATTGAAGTACAGGGACTCATTACTAATGGTAGGAGGACTCTAGATATTGGGATAAAGAGCCTTGAAAATGCTCTTAAAGATGGTGGGGACATGTACAAATTTTGTCTATCTTGGCCCAAAGTGATAGAGGATATTGAGAAGAAGGTGAAAGAACAAGAAGGTAAACTATCAAGTTTATCTCAGAATTTTGATCCCCTCACTACATCCTTAATGAATTAAGAATGCTAGGCTATTGTCATTATAAATGAAACAAAGAGGCTGGACAAACAAAAGAAGAATATAATAAACAGGATGAGTGAACTCAGAGGGATAATTATCCCTAAGTTAGAGGCAATGCATGAGGCCTTAACAGATGCTCAGACCACAACCCGGACCAGTGATCTGGTAGATTTAAGAAGGGCAGAAGCATATGCATTTTTGTTGAGTGGTCACATCTCCATTTTGGACAGGATGAAGCAGAGCTGGGCCACAGATTTTGTACAGTTGAAGGCCACTTTTACGGATGTACTTAAGTATATGTAAGTATAACATGTATATATAATTATGTAGCCATGTATAGGTTAATTTTTGCAAATTTTGGTGTGCAGATTTCACCCTTTTCCATTGATGTCAAAGGGGGAGTGAGGAGTAGTGAAAAATGTGGAATCCAGCTAAGGGGGTGCTCTGGTAAAATAGTGCATAAGACAGAGCATCAGCCAAGGGGGAGTTTGCTGCGTTGCCATCAATGCCAAAGGGGGAGATTTTTGGCAAGAGACACCATGTGGCTTCATGAGTGTTGTCATTGATGGCAAAAAAGTCTATCCCACACATCCGTAGCACATAGTATGCCTATACCAAAAGTTAGATTAAAGATTGTTTTTGTCTGGTGAACAAGAACAGAGCATGTAACAAGGTCCGACAATTAGGTCCAGATCTCTCAGATGGTGTAACTCAACAAGTTGTGGACTTGGACAAGTCAAGAGGAGTATCATGAATACTATATTCTAGAGATTGAGCCTCCGATGATAAAACATGGAAAAGATATGAGCATCTGAGTGTTGGGTTCTAGACAGGCAAAGTAGACTGAGGAAGAACTGACTGACAGAGTATCAGACTTCAATCTGGATGAGTAATTGATGTTGATCAACCTATTTGAGGGATCATACATTGTTGGCCGACATGATTGATAACTTCAATGCCTATGTTTTTGATACGCATCACAAATCAAGCATGGATTGAACCGATAGATCAGTAATTTTTAAATATCTTGAGTATTCTAGTTGCCGACTAGAAAGTTGTAGAAATCTTTGGTGCGGATATATATACCAGATGGATTCCAATATGAAGGTGTGTGTGTGTACAGATATGATAAAATAAAGTGTGAAGAAAGGCAAAGATAAGTGAGGAAGCAGCAATGCAAGTTCAGTATGTGACAGAGCAGCAGCACTAGAGCAGAGGAAGAATGAAGTGCATCAGATCAGTATATTGTGCCTAACCGGAACTAAACTCTAGCATTTGTAGATGCCTCTCATCAGTTCAAACACTTGGTTACCTTCTGTAAGTTTTGTAGATAGTGAGTCTCTTGTAGGTAGTGTGCCTCTTGTGAGCAGTGTGCTCGTGTAGTGAGCCCTAATTGGCAAGTGCCATTTTGTACAAGTCTTATTCTTGTAATAGAGAATACAATCTTGGGTTAGTCACCTTTTCCCTTAACAGGGTTTTCCATGTAAAAATCCTTGTGTTATGTGTGTTGATTTTATTTCTATTCTCAGGATTATATATGCTTATATGTTTTGATGCTACACAAATTATAAAAGAAGAAAAGAACGTAAATATAATAGAGATAACTGATTCACCCCCCCTCTCAGTTATCTGCCTTGTTTCCAACAAATAGTGACTAGGAAAAGGAGTCTATAATGTGTACCTACATACAAATGTTAGAATTAGGTTGGGCAAATGAGAGGGGGGGGTGAATCAGTTGTCCCAAAAATAACCTTTTCTATTTTTAATCTTCTTTCACAACTTACAAATAGATTAATGATGTAAACATTAAGGCATGAATCATTAACACATGAGTAGAAACAAATGAATACACATAACACCAAATTTTTTACATGGAAACCTAGTTAAGGGAAAACCATGGTGGGGGTTAACCCACAAGATTCGTACCCTGTTAAAATTACTTAGAAAAAGAGAAGGTACATGCCTTTAGGCACACTGCCCAGAGCTCACTACTCAAAAGAGGCTTACTGCCTACAGGAATTTATATTTAATACAAAAAGATTTAACTAAGAAATAACATCTTCATCATGTCTGCTTCAGTCTCATTGAAGGCTCACAAAAACTTCTGCTCTGCTCCAAACACTTCTTCACTATCTCTTTAACCTTTACTGCTCTTGTTCTTCTTCTTCTCCTCTTCTCTGCTCTGCCTCTAATCCTTTCTTAAGATTTTATCATTTTCACACAAGGATAATTTTCCACAACTCAACTACATGCCTTTATATGCTTCATCAACCTTGGAATAAATGTCAAGGTCGGCACTGCAAGCATCAAACTTAATTCGAATCACTAAGCTATTGGCCAAACATAACTGGGACTCAAATCTTCCTTGATCAACATGCCACGTTCCATAAAATTGCTCTTAGATCATCCACAACATGCTAGAATCATCTGGTCGGCCAAGACTGGGAAAACAACAACTCCAAGGAAGAAATCTTCAACAACAAGCTCAATCTTCAATGCAGACCTCGAACACAGCATGCACATGATCCAAAGACCACCACAAGCTCATTTAATTCTTGGCAATAACATCTGCACTACTCTAAATCAACAGAATCACTTGCATCTTCATCCGGTACCTTAAGAACAATGTCTACCATGACTGTCACATTAGAAAGATTACTTGCGGACCTCCAAACCATGAACCACTTGAGTTGATGATACACATTGACTTCCCAAACATGCCTCTAGATCCGCAGATCATAATATTTCAATGCGGAGCAATCCAAACCAATTTACTGTCATTCTATCTCTTCTGAACATAGCAAAACTCAGTTCTACTCAGATGGCTATAGATTCTTCAAATCTTCATGCGGACCTCTCAAATCTTAATTGGAGCTACTTTAGACAATCCTCTACACAGCCATATGGTCTGCATACATTGATCTTCATTAATTTTCTCAATATCCTCAACATTCCAGTCTTCAAAACAGGCAACAAAATAGGATATAGTTGACACCAATGGCAACAGGGATATGTTGACATCAATGACAACACTGATTAGGCACATATTTGCAACAACAAATACCTCAATAATGCCTCATTTTCACCTCCTCCCTCCATAAGAACTAATTTTTAGAGTTTTGAGGTAGGTGCCTCTCTTGTTTATGCATTCTTTTTTGTTTTTTAACAGTTTTTCCTTGTTTTTGAATGTAAATTTATTTTTAAAACCTGAAACCCTAGACTACACTTTGTTCACTGAAAATGTAAACCATATAACCTACTCTAAATCCTAGGCCCTTTAAACCATAATCTATAAACCCTAAATTTATGTTTTAGGGTTTTAAATTTTGTTAGAGGTAAAAAATTAATACATACAAAATTTAATTTTCTATAATAGAAACCCTAGAAATATCTATACCCATGAAATTTAATATGATACAATATAAGTTTCCATAAATTTAAATGATACAATCAATACATATGAAATTAAATATGATACAATAGAAACCCTAGAAATATTAATTGATATGTCAATTGGTATCAATTGATTTACATATTTAAAATTTAATATAATACACCAACATAATTAATACATATTTAAAACTTAATATGATACAATAGTTCAACCCTAGATCTAATTATACCAATTGATATTCATCAATATAGCAATTGATATAATGATCAATATCAACTGATATACACTAGCAATCAATACATATAAAATTTAATATGATCTACAATTTAGAAACCCTAGAAATATTAATTGATATCAGTCGATATATCAATTGATATACACTAGCAATTGAAATAGATATAAAATTAAATAATATGATACAATATCTAATTTCCTTAGAAATATCAATCGATATCGCATATAAAATTTAATATGATACAATCTAGAAACCTTAGAAATATCAATTTTAATATTGATAGATATATATCAATTGATATGTACACCAACAATCAATACATATTAAATTATATGTATTGATTTTTGGTGTATATCAATTGATATATGAAATTGATCAAAGATAATTTTAGCAATTAAATAATTGAAAGAAAAAATATGAACTTATATTGTATGTGACCAATTGTAGATACTTATGTTATTAAATCTCATTTATATTGAGGATTCTACCTACACACCTTCACTATGATGCAAACTAGGTGAGGGAGTGTCATAAGGAGAATGAAATATTTGAAAATATGAGGGTTTTATCTCAAGATCCCAACTCTTGGAAGAAATGCTTAGACCCAAACCATGCCTAGTTAGATTATTTAACACTTCCATAAGAGAAGGGATGGCTCTAAGAAAATTATTTGGAGTTGTAAACACAGATCATGCAAATCCATTATGAGTTGATTTCTTTAGTGATTTTATAAATGGGGTAGTGGCAAATTGGGGTGAAGTAATTTCCTTTTAACTACAAAAGAAAACACAACAATGCAAGACCAAAGGTAATTTGTATATGGGATCCTATTTCATAGATTTGATTTACTTCACATTAAGTTTTAACCAAGGGTGATTTTTTCCTAGAATTTTCAAGTGGAAGGACTTTCTCATGTTTATTGAGCTAAACTATATATAAACACTGACACTTTGATCATTATATTTAGACATGATCTTTTTAGCCCTCGTGTTTACCATTAATTTATCATAAAATTACCCTAGGATCTTCCCACACATGTCAAGTGCAATTCAGGCCATTAAGAGTTTTTTTAACCCCAAGGGATTTTAATTAGAATTTAAGGGGCCTCTGAAGTACCTCACGAACTATCCTTTCATTTTTATAGATAGTTTTCTAGAGGTACACTATAAAATTTTAATATATTTGTCTTGTACGTGAAGATCCCCTCATATAGTTGTTTCTATTTCTCCCTTTATTTTTATTACACAAGAAGAATGCGTGCCTATAATGGTGGCACAATCTAGGATATTTTCCTCCTTGGTTACAATATATCTAAATTATCCCTTCTTCATAATATCCTCTGTAACATACATTTGCACATTAGGAAATTTTTTACCAATATATATTGAAGGTGAATGCGCACCATAATACTTGCACAACATAAACCTCAACTTCATGAAGTAGTGGATGTTTATAATGGATTATATACTTTCATCAACTTGCTTATCGGATCTAAATATTCTTCCAATCCACATATCTATGTACCCCTACCATTACATTTTGAAAACATAACAATGAACTTCGATATGCTATTTATAACTCAACTTATTCCTCCCGCATCTTTAAAATTGTGCCAAACACACATCCTTGTAGATATGATTGGACATAAGATTATTCCCCTTGTCTCTCAAAATTGTTCAAGTATTGGGGTCCTAGTTCCATATTTAAATGTAGCTCAAAAATTCAAGAATGCACAGGTATAAAATATTAGAAAAATTAAATACTAAACTTTTGAACTCAAGTATTGAACTTGTTGGTTCTTTCTCTCCGGATCGGTAGAGGGTTTGCTAGGTCCAAAGCACAGGTAGATCCAGCCAACAGATACAGGAGGTTGCATGAGCTATCTCCCCTTCACTTCTGGTTCTGCCGCACCAAGGGGTGTATTCCTATAGCTAAAGATTTAACTTTGACTTACCCAATAGAAAGATTTAGCTTTACAATAACAGGCAGAATACTCTCATGTTTGGACTAAGATTTGCATGATAAGTCACTAGGTTGGCAACTTTCTTGGACACATCTGACTGGTTGAGGATGAGAGTATACAGGAGTCCTAATCCTACTCCTACAACTAACAGGTTGGAATTTTGAAAGGATTTGAATTTATGTTTTGGATGCAAGATGGGGGTTTTGGATCATAACTAATACACAAGGGTAGACCTGTGCCTATCTCAGGGCAAGGAGTCAACTAGACGTATACAAGTGAATGATTTGCACTGGCATTCAAGTTTCAAGGGGTTAGGACTGGTATTTTCCTTACAAACACCACCCAAGGATGGGTATTTAGCTATTTCTACTTACAAATATCCCTGTTGACATACAATCTTCTCCATACTTAACCTAAAATAGTTTAATCCACTCCTTGAATGGAGGTCAGAAGTTAAGCATGTGATACAACAAATCTATATCCTAGAATCTGAGAAACCCTTAGCAACCAAATTCAAAAGAAGGGATGCATGCAACAAATGGAGACAAATAGCTAGAACACATGCAGTAAAGCATTTATCATATAAAAATGACATGAAACTAAACATATGTGCAACCTGCATTCAAAATGCAACTCATAAACTCACAAAAAGAGATAGAGCAACCAAGAAAATGCTCTGATTTTTGTTATTTCTTCCAAAAAAATGCCCAAGTCTTCAAAAACCCGTAGAATGGCCATGGATTCCTTTTTCAAGAAGCACACAAGCTTCCAGCCACCTAGACACTCACAAACTTCATAAATGTAAAGACTACTTCTTTAGATTTTCGATGCAATAATCAGATCTTCATTAAATTTTTTGGTCGTTAAAGCCATCAGATCCTCCATGAAAACCAGCAGCACAAGCAACCTAGACCTCGATCATACTAGCAGACGTGACATTCTTCTCGGCACCGTGTAGCAAGATAGTTGACTATGGAATGAATGCATAAAAAAAATGCGCCAATAGACATTCGTTTCATCCTTCGAACTCAGCCACAAAATCGGGCTCCAAATATGCAAGATCAGCGGTCCAAATCCACCCACACAGATTGAAAATCTACATCAGCAACACTGAAAAGTCCATTGCTAATGATATCGCGCCATGTAGGCAGTCCTCTGTTCCATCGCTAACCCTTCCCTGCATAGAAACACCTTTTACCTTTTCCCTGGGCAATTTCACCTTTAAATCCTTGTATATGCAAATGCATATACATACAACATAGATTCTAGCATACTTATCAATTGGATTGAAATGACCTTTGAAATCCGGCTTGTATCTTCCTTTTTGCACCTTTCATTGTATGTCACACATACAATGTGCAATATACAATCCGCGGACCCCAAATTGTTATGAATCAAAATGAAATTTTAATCAGGTCTGAGCATTGTATGTTTTACCTTTGTATATCGGCCATGTATATCGCATATACAATGCGATATACATACAATGCAGATTCCAACACACTATGAGGCAGATTTGAATAACTTTGAAATCTGGCACTTGTATCTACACCTTTGTATGTTTCCTTGTATATTGCATATACAACATGCAATATACAAACCATGGACGCCAGCCACTTATCTGCTGCAACACATTTTCCTTTCACATCCGGGCTTTGCATCTCAGGATTGCATATTCCCTTGTATGTGCGCTTTGCATGTTTTCTTATGCATCCGCGATATACAACATGATATACATTCATCTTTGCATATCGGCTTTGCATATTTCCTTTGTATGTTTCCGCCGATGTATCTTTTGCTTTGTATATCTGCCTTGTATGTGCAAGATGTACATTTCCTTTGTATATCAAATATACAATGCGAACTTACAATGTAACCCGATGCACATACCTGGGGACCTGACCACCATTTAACCCGATTTGAAACTCCTTGAAGTCCGCCACTTGTATATCTGATATACATTCACCTTTGTATCTTGGTGATGTATGTTTCCTTTGCATATCGCCATTGTATCTACCTGTTGTATATCAAACATACATGCAAAATATACATGCAAACCCCTACATACAAGCATGGAATATTCCAGGAATCTGCGACGGAATCTTCAATGTACATCCACATTTGCACATCCAGAAATGTATCTAAGTAGCATATACAAACCCGACATGCATACAACCAATTTTTGCACTTTTTGAAGCTGATTGAACTCATTTTTCGGGCCCACCAATGTACATTTGCATCTGCACATTCAAATGTACATACAAACAACAATGCATATACAAAGACATATGCAGACAATTTAACTATGCAAGACGCCGAGGAACTTAGAATTTTTTGAGTTTTTTTTTGAAGAGTGCCTGCAGATGAATATTTGAAACCTAAACCAGCAGTAGGAACCAACATTGGCTTTGTCTCGGGGATGCATGCCTCCTGCAGGCATGGTGAGAACTCCAGATCTCTTGGATGCAGACCAGTCCCTTATCCATTGGGCACAGAGTGAAAGCTGCACCAACTTGCATGACAAACCACATTTTCAAACACTATTATGGTGGCCCTAGGCAGGCAAAGATGAAAAACCATAATCTCCTCCTGCCAAATGCTTGATTCTGATCTAAACAACCCCTACCATAACTAAAAACACTAACATAATCTACCCATAGGTTGATCTTGTCAATCACATACTTCATCCTTTTTGAAAACTTGCCCTTGTCAGTATTGCCTCTGTCACTCTGCATCTCACAATCAGACATATAACCATACATACTAGAATATCTTTCAGCATTAGGCAACATATGTATGTTATATTCCTCAAACAGTATATCATCATATTGCATGTGGCCTTCCTCATTATCTACCTAGCTATTGCACATTACTAGGCGCTCATCCAACTGGTCTAGAAACTCAAGACACTCAGAATATATGAGACCATCAATATCATCTATATCACTTATTGACAGTGAAAACAAATCTTGATCCACACATCCATAGTTGCATACATCTGGCATGACTGAAACTGAATGTTCATTATCCACAGTTTGCATATCCATATTATCTTCACAAGAGCTAAAGATCTCTGATTCCAGTTTATATGTCCCCTCTTCACAAACTAATGCAGCACCTATGTCAGTTGTTTCTTGATATTCATCATCATCTTCAAAAAGAGGGTTAATTCTGCACCAATGAAGGTCATGACTCACAATGTTCAATGCATCTACAGGCTCATCATAAAGGGGATTCATACTCATTGCAAAGGTCTCTGCTTCTTCTTCATGACAATCCAACTCTTCTTTAGCATTACCAAATCTAGAGTCATAAGAAGAACAAACTTGATCCATGAACTGATCATGAATATCATCTTTATCATCTGATTGCCCCACATACAAGATTTCTACTACTTCAATGCAATCTAAAGCTAAATTATCCATATCACTTTCTAGCCCTCTAATGCTTCCTGATGAAACTGATATTGACTCTTGATCCATATGATCACAACTATGCATAACTGGATCATTTAAACATGAATGCTCTTTGCTTAGGACTGGCATATTAATATCACTTAAAAAATTATTACCATCAATTTCATTTGCTGGGCAAATTAGGGCATCCTCCTTTATGGCAGAGTCATCATTAACTTGGAATGATGCAAAAACAGGGATAGCAGGGGTGTGAGTGCTTTGACATTCGTTTCCAACACCTGAATTATATCTTTCATCAACATTGGGGACTGCAGGGCAGTAGAAAGTTTTAGAGAAATAACCCTTTTAAATTCCATACCTCCAATTGTTTTCAATGTCTATTGCAAATTGATGTGCCTAATGCAATGTGGTGGGCTCCTTATCTCTCAATCTATAACTCATTTTCTTATCAAATGCTCCCAGATAGACCACTAGGCACAATGCATCATTGAGTCTCATGCATTCTGGTATTCTTTTCAATGCCTTCATAAATCTGAGGTTAAAGGCTGGGATTAGCTCTTCCTTTTCAATATGGATATACATGAAATCACTGATAACTACATATTCAGATATTCTTTCACCATATTGTTCTAGAAATACAGATTTAAATTCTTGCCAAGAGCTGACAGAGTATGCTGGAAGGTAGGAGAACCAATCCCTTGCATCTTTATCTAGAGATTGAACAAACAGTCTCATAACTACATCTTCATGGTCAACCTCAAAGTCATCTATTACATTTCTAAACTGCTGCAAGTGTCTCTCAGCTGATTCATCCTTTACACCACTGAATTTAGGCAAATATATTCTAATTTTGGATGGAAAAGCATTTGGATAACCACAAATACCATTGAAATTTATGGGCTTATATCTATTAATGCTAAAACTCCTTCTATTACATGGTTGGGATTGATCACTATACATTATTGCATTTGACACCTCACAAGGGTGCATGGGCTGATAATACATCTTTATGTGTTTTTGCAACCCTCTTCTCAACTCAGATTTTCAATCAATAACCTTAGGCTTTTAAAAATACAAACTATTATTTCAGCTTGCTTGAAGTCCTCTAAATGAGTCTTTTCAACAACATTGCATACTTCTTTTGAAACACAAAATACATTCTCAGCAAATACAAAGCATGCAAGCTTATCACCACTATTTCCCTTTTAAACCAGTGCTACTTCACCAAATAGGAAATCCTTTAAAACTTATACACCATGTTTTTTGAAAACCAAAACATGTGGAAATACCTGGATATGTTGCAACAGCTGCAAATTCCTTTCCCTGACTAAGAGAATGAAAAACTAACACCTTTTGTGTCTTTTATCAGGTTCTTTTTATGCAGAGTCGCTACCTCCTTGGCAGAGGAATGAGCTTCAAACAAGCTGAAGATGAAAATTTCTTTTCTTCTTTCTGGGTTCTCTAACAGCAGAGCCACACATGTACAACTTTTAGTTTTTTGCAACAAAAGCACTTCCAAGTTTGATTCTTCAATCTTTTAGACTCAAACTTTTATGGATATGACATTACATCCCCAGTAGAGTCGCCATTTTGTTGGTTCTTTCTCTCTGGATTGGCAGAGGGTTTGCCAGGTCTAAAGCATAGGTAGATTCGACCAATAGATATGGGAGGTTGCGTGAGCTGTCTCCTCTTCACTTCTGGTTCTGCCGCACCAAGGGGGGTATCCCTATAGCTAAAGATTTAACTTTGACTCACCCAATAGAAAGATTTAGCTGTACAATAACAGGAAGAATACTCTCATGTTTGGACCAAGATTTGCATGATAAGTCACTAGGTTGGCAACTTTCTTGGACACATCTGACTGGTTGAGGATGAGAGTATGCAGGGGTCCTAATCCTACTCCTACAACTAACAGGTTGGAATTTTGAAAGGATTTGAATTTATGTTTTGGATGCAAGATGGGGGTTTTGGATCATAACTACTACACAAGGGCAGACTGGTGCCTATCTCAGGGCAAGGAGTCAACTAGATGTATACAAGTGAATGATTTGCACTGGCATTCAAGTTTTAAGGGGTTAGGGTTGGTATTTACCTTACAAACACCACCCAAGGATGAGTATTTAGCTATTTCTACTTACAAATATCCCTGTTGACATACAATCTTCTCCATACTTAACCTAAAATAGTTTAATCCACTCCTTGAATGGAGGTCAGAAGTTAAGCATGTGATACAGCAAATCTATATCCTAGAATCTGAGAAACCCTTAGCAACCAGATTCAAAAGAAGGGATGCATGCAACAAATGGAGACAAACACCTAGAACACATGCAATAAACTATTTATCATATAAAAATGACATGAAACTGAACATATGTGCAACTTGCATTCAAAATGCAACTCATAAACTCACAAAAAGAGATAGAGCAGCCAAGAAAATGCTTTGATCTTCGTTATTTCTTCCAAAAAAATGCCCAAGTCTTCAACAACCCGTAGAATGGCCATGGATTCCTTTTTCAAGGAGCACACAAGCTTTCGGCCACCTAGACACTAAAAAACTTCATAAATGCAAAGACCACTTCTTTAGATTTTTGATGCAACAATCAGATCTTCATTAAATTTTTTGGTCGTTGAAGCCATCAGATCCTCCATGAAAGCTAGCGGCACAAGCAACCTGGACCTCGATCATACTAGCAGACGTGACGTTCTTCTCGGCATCGTGCAACAAGGTAGTTGATTATGGAATGAATGCGTAAAAAAATGCACCAACGGACATTCATTTCATCCTTCAAACTCAACAACAAAATCAGGCTCCAAATATGCAAGATCGGTGGTCCAAATCCACCCACATAGATTGAAAATCCACATCAGCAACACTGAAAAGTCCATTGCCAATGATATCGCGCCACGTAGGCGGTCCTCTCTTCCATCGATGACCCTTTCCTGCATAGAAACACCTTTTACCTTTTCGTCCAATTTCACCTTCAAATCCTTGTATATGCAAATGCATATACATACAACACGGATTCCAGCATACTTATCAATCAAATTGAAATGACGTTTGAAATCTGGCTTGTATCTTCCTTTTTGCACCTTTCATTGTATGTCGCACATACAATGTACAATATACAATCTACGGACCCCAAATCGTTATGAATCAAAATAAAATTTTAATCGGGTCCGGGCATTGTATGTTTTACCTTTGTATATCGGCCATGTATATCGCATATACAATGCAATATACATACAATGCGGATTCCAACACACTATGAGGTAGATTTGAATAACTTTGAAATCTGGCACTTGTATCTACACCTTTGTATGTTTCCTTGTATATTGCATATACAACATGCAATATACATACCGCAGACGCCAGCTACTTATCCGCCGCAACACATTTTCCTTTCACGTCCGGGCTTTGCATCTCAGGATTGCATATTCCCTTATATGTGCGCTTTGCATGTTTCCTTATGCATCCGCGATATACAACATGATATACATTCATCTTTGCATATCGGCTTTGCATATTTCCTTTGTATGTTGCCGCCGATGTATCTTTTGCTTTGTATATCTACCTTGTATGTGCACGATGTACATTTCCTTTGCACATTTCCTTTGTATATCAAATAAACAATGCAAACATACAATGTAACCCGATGCACATACCTGTGGACCCGACCACCATTTAACCTGATTTGAAACTCCTTGAAGTTCACCACTTGTATATCTAATATAGATTCACCTTTGTATCTTGGCAATGTATGTTTCCTTTGCATATCGCCATTGTATCTACCCGTTGTATACCAAACATACATCTAAAATATACATGCAAACCCCTACATACAAGCATGGAATATTTCAGGAATCTGCGACAGAATCTTCAATGTACATCCACATTTGCACATCTAGAAATGTATCTAAGTAGCATATACAAACCCGACATGCATACAAAGATGCATACAACCAATTTTTGCACTTTTTGAAGCCGATTGAACTCATTTTTCAGGCCCGTCAATGTACATTTACATTTACACATTCAAATGTACATACAAATAGCAATGCATATAAAAAGACATGCATACAATTTAACTATGCAGGAGGCCGAGGAACTTAGAATTTTTTGGGTTTTTTTTTTGAAGAGTGCCTGCAGATGAATATTTGAAACCTGAACCAGTAGCAGGCACCAACAGAACTAAGGGAGAAAACTATTAAACTCGAGTATTGCACAAATTAAGCATATTATCATAATAAAATAAGAGAAAAAATAAAGAGGAAAGGGTAAATAATTAGAAAGAAATTTAAGTACTAAAATAAAAGGTGTAAACATTCACTACTTCATGAAGTTGAAGTTTATGTTGTGCAAGTGTTATGGTGAACATTGACCTTACTTCAATATGTATTGGTAAAAAATTGCCTATTGTGCAAATGTATGTGACAAAGGAAATTATGAAGAAAGGATAATTTGGTTATATTGTAACCAAGGAGGAAAATCTCCTAGATTATGCCACCATTGTAGGTACATGTTCTTCTTGAGTAATAAAAACTAAGGGAGAAATAGAAACAACTATTTGTCCCAATCTTCTTGTACTATCGTAGCTACTCTATAACTTGGGGATAATTTTATTACTCAAGAAATAAAACAAATCACCAATCTACATTTTCTTGTCAACATGAATAATATTGTACACAAGTTTGTATAGTTTTCCAACATGCAAAAGGAAAATGTTAAAACACTAGTTTGTATGAACCATTACCTATATTAGAGAGACCACATGATGATGTGAGTATGGACTTCATTCTTTGGCTTCCATCAACTCAAAGAGGTAATGGTTCAATTTTCTTTTGTAGATAGATTTTTCATAGCTTGGAATAAGTCACGTGATGCCACACATGTAGCTATGTTGTTCTTTAGAGAGGTAGTAAGGTTGCATGGATTTCAAAAGAGCATTATCTCCAATAGGGACATTAAGTTTTTGGTAATATATGAAGTAAGGTTGCATGGATGATTGGGTACAATAGTTTATTGAGAAGGTAATATATGAAGTAGAAGTAGAGATTGATTCCTAAGTCATCAAGAGGATAAGAGGGAAGGAGTGCAATGAATATAATGAAATGCAAGGACAAGATAGCTAAAGAAGCAACATGGATGAATGCATCTAAAGATGATAAGTTTAATCTCAAATATGAAGTTTGCCAATAAGAAATTAGTTCAAAGGTATGATATTACGCAAATCACAAAATTAACACTCTACCCCATAAAATTACTAATAGTTATCTTTCACATCTCTATTTCAATTCAACACTTATTTAAATATAACTCTAACTCATTATATTAATCTAAGATCCGATTTACTTAGCAACCATTTATTTACTTCCTTAGAATAGGATAACTTAAAAGAGGTTAGTGCTTCTCTTCCTCTTCAAAGATATACACAACGCATAAATCTTAGAAAGGAATCATACCTCAATAAATACATATAGTAGAAATTAACGTTCATAAAAGTCATAATGACTATGTTAGCCTATGTCTGAAAGAAAATAGGGCATCGAGTTAATTATGAATCCACAAATACTTAAAATAAAAAGTCATCTTGTTTCAACTCCACCATGGTTTTATTACACTAAGAATTCATTCATTAATTCAAAACAAAATAATATCAGAGTAAGACAAATCTCCTTACCATCCTTAACCATATCCATGGCTTAATAGCCAGTCCTCCTAAAGCAACTATGGGAACTTTTAATGGAACTTTCTGCCCCTCCTGGAATCACAAGGGAAGGATTTCACTCCATTTCTCATCATGTCCAATTGGCATGTGGACGTTTATAGTAATTAAAGACACTAGATCTGAAAACACATGAGGATTATTGTCAACCAGAATGCCATCAAGGTTTGCAATACAATTTAAGTTACAACTTGAAGAACGTTCATCAACAAGATCTAATGTACTCACCTCCTTAGTCACTAACATTCTTGCAACCATCATCCAAAAGGCTAAGCCTTAATTATTCTCATGTACAGTCAAAAGGACCTGGATCCAGGATTTCATCTATTTTCATTCAAACAGTAATTTCAGGGTTAGATGCCATTTGTAAAGACAATTGTAAAGAAATTTCTAAAAATGATGGTAAGGCTATCAACATCAAAATTACAAGGGAGTTTAACTATCATAGCCCCCTAGAGAGATTTACATGTTGATAATGCTATTACAGTCCCAATGAACGAGCATAACAGAAATTAGCAACTATGCTTACGCTATTGTCAATTTAGTCATAAAGTTAAGTATTCAGTGGTCGGGAACAAAATATTTATTTTTCCCCAAAATACCAATCATAAGGATAATTAAACAAACGATACGTTGTCATCAATATCACAGACACAAAGATATTTTAAGAAATGTGTTCATACAATCAATGATACCATGCTGAGGGTTTCAAAAAACATTCATGAACGTGAGACCAATGGAAAGCCATTCATAATTATACAGTACCTTCTCCTCAATCTGTTAAAAACTAAAAAATTCCACAAAGTAATCAACACAATCACATATATGAGTAGGAAAAGCAAAGTGATGGATAAGACTGATGCATTACATTAAAAAAAACTCGCTATCGATGATGATAATCAATAAATAAATTGTTAGATATGATTTCACACTAAAAAGGAAGATACAATCAAACAATCATCATATAAACAGTCATTGTATTCGTGTGTAAATCTCTCTCAATATTGCTATTTATATCTTTACTCAGGTCACTCCTAACTTTTCACAGTTACACCTTCTTAGTGTCCCAACATACACGAGTTACAGGTAGACGAGTCATTGAAGATATTGTTGATCCACGTGTTATGGACATCATTTAATTTTTTTAGCTTTAAAGTTTCGTTTTATTTTTACTCTTTCTTTTATCATTTTTTATTTGGTTAGTTTTTTCTATGTTTTTTTTTATAAAACAATTATGGATTCATACCTACTAGGCATGCTAAAAAAGCATTAAAAAATATTATTTAAATAAAGAACGATAAAAGAAAGAGTAAAAATAGAACGAATTTTTAAAGCTAAAAACTAAAACTAAATAAAATTAAATGTTGTCCATAACATGTGGATCAACAATATCTTTAGTCATCACATAACAACAAAAAATCTTAAACTTACAGTGATCATTATATTATTTTTATTATTGTACATTTAATAAAACACAATAAAAAATTACATAAGAATCAGGGGGCAATTCAATAACTTTTGAAGAAAGGAGAAAATGAGGTGTTGAGTAATATATGGTGTGGAAAGGGTTATTCCTTAACCGGTTCCCTTCTGGCACCTATTCACACTTAGTTGTTAAACTTATTTAGGGTACATATACGATACTTATCTCTCTGTGTCTCATGTCATATGATTATGAAACTTGTCATGATCCTATGTAGTCCTAGGTCTCACACCGCCTTTATAAGCAAGGCTTCTCTTGTACATCTTGTATCATTATCTTGTATCCATTGGTATGCTTGTATTATTGGCAGAATAACATTCTTTCTTGCTTCTCTCTTGTGTGTAGAAGGTTATTTGGTGTTGCTGATTTGATCTTGGTTGGTTTATGACTTCAACACGGTATCAGAGCCTTGATCTTGCAAGCCACTTCTCAATCTGGAGAGTTTTTTCCATCAACTTTCAGTAAGAGCATCTTGGCCCAGATTTGACCTCATGGTTGAATCCAAAAGGGCCAAATCTACTAGGATCATTGTAAACTCGATATATTTTGCTTACAGTTAGATCTGGTTTTTTCTTTGGCTTTTTACCCTATTGTATAGTTGTTCATACCGTCCTTGCATAGGTGCATCAGCATGTTCCATTGGCCGAAGTTTTTACAACAATCTTTTTGTGCTATCCATTGGGTAATTTTTTTATCCTTTGCTTTTTTTATTAAATCTGTGGGTTTATTTTTTTTCAAAAATCATTATTACAAGGTCTGTAGACCCTGTACTATAGATTTGTACATACGTGTTGTACATTGGCAGGGGGGCTGTTGGCTCACGTACCTGACCCCACTTTGTTTTTGGCGCTAAGTGCCCAATTGCCAAGCATTAAGCGCTCAATGCTTAAAGTGCTCTGTATTATTTTTGCTCCATCAAACTTTGTAGTGTAGCTCTCTACTTGGTATCGACACCTATAGGTTGGGCCCCTTCCACCGCTAGCAGCGGTCCTCCATTGCTAATAACGATTTTGCCACTCTAGATCTTAGCTTAACCTCATGTCTACCACTTAGTTTAGCCACCTCCACCAGTAGCAGCATCTCCACTCGAATCTAGCTCCTCTACTACCTCTGCTCTACTTTAGGTCGAGCTACCACTGCTAGAAGTGTCTTCGCCGCCTAGAAACTCCACAAAACCGTCTAGATCAGGCACCTCTACTACAATGCTACTTAGATCAGGTCATCTTTGTTGCCCATCACTGTCTAATCACTACTCAGCTCAGTGGCACCACCCATGAGCCACTAGGCTAGGCCTTTAGTGCCTTTTTTAAGCCTTCAACGAGTAGTTTTTTTTAGGAAGCATAACTTCAGGCCACAATGTCAATGTTTTCAAACAAATAAGTGTTGGAAAGATGGTTCCATGTACTTCATTATGGTGTAAATAATTTTTTTAGTTTTTTCTACTTTTTATTTGCTTTCTTTTTTGTAATTGACATAACTTTTGCATTCAGAGTCAAAATTTGGCATTTTTTTTTAAATTGCTCAAGAAATCACAAGGAAGCTGATTATAACCTTTATTTTCTCCTTTAATCAGTAATATTTTTAAAAATTTGTAAAAATCACTATATGTTATAAATGGTTGATTTTAAGCTTGTCGATTGTACAAATTGAAAAAAAATGTTCATTGTAATTTTCTGGGGGTTTGCAATTACATTGTTAATAAATTTTTTTTGTGCGGGGGGGGGGGGGGTGTGAGACACAATTTAAGTACCCTTTTGTCTTTGCTCTCTTGGTGTTTTTCTACTAGTCATGGCATAAAGTGGGTGTATTCAACCTCTCACTCCACATAACTATCACACATGGAAGTTAAAAATGAGACAACTACTACAATCTAGGGGACTTTGGCAAATGTTAGAAGATAATCCACCTAGTTTCACTAAGAAGTTTGAAATATTTTCTTATAGAAATATGTTAGATGAAGCCATGAGGCTCATAGGATTGCATGTATCAGATAATTTTTGTTTCATATTGTGGAGTGTAAACACCTAAGCAGGTATGGGATAAACTTGAAAAATGGTATGGTACTGTAATGTAAAAAATTTAAATTCTATATAAGACTAGGCAGCGTTATCTAACTAGAATCAATTTCCAAACAATTACATTAGAATCTAACTAGCTTCAAGGAAGTTTACCTTGCTACTATCCAATCAAGCAGAATAGAATAACTCTAGCTAGACCCTATTTTTTCTTTATGCTAAAAAAATAACTACTTTCAATAAGCAAAAGCACCAAGGTACAACAATGAAACTATAAAATCTAAAAATATGGATGCTAGATTATAGAAACGAATTAAAAACAACAAATAAGAGTTACAGAGGAACCTGAGACTAAAAGGGGAGTCTTAGCCTAGGATGCCAGTGTGTAGTGCAGATGTTTGGGCATCACGGTGTTGTCTGCACAACAACAAAACCTAGAAATTCTATATACTGTGGAGTCCTACCTAGGTTCATTCACTTATGTAGTTTGCACATAGAACCAGATTGAGGACCCAATAGTACAATAAATCACCAAATCAATAAATAAACACATTGAATCAACTAGTAAAGGAAGATTGAATGATAAAATAAAATAAAGAAAGGAAAGGAGAAGAGATTATCAAACTTTTGTGCGATTGAATCTCTTCAAATATCTGCAACAACAAAGACCAAGAAAATTGGTTGGGGCTATTTGGGAGTTTGTCTTCAGGTCAAGCCCCTATGTTGATCTTTCAACCTCCACAGACAACCAATATGGAAAAAATAAATAAACATATGTGCTCCTATTTTCTAAGTGCGTCTAGGAAATAATAGCAGTGATGTAAATAAATAAAAACTAAGAGTATCAACCTTGGTCTATGGGGAAGAATACCCTAGTGTGTGTAGGAATTTAAGCAAGGTTGTGGTCTACACCACAAGTTTTACAATGAATAGACAAAGAAATATACAATAAAACTAACAAAAAACACTGTTTCTTAATATTGAAACAATGTTACCAGGCTGTAGATCAATGGAGAAGGCTGCTATTGGCAACTTGGCAAACATCACTAAGAGACACTACTGGTATGATGGTGGATAATTATGCATGATGTTTGAAGATGTTGTCATTGATGGCAACAAGGAAATGAATAAGGTTGAGACAAAGGTTTTGGTCTGGTGTAAAAGACTTAGTCATTTTTTACTAAGTGTTGCCAGTATATAGGAGATAGCGACAGAGCAACAATATAATGGATAACATTGGTCTGCAATTGAATATTAGATAATATGGTTTTGGTATGTTGTTTGCAGTCCTTTGATGGTCTTATTTCTAAGTTTTTAGCTCCTGATAAGTATCAGAAATATACACACAAACATACTAAGTCTGGAAGAATAGAATACAGTGTGATTCAGAGCAGAACACTCATTTGTTTTGGTCCACATTCCTCCATTGTTACATATTTTGTTATGCAGTTTTGATGTGTTGTAAACACATGTATGAAGTGTCTAACTCTAGATTTTCAAGTTATAAAGTCCACCGGAACACTAGTTACAAGATGCTAAGTATCACTACATATCTTGACAGAGTTTGACTGTGATAGGGTCTGAGTTCTGATGGTCCGCATTCTACTGCAAGAGAATATTTTGCTTTGCAATTCTAAAGGTATGCTCTATGATGTTTGAAGAATGTTTGATGTGATTTTGGAAGCATCTTGTGGTCCATAGTGAAAGTTGATGTCTAACAAATGAAGTGAATCAGTGACTGTCTATGTTTAAGGCCGACAAGATAAGTACAAATTTTATGCGGAAAGTTCTTGATGCAGAGGCATCCACACTATAACCTGCGCATGTAGCATGAATGTCTGCAGACCAACCTCATCATCATCATCTTCGCCATCATCATCATATTCCCTAGAACTACCAACAGCATCATCATATTTCACGTTACACAGTCAGCATCATCATATTTCGGACGATCGCAAACATCCGCCTGCCGACTACTGTTCACCTCCGCTTTCCTTCTAACATCATCATCATGATGTTCAGCGGGCGCACACATCCTCCGGTTGCACTGTTCATCGGGCTCCGAACTCCATCGTCATCATCATATGCAACACTTCCTTCGTCAGCAGGATATTCAACATCCGGTTGTCCCAAATATCCTGATGACGTTCACCTTCAGCAGCTTACCTTCGATGCTCCGCTACCCGACGACACAAGCAACAGCATCATGATCTACTTTATCCGGTTCTCTTCGAAACCTCCTGATGACGCTAATACACTTTCTGCCGATGCCGATACTTAACGACAGCAGGATGAACTCGCATAGGGGGGATATCTCAATATCCTGATGACGATGACGTCATATCCTAATGACGATGACGTCACCCAATATCCTGATGACCTCTTCAACACTTAGCCAAAAACATGAACTTTCTCTTCCGCATCTACTCGCGATATGCGGATGTTTGGCACTTCCGATATGATGATCCTGATGCCGATACATGCACTTAGTCTATGTCCGACCTAAACATCCTGATGCACTCGCAACATGAAAACTCCAACAGTTTCATGACCCGATCTTCTTCCTGATGTCGATGCACTCCACCTCGGCTCCTCCAGATGATGATCACCCCGACGAACTTGCACTTCATGCAATCGACATCATCATGCCGATCTCCTCCACTTATCCGGATGACGATATCCGAACTGTCTGCAGGATATTTGCAGAAATATCCTGATGATGCCGTTTTAACAGACTTCTTCACTTAGCGAAATCTCACTTCGCCGATCCTCCAGGGATAACCCGATCCAACCTCAGGGTGATCTTCAACACTCAAACTTCTCAACTTGACCTAGCACATGAGGATGCTAGGCTTCTTAGCATCTGTCGACCGCGATCCTGCACACCTGCATGCAAACAAACAAACTACCTACTAACCTACTGTACATTGCCATTCCACCGATCAGATGAGTCAACCGGTGGAATGGATCAGTATATCCATGAAGCCACTCAAACCAGCAATCGATTACAGGAAGGAGATCAAACAGAAAACGAAACAGGATCTTTATTGATTCAAAGATGCAATACAATATGATGTTCCTCACACAGAACACTCAACTCCTCTGCTGGATGCAACACTACACTGCCGATCGATGATCTCCAATCAACCGATCTCATGCTTATAAAGATTTTCCTACGAGTACTACTGACCCGACTCCAAGCGGCTGGGAACTCTCCAAGCGGCTGGGAGATCCCACCGAACATACATCATGACAGCTGTTATAACTAACTAGCTAAAAATAGCAAAAGCCTGGTCAGCATGATCTTATCATGATCAGCGTGACCTTATTACATGCAATTGGTCTAACAGACCTTCTTGGAAACACAAACAAGACCTAAACTACTAACTGCCTCATCAAGACCAGCTGTCAGGTAGGTGCTCCTGCACCAGTTCTATTGTATAGAAATTAATTCTAAGTGGTGAAACAGTTGAGGCTGACATGTGAGAAGGTATTTCAAAAGTTGTTTCAGTCCGCTATGAATTTTGGTGAATGAATTTGGTTGACAGAGTACATAAGGCATGACTACATGCTACACCTTATTAGGCTGACCTAATATGAAGATTTTGTTTGTTGCAGATATATATATGGGATTGAAGTCAATGTTTGGGATATGAGATGTGAATGTGAATGTGAAGTACAATGCAGAGAAGAAGAAGAGGGATCTTGTTTGATGTAGAAGCATAATAGTGAAGATTGAAGACTAGATAATACAGTTCTGGTATGTTGTTTGTAGTCCTTTGATGGTCTTATTTCCAAGTTTTTAGCTTCTGATAAGTACTGGAAGTATACACACAAATAGACTAAGTCTGGA
The DNA here is from genome assembly GCA_027924645.1 of Cunninghamia lanceolata. Lineage (NCBI taxonomy): Eukaryota > Viridiplantae > Streptophyta > Pinopsida > Cupressales > Cupressaceae > Cunninghamia > Cunninghamia lanceolata. The sequence goes on from BSBN01000684.1 coordinate 2,276,205, forward strand.
AGAACAAAATACAGTGTGATTCAGAGTAGAACACTCATTTGTTTTAGTCCGCATTCATCCGTTGTTACATATTTTGTTATGTGGATTTGAGGTGTTGTAAACACATGTATGAAGTGTATAAATCTAGAATTTCAAGTTCTAAAGTCCACCAGAACGCTAGTTACAAGATGCTAAGTATCACTACATAGCTTGATAGAGTTTGATTGTGACAGGGTCTAAGTTCTGATGGTCCACATTCTACCGCAAGAGAATATTTTTCTTTGTGGTTCTAAAGGTATGATCTATGATGTTTGAATAATGTTTGATGTGATTTTGGAAGCATCTTGTGGTCTGCAGTGAAAGTTGTTGTTTGACAGATGAAGTGAATCAGTGATTATCTATGTTTAAGGCCGACATGATAAGTACAAATTGTATGCGGTAAGTTCTATTGTATAGAACTTAATTCTAAGTGGTGAAATAGTTGAGGCCGACATGTGATAAGGTATTTCAAATGTTGTTTGGGTCCGCTGTGAATTTTGGTGAATGAATTTGGCTGAGAAAGTATATAAGGCATGACTACACGTTACACCTTATTAGGCTGACCTAATATGAAGATTTTGTTTGTTGCAGATATATATGGCATTGAATTCAGTGTTTGGGATATAAGATGCAAATGTGAATGTCAAGTACAGTGCAGAGCAGAAGAAGAGAGATCTTGTTTGATGTAGAAGCAGAACAGTGAAACAGGGAAGTCAAAGATGAAGAGTTTTGAGATAGTATTTTTGTGCTTCATTGGAGCTGCAATCATGCATATGTAGATGCAATCAGAGCAGTTCATTTTGGCAGTGAGCCATTTCCTTTCTTTCTTTCTCTAGGTAGCGAGCCTTCTTGCAATGAGCACTTTGTTTAGGCAGTGAGCCCTAAGGCAGTGAGCCTCTATTGTAATTCAGTATTGTTCCTACATAATATATTGTGAGCTAACACTCACCGTGGTTTTTCCCAGTTTTGGGTTTTCCACGTAAAAATGCTGGTGTTCATGTGTGATGGTTTGTGGTTGTTTCTTCTATGTGTAATTTGCTTTGTTATTGAATGCAGTAAATGGATTACTAGTTTAATAAACAAGAAGTTTAATATAGTACTGATTCACCCCCCCTCTTCGTACTTTAGGTATTCAGCAATTGGTATCACAGCTTGGTTCCTCAGAAGAAGTCTAACATCTTGAGGAAGATCTTGGAGACATAACACATGGAAAGTAAAACATGTCCTACTCCTCCTGAAGAAAATGATGCAACTAAAACTAAAGAAGAATGCACAATTGTTAATGAAGAAGAACTCAAGCTTGTACTTGCAGCTCTTGAAAAAGATGAACTAGAAAACAAGGATCTGAAAGATAATGTCAAGGAAGCAGATGAGTGCATTAAAAATTTGAGGGAGCAAGTCAAGAAGTTCAAATAAAAATATAGGGAGGTTAGTGAACAATTGATTTCTACAAATGACACCTTGAGTAATCTGAAAGTGGAAGTCGTAAAAAGAGCAAAAGCAGAAGAAGACCTGAATCAGTTGGTGAAAAGTAAAACTGAAGACTACACAAAGCTTGAACAAGAAGTTGTGGATTTGAAACATGCATGGACTCAAGAAGAAAAATTTAGACTGAGTGCTGCCCAACTTGATAGAATACTTGCTAGTCAAAAGAGTACTGATGATAAAGAAGGCTTGGGATTTGAGAAAGGTGAAAGTTCCAGAACCAGTCAAGAAAAGAATGTTGAGTTCAAGAAGGACAAAGGCAAACAGTTTCAGAATCAAAGGAATAGACCTAGAAGACCACCAGTCAGGCAACCAAATGGTCAAAGGTACTCTTCTTTCAATGGTTATTGTAATGCATGCAATAAATTTGGTCATAAGGCTACTCAATGTAGGAGTAGAGTGAATCAAAATGTTCCATCATTCTCTGGTCAATTTTTCACTTGCAATAAAATAGGTCACAAGGCTAATGATTGTAGAAGTCTAATAAGGAATGGTTATAACAATATAAGGAATGTTCAGACCTTTAAAGGTATCTGCTTCATATGTAAGAAGTTTGGTCACAAAGCTAGTGAATGCAGAAGTTAGTTAAGGAATAAGTATAATAATGGAAGGAATGCTCAATCTTTCAATGGGAATTGATTTGCATGCAATTTATTTGGGCACAAGGCTGACCATTGGAGATCAAGGATGAATGAAAGGAACAATAGATAGAGAAATGTAGTATGTTTCAATTGCAACAGGTTTGGACATATTGCAAGGTTCTACAGAAGCATGAGCATGAAAAAGAATAATTAGGCTGAGAAGAAAGAACTAGTACAAAAGGTAGATCTAGAAGAGATCAAGAAGGAAATGAATCAAATTTGGGTCAAAAAGGAAGGGTAGGAAGTCAAGGGTGAGTCCGCACTAGACTCTGGTGTTGGTACTTCCTTTGAGAAGTAAATTGAGAGCTCTAGCTCAGGGGGAGCCTAATGTAAAATCTCATTCCCCCAGCCAGAAATGTGGTGCTGATATCCAGCACAAATATATGAGTTATGAGACTGAATGACATATCTTATGAAGAAGATTCTGGCAGAAAAGAATCTAATGTGATAAATTGTAGAGAAATATTGATCGAATGGGACAACAGAGAAAGGGTTTGACAACTTTTTGAACGAAATCATTTATTGCAATTAAGTCTTGTTGAAAAGAGAATATAAGGGATCCATTTGAAAGGAAAATATTTTTTCTTTCAAACCCTCAAGCAACTAAAGAGACCTGAGAAGCAAGCTAGGGAAAATTCAAGCATTCGACGAAGAAACCCTAACGGAGGCAAAAGGTATTTATCGCTATCTCTCTCAAAAATTCTCTATGTTGAATTTGTAAAAATGTATACTCCTCAAGTAATTGGGATAACTGAGAGGCCTCACCCCAAGTTCAAGAGGCACCCTTTTAAATCTTTAGAGACTGATCCAGATGGGGCATTTTCCAAGATTCCATACAGTGTTATGCACACAGAAGATGTTAGGGCATACACACATGCAAACTTAGAGGAATATGATCACAAAAAATTAGGGGATGTTTATCTAAAGGAACTGACTGATGACAAATTTGAGTTGAAAGAAGAGTATAGTGCCCTGGTTGAGAAGAAATTGGATACCTAGTTGGGTTTTCTTGTGTTCTTGGATGATGCCTAGGTTAGATATGTCTTAAGCAGGATTCGTGATGAATTATTTTGGCTTGATGAGCCCTATATGATAACAAAGGATGTTATCAAAGCAATTACTGACATGTGTTCCACCGAAAAAGTTCTAGAATTAAAGTCCATGAAGAACAACACAGTAATGCAGTTGACAGGTGCAAAGTTTGATAAAAGAGCATTAACTATAAATGACATAGTGATTCCATCTGTGAGATTTGCATCAAAAGTCATTGGTTACAAGATCTATTTCTCCAACAGGGAGAACTTTGTTTCTGTAGCTGCCATATACACTTCTTATGATATGGTTAAGAATAACATTGATTATGATCTATGTGAGTTGCTCTGGCAACAACTGATGGAGAACCAGAAAAGAACAAAGGACACAAATTATCCCTTCAAGTACGGAACCTTGATCGTCTATCTATTTTTCTACTTTCTAGAAGAGAGTTACTAGGTATAGGTGATATTGGTTGGCTTGATCATGCACCAATAGCTACACAAATTAGAAATCACCTGAGCAGTTTAGGAAATGTTGATAAGAAAAATGCAACCTTATGGGGATATTTCAAGAATTTTCAAACAAAAATGTAGGCTAGGGCCAGGATCCTGTAAAAAGTTGTAGAGAAATATGAAAAAGACATTGTATTCATGGTGGACAAGGATAAATGCTTTATGGAAGCTGTAGAACCAAGAATTGTATGGGTCCCAACCATGGGATATGAAGTCTCAAAGGAAGTTTTGACTGGACTAGATGATTTAATGCTAAGCAAACCTAAAGATCCTAAGGAGGGAAGATTTGGAACATTTGAAGAATTGTCTCTCAAAGTGTTTATGGAACAAAGACAACCAAAAATCAAGAAGAAAGCAAAAAAAATGGCAGATGAGTTTGTTAAAAGCAAAGGGTTTACAAATGAACAAATAAGTGAAGCAAGAGACAAGGTAGATGCTTCGAAGGCTACAAGTGCTCTGGTAAAACAAACATCAAGTGCTCTGGAAGGGAAAACGTCAAAGACTCCGGAGAAGAAAGAAGGAAAATTTGAAAAAGAAAAACTTGCCTCTAGCTTTAGGAGAAGAACAAGAGCATCATCCTCAGTAGCAACTATCATTGAAGTTCAGAAAGAAAAAATAGAGCCTGCAGAGCAAGTTCCAAAGGAGAAACTAGAAGAGAAAAATAAAAGAAATAAAGCAAAGGCCACAAAAAGAGTATCTATGAGCCTTGGTGAAGGAGAAGAAGAAGAAGAAGAGGAAACATAAACAAATGAGGAAATTAAAATAAAACAAGAAAAAATAGGTGAAGCCACTACTGAAAAGCCCTCCAAAAAAGCTAAGGGTAAGAAAAAAGAATAAAGAAGAGAAGACTGAGAACAAAGAAGAAGAAGCAAGTATATCCTTGGAAGTCATGGTCAATGCATTTGCTCAACATGGTACCCTGAAACCTATTGTTGACATGTATGATGAAAGATCAAATGCAGATAAGGTAATCATTGAAATAGCAGTTGTAAGGTATTTAGATATGTTTTGCAAAATATTGATTGAAGTTATAGATGAGTTACCAGATAGTTTGGCTAGCATAATGTCAGCAAGAAAAGAGGGGGCCATGGCCAAATATGCTGAAATAAAGGAATATGTCTTGTTAAAATTGTGCCCAGACATCACAAGAGAAGAAAAGGCCAAATTTACCAAAAGGATAAGTGAAGAATTTAGAACCATGAAGAGAGTTAATGCTCTAATGTCTAGTGAAACTGAGAAAATGGTCAAAGAGATAGAGGAGATAACACTAAAGGTGTTTACATGAGATACAAATTTTAACTATTGTTGACTCTGATGAAGAGGAACAAAATACTGATGGTAATAATATAGCTCTGGAGTTGAACGTGGGATAGAACATGAAGAAAGGTAAATTTAATCCTCTGGTGAGCACAAGGAGTGAAGAAGAAGTGATTACAAAACAAAGTGGAATAGTTCCTCCAGTAAATTCTGAACAAGATAATGAAATGAAAGAAACTAAAGAAGAGAAGAAGTCTGAAGAAGCAAGGACAGTCCCTAAATAGAATATCTTTGAGGAACAAGAAGAGCACAGAGAAGAGGCAAATGAACAAATGATGGACATTCCTACTCTGGAACCTGAAGGAAATGGATAAGAAAACATTCAAGATCCCCCTCCAAAGAGTCAAGTTACTAAAATGTCTCAAGAAGAAATAAAAGGAGACACTGCTGATTCCTTAAGAGAATTTTTGTTAAAACAGAAGGTTGCACAAATTGTAGACGCATCTGAACTACTGTAGGGGAAAATAAGCTTGGCAACCATGTCTCCCCTGTAGAAATTGAAGTTGGGTACAATGTTCCAAGCAACTACCTAAGAAGAAATAATAAAGTCTCACATGGAAGACAATGAGCTGCTTGGTGAAGCAATAAACATTTTTGAGAAGATCATGCCCAGAGTTCAGAGAGATAGAACACTCACTCCTGTAGCATAAATGAAAAATCTTATGGACTCCATGAATTCCCATTTTGAATCCTTTGAGCAAGCTGCTGACAAAAAGGTAAGAGCTGAAATAGACAGTAAGAGATTAGTTGAGATAAAAGATAAAGCTTCTCAAGACAAAATTTTATTAGATAAAAGTATAGAATATGCATAGTTAGCTCTTAAAGAAATTAGTGAATTGTATCAATTTTGTCTTACATGTCTAGACAAGACTAAGGAGATAAAAGATAAAATAGATAGATGGGAAGCTCAAATAATGAGGATATCTAGAACTTATGACCTGACAAAAGATGCTATTAGCAATCAGAGGGCACAAGTTGAAACTATTCATTCTAATATACATAAGTTGTAGACCCAAAGGGATATCATAAAGCATAGAAAGAGTCAGCTCCGGGAGGTAGCAAGTTTCAAAATTGCACCCCTAACCAAACTACTAACAGCTGCAAACAAAACAAGGCAAATCACTGAAGCCCCTGATACAGTGAAGAAAGAAGAAGATTTGGTGTCCCAAATTAATGGGCACATACTAATTTTGAGTGATGCTAAGACTAGTTGGGATGAAGAAATTGTGCAACTGAAAATAATCTATAAAGATGTTCTCCCGAAACAACAACAGTAAGCATTTTTGATATCACCTGTATATATGCGGTAAAGTAGAAAAATAGTTTTGAAATTTTGGCAACTTGTACATATCTTTGTATCATACACCTTTTCCATTGATGTCAAAGGGGGAGAAGAAATGAAGCATGTGAAATTTTTTTGAAAAATAATAAAGCATGAAGATAGGGGGAGCAGTGTATAATGAGAAAGGGGGAGTTGTAACAATTTTTCACATTAAGTGTTTCCATCAATGCCAAAGGGGGAGATTGTTGGCAACTTAGCAAACATCACTAAGAGACACTGTTAGTATGATGGTGAAAAGTTGTGCATGATGTTTGAAGATGTTGTCATTGATGGCAACAAGGAAAGGAATAAGGTGGAGACAAAGGTTTTGATCTAGTGTAAAATACTTAGTCATTTTTTACTAAGTGTTGGTAGTATACAAGAGATAGTGATAGAGCAATAGTATAATTGATGACAATGGTATGCAATTCAAGATTAGATAATGCGGTACTGGTATGTTGTTTGCAGTCCTTTGATGGTCTTATTTCTAAGTTTTTAGCTTCTAATAAGTACCAGAAGTATACACATAAACAGACTAAGTTAGGAAGAACAGAATATAGTGTGATTCAGAGTCGAACACTCATTTGTTTTGGTTCGCATTCATCCGCTATTACATATTTTGTTATGTGGTTTTGAGGTGTTGTAAACACATGTACATATTTTGTTATGCGGTTTTGAGGTGTTGTAAACACATGTATGAAGTGTATAACTCTAGAGTTTCAAGTTCTAAAGTCCACCAGAACGCTAGTTGCAAGATGCTGAGTATCGCTACATAGCTTGATAGAGTTTGATTGTGATAGGGTCTGAGTTCTGATGGTCCGCATTCTACCACAAGAGAACATTTTTAATTATGGTTCTAAAGGTATGATCTATGATGTCTGAAGAATGTTTGATGTGATTTTGGAAGCATCTTGTGGTCCACAGTGAAAGTTGTTGTCTGACAGATGAAGTGAATCAGTGACTATCTATGTTTAAGGTCGAAATGATAAGTACAAATTGTACGCGGTAAGTTCTATTGTATAGAACTTAATTCTAAGTGGTGAAACAGTTGCAACCAACATGTGAGAAGGTATTTCAAATGTTGTTTGGGTCTGCTGTGAATTTTGGTGAATGAATTTGGCTGATAGAGTATATAAGGCATGACTACACGCTACACCTCATTAGGCTGATCTAATATGAAGATTTTATTTGTTGCAGATATATATGGGATTGAATTCAGTGTTTGGGATATGAGACGCAAATGTGAATGTGAAGTATAGTGTAGAGCAAAAGAAGAGAGATCTTGTTTGATGTAGAAGCAGAATCGTGAAACAGGGTAGTCAAAGATGAAGAGTTTTGAGACAATATTTCTATGCTTCATTGGAGCTGCAATCTTGCATATGTAGATGCAATCGAAGTAGTTCAGTTTAGTAGTGAGCCATTTCCTTTCTTTCTTTCTCTAGGCAGTGAGCCTTCTTGCAGTGAGCACTTTCTTTGGGTAGTGAGCCCTAAGGCAGTGACCCTCTATAGTAATTCGGTATTGTTCCTACATAATATATTGTGAGCTAATACTCACCATGGTTTTTCCTAGTTTTGGGTTTTCCACATAAAAATCATGGTGTTCATGTGTGATGGTTTGTGCTTGTTTCTTCTATGTGTAATTTTCTTTGTTATTGCATGCGGTAAATAGATTACTAGTTTAATAAACAAGAAGTTTAATATAGTACTGATTCACCCCCCTCTCAGTACTTTGGGTATTCAACAGCTGCAAGCTCCTTGAGGGACAAATCTATGTTTAAACAACTCCAAACCCTTGGAAGAGAGCCTCCATAATTCCTAATATGCAAGTAGAGACTTCACAAAGCTGAGAGAGAAGGTGCTACAACTTAAAAGAGCACCAAAAGAACCAATAGATTCTATTATGAGCCAAGAGGGTGTTTTCTTCAAAATCTATAGTATTATCCAAAGAGTGAGAGAGAGAAGAGAGATTTTTTCAAAACTTGCTTTTGCATAACTTTAGAATAATTTGAGGAATCCAAAGGGTTGGATATGCTTATAGGGGTCATTTCACTTCCGTATGAGCGTTACCACTGATGCAATTGAGTGACAAGGTGAGAGATTCAACCGTTTAAACTTTAGAATCTTTGAGACATTAGCACGTCATGTAGATGTTTGCATGTTGTGCTTGCATCCTCATAAATTTGGCAATATTCAACACGTGTTCTAAAAGCTAAGAGAAATAAATGTGTAATACAATTTTTAACAAACCTTTGTGAGAGGTAATATAGGCCAAGGTTAGGATCGAGTGGCCCTAGAAACATACTACGAGAGTGGACACTAAAGCGAGTCAAAACACAACGTGAAATTATGAGGGTATACAAATTTTTACATTATATTTTGCTCGCACTTTAGTGGGCTGATGATGCCCACTAAGTGATAAGCTATGCTAAAGTACAAAAAAAGAAATATTGAAAGAAAACAAGAAATGTAAAAGATACCTAATGGGATACTATAGAAGCCGCACAAATTCACCAAGTGAAAGAATGATGCCTCTAGACTAGGAATCTACAAAACCACCATGTTAGGTACCGCAATCCTATAAAATCACTTTGTTAGAAACCAAATAATCCTGCAAGATTGAAGTATGTTAGTTAAAAAATTAGAGCTATTTAATAGAGAAATTCTAAAATGTTGAGAGAATAATATAAGGAGAAGATGAGTTAGAATGAAAATAAGGGTGGATGTATGCCCCCCCGTGTTCGTGCCTGTCAGTGGCTAGGCAGAAACAAAGAGAGAAATCCACTGCGTTGAATTTTTTTGAAAAGGGTTATGAACATGCCCTCCATAAGGTTATTTAGTGAAATAACACTAGAGGGAGGACCATATGGAAAGAAAGAGGGAAGAACCAAGATTCCAATGTAACAAATGATATAAAAATCAAATTTTGCAGGCCCAAGTTATGGAGGTTTTTGTGAAAGGAGTGTTGTAGAAAATTTACTATAAATAGTAAGAATTTTTAATTTAACTATTCATTTGTATTACCTTATTTAGAAATTTTTGAGCACCTGAGCATTTTAGAGAGATAGAATGCCATGTAGATGATCTTTTCAACCATTGAGGTTGGACTCTCTAAGGGAGCACATTGAGCATGGAGTTGCCATGCATGAGGTGAGTGAAAATTTTGAATTATAAATGCCTAATTTCTCATTTTTCATGCTAGATAGGGTCCATGCAGAGTGTTGGTGTCCCATTCACATGCTAGAGTTTGTAGAGCACGTTGGCATTCTTAGGGCATGCTTAGGTCCTTTGGGTGTGCTAGCTTTTGAAAAAGATGCTAGGGTTTGAAAGACACATTGACATTTGGGGGCACTAGCATCCTAAGGGACTTAGAGAAATTTTACATTTTTGTGTTCAAAATTTGACACATTATGATGTGGAACTGACATAGCTCTATTTTCACGAATGCAATACCCTTCGATGATACAGGAGCACATGAACAACTTGATCCACAACTTGCTGTGGGACCACCTCAATGCACTCAACCGGGATGATGTTGCACTACTATGTCTAGTTGGTGTATACTAGTTATACATGATGCCAAAGATGTAGTTTTATGATTGCATGTTGATGACATTAATGGAGAGGTGGGATGCAGATGCCTCTATCTTTTGTTTGTCAACGAGAGAGATGACAGTCACCCTTGAGAATGTTTACCAAATTCTTTGATTACTAGTACAAGGTCGTATTGTGTCAATTGTCAAGCAATGATAACTAAGATATGTCTAGGAGGGAGAGAGATATGTGATCAACTAGATCATCCTTGCAGACCCTTCAGGGAACATTCACTTGTGATGGCTAGAGTAGGGAGCAGGGGCAATCCCATTAGTACACTGTGTGCTTATCACCATCATCACCATATGCATAACATTAGATGGGTGAGGCACACAACTTCATGGTGGCCTCATCCATACTATTAGGGTGATGGATGAGCATTAGGTGGTGTTTGCATGGGGTCAGAGCATGCTTGCCCACCTGTATCATGACTTAGGCTACAACATACACTACAAGGGCCACAATTTGATGAGATACACACTTCTTCAAGTGTGGGCTTTTGAACACATCAGGTGCATGTGGCCAGTGGGGTACCCACAATTATCATATGGGAAGCACCACAAGTCCATGCCTATGCCTTGAGGAGGCCATGTTAGTTTGGAGATATACTATTCTGGAGGTAGACATTTGATCATTTACAGAGCACTGATGTTTTTTGGAGGCCCTATTGGGGCATGCAGGCATGGACAAGGTAGACATAGTAGCTCACACACATGTAGAGGGACCGATTGTTGGTTGGTCGCCTCGATCATATTATCATTCCATTCTATTACTGATGCATGATGTAGTAATTTGGGTAGGTACAAGGTATTCCTATATCTATTTTGACATACGTGCACTCACATCGCAGTGCAGTGAGGCTAGGGAACTAGCCTTGTCCCACGATAGCTAATGTAGATTTGAGTGATTTAGACGATGAGGAGCAGGATACAACACCCGTTTTTGATGATGAAAATGTGGGGGTGATCCTGTCATTCACAACATGGTGGGCCACATCATGGATAGAACCCATCTTTTCTCTTGATGCCCCAATCGAAGATCCAAGACTACTGATAGAGTAGGGGTAGGAGGTGGAGAGAGGAGAGAAGTGAGAGAGCAAGAATGATGATGATGAGGAGGATGAGGAGCCCAAACCAGCATAGGTGGGGAGGAGATGACAGAGAGATGAGGGTGGTGTCGCTGTAGAGGAGAGGCCTAGAGGTTGATCTCGAGCAACACCCACACCACCATTAGCTAGCAGTGCACCTAGTCAAAGGGAGTGAGGGAAGTCGAGCAGTGCAGCTACTGTGAGGCCCTCCTTGGTACTAGTGATAGGGATAGGATGATAGCTGTTAGCGCACTTGGCATTACAATTGCTAGGCATGTGGCTCCTTCAGATCTAGATTGGTAGGTCGGTGACCCATGTGAGAATTTGATTTTTGCATTATAATTTGAGTAGAACACTAGATGCTTATTTGATTTTGATTTGATATGATGGGAGATCTAACTATATCTTTGTTTAAATTTTGTAGTGCACACATGGGATTGGATCAACTATATAGGTTGAGTCATTATAGAGATGGTACTCATCATGGAGCTCAACTAGGCTATGCGGGCTAGTTATAGGCCTCACCAGACTATCAGGTGACATGAAGATATTTTTGAGCTGGTGGCATAGTTGAGAGATACATATGAGGAGGGTTGGGTCCATCTTGACTGAGCCACTCCTAAGTTCATTTCCATCACTACAAAGTGGGAGCAGGTAGTTGTGCAAGTCACAAAACTCACAATAGAGCGTGGTCAAGTTGTGATGAGAGCTGAGAGTGTGGAGAGTGCACGTGATTCTATTTAGAGACAACTAGATTGCATGAGGGTGAACCTTCAGAGGGTTCAGATAGCATCGACCATTAATCTAGATCACCTGAGGGAATAGGGCCGAATGGCCAAGGTTGACAGGTTGCGAGATGAGGTGACCTAACTATAGCAAAGTGAACTACGTCTCATAGCTGAGGAAATGGAGATGAGAGGAATATTGAAGGGTATACTTATGTGAAGTGGATCTCATACCCATTCATAGTTTGTTGCCTCATATTAGGAGTCTTTTGTACAACAGCTACCACTAGGACCAGAGGGATTAGGCAACCATGCACCCTAGGAGAGATGTAGATTTTTGTATATTGTATTTTGACACACCACATTTTAATACAATGGTGATTTTGTAAATGATATATTGAGAAATTCATTATATATATGAATTTTTGAGACTTTGTTCGAAATGCTTGTGTTGTAAATTTTTTGTATGTTCAACATATGTGATTGGAATTGTTTAGTTATTTAGATCTATTAAACAACTTAATAAAATTGTTTAATTAAATTATACTAGAATGATTTAATGAAACAATGAATGGAAAAATTTACCCATTTAAATAGAATGAAGATCTAATTGGTAAATTATGATGAAAGCTATTTAATTGAATACTATGAAAGATCTAATTAAATAAATAAAAAAGGATTAATTAATTGTTTGCACAACTAAACAATTGACATGGTAAAGATAATGAGGTAATTTCCATGATAAATGAAAACTACAACTAACATTCAAGACAACATGAATTATGTTGAGAATAGAAACAAGTGTAAACAAGGAATGTAAAGTATTATATGATACTGAACAAATGAACACATTATGTTTTAAAGAAGAAAACTGCATATTTGGGAAATATGAAATTTTGAAATAAATCATAACACTGAATAATTGTGTTAATGATAGAATGACATAAGATAAACAAGAATAAATTCCTAAGAACAAATTTTCTACTCAAATGTTACATAAAGAAAGAATTCTAAGCATAAAAACAATGCAAATGCATAGCATTAATGGGCTCTTTTAGAGGTTTACCATATGTAGACACCTAAAAATGACCATTGCATTATTCTTTTTGCATACATCAATTTTGTCTAACTCACCCTCATCCAATATTAATTAAATAACTTAATTATTTAATTAATTTCACCAATTTCTTCTAAATTATCCAAATCCAACATTGATTGAATAAATCCTATTTATTTAATTAATTTCATCAAATTCACCACTTATTCTCCTATTTTCTCATTAATTAAATAAATCAATTCATCATATCTTAATTCCTCTCATCCACACAATTAAATAATTTTAATTATTTAATTGACTAATTACTCCTCCAAAATTAAATAAATTGTCCAAACTTATTTAAGTTGACTTTTCGAATATCTTATAAATAAATAAATAAAATCAATATTTTATTTATTTCCTTTATTCTTCCATCATGCATAAACAAATTAAATAAATTTATTTATTTAATTTCTAATTATCTCCTCAAATCTTCTAAAAATATCTTTTCTTCCATGCACACAAATTAAATAATTTATTATTTAATTTTATTCATAGCATGTCAAAAAGCAAAAGTTGAGTTAATTGGATTTAAATCATTGTTTTTATCAATCAACTCATAAAATAGAATAAAACATTCTATTTTTATGAAATCAATCCTATCTTTAGCTAAGAAATCAATTAACTCAATAAAACATCTTTTTGCATGGACACTTGTGTGCATGTTCCTTCATGTCCTCTCAATTTATCTCAACCATAGATTTTGTTGAATTTCCTCCACCGTTGATTGATCTTCCCTAAAAGTTATCTATACCTCCATTCACCTCTTCACAAACCCTCCATGATCATTAAGTTTTGGGCATTCATACTGTAGACACCTAAAAATGTCTTTTACCATCAAACTGACTCCTGACATCTCTAAACATACCAAATTCCCTTCTAATCAATTAATTAAATTTTTATTTAATTAATTATCCCTTCATTGCCCTATTTTCCATCATTTTATCCCAACAACTGAATTAATTCTATTAATTCAATAGTCCAAACCTTAGCCAATTGATTTAATAAATATGCAATATTTATTAAATCAATTTTCCCCTTTTCACTAAATCTAATTAATTAGCTAAAACCATGTTAACTAATTAATTCAGCCTATTAATTGACTTATCCCTACCCTAGACAATTAAATAGCTATTATTTAATTACCTACCCTAGCCTACGTCATCCTAGCCCTATGATTAATTAAATAAAACCTATGTTTAATTAATTCTAACCTCTCATTTGAGTGGTCAAACCTAGTTTAACACCCTTTCCCACATCATCCAAATAAAAAATTGAAATAAATCTACATAAGTCATTTTTTATTTAAAAACACCCCACATCACATTTAATTCCCCTTACTTTACCCATACTCATTTATTTCCACTTATCCCCAAATAAATTTTTAATTCATTTTACATTCCCCATATGAATCTTTAATTCAAAAATAATCCTTCACACCCATGCTCATTTAATTCCTCATTTCCCCAAAATGAATAAGAGATTTACTTTTATTCCTAGCCCTCCATTCCTCCAAGATCAAATCTAGGCCCTTCACATCCTTTTATCCTCCACCATTGATCTTCCAAATCAATCTCCACCCTTGGATCAAAATTCCTCCAAAATCTCTATAAATACAACATCTCTCAACCTATTTTAGAATCAAAGTTTTAAGTAATGTTACTATGTCCAAATGTCCATTGAGCTAGAATTGTGAGTTGCATAATTAGGATAACATTTCACATTTGAATCACTTATCTAGGGATTATCATGTCTTAGGAGTTCTTGGGTGCAAACTTCCTCTTCCCTTGATGAGATTGAGTCTTCTTGTTGAGGTATAGCTTTTTCTGTTATTTGCATTTAGTTTGTATGAAAACCTCATTTTGATTTCCTAATCTACATTGGCATGCCTGGTGGGACCCACAAGGTCCAAATCTAATCTGTTTGTGTGAGTTTTTGTGCATAGGATGTCTTTTTACAGGTGCAACACTATATGCCCTAACCAGTGGTGCTATCTCTAGCGTCTTTTAGCACTATTTTGCGCAATACATTTCTTACTTAGGACTCACTCACATGTCTATTCATCCATCTTCTTCCTGTTGTGTTTTCTGTCTCATTGCTTTCTATTTTGTAGGAATATTGGAAGATACAAGGGGAGGTCATGTCAAATTTTTCATAAAATCTAAAAATGCATGTTGGCTTCTATTTTGTCCTATTTTTCATTTGTCAAGGTTAACAATGCTAACAGGACCACTTTTATGTGCAGCCTAACCTCCTCTTTCACTTGGAAGACCTTTGTTTGTAGGAAGGACACTTTTCAGGCCCGTATCGGTGCTATCGAAGCCCAAATTGGCGTTATCTATAAATTGTGACCAGACCGCCTGATAAGTTGCGTAATGGTGCCTTCTTAGACATATTTTAGTGATATTGCCTATTTTAGTGCTTTCTTTCTATTGTATTAGTGCTATATATTTTATTAGCACCTTCTGTATAATTCAGTACTGCCATATTTTATTCTGGCACCTTTTGTGTTTGATATTAGCGCTATCTGATAATTTGGCACTATTTGTATAGGGTGTTAGGTTCTTAGTTTGTTTTCTATCAGTGTCGCTATTTTCTATCCATAGTGGCGCCATTTGATCTCTGTATTAGCGCTATTTTCTGAGACTAACTTTTGTTCTCTGTGCAAGGACTGACAGTTTGTTTGCAAGTCACCAACATCATCTCGAAGACACTAACAAGTTTTTGCAAGATGATTTTATCACCAGTTTAGCAAACATTTCAATTAGAAATTTAAAATGAACCCTTGCATGCTAGTTTACACAACATTCTGATTTGGTGCAATAAAATTGAACAAACAAACCAACAAATCTTTTTGCGTGTGTGTGTGTATCAAACATTTGAATTTGGTGTTCTAAAATTCACAAATTGTGTGCCAACAACTATCAAACATTTCAACTTTAGGCTCTAAAAAGAACCACAAATTGCATCAATCAAATTATTGGATTAAAAAGAACAACAATCTGCATTCTTCACTCATATAATCAAGAAAGCCAATCTAATTTGTGTGAAGTGTTTTTCATGGTTTGTGTTTGTAGTGTGAAAAGTGTATGCTCTTCCCTCGCACCATTTGGTGACCTTGGGAATCAAAAGCTTCTTACAACACTTATATCAAATCACCCCCAACATAATCCAAAGAACTAAAATGAACCATGTTTAGTGTGATGCAATCATAAAGAATACGTATGCTCTCCCCTCGCATCTTTTGTATGAACTTGGGATCAAAAGTATTTCTGTGATTGTGTTGCTTTTGTTAATCCTTAGAGGGCCTACCACCTCACTTCGAAAGATGGGAACGACCCAAGCGGCAACAAGCTAAAGCCAATCTCTTTTGAGCTGCTATATAAAATAAGGTGTTTGTGACGAAAGTCATAGACAACAGGTGTTGCTGTGTTATACTGACAGCCAACCTCCCCCAAAACCCTCCAAGGCATAACCCTTGGAGGCTGGGAGACTCCATAACGGAGAGTAGTGCTGCCGCATGTATAACCACCTGAACAAAAGCACTTACTACGAACCTTTGTTTAGCAAGCCAAAATCCTTCTATTTGTTGATGCAGAAGGGAAACCTTTGAAGCGGCCCTGATTGATGCAGTTCTTAGCCGAGGTAGCAGGGACAATCCAAAGGTTTGGTGAGGGACAAGCCTTATAGGAAACCTAGATCTTGGTATGCATGAGAAGTGTGTGCAATTGTAAGGAGGAGCTAGTGCTACCAAGATCCTGGAGCTACCCGCTTTGAATAGGCGCAGCTAGGGGATTCAACAAATATTGTCATATCTTAGCCTTAGGTTGTGCAAAGTGCTTGTTTAACAAAATCACACGTCATTTCACAATAAAAAATCTTGGTTATTGTGTGTTCATGTGCTTAATTGTGTGTTAATGTGCTTAAATTATTTTCAAACAACTTGCCAAGAGACATTGAAAACCATTTGATCAAATCTCAATCAAAACAAATCCAAATTTGCCATCAAAATCTGTCTTTTCTAGGACCTCGACCAACATTGCCCTGTTTTAGCACCATCTCTATCTGATTTTGGTGCCATTTCACATGTGGATTGGCGCTACTTTTAGATTGACTTGCCTGAAATTGAGACCTATTCAATTGTGATCTTTAGGACCTGCTTTGCCATAATCCATATTCACATTCCAAAAATCTGACAACATTCCATCCATTATTCTCCTCAAAATTTTCAAATCATACCTTCGTTTTGACCTTAGAGAATCAGTCACTATCATTGTTGGACCCTTTGCTATATCAAACCCACTCAAATTCGTATCCATTCATCCCCATTGATCTTTGCATACCCTTTTTGGACCAAAACAAAAATCCTTGTCACAAGAAATCATTCCAAAAATCTTATCCAAAATCTCCCAAACCAAAGCACCTATCAAAAAATCATCAAAAATCCAAAACTCGTCATCCCTTTGAGTTAAAGCTAGATCTAGATTTCATCCTTCACATCATATCTTGCTTGGAGAGTCAATAGTCTACCTTCCAAGTGAAATAATCATCCTTCTTTGCATAAGGTCATTAGTCTACCTGAAACAAATAAAAACATCCATTTTGTGTGACACAAATCTAGATCCTACCTAAGCTCAATTTGTTGACCATCAAAATCCTTCATATCAAACGTCAAAACCAAACATCAAAATCTTTTCTCAAAACATCTTCAACCAAACATCATCCATCATCTATCTTTTGGTCCAAATTTGTGCAAAACAAATCACAATACCATTCTTATCACCCCTAGAAACCTATCGATCTTTTATCACACTACAATCACCCCTTCATCTTCCTCACTACTCCATCTCACTACCACATCCATCTTTGGGTCCAACAAATTAATCCAAATTCTCTAAGGTCTCCATATCCATTTCACTCCACCTCAAAATCAAATCCATACACGTGCATGCCCATAACTAGATCACAACACAAAAAGAATCAAGAAATGGCAAAATCCGGACAATATGGCAGCATAGGAATGCCTAACACCAACAACAACAACATACCCATCAACCAAGCATTCAACCCACCAACATTCTTCCACATCCCAACATACAATCCCAGTGAAAACCCCTTCCATTTTTTGCAACCACCACCACCACCAACCACTATGTCCCAAGACGATCAAGATGTCTTGAACTTTACACAAGACGCTAATAACATGGACCTACTTGACAAAATCCTAAGGTCGGATCCAAATAGATATCTTGATTACCTCCTCAAAATTGGTGCTCAACCACCCCACAACACAACATCATGTCAACCATCCACCTCTAACTTCACTCCTACCACATCATCCCAACCATCTACATCAAACACCCAACCTATCATCTCTCAAATGTCAACACCTACCGTACCTACCACCTCCACAAGCTCTACCGCTACCACATCTACAATCCCCACAAGTGCCTCTATTCCTTCCACCTTCCAACCTGTCACCACATCCACTACCACAACTACCATAAACTCTTCCATTCCATAAATCACCTTGGGCATACAAGGCAACATCACGCATGCAAGTACATCCACGAGTGTGCCTCCACCCAACCCTCAAGCCATAGAATACCTATGACAATTATTCTCACAACCACCTTACAATATGTCCAACCCATCCAATGTCCACCTATCCAATGTCAATCCATCCAATGTCACGTATCCACATAACCCCATAATGTCATCAACACAACATCAAACCAATCTCCAAATACCACCACATATTCTCGAACAACTCTACGCATATCAACAACATTAGGCACAAATCAACCAAAACACCAACTCGCAATACCAAAACCTCAACCAAACAAATATCCAACATCAAATCCCACCCCATCTCCAACATCTGACCAATCAACAGGCCTACACACTCCAACCACAACCACCACAAGATCTCACAAACGTTGTACAGGCCTTGATCCAAAAGGTAGATGACATGCAAACTGGGGGCAAGTGCAAGCACTATTCCTTTGAGGACATTTGCCCCTATCCATTTGATCGCACATTGTACATGCCCCCTTTCCCCAAGAACTTTGAAACAACTAAATTTGACAAATACAAGGGAAAGGGAGACCCTAGGGATCATCTTAGGGAGTTTTACCTTGCTTGTTTAGAAGTCTCAAATAACGATACCTATCTAATGAAACTCTTTCCAATAAGCCTCGGTGGTCAAGCCACTGAATGGTTTGCACATCTACCCCTGGGCATTAGGTCTTTTCCTGAGCTCGCGGAGAAATTTGTCAACCATTTCTCCTATAACTTCAAGCATGAGATATCTATGAAAGACCTTTGCAACACAAAAGAAAAAAGTGGAGAATCCTTTGCTTCCTTCTTGGAAAGGTGGAGAAGCTTAGAAAGCAAACTCCCATGGCCAATTCCTGAAAAATAACTCGTCACCATGTTTGTGACCAGCCTCAATTAGGAAGTAGGGTTTCATTTACAAATCCTTTGTGCGTCTACCTTTGAAGAGGTCATCGACAAAAGTACCACCATCGAATGAGCCCTCATCGCCAAGGGCTCCATCAAATTGTATGACTACAAATCCAACAACAACAACAACAACAAACCCCATATCAACACCCCCAATACAAACAACAATGCCAAGATGCAATCAAATGACAAGTCACGCTATTGGGAGAAGAATAAGAACACTTTGAACAACGGCATCGCGGACGTGAAAGTTGTCCAACATGTACAGAATCAAACACCTACACATACCTATACCACTAATGTAAATAACCAAAGGGGACAAACTAAACCACGCAAACCTCGAAGACAATTTACACCCTTAGGGGAACCCATCAAGGACATCCTCGACAGATGTCTCAAGAAAGGTTTGATCACACTCCCGCTTGTTAGACCCCATCAAGAGAACGAACTCAAAGCGGCATGGTAAAATAAAAATGATCATTGTGAATACCATCACATTGTGGGTCATAAAACCACTGACTACATGCAACTAAAGCATTGCATCCAAGACCTTATAGATCAAAATCAAGTCAGCCGCGATCAAAGCACCCAACCATCACCAAACATCAATCTCAGAGCTTACAAGGATCCACTTGTTGGTAAGAGACACATTGGAGCTTCATGATTGTTTTCATTGATGGCAACAAAGTTCATCCCACACATCCACAGGACATGGTGTAACTATACCGGAAGTCAGATTGAAGAGTGTTGTGGTCCGGTAAGCAAGAACAGAGTATGTGGCAAGGTCCAATAGTTAGGTCCGGATCTCTCAGAGGAAGTATCTTTGGAAAGTGTGGACTTGTGGAAGTCAAGAGGAGTACCTTGACTGATAGATTCCTGGAATTGAGCCTTCGGTGATGAAAGAGTAAAGAGATATAAGCATTCAAGTATTGGGGTTCGGTTTGGTAGAACAGACAGAGGAAGAACTGACAGGTAGAGCATCAGAAGTTATTCTGGATGATATGTTTATGGTAATAAAGATTCTTAAGGTATCATTCATGATTGGCCGACTTGTTAGATGACTTCTATAAGTTTCTTTTTGATCCGCATCACTTGGTAAGCAAGGATTCAGCCGACAGACCAAAGTTTGGGAAATACTGACTATTTCGAATGCCGACTAGAAAGAGGATGAAATCCCTTGTGCGGATATATAAACCAAATGGATTTTGATGAGTGGGTGTGTTGTTGTGTTGTGAAGTGCGAAGAAAAGTAGAAGAGCAGTGTGGAAGCAGTAAGGCAGGTCCGGTATGTGAAAAGACAACATTACTAAAAAAGAGAAAGGATGAAGTGCAGTAGATCAGTATACTGAGCCTAACCGGAACTGAACTCCAACATATATAGATGCTTCTCATTAGTTCAAGTATTGTGTTACTCTCTTTATAAATTGTAGATAGTGAGTCTCTTGTAGGCAGTGGGCCTCTTGTGAGCAGTGTGCTCGGGCAGTGAGCCCTTATTGGCAAGTGCCATTTTGTACTTCTATTCTTCTAACATAGAATACATTCTTGGGTTAGTCACCCCGTGGTTTTTCCCTTAACAAGGCTTTCCACATCAAAATCATTGTGTTATGTGTTTTGACTTTGTTTCTGCTTTCATGTTTATGAATGCGTATTTACTTTGATGCTGCACTAGTTGTTAAAGAAGAACAGAAAGTTAAATAAATCAAGATCCAGAAAAGATCTGTCTTAGAATAAGATAAACAAGGCAACCGGAATGACTTAGGTCACACATTTATTGTAGTATGAAATTAGGGCTTTCCCAGAAATAAAAGAGTTCATTTGCTCGTCATTTGCACATTTTCACTCAAGAAGAAAAGAAAAGAAGCTCTGCAATAAATTGTATCAAACTCTCAAAGATCAACCATTGAAGTCGATTCATCCAACAAATTAATCCGGCTCATTCAGCAAACCCTAGAAGCGTAAATGGTATTTTCTATTGCTGAACATCTCTCTGTAAATCTTTTGAAAATGGCTACTCTGAATGTGGTGAAGATTTCTGATAGGCCACGCCCTAAATTTAAGAAGCATCCATATAAATCTCTAGAAGTTGATCCCCTAGGCGCCTTTTCAAGCATTCTGCATGGGGTTCTGCATGTAGAAGATGTTAGGGCATATATTCATGCAAGTATTAAAGAATTTGGGGAATCTAAGCTAGTCGATATCTATCACAAGCATTTGATAGATGACTCATTCAAACTCAAAACTTAGTATAAAGCTATCCAAGACAAACATTTTGCACAATGCATTCATTTTCCCCTATTTTCTGGAAGATGAATGGGTCCGGTATATCTTGAGTAGAATGCATGACACCTTCATGTGGTTGAACAGGCTATTTAAGATCACTAAGGATGCCATTAGGGCTGTAATCAGATTACACTCAACCGGTGAGATGCCTATTCTCAAATCTGTCAAAAACCAAATTGTAAGTAAGGCTACCAGATCGAGATTTGATAAAAGAGCAATGACAATTGAGGATATCATAGATCTGGATATCAAGTTTGCTTCAATGATAATTGGATATAAGATATATCACTCCAGCAGGGAGAATTCAGTATCTGGAACTGCTATATATACTACTTATGAAATGTTGAGGAAGAATGCAGACTATGATCTTTGTGAGCTCCTTCTGAACCAACTCTTGGAGAATCTACAGAAGATAAAGAAGGATAAGAAGAATTCTTTCAAATACGGTGGTTTAATACTCTGCCTATTCTTTTATTACATGAATGAGCTTCCTGGATCCAATGGCTGGGTATGGCAGAATGATAGACCAGTAGCCATTCAAATCAGAGATTATATACATGGGCTTGGTGATGCCAAGGCATAGAATATAGCTCTCTGGGGCTATTTCAAGAATTTTCAGAGCATGATGCAAGCAAGAGAGAGAATCCCCCAATCTTTAGTTGAAAAATATAAAGATACAATATGCTTTATGGTAGAAACTGATCAGTGCCTGATGGAGGCAGTGGAACTAAGAACAGTGTGGATCATGCCTATGGGGTATGAAGTGGATAAGAAAATTGTGGAGCTGCATGTTTAGCACATGCTAAGTCAGCCCAAGGATCCCAAGGCAGAAAGGTTTGGAACCTTTGAAGAATTAAGTGTGAAGATCCATGTGGAGTTAAGACAACCGAAAATAAAAAGAAAAGTGAGGAAGGAAGTAGAAGAGTTTGCCAAGAGGCATGGAATTTCAAAAGAAGCACTTGATGCAAATAGAGAGAAGACAAAAAGGGCAGAGAAAGAAAAAGAAAAAGCAGAAAAAGAAGGTACTCCGGTGGAAGTCCCCTCTCGGACCAGATCCTCTAAGACCTCTGCACCCACCACTACAAAGAGCTCAAAGGCATCAAAACCAGAAGCAAAATCATCTGGAAAAGGAGAGGAGAGAACCAAGAAAAAGGCAACAAGGTCTTACACAAGCCAAAAGGATGAAGAAGAGATAGAATCAGATGAGGAGGTAAGGAAAATGAAGAAAAAGAAGAAAGTATCTGGTGAACCCTCTACCAGTGAAGACAAGGAAGAGATGGCAGAAGAATTTGTTGAAAGGCCCACTCTATCCTTAGATGATTTAGTTAAAGTAGTCACTATGTATGGGAACCTGCAACTAATAACAAAATTCTATGATGCATACAATGATGTAGATAAAAAGATTCTGGAGGAAGCCACAGTCAAGTATTTGAACATATATAATAAGGCTTTTATTGAAATCATATCTCTCATTCCCAAAAACCTAGAGAAGGAATTAGAGATAAGAAAGAATAATGCTAGGGCAAAGGATCTTGAGATCCAGGAACATATAGCCATTCAACTCTTTCCTTCAATCACTCTGAAGCAAATGGATATGATCTTCAAAGATTGTAACGATGAGTTCTAGAGCAAAGCCAGAATGAATCAACTTATGCTCAACGAAACTGACAAAATAAGAAAAGAGATAGAAGAGATTCTCTGGAATGCTTATAAAAGATTCAACATTCCCATTGTAGAGGACTTAGGTGATGATCCCTTAGCTACAGATGAATCTATTGAGACAGTGGCAGAAGAGGTAAAGGAGACAGGTGAAGAAAAAGGTAAGGACTTAGATTCCTCTGCTCTGGAAGAGGAGGCCCATGAGCAAGCAAACATCTCTCCTCTAGTTTCCACTGCTGACTCCAGATCTAAAGAAGAGGTAAGAGTAGAAGAAAAAGAAGCAAAGGAAAAGGAAAAACAAGATGATAGTAATAAGGGTTCAGAAGGAGAGAAAAATCCAAAAACCACAGATGATAGTGGTAAGAATGTAGAAGGGGAGAAAACCCTGTCACCGGCAAGAGACACAGTAGAAGCAGTCGAAGAATTCCTAACCAAGGAGATGATGGAATTTGATGAACCAAAACTTCTTCAAGGACCATTCAATTTTGACTCCCTCTCCCTAGTTCAAACCATGAAGGTAGCATCCTTTACTTCAGCAAAGGCAAAAGAAAAACTTTTGAAGTCTCACATGGAAGACTGCAAGCTCATAGAAACTGCATCTGGTGTATTGGAGAAGATCATGCCATCTTTTCAGAAAGATCCCTCAGCCTCTTCATCCAGTAATCTCAAATCTCTAGTAAATAGTGTTAGTACACATTTTGAATCTCTAGAGAAATCAACTGAGGAGAAGGCCCGGAAAGAGTTTTTAGATAAAAGATTCTCAGAGTTACAAGGCTTAATAACAAATGATAGGAGAGTTATGGATATTGGAATAAAGAGCTTGGAAAATGCTCTTAAAGATGGCAGAAATATCTACAAATTTTGTTTATCCTGGCCTAAAGTGACCAAGGATATTGAGAAGAAAGTAAAAGAGCAAGAGGATAAACTGACAAGTTTATCTCAATATTTTGATCCTCTCTCCTCTTCTATAGTAAATCAAGAATGTCAAACTATTGTAATCATGAATGAGATTAAGAAGCTTGAGAAGGAGAGGAAGAACATATTAAGTAGAATGGGTGAGATTAGAGGGATGATTATCCCCAAATTAGAGGCCATGCATGAGGCCCTAACAGATGCTCAGACCACAGCCTGGACCAGTGATCCGATAGATCTCAAGAGGGCAAAAGCTTTTGCATTCCTATTGAGTGGTCACATCTCAATTTTGGATAGGATGAAGCAGAGTTGGGTGATAGAAGTTGTACAGTTGAAGACAACTTTTGCAGACATATTACAGTATATGTAAGTATAACCTGTTTATATACTTATGTAGCTAAGTATAGTTGAATTTTAGGGCAATTTTGGTGTGCGGACCCTACCCTTTGCCATTGATGTCAAAGGGGGAGTGAGGAACAATGAAAAATGTGGAATCTAGCTAAGGGGGAGCTCTGGTAAAATGTACATTAGAAGAGAGCATCAACCAAGGGGGAGTTTAGTATAACATTTAGTCATTTTTCACTAAGTGTTGCCATCAATGCCAAAGGGGGAGATTGTTGGCAAGAGACACATTGGAGATTCATGATTGTTGTCATTGATGGCAACAAAGTTCATCCCACACATCCGCAGGACATGGTGTGCCTATACCAGAAGTCAAATTGAAGAGTGTTGTGGTCCGGTAAGCAAGAATAGAGTATGTGGCAAGGTCCGACAGTCAAGTCTAGACCACTCAGAGGAAGTATCTTTGGAAAGTGCAGACTTGGGGAAGTCAAGAGGAGTACCTTGACTAATAGATTCCAGGAATTGAGCCTCCGGTGATGAAAGAGTAAAGAGATATAAGCATTCAAGTATTGGGGTCTAGTTTGGTAGAACAGACAGAGGAAGAACCGAAAGGCAGAGCATTAGAAGTTATTCCGAATGATATGTTTATGGCGATAAAGATTCTTAAGGTATCATTCATGATCAACTAACTTGTTAGATGACTTCTATAAGTTTATTTTTGATCTGCATCACTTGGTAAGCAAGGATTCAGCCGACAGACCAAAGTTTCGAAAATACTGACTATTTCGGATGCCGACTAGAAAGAGGATGAAATCCCTTGTGCGGATATATATACCATATGGATTTAGATGAGTGGGTGTGTTGTTGTGTTGTGAAGTGTGAAGAAAAGTAGAAGAGCAATGTGGAAGCAGTAACGTAGGTCCGATATGTGAAAAGATAATAGTACTAAAGAAGAGAAAGGATGAAGTGCAGTAGATCAGTATACTGAGCCTAACTGGAACTAAACTCCAGCATATATAGATGCTTCTCATCAATTCAAGTATTGTGTTACTCTCTTTATAAATTGTAGACAGTGAGTCTCTTGTAGGCAGTGGGCCTCTTGTGAGCAGTGTGCTCGGGCAGTGAGCCCTTATTGGCAAGTGCCATTTTGTACTTCTATTCTTCTAACAGAGAATACATTCTTGGGTTAGTCACACCTTGGTTTTTCTCTTAACAGGGCTTTCCATGTCAAAATCATTGTGTTATGTGTTTTGACTTTGTTTCTGTTTTCATGTTTATGAATGCTTATTTGCTTTAATGCTGCACTAGTTGTTAAAGAAGAACATAAAGTTAAGTAAATCAAGATAACTTATTCACCCCCCTCTCAGTTATCAACACCACTGCCCAACCATAATAAAGCCTTCTCCTCCAATCAAGAATACAACATCACCCCACCACCCGCATCCTATGACTCTATCATAGGGCGGATCGAACCATCATCTCACCATGTCAACACAATCACCATTCGAGCACAAGCACCTGATTACACTGTCACAACCCATCGTGGCCGTGTATCCATCCACACAGCCCCTACCACTAAACAAACACCTGCATCCACATCTGATCCCCTACCCCCTCGTCCAACTACACATCCTTCACATTAGTATAACCTCCTAGAGCATCTAGGAAAGATGCCGGCACAAATATCCATACTTGAGTTGCTCTGCACATCACCCCTTCACAAGGACATCCTTGACAAAGCACTCTTAGAAACTCAAGTTCCCGCCAACTTGAATGTAACCCAATTCCAATCCATGGTAGGACATATTGCTGCACCTCACCATCTCACATTTTTCAGAAAAGGATCTTCCCGCTTCTGAACATGTACACAATGACGCCCTACACATCGAAGTCCATATCCACAAACACATAATCAAAAGAGTCTTAATAGATGGTGGCTCCAGCCTAAACATATGCACTCTTAAACAACTAAAACACTTGGGGTACTCAAATGTGGTTGTAGACACTAGCGAGTGCATCAGAATCAAAGGCTATGATGACACCGAATGGCTATCTAAAGGCACCATCAAGCTCCCTATTCAAGTGGGATAGAAAATACTAGAAACAAAATGTCAGGTCCTTGATCTTGACCTCCCCTACAACATTCTTCTTAGCTGACCATGGATCCATGCCATGCAAGCCATCCCATCCACATTCCATCAATGCCTCAAGTTCCCTCACAATGGCACGGAGGTAACCATCTATGCCGACCCCTGCCCCTTCCAATACTACAGTTTCTTGGAAGGTGACAACCACACCTTCTACCCATACAACAATGCCACCACCAAAGCCAATCCAACAGCTTACACATCATACATTGACCCTGCCAACATTGCCACCACTTCATCCCAAACACCACCACCACCCGAGGTCAAGATCAAGCTAACCGACATGGGATGTGGGGAATGCAACCTACATGGTACCTTTTGTGTGGGTACATTACTCAATCCTAAAACATTTGGCATCCCAAACAAAGAAGTAGCCAACACAGTCGTCATCAAGTGTAAACCATCATCCATCTTTGAGAAGAAACATCTCCTGGATCAGGATGTACTTGAAGATATCTCATCTTGGCTATATAAGGACAAAGAAACTAAGCAAGAAGCTCCCACCATACCAACATAAATCTATGGTAAAGGTTCAGAAATTGTCAAAAACATGGCCTACAAGGGACAAGGTGGTATCGGCCTTCATGAGCAGGGGATCATGAAACTAGTCCAAGCAACAAGAAACCCCTATACCCAAGGGTTAGGATATGGTCAAAAACAACATATCCTCACTTCCGATGAATGTATCTTAACCGAGGTTGCCATAGTCTACCCTGAAGTCGACAACATCAATGAAAAAAACCATCAAGACTCCTTTAGTGACTTTGCTGATTTCTTTGACTCATCCATTTGTACCATCTACACAGTCACCACCCTAGCCTCGTCATCTAATGACTTACCACTGGTATACCTAGACCTCATAGATTGGGACCAACAGGGACCTCCTGTCTTTGACGTAGCACCAAACGATGGGGCCATTGTTGAAATGATGGGGGTTAGAGATCACTTCCCCCTGGGAGATCATAAAGCAGGATACATCATGGAACTTGATACACATGCTTACTTCAAGGAGACAACCCCTGCTTCCAGTCATAAAAACATAAAAATTAAAAATGGATCTGATGGTGAAAACCGTTCTGTGGCAGTGTCAGATCCCAAAAAAGTAAAAACAAAAGACATATCTCTTGGTGAAAACCTCCACGAGGCGCTAGGAGATGGAAGCATGGCCTTCCCGAGATAGACAAAGTATATCTAGACAGATCACCCATCTTGGTAGAACCAACTCAGGAGATGAATCTTGGGACGGAAGAAGAGCCAAAAATCACCTATAGAGCGGAGTCTCTGAGCACACAAGAGTAGGAAAACTTCTTGACATTCTTTACACGCAGAAATTGTAATTTTGCGTGGACCTATACAGACATGCCAGGGCTAGATCTCGCTTTGGTCGTCCATCACCTCGCAGTATGCCCTAATGCCAAACCAGTAAAGCAGAAGCTCAGAAAAATGAATCCCCAGGTGGCCCTTTTAGTCAAAGCAGAGCTAAAGAAACTACTTGACGTTGGCTTCATTCACCCAATTGATTATCCTTAATGGGTCTCCAACCTAGTACCAGTAGCCAAACTAGATGGCTGAATCTCTTGCTGCACTGACTTCCGAGACCTAAACAAAGCTTGCCCAAAGGATGACTTCCCACTACCAAACATCGACATGATAGTGGATCTTACGGCAGGACATGAGATATTATTCCTCATGGATGGTTTTATAGGATATAACCAAATCAAAATTGCCGAAGAAGATCAGCATAAGACGGCCTTCATATGCCCATGGGGGACATACTGCTGGGTGGTAATGCCATTTGGCCTGAAGAATGCAAGAGCTACATATCAAAGAGCCATGACTGTCATCTTCCATGACCTTTTTCACCACATCATGGAAGACTATGTGGACGACTTACTAGGCAAATCAAAGACAAGAGAAGAGCACTTGGATGTATTGGCCAAGATCTTCAACTGGTTAGAGAAATACAATGTTCATCTGAATCCAAAGAAATGTGTCTTCGAGGTAACTTCCGGCAAACTCTTGGGATACATAGTCTCCAGACGAGGAATTAAGGTGGATCCCACAAAAGTCAAGGCCATCACTGAAATGCCTCCTCTGAAAACCCTAAAACAATTGAGAAGTCTGCAAGGAAAACTCCAATCTATTCATCGGTTCATTGCTCAATTGGCTGATAAATGTCAACCATTCCAGCACCTCCTCATAAAAGATATAGCTTTTGTATGGAATACTCAGACTCAGGCTACCTTTGACCAACTAAAAGAATACCTGGCTAATCCCCCTATTCTGACTCCACCAAGGCAAGGAGAACCCCTCCTATTGTACATTTTAGCAACAAAGACAACTATTGGAGCCTTACTAGCACAACATGATGAACAGGGGAAGGAAAGAGCCATCTATTACATCAGCCGCACCCTGATCTCATATGAGCTAAACTATACACAAATTAAATGAGCATGTCTGGCCCTAGTCTTTACTTCACAAAAATTAAGATACTACATGCTCAATCACAAGACCAAGCTCATCGCTAAGATTGATCCATTGAAATATCTGCTAAACAGAGCTGCTCTTACTGGGAGAATGGCTAAATGGGTTATGATCCTCACTGAATTTGACATCGACTATACTGAGATAAAAGCCATCAAAGGATAGGTTATTGTTGATTAGCTGGCCAAAGCATCCATCCCTGCAGACTATCCTACACTGGCAGAGTTCCCTGATGAAGCCATCCTGACAATAGCACTAGCAACAGAAACATGGAAAATGTATTTTGATGGATCATACACTCAAAGAGGCTCAGTGGCAGGCCTCCTGTTTGTTACCCCTCAAGGAGACACAATCCCTAAATCCTTCAAAATCACCTTCCCATGTACCAACAACGTGGCAGAGTATGAGGCCCTTATTACAGGTCTCCGAATGGCAATAAAATGGAAAATTGAGAAGTTGACTATGTATGGAGATTCTCAACTAGTCATCCAGCAGCTAAATAATGAGTACAAGACCAAGGATGATAAGCTCTTACAGTATAAGAAGATGGTCGATGAATTAAAAGATTACTTCGATGACATCCACTTCGAGCAAATTCCAAGGCTCAACAACAAAGCTGCAGACGCCATGTCCACCATCGGATCTTTGGTCGACATGAAGAAAGACAACAAGAAATGTGAATTCTTGATAGAAGAACTCCCTATCCCAGCATATGATGTTCCTCAATCAGAGCTAGTATGCGAGGTCATTGGTCCCCTATCCCTGTGGTATCAAGAAACCTACCTATACCGCCATGATAATATCCTCCCCCCTAACCTATCCACCTCCCAACAAAAAATGTTCATCCATCAAGCCTCTCACTTTATCCTTGTAGGAGATACCTTATACAAAAGGAGTCTTGATGCCACGCTTCTATGATGTTTAGACTCTAGGGAAGTTGAGGTAGCCTTGGAAGAGGTACATGCAGGCATCTGTGGGGCACATTCAAGTGGACCTGCTCTTTCTAAAAAGATCCTGAGGATTGGATATTATTGGCCAACCATGGACAGAGACACCTACCAGTTTATCAAAAAATGTCTCCCATGTCAACAGCATGGGGATCTCATTCATGCACCAGCACATGAGTTGCAACCCATCACGATGTCATGGCCTTTTTCACAGTGGGGACTCAACCTCGTAGGGAAAATACATCCCCCATCCTCCAATGGCCATAAGTTCATAATCACTGCTACCGAGTACTTCACCAAGTGGGTGGAAGCAATACCACTCACCTTCACCACCGGAACCTAGATAGCCAAATTCATCCTCCACTATATCATCTGCTGCTATGGTATCCCTCATTCCATCATCATCGACAATGGAAATCCATTCAAGAACCAAGAAGTTCGCACCTTGTGCGAAAAATTTGAAATCAAACACCATTTCTCCACGCCGTATTACCCTCAAGGAAATGGTCAAGCAGAGGCATCAAACAAAACCATCATCCGCATTCTCAAGAAGACAATCAATGAAGCTGGCCATGACTAGCACCTCCAACTCAACCCTACCCTATGGGCCTACTGAACAAGCATCTGCACCCCCATTGGAGCCACTCCATTTTCCCTAGTATTTGGATCTGAAGCCATTTTACCTATTGAGGTCTAGCTCCCGTCTCTATGAGTATCCCTACAAAACATAATCACTGATGAGGAATACCGAGTCACAAGGTTGCACCAACTAGAATTACTAGATGAGAAAGGCTTGAATGCATTGAACCACCTATAGGCATATCAAAATTGCCTTAGATGAAGATACAATAAGAGAATCAAAAACCAAAAATTTGAAGTAGGTGACCTTGTCCTTATGGAAAATTAAAAGAACCTGCAAGAGCGTCCTAAGCAAGGAAAGTTTGAACCCAATTGGCTAGGACCATATGTCGTCACAACAGACTATGGATCAGAAGCTTATCAGCTTGCAACACCTGAGGGGAAGCCTTTGGATGAGCCTATGAACATCCTACATCTAAAGAAATTTTATCCATAACCCATCCGGTACCCCAAGTCAAAAAATCAAAAAAATCAAAATAATAGAAAAACCACAAAATCAAAAAATCAAGAAAAAAAACTTGAGTGCAATAAAAACTTCCAATGGTGAAAATCACTTTGGTGACACCTTGGATAGGTACCATGGTGAAAACCTATTTCAGGCACCATGCGTAGCGGCCGGTTCTACCATCTAATAAGTCCTTTTTTCATCACAACACTCCATATCACATACATCCCATGGCTTGGAATTCTAAAACATCAAGTCCTATCGCTCAACCCCGCACCATTCCACCCAAGGCTAACTCATGGAACGAGGATCCTTGTAAGCTCCCCTTTGTACAACTAAAAATCAAAAAATCCAAAAACAATACAAAATCAAAAATCTAAAAATAGCTAAAAAATAGAAAATCCAAAAACAACAAAATTCACCGCAAATCACCCCATACATCAATCTCGTTGCAAATCGTAATCATCAAAACATACATCAATCCCCACCATCACACCCATCCCAAACCATTCCCACATCATCAAGTCTTACCAGAACTACATATTCATTTTGCCTGCATCTTGAAAGTACCTTGATCCCGTGGATATATGGTATGTAGGCAGTCTGGAATACGAAGGACGTTTCCAGTACTCAACTACCTAAGATGCACCCATCCACCTCGTTTGGATGGTCCCCATTCACTGAGCTTTTCTGGACCTAATAAAACATGCACACGCTACGTATACACTTCAAGCCTGTCATCCAGTGCAAAAATCATCAATCCACATACCAACCATAATCCTACACATGGCTAGACTGTCCTTTTGCCCACCTCTCAAAAATTCTCTAATCAAATCCAACTGATTTGCATCCTAGGATATATCATTCCTACGATGGACAAAAATCCATCATCCTATCAACATGTCTCTTGGCAAGAGTACACAAAGGCTATTTGTATCTTTTCGTTGGTCTTTTTGATTATTGATTTTTACCTTTTTGTCTCACTCTAAGTCATCTCCAAAGCTACCATGATCTCATTATATCATGGCAAGTGGCAGACAACACCTAGAGTAGACATGGTCATTATTTCTATATACTGTACTGGTGGGTTGGTTTCATTACTCCAGGAATAGTATTCATATCTTGAAGCCTGGGTCAGTTCTAGCATGATGTGTCCCATTTGCATATACAGGCATCAAAACCTTATATGCATTATTCGCACTCATCACTATGAGTCCCCTTCCTAGGCTAGGCGAGATTATACTACCTTGGGCATGCATGAAATCAACCTATTGTTTGTGGGTCTAGTCCATGCAATCGTGGGATATATATCATCACCTAGGTCATTTCATACATTTGTGAACTGTATCCCACATTGCTATAGCAAACTAAGAAATGCTCTCAATTAATCTTATGCAACTACTGTTACTAGCTCAAAATCAACATCCTAATCACTCATCCAACAATACCATCTGGGCCTAGATTTCATAATCACCTACCCTATCCCCCCATCTAAAATCCCCTCACTAATCCAACTCCCCCAACTAACTCTCACTCGACACATCCCGAATCAAACCATATCCCCCCCCTCAATGATGTGGTGTTTCATGACCTAACTCCCAATCCTGTCCGACCCCATCCACCCACCTAGTCCCCTTTCCCACAACCCCACCACTCAGGGTCAAACAAAGAACGTCATGTGTATCAGGACTTGATCATCTCACCTATCACCTAGTTTGCATCCCACCCATCACCTAGCCTACATCTCGCATATCATCTAGCTACATTTCATGATCATTGCATATCATTTCATTAGGTTCATTTTAGAATCTTTTAAATTGCATCTCATTTCATTAGGTTCATTTTAGAATCTTTTAAGTTGCATATCATTTCATTAGGTTCATTTTTAAGAATCCTTTAGTTTGCGTTTCATTAGGTTAATTTTAGAATCTTTTAAGTTGCATATCATTTCATTAGGTTCATTTTTAAGAATCCTTTAGTTTGCATATCATTTAGGTTCATTTTACAATCTTTTAAGTTGCATATCATTTCATTACATTCATTTTCTTAGAATCCTTTTGCATAATCATTTAGGTTCATTTTTCACTTAAGTTGCATTTCATTAAGTGCATTTAGAATCATGCAGTTACACATCATATTCAATTAGTTGCATCTTACACATTATCATTTCATTAGGTTCATTTTTATCAAATTTACATTGCATTTTATATATCATTACATAACCACTAGTCACATTTTATAAATCATTCCATCACATAAATCAATAAACATTTAGTTGCACATCCACATTTCCATACATAAACATGTGTTTAATTAGATAAACATACATTTCCAATGCATCACATTTTTGCATCCATAATAAATGTTTATTAATCTGAACATTTATTTGCATTATACATTATATAGTCCATAAATCACAAACCATGCATATATCACAATAAGTAAACTATCATTACATCCATCATAGGTGCATCCATAACATCAAAAACATAATTGCATAAACACAATGCATCCATAGCATATAAATCCATAAAACATATTGCATCCATCAACATAGGCATCATCATAATCATAATAGAGCATTATAAACAAACACATAGACCATCAAAAAGCATCATATCATAAATAAGCACCGCCAAAAAAGTACATTGCTCATATATACATCAAAAAATACAATGTTCTGATACAATGCCTCTAAGGGCTAACATGATATAGCTGTCACATGGAGGATCCTCTCTCTAAGGGAGTGGGAGACTCTGATCCTGATCGTGGCTGTGGTCTTGTCTGTGGCTATGGTTGTGACTATACTGGAACCTATGGAACCTACTGGGGCACGTGTGATGGGGGACCCATCACCTGCTAAATGCTCTGAACCGATCTAGATCTATGTGACCTAGATGCCCTCAATCCATTGACCTAGTTGTAGCTCGGTGCATGCTGCTCTGCTGGTACTGCCGCATAATAAAGGCCCCAATAATACTCTACCTACCCTCTAGTCTCCGTCAACTCCCCCTGTACCTGTGACAGCTGCCCCTATACCTGGCTCAACTATCCATGTAGTTGATATGACTGTGTCTATGCCTGAGACAACTATGTTTGCATCACTGTCAAAACTGGGGCCAGTCCACCACCTGAAGCCTGCAGGCTACCCAATGTAGTCTCTGCCTGTTGTGCCCTAGCGAGTGCCGCATCTCACTCCCCTGTCAAAGTGACTATGTCACCCTGAGCCTAGGCAGGCTGTGCCTGTAATGCAACTGCCTGTCCATCTAACTCATCCAGCAATGCCATTGTGCCCCGCAACTGAACCAACTCTACATCACGGCTCTCCAATGCCTCTTGCAAAATCTCCACCTGTGCTCTCAAAGTCTCCATCTCCTCCTCCTCATCCCATGGCTGCCGACGAGGTGTGAACCCTCAAACCTCAGAAGGACCTGCCTCTACCTGCTGCCCTGCAGCGACAGCCTGCGGCTGTTCTACTTGTGGTGGGGGTAGATCACCCCTATCCACCGTCAGCTGTCCCCCACACCACTGAGGTCCTCTAGGCTATCGCCCCACTCCAATCTGCACCTGCTCAATAGGAACTTGCTGAACAAGTGCCTGCTGTCTCACCTGTTGCTGGGGTACCTGTCCAGCTACTGCCGCTGCCAACACATCCATTAGCTACCCCTCCTCTCCAACTACCCTCTCCTCTCCATCTACCCCTACCTCCACTAGGTAGTCTGCAAAAATCTCCTCCCCCTCCTCTAGGAAATCATCCCCCTCAGAGTCATCATCTCCATCATCATCTTAACCATCATCTCCTGACCTAGCTGCCTCCTCCATCAAGACTGCCTCCTCTGCTGGGTCCGTAAACTGAGTCAACTGCCACATCTGCCACCATATATCATATGTAGGTGTAGTACCTGCATCTCTGACAGTGCTCCTCCAATCCCACCGCACTAGTCGTAAAGCTGTAATGTCATCTAGAGCGACCTATGTCTGTATGGCTGTAGGCTAGAAGGGCACATCTCGAGGGTCTGCGTAAAAATGGCCATCTGCTGGGGAGTGTCCTGCCTCAATCCAAACTACCGCATGACCCACGAGGGTAGATACATCTCTATGGGATGGTCTCCTCGACCCATCAGATATCGCTGCTGAAAAGTGAACGGCATGTGAATATCATCATCAGGCCATGCCTCCACGCCGATGTATGGTCGCCAGGTCACCTGAATAACATCATCCAGCATCCGCTTCTAGTATCACACATGTCTAGTGTAAGTGTACTTTGTATCCTGATATAAAAACATGAACGCCTCAAAAGGCCAGCGATAGTACCCACATGTCAGCCGGGTAACTGTGATGTGTTCCCAAATCTACATGTGTAACAGAGTGACCCCAGCTAACAACACTGAATCATGTAGATAGGTGACTATATACATGTCATGATACAGCTACCCCAACATCACCAGCCCCCAAGCATAGATAGTCTCATGCCTCACCATCCCCTCGATCATCTCCCCCCAGCCAACTGGAAAACCCCTGCCTCTCCTATTAGGCATCACCACACCACCAATCAAAGCACACAGGAATAAGGCAAAGGGATCTGCACCCACAACCAATGTCCCCTTGTAGCTCATCTCCCGACCATCTGCTGATAGCACAATGTGGTCCTCGCCAAACACTCTGATCAGGGCCCTCCATCCCCTCCTCATGTCATACTTCACTCATCAGTTGCGAATAGGTAGCTTGAGGATGTGATAAACATCTTCAAGTGTGATAGTGATCTCCCTAGTTGGCAACAAAAAATTGCATGTCTCTAAATGGTACCACTCCACCATGGCTGTCATCAAAGCCCTATGGGCTCGTAGCACTAGCATTGACGCCACTGTCAGGAGCCCCAACCTAGCTAGTCAGGCCCGCATGGCATCGTCAAACTGATCAAACAGTGCCATCATAGATGGCACGCGTCACTCCCATGAATACACTATAAACAACTGCGTATCCTACATCCACAACTTTTTGGTCATAAATCTACCTATCTTCTTCCAAATAACCCCTTTCTTCTAATGTCGAACGCCCAAATCATTTAGCGCCAAAAC
Source organism: Cunninghamia lanceolata (assembly GCA_027924645.1). NCBI lineage: Eukaryota > Viridiplantae > Streptophyta > Pinopsida > Cupressales > Cupressaceae > Cunninghamia > Cunninghamia lanceolata. The sequence goes on from BSBN01000684.1 coordinate 2,312,430, forward strand.
AAACCAAGCTTAGCGCCATTTTACAAATAGCACTACTAATTCTTCTAAATGGAGCTATTATAGATAATAGCACCACTGTGCAATAGACTTTGCGCTACTCCCCCATATTGCGCTACTGCACAGTATACTTAGTGCCATTTTACCAAATGGCGTCACCCCATAATTTGGCACTAATCTAGCGAATGGCGCCAATCCCACCAAAAGCGTATATTTAATATATTGAACTAATCCTATTTATAGTGCTAAAATGAACAATAGCGCTACTACCCTAAATGGCGCTAGTTCACAACATAGCGCTACCCTAAGATGCATATGGCAATAAAACGCCAAACCCTAACCACTTTCCAACATTGTGCTATTTCAGAAGATAGCACTAAAATACCAAGCAAATAGCGATAAACCACCCTAATGCTACCCTGGTGGATAGCGCCAATCCACATGATGGCGCTAATCCACTTAACCCTTGGTGCTATGCAATCTAACCCCAATTCTTGAACACAAAAAGGCGACAAAAAACAAAAAATCACAAAGTTAGGGTTAGACCTTGCCTGGGGTCCAACCTCCGGTGCCTAGCCAAATGATCGGAACCGCTCGAAAATGTGTTGAAGTCAAGGGAATTAGGGGTTGTGGTCTGCCATCTCTCCTTTGCACCTTCTCAAAAGTTAAAAGTGTGCAAATGTGGCACTCTAAGGGCCCACTTCACCTAATATAGTGGGCCATGTTATTCTTCCACCCCCTCTTTTTCCCTCCAGGGTGCAGATCTCAGCCTTTTTCCTCCATATTTCTTCCTATCATCCTCTTTTTTCATCCCCTATCCAACTTTCACTACCATCGCATCCTTTCGAGAACTCGCCCAAAAATTTTTTATTTTCCCGCCAACCCCTCGAGGGGGCATCCCTTACCCATCTTATTCCTTCCCGACAGTTGGAGCATATTTTTCTTTGACCTGACACCACTTCCCTCCTAGGTCCTGACACCACATCAAAGAGGGGCAAATGTAGACACCTAAAAATGTCTTTTACCATCAAATTGACTCCTGACATCCCTAAACATACCAAATTCCCTTCTAATCAATTAATTAAATTTTTATTTAATTAATTATCCCTTCATTACCCTATTTTCCATCATTTTATCCCAACAATTGAATTAATTCCATTAATTCAATAGTCCAAACCTTAGCCAATTGATTTAATAAATATGCAATATATATTAAATCAATTTCCCCATTTTCACTAAATCTAATTAATTAGCTAAAACCATGTTAACTAATTAATTTAGCCTATTAATTGACCTATCCCTACCCTAGACAATTAAATAGCTATTATTTAATTGCCTACCCTAGTCTACCTCATCCTAGCCCTAGGATTAATTAAATAAAACCTATGTTTAATTAATCCTAACCTCTCATTTGGGTGGTCAAACCTAGTTTAACACCCTTCCCCACATCCTCCAAATAAAAAATTGAAATAAATCCACATAAGTCAATTTTTAATTTAAAAACATCCTACATCACATTTAATTCCCCTTACTTCACCCATACTCATTTATTTCCACTTATCACCAAATGAATTTTTAATTCATTTTACATTCCCTATATGAATTTTTAATTCAAAAATAATCCTTCACACCCATGCTCATTTAATTCCTCATTTCCCCAAAATGAATAAAATATTTACTTTTATTCCTAGCCCTCCATTCCTCTAAGATCAAATCTAGGCCCTCCACATCACTTTTATCCTCCACCATTGATCTTCCAAATCAATCTCCACCCTATTGGCAAGAGACACTATATGGATTCATGGTTGTTGTCATTGATGGTAACAAAGGTCATCCCACATATCCGCAAGTCATGGTGTGTCTCTACCGGAAGTCAGAATAAAGATTGTTGTGGTCCAGTGAACAAGAGCAGAGCATGTGGCAAGGTCTAATAGATTGGTCTGGATCTCTCAGAGGAAGTGTCTTGGTGCAGTGCGGATTTGGGGAAGTCAAGAGGACTACCTTTAGTAGTATATTCCAAGGATTTAGCCTCCGGTGATGGACAAGGAAGAAGATATGAATAGTTGAGTACCGGATTCCTGAGAGACAGTGAGAACAGAGGAAGAACTGACTGACAGAGTATCAGACTATTTTCTGGATGTGTTACTATTGATGGTAAAGGTTGTGAAGGCATGAATCATGTTTGGCCGACATGATTAATGACATCTACAAGTATATGCTTGATCCGCATTACTTGATATGCAAGGATTCAGCTGACAGAACAGAGTTTGTGAGAAGATAGACTATTCCGGGTGCCGACTAGAAAGATAATGAAATCACTAGTGCGGATATAAATAGAGGATGGATTTTGTTGTGAGAAGTGAAGTTGTGTTATGGGGTATGCGAATAAGTGCAGAGCAGAGCAAAAGTAATAAGAAAGATCCGGTATGTGAAAGGAAAGTAGAATAAGAGCAGAGGAAAGATGAAGTGCAGCAGATCAGTATACTGAGCCTAAACGGAACTAAACTCCAACATATGTAGATGCTTCCAATCAGTTCAAGTATTGTATAACATTCTTTTGTAGATAGTGTGTCTCCTTGTAGGCAGTGTGCCTCTTTGTGAGCAGTGTGCTCGGGCAGTGAGCCCTAATTGGCAAGTGCCATCTTGTAATTCCTTATTCTTCTAATAGAGAATAATCTTTGGGTTAATCACCCCGTGGTTTTTTCCCTTAACTGGGTTTCCACGTCAAAAATACTGTGTCATGTGTTTCTCATTTCATGGTAATGTTTGTTTGTTTGATTCAATGATGCTTTGACTAATAAGAAAGTTCAAAAGAAGAAATAATTAGGATAACTGATTCACCCCCTCCTCTCAGTTATCAACACACCCTTGGATCAAAATCCCTCCAAAATCTCTATAAATACAACATCTCTCAACCCATTTTGGAATCAAAGTTTTAAGTAATGTTACCATGTCCAAATATCTATTGAGCTAGAATTGTGAGTTGCATAATTAGGATAGCATTTCACATTTGAATCACTTATCTAGGGATTATCATGTCTTAGGAGTTCTTGGGTGCAAACTTTCTCTTCCCTTGATGAGATTGGGTCTTCTTGTTGAGGTATAGTTTTTTGTGTTATTTGCATTTAGTTTGTATGAAAACCTCATTTTGATTTCCTAATCTACACATACAATGCTTTGAGATTCCATTATCATTGAGCACATTACATTTTTTTGAGCACACATCATCCATTCACGCTTTTTGCAACCATGGTTATGCAAAGTAAAAGAGTAATCCACATTTAAACCAAGGAATAAATACAATCTTAGGTGATAATGTTCTTTGATTATTTGCATTGAATTGTTGGTTATTGTCCTTTTATCTATTTTTAAAGGTTGTAGGATTGGGTTCGATTTATCTATGCTTGATCTTGTTAATCCAATTTTCCCTATACATATTTTGGCACACCAGGTGGGACCCACTCCATGATTTAACATTGTTTTTCTTGAGAAAAATTGATTTTTTGATCTACATGTACGGATCTACACTTCTGGTCAACAGTCCCGCACTTGTGGTTGACAGAAGTTTGCTTCTGGGACACATAACTACACTTTTGGTTTATAGAACTGCACCTTTGGTTTCTTCTATTTTTTGAGTTGTTAATGACTTACAAGGTTTTTTTTGGCATCTAGTTTATCTAATTTTGCATGCAATCTATTGTATTTGCAGGCACCCATCTGATTTGTTCACAAGCTAATTTATTTGTGGACATGCTTTTTGCTTTTTGACCTAACTGATAACTTACCTCTTGTTTACTGTCTAATTTTGATATAGGATAATAGATTCATCTTTCCATCCAACCTCCTGGCCCATCAAAAGTCCACTTGTTTATCTTTTGACGACACAATTGATTTTATTCCTTGATTTTGGAGGATTGGGATAGAATTGTGCTTTTGGCTCACAAAAATTCACTTACGATCAACAAAATTGCGCTTTGATTAGTAGTCTTGCACTTTCCATCAATAGTAACTCACTTCTGGTATATCTTTCTGCACCTTTGGTTAATAGAAATTTGCTTTTGGTCAATATTAATTCACTTCGGTTAATAGAAGTTCACTTTTGGTTACTGTCTCTACACTTTTGGTTTTGATTATTGCTTTTCTCTAACAAGTGGCTTTCTTGGAACTAATAACATTTGTGCAGCCTCTTATCGCTTGACAAAGAAGCAAAAGTGAAATTACTAATGAGTTTGGTGTAGGTCTCTTGACAAAGGATCTATTTTTATCACTAAGTCTTAGAAACACTTCAATTTTCTTAAGGGAATTTACAATCATGTATGATTTGTCTTGAATATCTATGTACATATGCTCTCTCCTCACACCAAAAGGTGATCTTGGAGATCATAAATACTAGATCATTCATTTATTGCTTTATTTTCTTTATTCCCGAGGACTTGAGAGTCATACATATGCTCTTCTCCCATGTTGAAAAATGATCTTGAGAATCAAAAGTACTCGATATCCTCTCTAGGGGGCCTACTAGGGGATTTCATCACCTCTAGGGACGACCTCAACCACGTGTTCTGGCATAGGATATAAATGTTATGAGAATCAAAAGACTCATTTCAAAGGAAGGAACTCTTCTTGCTAAGCAAAGGCCTCAAGATCTTTAGTCTACCAAGACTCGATTTGGTTTGCACAAGGTCAGAAGTTGGGACACCCCCGTTCACAAACTTGAGCCCCACTATACCTTGTGTATATTTGGGGACTCCTTAGACACCTTGTGATCATAGATAAGACCTTCGGCCATCATATCCTTTGGTGCATTGCAACCACATGGAGGAGAAGAGCTCACACTTATACCTTCATTATTAGAGATAGAATACACTTTTGGGCAAGACTTTTTGTCTCCAAGAGTAAAGGGTGTAAGTTGGTACATGACCTTGCATTCCTTACCTATCCTAGCAATGATAAGATGGTATTAAGGGGATGGAAATCTCCATTATTTAATAGTGGAGGTTGAAGTTACACCTAAGTGAGTCTGTGGGATGTGACACTCCTACTGAACAAGAATAATTTTAGAATTACATTGCAAGAGTGTTTGGTGTGTATTATTGTTATCTACCAGTACTTACCATTTTTAACTCGTGGAGGTTCATAGCCTTGTGTACCCAAATTCCAAAGAGTCAACAACCATTGTGTCTTATTTGTTTGATTTTCTTGCCAAAGAACTCAAAACTATCTTCCAAACAAACATCAGTCACATAATCCCACTTTAGAGCTACAAAATTGTGCTTTTGCACACTTTTATTGCGCTTCTGGCACATAGACCTGTGCCTCTGGCACACAGAAACTCGCTTCTGGTTGACAGAACTGTGTCTTTGGTTGACAGAACTGTGCCTTTAGCATACAGAATTGTGTCTTTGTTCCTGTCACTTTTCCAACTAGTTTTTACAGAATTACACCTTTGAACTATCCTAATACGCCTCTGGCATATAGTATTGTGCCTCTAGTTAACGTTCCTACACTTCTGGTCTACAGAACTACACCTTTGGGTTATCCTATTACCACTTTTGAGCTATCTTGGTACTACTTTTGGCATACAGTCCTGTGCTTCTTGTTAAACACAGTCATCAGTCATATTTTTATCTAGAATTAGAAAGCATCTACTTTTAGTCAAATTTATCATCAGACCTGATATCATTCAAACCACTCACCCTTAGTATTTCAGTATTTCAGTCAGATTCACCCATCCTCATATCAAAATTTAGACTTTTAGAGCCTTTTATCCTCTTGAGACTATAAGATTATCATCATCATCCATCAAACAACCCATGTATTATCCAATTTTTAGCTTTAGTTTGGCTTTTATCCCAAAATCTAGATCACATCTTCTAGTTTGTCTTTGATTTAAGAAGTTGCCTCTCTTATATCCATAGATAAATTAGCATCTTTTAGTGACATAGCTAGCTTAGGAGAGTGGCTTCACTTGATTTGGTTAAACACACTATCCCTATCTATCTTTCCTTGAGTTAATTAGTCTATCTCTTGTAGGATAATCCCAGTCACATCATCAATTGATCTAGATTTTATCAACTATCCATAACAACCAATCAACACAATCATCTTAAAAGTCCCAACTTGGTCACAAGAGTCCAAACATAACACCATCCATCATCAATACTTATCATATCAAATCTAAAACATCATATGCCTTTGACTAGAAATAAACACTGATTAGCCATGGAAGCTAGCCAAAACAATCCCCAAAACAACCCTCAAGATGCCAACACTTCATTGATTAATGCAACACAATTCACCATGGGTTTGAATCCTCATGAGTTTCTTCCAAAAGGATACACCATAGCTCCTTCCTCATATAATCAATATGGATAATATGACTTTGGAAAATACTCCCAAGAAGTGTCACATGACCGAATTGAAGAATTACGAAACCCTAAAATCTTAGACACCATAGATAGGCTTTTAGCTTCGGATCCTAATAGATTCTTTCTTTTTCTTGCTAAGCATGGAGCCAAGTTGCCTAGTGATTTTGACACATCCACAATCAAAGAGCAAGACCCCATTAATGATTCTATTTCTACTATGGGAAGATCACACCTTACTCCTATTCAAACCATGTCTACCATAGCACCCACAATTCCAAATATACCTACACATAGTGTTCCCCTAACACCCTTCACCTATAAGTATGTCAATCCACTATACCAACCTCCCACAACACTTGAGCCACTTCTTGTCCCCACATGTATCCATCTAATGAATCAATCAAACCCCTTTTTCACCACATCTACACCTCAATAATCTCATACCTTGCTAATATCTCTTATGTCACTCCTCCACAAGTGTCACAAGTTTAATCTTCCATTCCTAATGTCTCTTATGTAACTCTTCCACAAGTGTCACAAGTTCAATCTTCCATTCCTAATGTCTCTTATGTCACTCCTCCAAAAGTGTCACAAGTCCAATCCTCTATTCCTCAACATTCTTATATGAATCCACCACAAAACTCCCAACCTCAACACTCTTACATGAATCCACCACAAAACTCACATTCTCAACACTTCTACATGAATCCTCCACAAAACTCGTAACCTCAAAACTCCTACACAATGCCTAACAATCCATACAATATCCACTCATATGCATCCAACAGCAATCCCTCTTATGTAGCACAACAATCACCATCTATTCAACAAGGTCTTTCTCAAAAATAACCCACATCTGAAATTGATCTTAAATTTTCCAATCTTCAAAAGCAAATTTTAGATCTTACCCTTGGACACACCAAGAAAACTTTCTATTTGGAGGAGGTTTGTCCTTATCCCTTTGATAGGTCACTACCTATGATCCCTTTTCCTCCAAACTTTGAAATGCCAAAATTTGACAAATACAAAGGAAAAGGTGATCCCAAAGAACATCTTAGGGAATTTTATATTGCTTGCCTAGAGGTTATCCATAATGACACTTATGTCTTACACCTCTTCCCTCATAGTCTTGGAGGGCAAGCAATAGAATGGTTTCTCATCTACCCATGGGTATTAAGACATTTAATGAATTGGCTGAAAAGTTTGCTACACACTTTTCCTTCAAATATCAAACATGAGATTTCCATGATGGACTTATGTAATAACAAACAATGCAATGGGGAAACCTTCATCTCATTCTTACAAATATGGCGAAAATGGCTAGCAAATTTCCTTGGCCTATCCTTGAAAAAATAGTTAGCATATTCATCCAAAACCTCAATCTTGAAATTAGATTTCATTTACAAATCCAATGTGCTAACTCTTTTGATGAAATTATTTCCAAAGGGACAAATATTGAAAAACCCTCATAGAAAAAGGACTAGTCAAGATATTCAAAGAAATAAAAGACAACCCCCAATCATCTAACAAAAAACCCCGCTTTTGGTCTAAGAACAAAAATGTTGTCAATGATGGTGTTGTGGACATTAAACATATTCAAACTCTCCAAACACCAGTTAATCTTCAAACACCTGCAAAAACTATCCCATCTACTCCTAGGGAGCAACCCAAACAAGACTTTGTACCTAGACACAAATTCACTTCTTTGGGAGAACCTATTGAATATGTTCTAAAGAAACTTATCCAAAACAGTCTCATCACGTTACCAGAAGCTCACCAATATGATGAACCTACATTCAAACCCTCTTGGTATAAAGACAATGAATATTGTGAATACCATAGAGTCAAAGTACATAAGACCCTTGGATGTATGAAATTGAAAAATCTTATCCAGAATCTCATAGATAGAGGAGAAGTCACTATTGATGATCCTCCAAGAAAAACCCAGACAAAGACCTCAACATGTACAAGGATCCATTCCCACCACATGGTAATGAAAATAATGCAGACAAAGGTAAAAATGTCAACAACACTTCCACTTCCTATAATTCCATTGTTGGTCATTTCAAAGAAAGTTGTGTGTCTACTCTTACCATCAGAGGAATAGTCCCCAATTGTGTTGTTACAACTCGTCATGGTTGTCTCACCCATCATGGGCCAACAAATAATATCCATATAAACTTTGAGTACAATATACTAGACCATCTAGGAAAGACCCCAACTCAAATCTCCATTCTAGATCTCCTTCGGTCTTCACTTGCACACAAAGTAGTACTTGAAAAAGCTCTCCAAGAGTCGTCTATTCCAAATAACATTGATGTCACAAAATTGCAAGCCATGATAGGTCATATTGCTTCACCATACCATGTGGTCTTCACTAAAAAAGACTTTCCATCACAAAACCCTTGCCACAATGATGCCCTCCATATTGAAGTATTTATCCATCAATGCAAGGTCAAACATTTTCTTATAGATGGTGGTGCTGGATTGAACATTTTTCTCTAAAGCTTCTAAGACAATTGGGATACTCTGAGGATGTTATTGGTGTTGGGAATTAAGGTGTCTCAACCTTGGTAATTCTGTGTATTATTTTCATTGTATTTATTTATTTATTGCCTATTGTGTAATTAGGATGCAAATCCTATGTTGTCATCTTGTGGGAGTTGGCACGGTGATGTGTCATCCTACATGGAAGATGACCCCATGTAAATTTGTCCTCACATGAGGAGATAGGCATCCCACTTAGTGGTAGGAATATTTTTCCATGTGTCGGCATCTTGGATAGTGTGTAAGGGAATATTGACCAAAACGGTCATGACAAATTCTTATGATAGTTCTATGACATTTAAGAGTTGGAAATAGAAGATTCTATGACAGGTGAAGACATGTGTCAAGAAGCATCTTGGAAGAAGACATCTTTGGGTGCCCTGAGGTGGGTTATGACATGGTGTAAGAGAATATGCTATTTATAGCTTGTGTATGATAGATTCTCTTATAGCTGTAAGTTATGACAGCTATGACAGATTCTATGGCGGTTGTAAGAGTCGTAAGAGAATCTGTCATTGCCCATCTTGGGAATAGGCAACCTCTTTGTGATGGGGTGACTTGACAAGTTTTAGGAACATCCTATAGTGTTGGAAAAGTGTCCATAGCGTGGTTTTTGGGCCATGAGGCCATGTTGGATACCCATCTCAAGATAGAGCCATTTTTGCCTTGTATGTTCTATATAAATAGGTGCTTTGGAGAGGAGATGTATTATGTGATTGATAGGTACTGTTTTACTACCGGTTTGTCTCCAAATACAAGTGTCAAAGACTCCTGCAAGAGCATTGGCTCTGTAACTGTATTGTAACCTTCATTGTTTACAAAATATATTTGAGCTGTGTTTTGGAGTGTGGGGTTTTTTCACTCGTAAGGGTTTTCCCCACGTATATCTTGTGTCTCTCTTCTGTCTCATTTATGTGTGTATGTGTTTCCTATAATATCTCTATTGTTGGGTTAACATTGTTGTAATTGTAAAGATTAAAATGAATTTGCACTCTTCTCTCCTCTTTAGATTAGTGTAGGAAGTGATTTCCGCACACCTAGCTTCCTTTCAGTTGGTATCAGAGCCTGATCAGTTTTGGTTCTAGCTACTGGGTAGGGGTTTTTTGAGCTAATCTTAGGTTGAGTGGGAGTCTGTGCAGAGTATTCTGTATCTTGTTGCATGAAGGATATGGCAACCACATCCGGAAGAGTAGAGGTAGAGAAGTTCAATGGCACAAATTTTGAGTTGTGGAAACTTAATATAGAAGATCTACTTGTTGATCGTGACCTATGAGAAACTGTTGTGGAACAAAACCTATGATAATGTCAAGAGCTGATTGGGACCTCAAAGATCGAAAGGCTAAGGGTCTCATAAGACTCTATCCTATTGAATATCCATGAGGAGAAGACTGTGAAAACTCTTTGGAAGAAGCTGGGAGATGTTTATTAGGCCAAGTCCTTGGTGAACAAGCTCTTTCTGAAAAAGAATTTGTTTGCTCTGAAGATGGAAGATGAAGGATTTGTTACGGACCATATGAATGCTTTCAACATGATTGTTGCATAATTGACATCTGTGGGTGTGAAAATGGAGGAGGAGGATCGGTGTATGACCCTGCTTTGTTCTTTGCTAGATTTGTGGGATCATCTTGTCATGGCCATCAGAAGCACTACAACCACCTTCAAGATGGATGAGGTAGTGTCTTCACTGTTATCTAAAGAAATGTAGAGAAAGACAAATGAGTCGGCCAAAGAGGCTCTTGCAGTTCGTGGAAGACCCAAAGAGAAAGGGAAGAAGAAGGACAAGAAAGGTGAAAAGTGTAGATCCAAATCCTATGGGAGATCCAAATCTCCTGGAAAGTCCAAGGCTATCTGTTGGAACTATGGGAAAATGGGGCATTTATGAAAGGAATGCAAAGAGGAAAAGAAAAAGAAGAAGAAGAACACCCCTGATTCAGATTTTGACATGTCACAAGATGATGGTGATGCCTTCATCGCAACCCTGGCCACCCATGAATCTAATGATGTGTGGTTGATAGATTTTGGTGCATCATTCCACATGACCTCGCATTGAAGCTAGTTCACGAAATATGAAGAGTTCAATGGTGGAAGAATGTACCTGGGTGACAATTCTCGTCTGAAGATTATTGGTCATGGAAGAGTCTCAATCCGATTCCATGATGGACGAGTGAAGGGGATCACTGGGGTTATGCACATCCTAGGATTGGCACGAAACCTGCTTTTTGTAAGTATGTTGAATGATGCAGGTGTTCAAGTTATCTTTTCGAAGGATGGATGGAAGATGACTAGAGGATCTATGGTGCTTTCTAAGGGTACTCAGAGACGTACTTTGTTTCAGCTGGAGGCATGCACTTCACAGTACAATAGTTCTTTTGACTCAAAGAAAAGAACTACAATCACTTCATCCCCACCATTTGAACGAGCAATGAAGAAATCTGTTGTAACTAGTTTTGATGGTAGTGTACATGCTATGGAAGCTAAACTTCCTACTGAAAAGACTATGTTATGGCATTTGAGATATGGCCACATTGGTGAGAAGGCTCCTAGAACCCTGAAAAATAAAAACCTTGTTGAGGGGTTAAATGATTGTAATCTTGAGTTCAACTTTTGCAAACATTGTGTATATGGAAAGCAAAATCGTGTTTAGTTTTACTCTAGTTCTCACAAGTCTTCTAGTGTATTGGATCTTATTAATTCTAATGTGTTTGGTCCAGTTAATGTTCCTTCAATTTCCAAATCTGTATATTTTGTATCTTTCATAGATGATTAAAGTAGAAGGACATGGGTTTATTTTATAAGAAGAAAGACTGAAGTCTTTAGTCAGTTTAAAGAGTTTAAAGCCTTTGCTGAAAATTAGACTACTAAAAAGATTAAGTGTTTGAGAATTGATAACGATGGTGAGTTTTGTTTGGTAGAGTTTGATAAGTTCTATAAAGAGTAAGGGATTGAAAGACATAAGACAACTCCATACACCCCATAGCAAAATGGAGTTGCAGAGAGGATGAACAGGACACTGATGGAGAAGGCTAGGAGTATGCTTAGTGGAGCAAGCCTCGAACAAAAGTTTTGGGCTGAAGTTGTTGCCACCGCTTGCTACCTGGTAAATAGGTCTCCTACATTAGCTCTTGTTGGTAAGACACCTATGGAGGTGTGGTCTAGTAAGAAGCCTTCAGTTAGACATCTTCATGTTTTTGGTTGTGAGGCATATGCACATGTGCCTAGGGAGAAATGGCCTAAATTGGAGAACAAGGTTGTTAAGTGTATTTTCATTAGCTATGGTGTCGGTGTGAAAGGATACAAGCTTTGGGATCCTATGACTAAAAAAGTGTTGTATAGTAGAAGTGTTATCTTCAAAGAGCTAACACCTTCTTCCATTGTTCTACAGCTAGAATAGACAGAAGAGAAAGAAGATGTGGTTCAGTTTCCTTCTACCCCTGAGAAGACTGAACCGACAGACCCTATGAGACCTGATGATGAGGAGAACTCTAGCAGCTCTAAAAGCTCAGAAGAAGAAATAAAACCTCAACCTCGGTCATTGAGGAGGTCTACATGAACAAGAAAGTAACCTGACAGGTTTGGTTATTCATTACTTGATTCTAGTTGTGCTTTTGCTTTACTTACTAACACTGATGAGCCTAGAACTATGAAAGAGGATATGGGCATGAAAGATGCAGGTTCCTGGAAGGAGGCCATGGAAGATGAGATGGTTTCTTTGGAGAAGAATAAAACATGGGACTTGGTGCCTTTGTGGTGCAGGGGCACCTTAGTAACATCTACTATGTTGAAATAAGGCCTATTTGGCCATGTCATTTTCTTTCCATGTTTTGTTTTCTAAAAACCTAGAAGTTTTTGTGTTCCATTTGGCAAATAATGGACACATTTTTGGGAATCTGAAAGGATCAGTAGGAGTCAATTTGGATTCATAGCAGTTGGCCTTCCCTAACCGTTGAGCAACCATTGATCTTCCAACTCTGTCTTAATAAAAGCACAGAGGAGCAACCGAGAAGAGTTCAGTAGATTTGAGTAGATTTGAGGATTGTAAATCATCTGAGAAATAAAAACTGTTTTGTTCCATCAATTTGGGATTTTCTATTCTCTGTAACTGTGTATTGTGTAACTATAGAATTATGTTCGAAGTGTAGTTCTTTCTGTGCATTCCATTGTTGCAGCATGTCGATGTGAAGCATTCCACTGGTACGATTTCTATCGAAATCAGTGGAATGGCTTTGTTGTATAGCATTTGTTTTTCTTGTTTCTTGTTTTGATTATGTGTCCGACGGTGTAGAGGATCCAAATAGGGTGATTTCACACAGTAGATCACCTAGCATCTCCATGTGCTAGGGTTTTAGTTGAAGAGTAGATGAATCGTCGAGTTGCAGAATTACTGAAGTCATTTTTGGTGAGACCGAGGCCATCGACAAAATATTTCTGTCTCGAAGTGATAAGGATAATTTGGATGAAGAGAGGTTCAACTTGTTGAATGGAAGCCGCGGCCTAAAGATTTACATCGGGATGACAAGGTCATCAGGTAGATAATTTGGCGTCAGACTGACAACATTGGTCATACCGACCGAGGCGTATTGAGGTGATAAGGGGTAAGTGTTACCGACGGAGACCCATCAAGAGGATTTGGCTAGCAGCAAGAAATCTTCAAGTTTGGCCACTAGCATTCATCACGCTGATGAGTGGTTGGTTCATCAGTGCATCGACCGAAGGTTGCAAGTGCTTGCCGATGTTAATGGTCACAGTGATGAAAGGTTGGTCACAGTTGATATAACTATCGGCCAAATGAAAAAGAAGTCTCACCGATAGGAGGTTCGAAGGTGACATCGGAGTGACTAAGTCTTTGGTGTGAAAAGTTATAAAGTGGCCGACGGGATATGTCTAGCCGATAACAAAAGCAAGATAGTAGATCGGTGAGACAGAAGGACTCTCACCGAAGGCTCCAAAGTAAAATTTGATCGGTAGTGCACTTTTAGTCTATATACTCCTCATCATATTGGTATCAGAGCCTAAAAAGATTTGGGTGGCAAGTCAAATTAAGGATTTGCAGGAGTGTTGGCGTTTGGGTGCTATCTGTAAATAGTATATGTCAGCAGAGGAGAGAGAAGGAGAGGCTAGCAATATGCCTCCAAAGGGGATGACCACTGAAGTGGTCAAGAAATTTAAGGAGATGGAAAAGATGATCAAAACTAGAGTTAGGGAAGCACTCCAAGTAAAGTTGAAGGCACTAAAGATAGGAAAAAGAATAGAGGAAGGTTCAGATGGAGAAGAAGAAATGCAGAAGAAGAAGAGGAACAAGAAGAGGCAGAGATACCGGTTGAACAAAAACAATTCTTAGAAGCCATTAAGGCTATTGGCAAGGAATCTTCAGAGGCTCAGATAGATATCCCCATGTTCAGTGGAAAGATGAATGCTAATGAAGTCATGGAGTGGATTGAGGCTCTAAACAATTACTTCAAATACAAGGAAGTTCCTGAAAGTAAGAGAGTTAAGTTTGCAAAAACTAAACTCAAAGGTGCTACCCTTACATGGTGGAATTATGCCCAAGGAGAGAAGGTAAAGAATGGGAAGAGTATGATCTCTTCGTGGAGCAGAATGATGGAGAAGATCAAGTCCCAGTTCCTTCCATCAGACTACGAGGTACAGATTTACAGGAAAATACAGAACCTCAAGCAAAAAGATATGGATGTAGCTACTTAAACCAAGGAGTTCCACAAATACACTCTTCACTATGGGTACATGGAGGATGAAAAATCCAAGGTAGCAAGGTATCTAAATGGTCTGAGGTTTAATATTCAAGATGAGATAAGTTTATTGACCCCTGAAACTATGGAAAAATGCTTTCAAGTAGCATTAAGAGCTGAAGAGAGGCTGAAGAGGAAAGGTGAACAGCAAGGTAGAGGAAGAGGTGGCAGAAATTTTAGAGGCAGAGGCAGTTTTGGAGGAAGAAGTCCTAACCAGAGGCCTAATGGTGAGTTTAGCCAAGGAGAGCAATTTGGGGACTCAAGTATTAGAGGAGGCTACCGAGGAAGAAGGCCTAATGGAAGAGTTGGGACAAATGGATTAGGTAGAGGATCCAAGTTCTCCAACATGAGATGTTATAACTGCAATCAGATAGGGCACCCAGCCTACAAGTGTCCAGAGAAGGCCTCAACTTCTCATGGTAATGAGAAAATAACCACTTTGACTCAAGAGGATGTAGGGAGTGTGACATCTCCTGAAGTGAATTTGACATCAGAGATGGGAGAAAATCTGATGATCAAGAGGACACTGCTCAAAGAACCAGTGCAGACTAAACCATCACAAAGAAGAGCTTTGTTTAGAGTCAAATGCAAGATCCAAGGTAAGGTTTGTAAAGTTATCATTGACTCTGGTTCTACTGACAATATTATATCTTTGGAAGCAGTAGATAAATTGAAATTAGAAAAGATACCCCATAGCTGTCCATATAGGGTTAGTTGGTTAAACAAGGGACAACATATAGTCATTAATGAACAAGCATGGGTAGAATTTAGTATTAGGGGATATAGACACAAGATTTTGTGTGACATCCTTCCAATGGATGCTTGCCATCTTCTGTTGGGTAGACCATGGCAGTTTGACAAAAGGCTCATCATAATGGGGAAAAAAATGCTTACTCATTCCAAAAGGATGGTGTAACCTATAGGATACAATCATTGATTGAGGAAAATCCACAGCCTGTAGGATCTAGTATAATGATGGTAGGAGAGAAGGAGTTCCTTGAGACACTAGAAGAATCAAGTGGAGTAGGTTTTGCTTTGGTTGTGAAACCTAAGCAGAAGAAAAGAGAAAATATGAGAGAAATAGGACCTAGGGAGGTCAGAGAACTACTTGAGAGTTATAAGGAAGTAATTGCAGCAGATATACCGGACACACTACCACCAATTAGAGATATCATCCATTAGATTGATCTCATACTGGGAGCTGTACTTCACAATAAGGCAGCCTATAAGATGACCCCTCAACAGAATGAGGAGATAGCCAGGCAGGTTCAAGAACTTTAGACAAGGGGTTAATAAGGAAGAGTTTGAGTCCATGTGCAGTCCCCACTATTTTGGCACCAAAGAAAGATGGGAAATGGAGATTGTGTACTGATTCCAGGGTAATAAATAGGATAACCATCAGATACAGGTTTCCTATTCCTAGAATTGAAGACCTAATGGATTATTTGGGGGGTGCTACCTATTTCTCTAAGATAGACTTGGAGAGTGGGTACCATCAGATAAGGATAAGAGAAAGGGATGAATGGAAAACAACATTCAAAACCAATGAAGGGTTATATGAATGGCTTGTATTGCCTTTTGGTCTATCTAAAGCTCCTAGCACTTTCATGAGGCTAATGAATGAAGTATTGTAGGATTTCATAGGTAAGTTTGTGGTGGTATACCTAGATGACATTTTGATATTCAGTAAAAGTAAAGAAGAGCATTTAAAACACATAGAGATAGTCTTGAAGAGGCTGAAAGACCAGAAGTTGTTGATAAACTTAGACAAATGTGATTGCATGAAACAAGAGTTGATCTACTTGGGTTTTGTCATTTCCAAAGGTTATCTGAAGATGGATCCTTCAAAGGTGGAAGCTATTCTGAACTGGCCCACACCTAAGACAGTAGGGGAGGTAAGGGGTTTCCATGGTTTGGCCACATTCTATAGGAAATTCATTAAGAACTATAGTGACATCTGTGCACCTATGTTGGAAACCATCAAGGGTGGTTGCAAGGAAAAGTTTGTGTAGACAAGAGAAGCAGATAGGAGCTTTGAGAGTCTGAAACAGAAAGTTGTTAAATTCCCTGTCTTAGTACTTCCTGATTTTGATAAGGTTTTAACCATTGAATGTGATGCAAGTGGGTTGGCCATTGGAGCAGTGTTGAGCCAAGAAGGCAGACCAGTAGCCTTCTTCAGTGAAAAGTTAAATGAATCCAAGAGGAAATACTCCTCTTATGACTTAGAGTTGTATGCTATGGTACAAGCTCTGAAAAAGTGGAGGTATTATTTGCTTCCCAAAGAATTCATTGTGTACACTGACAATCATGCTCTCAGTTTTCTGAATGGGCAGGACAAACTCAGCCATAGACATATGAAATGGGTGGAAAGTCTACAAGCATACACTTTCACCATTAAGCATAAGAAAGAAGTCACAAAAAAGGTGGCAGATGCTCTCAGCAGGAGGGTGTTGACAGTCCAAGAAGTACAGTTGCAAAGCATGGGTGTTGAGTCACTCAAGGAATTGTATGGAGAAGACTAGGATTTCAAAGAAATCTACAAGGTATGCAATGAGTTTGCTAATACTTTTCATAGTGAGTTTTCAGATTTTACATTGCAGAATGGACTATTGTTCAAAGGATGTCAATTGTGTATCCGTAAATGCTCAATGAGGGATAATATTGTGAAGGAAAAACATAGTGGTGGTTTGGGTGGACATTTTGGGTTGAATAAGACTTTAGATCTGGTAAGGAGGTTTTATTTCTAGCCAAAAATGCAGTCTGACATCAGAAAATTTGTTGAAAGTTGGATAGTATGCTAAAGAGCAAAAGGAGTATCAACCAATGTAGGATTGTATCAACCTTTGCCAATACCCAACAGGCCTTGCGAATGTCTAAGTATAGATTTTGTGATGGGGTTACCCAAAACAAGGATAGGTTGTGACAGTGTGTTTGTAGTGGTAGACCAATTCAGCAAGATGGCTCATTTCATTCCTTGCAGGACCACTAATGATGCTAGTTACATTGCAGGTTTGTTCTTTAAAGAGATTGTCAAGATTCATGGGCTACCCTTGAGCATTGTGTTTGATAGGGATAGCAAATTTGTGGGACATTTTTGGAGAACCTTGTGGAAAAGATTGGGTACAAACTTATCTTTTAGCTTAGCCTATCATCCTCAGACTGATGGCCAAACTGAGGTTGTGAATAGGTCATTAGGCAATCTCCTTAGATGCTTAACAAAAGAACATGGCAGCAGTTGGGATGTGATACTCCCACAAGCAAAATATGCTTATAATGACTCGACAAATAGGAGCATAGGTCTGAGTCCCTTTGAAATTGTATATGGCAGTCACCCTAGAAGTATTTTTGAATTAAGAGATGTCCAGGGGTTGGACAAAAGGAGTGGTCATGCTGATGCATTTGCAGAAGCCATAAAAGAAATATATCAACAGGTTAGAGATACTTTACACTAGAATAGTTAGAAAACAAAGGCTTGAATGGATCAAAGGAGGGATGTGCAGTATCAAGTAGGCAACTTGGTCATCATTCATCTGAACAAAAATAGGTTTCCAAAAGGAGGCCACAACAAACTAATGATGCAGAAGATTGGACCTTGTCATATTTTGGAGAAGTACGGTCCAAATGCTTACAAGATTGAACTTCTTGCTGATATTTCCATTTCACCCATATTCAACATTGTTGATTTGACATTGTACAGAAGTCCTAATACAGGGGAGAATGTAGAAGACCCTGTCCAGGAAAATGAAGACTGGCTGAAGCACTTACCTTCCAGGGAGCCGCCAAAAATGGAGTACATTTTGGACAGCAGAGAAGCCAGGAAGACAAGGCACAAAACATATTTTGAACATCTGGTTAAGTGGCAAGGGCTTCCAAAGTCAGAAGCTACATGGATGCTGGAGGAAGACATTCAAAAGCAAGGTGGAGATGTACAAGAATTGGTCTCTAAGAGGACTTGAGACATTTTCTTCTAGGGAGTATGGTGTAGGGGTACCTTAGTAACATCTACTATGTTGAAATAAGGCCTATTTGGCCATGTCATTTTTTTTTCATGTTTTGTTTTCTAAAAACCTAGAAGTTTTTGTGTTCCATTTGGCAAATAATGGACACATTTTGGGGAATCTGAAAGGATCAGTAGGAGTTGATTGGGATTCAGGGCAGTTGGCCTTCCTTAACTGTTGAGCAACCATTGATCTTCCAACTCTGGCTTAATAAAAGCACAGAGGAGAAACCGAGAAGCGTTCAGTAGATTTGAGTAGATTTGAGGATTGTAAATCATCAGAGAAATAAAAATTATTCTGTTCCATCAATTTGGGATTTTCTATTCTCTGTAACTGTGTATTGTGTAACTATAGAATTATGTTCAAAGTGTAGTTCTTTCTGTGCATTCCTTTGTTGCAGCATGTCGATGTGAAGCATTCCACTAGTTCAATTTCTATCAAAATCAGTGGAATGGATTCATTGTATAGTATTTGTTTTTCTTGTTTCTTGTTTTGTTTCTATGTCCGATGGTGTAGAGGATCCAAATAGGGTGATTTTGCATAGTAGATCACCTAGCATCTCCATGTGCTAGGGTTTCAATTGAAGAGTAGATGAATCAT
This sequence comes from Cunninghamia lanceolata, assembly GCA_027924645.1. Classification (NCBI taxonomy): domain Eukaryota; kingdom Viridiplantae; phylum Streptophyta; class Pinopsida; order Cupressales; family Cupressaceae; genus Cunninghamia; species Cunninghamia lanceolata. The sequence goes on from BSBN01000684.1 coordinate 2,331,684, forward strand.
CGAGTTGTAGAATTACTGAAGTCATTTTCGGTGAGACCGAGGCCATCGGCAAAATATTTCTCTCTCGTAGTGATAAGGATGGTCTGGCCAAAGAGAGTTTCAACCTGTTGAATGGAGCCGCGGCCTAAATATTTACGTCGAAATGACAAGGTCATCGGGTAGATAATTTGGTGTCAAACTGACAACATTGGTCATACCGATCAAGGCGTATCAGGGTGATAAGGGGTAAGTGTTACGGATAGAGACCCATCGGGAGGAGTTGGCTAGTAGCAAGAAATCTTCAAGTTTGGCCGATAGCATTCATCACGCCGATGAGTGGTTGGTTCATCAGTGCATCGGCTGAAGGTTGCAAGTGCTTGCCGATGTTAATGGTCACGGCGATGAGAGGTTGGTCACAGTTGATATAACTGTTGGCTGAATGAGAAAAAGTATTACCAATAGGAGGTTCGAAGGTGACATCAGAGTGACTAAGTCTTCGATGTGAAAATTTATAAAGTGGCTGATGGGATATGTCTAGCCGATAACAAAAGCAGGACAGTAGATCAGTGAGACAGAAGGACTCTCACTGAAGGCTCAGAAGTAAAATTTGATCGGTAGTGCACTTTTAGTCTATATACTCCTCATCACTTTTCCTGAAGGATGAAAACCCATTAGATGCAAATGGGTGTTCAAGAAGAAATTCGGTGTAGATGGTAGTGTTGAAAAGTACAAGGCTAGATTGGTTGCGAAGGGGTACTCACAAGTGGAGGGAATTAATTATGGTGAAATTTTCTCTCCCATTGCAAAGATGGCATCCATTCATTTCTTGTTATCTCTTGCAGCTGCTTATGACTTAGAGGTAGAATAGATGGATGTGAAGACAACTTTCCTTCATGGTGATTTGGAGGAAGAGATTTACATGTCACAGCCAGAGCATTACATAGAGAAAGGTAAAGAAAATTTGGTTTGCAAGTTAAAGAAGTCTTTGTATGGTTTGAAGCAGTCTCCTAGGATGTGGTATCTGAAATTTGATGCCTTTGTGTTGTCTATTGGATTTATGAGATTGAAACCTGATCATTGTGTGTATTACAAGTTTGACAATGATCGCACTCTCACTATTGCATTGTATGTTGCCGATATGTTGTTGATTCGGAATGGTAAGAATATGATTTCTGATTTGAAGTCTCAGTTGTCAGCACAGTTTGAGATGAAAAATCTTGGGGCAGCCAGGTACATTCTGGGAATGGAAATTAGAAAAGATAGAGCTAACATAAAACTTTGGTTAAGCCAGAGTAAGTATGTGAAGACCATGTTGGATAGGTTCAGCATGGCAGATTATAGACCATTGTGTGTTCTTGTTTCATTGGGAACAAAGTTGTCTGTTAATGATTTTCCAAAATCTCCTAGTGAGGTGGAGGACATGAGCAGAGTACCTTATGCTAGTGCTATTGGTAGTTTGATGTATGCTATGGTCTGCACAAGACCAAACATTGCCCAAGCAGTGGGAGTCCTTAGTCGATTTATGGCTAATCTTGGACAGGTACATTAGGATGCAGTTAAGCAAGTGTTCAGATATTTGAGGGGTACTTTTGAGTATTCCATATGCTATCATGGTAATGTTACAGGACCTTCGCATTCAGTTTGTATTCGTGGATTCATGGATTCTAATTGGGCAGGTGACATTGACAGTAGGAGATCCACCAGTGCCTATGTGTTCACTATGTTCGGTGGTGCAATTAGTTGGATGAGTAAGCGACAACCTATGGTTGCTTTGTCCATGACAGAAGCTGAGTATATGGTAGAAACTCATGCTTGCAATGAAGCCATTTAGCTTAAGAGATTGTGTTCAGATATTGGTGATGATGTAGGACATATTACAATTTGTTGTGATAGTCAGAGTGTGATTTGCCTAGCGAAGAATCCAACTTTCCATGCTAGAACAAAGCATATTGATGTACAGTTTCACTTTGTGTGAGACATGGTAGAGGATGGGAAGGTGAATTTGGATAAGTTAGATACTTTGAAGAATGTTGCAGATGCATTGATGAAACTAGTGGACACAGAGAAGTTCAGATGGTGTTTGGAGTCTATGGGCCTCTCGGCCTATAGCAGTTAAATCCTATTATTTCTATTGGCTCTTACAAGGTGTTCGACAAGTGGGAGAATGTTGGGAATTAAGGTGTCTCAACCTTAGTAATTCCTTGTATTATTTTCATTGTATTTATTTATTTATTGCCTATTGTGTAATTAGGATGCAAATCCTATGTTGTCATCTTGTGGGAGTTGGCACGGTGATGTGTCATCCTACTTCGAAGATGACCACATGTAAATTTGTTCTCACATGGGGAGATAGGCATCCCACTTAGTGGTAGGAATATTTTTCCATGTGTCGGCATCTTGGATAGTGTGTAAGGGAATATTGACTAAAACTGTCATGACAGATTCCTGTGACAGTTCTATGACATGTAAGAGTCAGAAATAGAAGATTCTATGATAGGTGAAGACATGTGTCGAGAAGCATCTTGGAAGAAGGCATCTTTGGGTACCCTAAGGTGGGTTATGACATGGTGTAAGAGAATATGCTATTTATAGCCTGTGTATGATAGATTCTCTTACAACTGTAAGTTATGACAGCTATGATGGATTCTATGATGGTTGTAAGAGTTGTAAGAGAATCTGTCATTGCCCATCTTGGGAATAGGTGATCTCTTTGGGATGGGGTGACTTGACAAGTGTTAGGAACATCCTATAGTGTTGGACAAGTGTCCATAGGCATGGGTTTTGGGCCATGAGGCCATATTGGACGCCCATCTCAAGATAGAGCCATTTTTGCCTTATATGTTCTATATAAATAGGTGCTTTGGAGAGGAGATGCATTAGGTGATTGACAGGTACTGTTATGCTACCAGTTTGTCTCTAGATACGAGTGTTGAAGATTCCTGCAAGAGCATTAGCTCTGTAACTATACTGTAACCTTCATTGTTTATGGAATGCATTTGAGTTGTGTTTTGGAGTGTGGGGTTTTTCACCTGTAAGGGTTTTCCCCGTGTATATCTTGTGTCTCTCTCTTCTATCTCATTTCTATGTGTATGTGTTTTCTGCAATATCTTTGTTGTTGGGTTAACATTATTGTAACTGTAAAGATTAAAATGAATTTGCACTCTTCTCTCCTCTTTAGATTAGTGTAGGAAGCGATTTCCACACACCTAGCTTCCTTTCAATTGGTCGTAAACAATATATCACCATTAAAGCCTATGATGATGCAGAATGACAGTTAGAAGGTGTAATTCATCTACCTATTCAAGTTGGTCCTATTATATTAGAAACTCGTTGTCAAGTACTAGACCTTGATCTTCCTTATAACATCATCCTAGGCCACCCATGGATCCATACCATGCAGGCCGTACCATCCACATACCATCAATGCCTCAAGTTTCCTTTCAATGGAACATAAATTACTATTCTTGGAGACCCAAATCCTTTTGAATTTGGTCATGCCATGCAACTTGGGTGATATCAAAACACCAATCAAATCCCAAATAACATTGCAGCCCAACCATCTCCTTCATATATTGATCTAGATACCTTGATAAAAGCCTTAGCTGATGCATCCATTCTTGAGATCAAGGTCTAGTACAAAGATACAGGGTTTGGTGAGTATGACCTTGAAAAGTCTTGTTGTGTGGGAAAGATGCATTTATCACCTAAATCATATGGGAAACCACCTGTAGCAATGGCAATCAAAAAGGTAACCCTACAAGCTAACACAACGATATTCATTTGTTGGGGAATGTTAGAAGCTGAGTCTATTGAAGATATCTCCTCTTGGATATTCCAAGAAGACAAAGATCTAGTCACACTACTTGTTGAACAATCTAGCAAAGGTATTCGAATTATAAAGAACATGGGTTATAAAGGCCAAGGTGGTCTTGGCAGACATGGACAAGCAAACTTAGAACCCATCATTATGACTAAGAAAAACAATAAGCATGGTTTAGGATATAGAAAGGAGGTACCACGATCCTCAGACATTGAGTTTATTCTTGACGAACTAGTGAAGGATTTTCCCACAGTTACAATTTCTAATGAGGATATTATCAATGACTCCTACTTACAACTCACATACCTATTTCAAGAGACCTCCATATTCATGATATCCTCCATCTCCCTTACATCCAATATGAAAACCTAGAACCTTCCACTCGTATACCCTGAACTTATTGATTGGGACCAACAAGTGGTCCCCATTCTTGATATCTTTCAGAATGATGAGGCTATTGCAAAATTCATGGGGCTTCGATATGGTATTCCACTTGGTGACCATAAAGATGGGTTTTTCATGGACTTAGGTCAAGCAGTATACTTTGGTGAGAATGCCAAATCCTGCAGTCAGAAAAATGAAAATAAAATAAATAGATCTCTAGGTGAAAATGGTGCAGGAGCACTTTGGCTTTGATTAAATTGTAATGTTACAACATTGTAATAAGGTTATTTTGAGTCATTATTATGTGTCTTGGAGACTAGGAGTCTTAAATGTGCAAAATATTGCAAGAATGTACAAGTTGCCAATGTATAAATTTGGAAAAAACAGTCAAGTTGCTAAAAAACAGTTTTGGGAATTTGAAAGGACATTTTGTGTCTTGGGTCATTGAAAGGAAGTGGAAACTAGAGAGACATGTTGAAATTCCTTTATTAAGACCTTGTAAGATCAAAATACTTGGAGGTGATTGGAGATTTCAAATGAAATAGAAAAAAAGCAATGCTTTTCTATGTTTTTCTTCAGAAAATTACTGTATTCTTGCATTGTATAGCCCTGTACGGGTAGGGAGTCATTTCTAAGTGATTTTGCATGAAATATCTTTTAATCACCTTCCCTTTTCTTTTGGTTGCATGCATTTTGGTTTCATTTTGCTCAAGATATTGCATTTTTTGTGTAGATTGTCAAACCCTCTGTTAGGGTAAACAGTGCCATGAAAATCCTATTTTTCTTCTGATTTATTCATTGCATGTTACAAAACTTTAGTGGAAAATGATAGTAGTAGCATGTTCTTTCAAACCCCTAAGGTCTTCGACCAAATAGCTAAGGATAAGGTGGAGAAAAACAAAGTTTTATGACTATTTTTTCTAAATATAGTCCAGAAAACAGAGTTAGAGACAGTCTTAAGAGTTGTAATCTAAGTTTTGTAAGAAATTCGTGTGGAAATAAAATCTTGATGGTTTTATAAGCATGTGTAGGTCCATTTAACACTGATCCAAGTGTTGGTCATGAAAACTAGAGCTTGGAGGTAGAAGAACCAATAAACCCTTGCGTGCATGCAAGCCTATTAGGCCTATTTAGCACAGCGACAGTCCTATTTTGGATAGTTCCTTCCAAAGTAACCTACATTGATTTCTAGATATGTTTTGAAATGCCTTAATGGGTACTCAAAATAGGTTTCAGATGTTGGAAATGAGGTCAGGTTTGAAAGTTAGGGTCAAAAAAATAAATTTCTAATTTTTTTAAGTTTTTGTGCTATGAAACAAGGGATATATGAAGGAAGAGTTGCCTCAAAGAGTGTTAAAATTGTAAAGTGAGTTGATTGAAACCCTTTGATATGAAATATGCTATAAGGAGTTGTGTTGTTCTTTATCCTCTACATCAAATTGGTATCAGAGCTCAGAAGATTCTGAGTGTGTAGATAGAGCGCCGAAGGAGGCAATCTACACTAGGATTTTGGGGTAAGCATTGGTTTTTGCTACCTGATTCTTGTTGTGAAGTTTTATGGTTGCAGGTACAAGCTCACTCACTACAGTAGATAGACATGAAGGTCTGTCAAGAGGGCCAGAGGAGATGGTCCATTTGGTTGTCACCAAAAGTCTTGGGGAGAGAGGCAAGAGAGGACTCCCAGGTGAGGGACAGAAGTGTTGTTGTAGCAAGAAGGAGTGGACTTCTGATGATAGAGATGCACCTTGGAGGCAGCCAGTCAAACTCCATTAATAGGAGTCACAATTGGAAGTAAAGAGGAAGCAGAGGAGGCATCAAGTCAGGGTTGAAGTCATAAAGAGGCAAAAGTCATTTGAAGCAAACCACACAACTCTTGGGACAAGAGTTTTCTTCATGCTGAGGAGTATGGTGCAGGAGCACTTTGGCTTTGATTAAATTGTAATGTTACAACATTGTAATAAGGTTATTTTGAGTCATTATTATGTGTCTTGGAGACTAGGAGTCTTAAATGTGCAAAATATTGCAAGAATGTACAAGTTGCCAATGTATAAATTTGGAAAAAACAGTCAAGTTGCTAAAAAGACAGTTTTGGGAATTTAAAAGGACATTTTGTGTCTTGGGTCATTGAAAGGAAGTGGAATCTAGAGAGACATGTTGAAATGCCTTTATTAAGGCCTTGTAACATCAAAATACTTGGAGGTGATTGGAGATTTCAAATGAAATAGAAAAAAAGCAATGCTTTTCTGTGTTTTTCTCCATAAAATTGTTGTATTCTTGCATTGTACGGCCCTGTACAGGTAGGGAGTCATTTCTAAGTGATTTTGCATGAAATATATTTTAATGACCTTCCTTTTGCTTTTGGTTGCATGCATTTTGGTTTCGTTTTGCTCAAGATATTGCATTTTTTGTGTAGACTGTCAAACCCTCTGTTAGGGTAAACAGTGCCATGAAAATCCTATTTTTCTTCTAATTTATTCATTGCATGTTACAAACCTTTGGTGGAAAATGATAGTAGTAGCATGTGCTTTCAAACCCCTGAGGTCTCCGACCAAATAGCTAAGGATAAGGTGGAGAAAAACAAAGTTTTATGACTATTTTTTCTGAATACAGTCCAGAAAATAGAGTTAGAGATAGTCTTGAGAGTTGTAATCTAAGTTTTGTAAGAAATTCGTGTGGAAATAAACTCTTGATGGTTTTATAAGCATGTGTAGGTCCATTTAACACTGATCCAAGTGTTGGTCATGAAAACTAGAGCTTGGAGGTAGAAGAACCAATAAACCCTTGCGTGCATGCAAGCTTATTAGGCCTATTTAGCACAGCGACAGTCCTATTTTGGATAGCTCCTTCCAAAGTAACCTACATTTATTTCTAGATATGTTTTAAAATGCCTTAATGGGTACTCAAAATAGGTTTCAGATGTTGGAAATGAGGTCAGGTTTGAAAGTTATGGTCAAAAAATAGTAAATTTCTAATTTTTTTTAAGTTTTTGTGCTATGAAACAAGGGATATATGAAGGAAGAGTTGCCTCAAAGAGTGTTAAACTTGTAAAGTGAGTTGATTGAAACCCTTTGATATGAAATATGCTATAAGGAGTTGTGTTGTTCTTTATCCTCTGCATCAGAAAACCACACTTTGGCACCTTCTGATCATAAAAAAGTAAAAACAAAGGACGTATCCAATGGTGAAAACCTCTCTGAGGTGCCCAAGAATGGAGGATTTGATCTTCCCCTACCTACAAAGTATCAAGAAAAGTCTTCACTTTTGATTGAAAATCATAGGAGATGAATTTAGGAATAGCTCAGAACCCCAAGATTACATTTCTAGCAGCTTCTCTTTCAGAACAAGAGAGGAAAGATTTCACAAAATTCTTCATGAAAAGGATAGTCAACTTCACTTGGTCATATGCAAACATGCCTGGGTTGGACCCTTCATTAGTGGTTCATCATTTAGCAGTATTTCCAAATGCCAAGCTAGTCAAACAAAAGCTCTGTAAAATGCATCCCTAGATAGCATTACTAGTAAAAGTAGAACTTTAAACATTACTAGATGTAAAATTCATGTATGTCCCCTTAATTATCCAGAATGGGTTTCAAATTTGGTACATGTTTCCAAAGTCACTGGGGGCATCCACACCTATACAGACTTCAGAGATCTTAACAAATCATGTCCTAAAGATAATTTTACTCTGCCGAATATAGACATCATTATAGATTTGACAGTAGGTCATGAAATTCTCTCCTTAATGGATGGTTTTTCCAGATATAATCAGATTATCATAGCACCTGAGGATCAACATAAGACAAATTTCACATTTCCTTGGGGCACCTATTGTTTGCAAGTCATGCCTTTTGGTCTGAAGAATGCATCAACAACTTATTAGAGATCAATGACCATTATATTTTCATGACCTTTTTCATACCATTATGGAAGACTATGTTCATGATCTATTGGGTAAATCAGCTACTAGAGCAGGTCACCTACAAGTTCTTGAGCAGATCTTTTACAGATTAGAGTTTAGTATCAAGTTAGACTCAATCCTACAAAATGTGTCTTTGTTGTTACTTCAGGGAAATTGTTGGGATACATTATCAAAGATATAGTTGAGATGGATCCTCCTAATCTAAAACAACTTAGAAGTCTTCAAGGGAAATTATAGTCTATCAGATGATTCATATCACAACTGGCTGATAAATGTCAACCTTTCTTACACTTGCTCCATAAAGATGTATCATTTAGATGGGCTAGTAAGTGTCAATAGGAATTTGATCAACTAAAAGAATATCTAGCTACACCTCTAGTTTTGGTGCCACCAGTTTCAGGGTGACCATTGTTGTTATACATCTCTACCACATCAAGTGCACTTGGTGCTCTCCTAGCACAACATGATGATTCTGGAAAAGAACAAGCTATCTATTACATCAGTCGCACCTTCGTTGGATATGAGATTAATTATACTCTGATGGAGCGGATATGTCTAGCAGTAGTGTTTTCTTCCGAAACGTTGCGACACTATATGTTAAATCAACAAACCAAACTCATATCAAAGATAGATCCCTTCAAATATCTTCTCTACAAGGCAGCTCTCATAGGAAGATTAGCTAAGTGTGTCATGATTCTAAGTGAGTTTGATATAGAGCATGTTGATTGAAAGGCTATCAAAGGACTTGAGTTATTATAGAGGAACTAGGAAAGGCTCCTATGATAGATACAAATCCTATGCATTCTAATTTTCTAGGTGAAGGGATATTTAATCTCTCTACATCACTTGAGTGGAAACTATACTTTGACAGTTCCTATACCCAACATGGTTCAAGAGTTGGAATCCTCTTTATCACACCACAGGGTGACTGCATTCCTAAGTCATATTAGCTAGCTTTTCCTTGCACCAATGATATTGCCGAGTATAAATCTTTTCTTACAAGTCTCCACATAGTAATTCAATGGAATATCAAATAGTTATAGGTCTATGGAGATTCTCAACTAGTCATTCGACAGGTCACATATGAGTACCAAACAAAAGATGATAAGTTGATGCATTACAAAAGAATGGTTGATGACTTCAAGCAACCTTTTTCTACTATCTTTTTTGAAAAAATCCTCAGATTGAACAACAAGGCTATTGATGTTATGAATATAATTGGATCCTTCCTAGATATGCCTTCAAATACTCACTGTTGTGAATTCTTGGTCAAATAATTTTTGATACTCGCCGTTGATGTTCCACCTACTGAAATTATCTACAAACTTGTTTGTCCCAATTCTCCTTGGTACCAAGATATCTATGAATACCTCCATGATAACACCATCCCACCAAACCTTACCACTACCCCAAAGAAAACCTTTATCCATCGAGCCTCTCATTTTACTATCCTTGGTGACACATTATAACGAAGGAGTCTCGATGGTATCCTACTTAGATGTCTTAACTCAGAAGAGGCTAACATTACTTTACGAGATATACACAAAGGTGTTTGTGGATCACATTCCACTAGTCCTAACTTAGCTAAGAAGCTACTCCACATAGGATAAGTTACTGGCCTACCATGGAACAAGATGCATATCAGTTTTCCAAGAAATGTCTTTAATGCCAACAACACGGAGATTTGATTCATGCTCCAGCACATCAGTTGCAACTTGTTACTACTCCATGGCCATTTTCACAGTGGGGACTCAACCTCATAGGTAAAATCCATCCATCATCCTCCAATGGCCATAAGTTCATCATTACTACCATTGAGTATTTCATGAAGTGGGTAGAAGCTATTCCTATGACCTATATCACTGGCAAACAAATAGATAAATTTATCTTGAATTATATCATTTTCCAATATCGTATTCCCCTTTCTATAGTAAATGGTAATGGAAGACCCTTTGAAAACTAAGATGTATGTGCCTTGTGCACCCAGTACCATATTCAACATCGCTTCTCCACTCCATACTATCAATAGAGTAACCACAAAGCTGAGGCTTCAAACAAAACCATATTGAAAATCCTAAAGAAAATAGTCAATGAAGTTGGTCATGATTGGCATTTGCAACTCAATTCTGCCTTATGGGCATACCACACTAGTATTAGAACCCCAACCAGTGCTACCCCATATGATTTAGTCTATGGCACCAAAGCCATTTTACCTATCGAGGTTTATATCCCATCTCTTAGAGTTTCTATGCAGTATCTTATTGATGGAGAAGAGTATAGAATTTCCAGATTGCATGAGCTAGAGTTACTGGACAAGAGACATCTCACAACACTTAATCATCTTCAAGTATATCAAAACCACCTTTGTCGTAACTATAAAAATAAGATTAAAGAAAGACGGTTTCAAGTAGGTGATCTGGTTCTTAAGGAAAATTAGAGAAACCAACAGGATCAAGACACGAAGGGCAAATTTGAGCCTAATTGGTTAGGACCTTTTATTGTCACAGTAGTTTATGGATCAGGAGCTTATACACTAGCAACACTTGAAGGCATTCCTCTAGATGAACCCATCAACAATGTTCATCTTAATAAGTTCTATGCCTGATCCTCAGAGTATCCCTAGCTAAAAATACACAAAAATAGAAAAACAGAAAAATACAAAAAAATAGAAAAAAAAAATTAGAAAAATAGAAAATCCAAAAATAAAATAATGTGTCCTTTGGTAAAAACTTGGTAAACAGACACCTTGGATAAGTACCATAGTGAAAACCTAGCAAATAGGCCCTATGTGTAAGAGTCAATATCTACCATCTCATAAGTCTTTCATCCACTCCATCCATCTCACTCCAAAATAAACCCCCATCCATCCATAATAAAATTATTGACCTTTACATTTCCACATTCCCATCTATCATGGTTTGGAAATTGTTAGTGCTAGTTCATCCATAGTCAATTCATCCCTCCATCGTTTTGCATAATAAAACCTCTCCCTGAATGGGGGCACATTTCCTTAACCTAGGCCTATGAATGGATCCTTGTTTTGACTCAAGAGGCATTGTACCACTTTCGCTCTCTATCCATGAACATGTTTCATCCATCTCATCGCATATCATCATCACAAATCAGAACTACATATCATCACCATCTTCATCTTAATGTACCTCAAGTGATCTTGTGGATATAGGGTATGTAAGCAGTTTGGAATATGAAGACAATATCCAGTACGCAAGTATATAAGATACACCCCGAATTGACTAACTCAAGCAAAAATCAAACTATGCATCCTTTGAAATCTCAAATACTTATCAAACCAAAAGCAAAATACTACTCCTGAAGCAATACACTTGCCCACATACCGCTTGCCACATTTGCTAAATCCATCTATCCTAGATCCAAAAGCCTTTAATGGATATATCTTTCCTACAATAAGGCCCAATCTACTATGAGCACCCTCTTTGGCAAGAGAATATGATGGTTGTGTTTTTGTTTTATCATTTGGTTGATTTCTTTTAGGTTTATCTTTTGTTTCTTTCTAATACCTACTCAAGACTACCTTGATCTTTCTATATCTTGGTATGTTACGATACAGTATGGATTGAGGCATGGCCATTTCTTTCCTATGCTGTGTTTGTGGGATGACCTTATTGTTGCAAGTATGTGCCTAATCGGTGTTGTCATTGATGTCAACATATTCTTGTTGTCATTGGTGTCAACTATATCTTATTCTATTACTTGTTTAGAAGACTTGTATGTTGAGGATATTAAGAAAATTAGCCTATCTAGAAGAAACAAGTGAGTTACAGAGAAGTGCAGTACAGACAGTGACTTGTATGTTGAAGAATAGCCTGATAAATTACTCTACATTTATTCCTACTTGAAGATCATGGTCTGTGGATTGGAAGTAAGTTAGAAGTATGTCTAAGGATGCTACATTCTGGGTTTGAGTCATCCACATGAAGATCAGAGTGAGTTGTGTTCACCAGAGTAAAGCCTACTTTTTCTATAAGTTCAGTTGAGATAGGAAGACAGTATTTGGCTTCACATTCCTCCGCACTAAAGTATTTTGCTCTGTTGTTCTAGAGGGAAGTCTGGGATGATGATAAGTGCCTACAATTGCAATGGTTTGTGGTTTGGTGGTCTACAAGCTATCTTTATTTTATGATAGTTGAAGACAGTGAAGTGCATGTGTTTTGGTAAGAAGATTCCTATGGATAAAGTGGTTAAGGTTCATGCGGTTGCTCCTGATGATTATAACGTGATTGTGGATGTCTCCTAATCATGTTCCTATCTGGACTTTGGTCCGCATTAAGAAATTGTGATGATATGTAAAGATTGTTCCCAGTTAATGTAACATGTAACCAATCTTGGCCGACCTGGTTGATCCCAGTGATTACAGAGATCTTTGGAAGATTGTGGAAGTGTGTTGTGGCATGGAAGATCATGTTTGAGTCCCAGCTAAGGCATTGCATTATTCCAATTTCATTCCCGTTGCATGATATTGCAATAGGTCAGGACCTATTTTGTAAATGTTTGTAATACCGACCTTGGAGATTGTTCTAATGGTTGATGCTGACCTTGATGATCATTCCAAGGTTTATGTAGTGTATAAATACTTGTAGTTGAGTCACGGAAAAGATGTCCTTGAGCAAAAATGAATATATATTAAGAAAGGTCCAAAGGTAGAGCAGAGGAAAGAAGAGGAAGAGAAGAAAAGAGGAAGAGTAGAGCAAAGGAAATGTAGAGCAGGAAATTATTATACTTCAGTTGCAAAAGGTGAAAGATGTTGATCATGGTAGTGAATAGGGTTTAACAGCCCTCAGGGTTTAACAACCCTTATTGTAATCTTGCTAGGTTTAAGGTTGTGGTGGTAAGCCTGCTAGACCTAGTTGCTCTTCATGGTAGTAAGCCAGTATGTTCAGGCTCGTGGGATGACCAAGCTTGAACATCACTATTTCAAGATTGCAATATATATTGAGAGTTAATCCTCTCCGTGTGTTTTCCCCACCTTGGGGTTTTCCATGTAAATCTAGTGTCTCTTATGTTTGATGTTGTATTTATGGTTAAGTTTCTGATTTCATGATCTCATTGTTAAAACATAATAATTGTGGATAAGTGATGAATGTTTGAATTGCAGAAAGTGTTTAAGTTTTGTGACAACTGATTCACCCCCCTCTTAGTTGTCTGACACATATCAACAATTGGTATCAGAGTGAGGTTCCTCTAAAGAAAGTTTAACAGCTTGAGAAAGATCTGAAATATCTTACAAGAAGGAAGTGCCACATTTTGATGGAACGAATTATGTTCTCTGGAAGGCTCGGATGAAAAGCCATCTTCTTTCTCTTGGTGTCAAAGTTTGGAAAGCTACAGAAATAGAATACACCATACCTCAAAATGGTCTGATGACTAAAGATGAAATCAAAGAATATGAGATAGATATCAAGGCAAAGAATGCTCTGCTAAGCTCATTAACTGACTTAATACTGACGAAAGTGGTGGATCTTGAAACAACAAATAAGGTATGGGAAAAGTTGAAAAATCTATATGAAGGAGATGACTCTATGAAGGAAGCCAAGTTGCAAAGTCTGAAAGTAAAATATGAAATCTTGAAGATGAACAATGATGAAAACATATCAGCCTTTATGCAAAGATTTGATGAAATTGTGACAGGGATAAAAGCCATAGGTGAAACTCTCAAAGAAAAGGAAATTGTCATGAAAATACTTAGATCTTTGCCCAAGTCCTATGTCTGTCATAAGGTGTCTGCGATTGAAGAATTCATGCAATTAAAAATAGTTAACAGGGATCAGTTGCTTGGTAAGCTTACTACTTTTAAAATGAGGGAGTTAGATGATGCCCTGCCAAAAGTTGAGACTGCCTTGAAAGCAAGTACTCATGAAAGTACTTCCAGATTAGAAAAGTATAAAGTAGAATCCGATGATGAGATAGATGAAGTTGAAGCCAACTTTGTGGACAGGATGCAAAGAGGATCCAGTAAGTATAAAGGCAAATTACCTTTCAAATGTTTTTCCTGTGGTAAAGTTGGTCATTTTGCTTCCAGATGTCCTGAAAGAATTGAAAGAAATAGAAGAAGATATGAGAACAGACCTAGGACCCAAAAGAAGTGTTATTATGTTGGAGATTTTGATCATGATGAAGGAGTATCAGATAATGGTGAACTAGATAATGCTAATCCCTCTATAAATGAATGCTTGTTCATTGATATTAAGGAAGATCTTGTGTCTACTAATTCTTCTAGCTGTATGAAGGAAGAAAAACTAGTGGAAAGTGCTTTGGCTGCTCAGGTCATTAAGGACAAAGATGAATGGGTTATTGATAGTGGTTGGTCTCACCACATGACTAGTGACAAAAGTAAGTTTGTAAGTTTGGAAAGCTATGATGGTGGACTAGTTAGGTTTAGAGATGATACAACTAGTAGCATTTGTGGAAAAGAATCTATTTCTTTTGATGGCAAGCATAATACTTGGTGCAGGAGCACCTAATCCACAGTGGCCTCCATAAGGCATTCATCTTCATGTTGTGTCTGATGTTTAATTTTTTTGTTTCCAATAAGGTCCTAGAAGACCATTCATGTAATAAGGACTATGTCCAAGTCTCTATTTCTGTCCTAAGGTATGTAGAGACAATAATCATGTTTGTAAGCCTTACAAAGGGCATGTCCAAGTGTTAGTTATTGACAAGTCATCGATGGTGATTAGTTTCAAAGGTTAAAACGGTTGGCCTTCCCACCATTGCAAGATTGCAAGATAACAGCAAAGATTAGGGTTTTTAATTAAGTGTATGGAAGAGCGAGAGAGAGTAGTAGGGAAGTGTGATATGCAATTGTGAAACAAAATACTTGTGTGGTTACATTTTTGAAAGGCCAAAATAAATGAAGTCTTGTTCTGTGTTGTGCATTTTCCTGTCATTCCAAATTTTTAAGGTTTTCTCGGTACAGTTGAATTTCTGTTTTGTGGTCGAGATGGACTCTTAGTCCATTCCATCAGTTAGATTTCTTCAAAATTGGTGGAATGGCTGTACAGATTTTGTTGTTTTCAATTTTGTTTGTTTGGTGTTGTGTTTGCAGGACTAAGTACAAAATGCACTGAGAGATCCTAGCATCGTCATGTGCTAGGTTGATGGAGAAAAGGGTTTGTGTAACTGTAGGGTTTGCAGAGGTTTACGTCGGTGTAAGGTTGTGTTGTTTCCTTGAAAATACATTCCGTGTGTATATCGTAAATGCATGTCGGATATACATTTTGTGTGTATATCGTAAAAGCTCATTGAGTATGTATGTCACAAAAGTATATTGAGAATGCATCTTTTGGATGTACATCAAGTATGTACATTGAGTAGATACATTGAGTTTGTTACAAGGGATGACGGCTGTATCAGTGATATCGGGCTGGAAATACATTAGATTACCAGAATAGCAAGTCAAGTCTTGCATATGCAATTTGGTTGTATCGACGTATCGGGAGGAAGTCATGTTGAGGGGAGGTGGTCCCACCAAATGCATATCGGCATTGTATGTTGAGAATGTATCTTCCCAATGTTTATTGAGAATGTACATTGCGTCGAATGCATATTCTGAATGCATGTTGTGAATGCATCTTTTGAATGTATATTGATAATATACATTGCGCATATACATTTTGATAGGTACAAGAGGCAACTGGTAGCGATGGTGAAGTAGACCGATGATTGCAAGTCAATGGAAGCACATACAAGATAAGTCCATCGGTGTATCAAGAGCACATACAAAGCACTCACCGACGAAGATGATCAAACCGAGAATGTATATCATCAGGGTGATGTTGTGTGGTTACACAACACGCCCCATTTTAACTTGGCAAAACAGGGACCCAACTTTTTGGCTTGGCTTGTGTTGTCTGCTTTCTGGCGGTTTGGTAAAAATGAGTCAGGTGCATCATCATCATGAAGGTCAGGATGAGGTAGGTCATCATCATGAGGTTAGTTTGTCAAAGTTCATATTTTGTTTCTATGACCTCATATTTAGAAAGAGCTTGAAATTCCATGCAGGTTTGCCTTTTACATCACTAGAAAATGCGTCCATATGTGGAAGTTATGCATAGTCAAAGTTTTGGTCAAACCTGATATTCGCAATAGGATCATCATATTTTTATCCTCAGTCATGTTGTCAAGATCATCATGATCTTGGTCTATCACCCGATAAAAATCATGCAGTCGCAATATCCAGACGTTAATTTTGGGTGATAGTGTGTTTTACCCGTCAAATGGCCTTATGCTTTTCGCAAGCATCATATTCCGAATATCACCCGACATTTCGTAATGTCCTCCTGCCGAGAAATATGACCTTTTGCAAATATCCTGATGACGTCATCCCGATCTGATAAATGAAGAAGCAAATATTAGGAGGACATCATCATCACATTTCCCTTCAGCAGGATATTTTCCAAAACATGATCCGGTTCGCAAATATGACGATGACATCATGTTCTAAGTTTAAAAAAAGCCCCGGATATCCTGATGACATCATCTGGACATTCGGAAGGGGGAGCATCATATTTCCAAAATATCATGCAGACGAAAGTTTTAAGTCTTGCCATCGGCCTAACTTTGTCTATCGGCCGGGCACTTTTTAGTCTCCCCGATATGTTTGTCTACCCGATATGCTCATCGGCATATTTTATACTGTCGGCCCAACTTTGTTTTTTTTATGCCGACAGTTGTTTGTCTTCCCGATGGAAAGGTTCATCGGCATAAGTTTTGATATCAGCCGAGTCAGGAAATCTCTCCCCGATAGTTGTTTTCTCACCGAAAAGGTGATCGACCTGACATATAGTGTCGGCCAAGTTCATAATTGTCTCGCCGATATATATATCCTCCACCCGATGAAGAGTTCCTCATCGGTATAACTTTCGCTATCGGCCTTATCTTGAGTTATCATGCCGATAGAACATGTCTTCCCGATGGAAGGACATCATCATGATTTTTGGCGTCGGTATAAGTTTAGCCATCGGCCTAATGTAAAATTGTCATTCCGACAGTATGTGGTCACGCCAAAATACATACATGCATCACATACAAAGGCAGACCCGAAATATTATGAAATGCGGTTAAATCGTTGTACATTTGCCGATATATATTTTGTCGCGCCGGGTATACATGCCGAAATATACAAGGGCGGATTCGAAAGATTATGAAAAGCGATTTAATCATTGTATATTTTGCGATGTATATGCACTATTTTGAACCCGATATACAAGGAAATAGGCGGGAAAACGAAGTGATGGATTTTTCAATCCATTTGAAGCCCGATAGCCTGATTTTCGGTCAACGATGGTTGACCAGTGTATTTTTTAGCCCTGTTTATGCATTGTTTGCATGGTTTTCACAGAATTTGAAACCCATTGCATATGTTTGAACATGGGGCTTGTTTTAATGTGAATTTTAACTTCATGCTGTGTTCCCCATGATGATGAACTTAATGTTTGTCTGTTTATTTGCAGGAAGTCATGATGCTATTAGAGCTATTGCTGAGCATTGTATTGTTGCACAAGGAGGCAACATGAACCAGATGTGAGGAGGATGCTGTCAAATATGCTGTTTGCCAGCTGGAGACCGAATCAAGTTGAAGATGCTGGAATATTCTGTGCCAGATGTATAATTGCCAGTCTGGCAAAGCATGTGCTTTTCATCTGTGTCGTTGGTTGTTATGAGAGGATCATGATCATTGGATCATTGTAACTATTTTCTGGCATTTGCTCTATATAAGAGCTAGAGCTTGTCAAAAATAAAAAAGATACATTGGAACATCTGGCACATTAAGGCCCATTACTGTAGAATCAAATATGAGGTCGAATTGCTGAGACTAATGAGGATTGAATTGTTGAAATATCAAGGTTCTTTCTTCAGATCACTGTAAATGTCCCTGTTCTTGAGCATACTGAATGGATATGAAGTTTCAGATTGCATCCTGATTGTAAATTTTATGTAATCTTCATGTTGATTTCTGGATATGTACTGGTGAATGCTGTGTTCAACTAGAAGCGCTTTCATTTCATTACATGTTGTTGTCAACTTTTCCTTTGAAGATTTGCACTGGATCATGCGGATTTGTGGAATGTCCTGGTGAAGTATGATTCTAGTTTCCTTCTTTTCATTGCATGTATGGGAGCTTGTATGTGGATCAGTGATCTCAGTCAAGTAGTTTTGGGAATCTCATTCTTTAACCCTTTTCCTTTTTTTAATTTCATAAATTCATCACCATAACTGCAAGTCATGACAAATAATAAGCAGAAATAGAGAGGTATGCTGAAATCCCGTAGGTAACTGAAAATCATTAGCATATTTGAGTTAAATGCATGTAGTATTGAAAATATCATGCAAAGAATTGCAAATAATGGTAGAAATCATGCAAATATCAGCCTGTAAGCACATTATTTGACTAAATTCACAGTGCAGAGGTAGAATTATTGGAGATTTATGCAGAGCAGACATATAGAGCAGGATATTTGGAGAAATAATGATGAACTTTGCAGAAATTACTGAAGAACGTAAGGCCCCTGAATGGAAAACAACAACACACATCAACCACTGAGTAACATCAGTAGATTAAGACCTAATCAACGGAGACTTGGGATCATGAATTCTCTAAATTCATCATATCTTTCAAGATGAGTAAGGGTTGTTGTGTAACTTTTATTCTATGTTTGTGAATGACTAACATCATGACCAACATAAATTGGCGCTAGAAGGAGGGCCTGAGCTGTGAATTTCTAGATTTCTACAAATATTGCATAAATGT
Organism: Cunninghamia lanceolata; assembly: GCA_027924645.1. NCBI lineage: Eukaryota > Viridiplantae > Streptophyta > Pinopsida > Cupressales > Cupressaceae > Cunninghamia > Cunninghamia lanceolata. The sequence goes on from BSBN01000684.1 coordinate 2,350,575, forward strand.
TTTGGCATTTGAGTTAAATGGCTGCAAATATCTCTTATCTGAGAGGTTTTGGTTGCACCTTTGTTAAGATCTAGCTCGAAACCTGAAAGATTAGTTTGATTTTCTAGACTTTCAAGTTTTATTTTGAGATATGATAGACCTCATTAAAATTTCAAAATCCTAAAAAATTGAAAAATATAGTCTCATTTTGATGGATGTATATGAAGGCAATTGTCAAGTTAACATTCCTTTATTTCAAGAAACTTTGAATAGGCAGCTTTGTCCTCATAGTTTATCTAGCTTTGGTTTATCTACCTGTTGCAGGATACACCAGACTGTAGAACACAGTGAAATTAATTGTTTAACTTTCCTTACAAGGTTGGATTTATACTTGAAAGGATTAATATTCTTTCTGGATGTGTTCAGGGCCGAAATTTGCCAGGAAAATGAAGAAGTCTAGCAGGAAAATAAAGAAATTCTGGAGCAACAAGCAGACACAGCACCAGAAGTTATTAATTGTCCAGACACTGAAGTGGACCGATCTGAGGATTTTGAATTATACTTGTCCAGAAATATACAGTGTAGTCAAATATTAGGTTTATCCACTGATGATGTCTTGATTGAAAGCTGGTGCAGATTACATGACGAAGAGCATTCAGAAAGGGATTGTTATGCCTGCTTGGTCATGTTGAAAAAGATTTTAGAAAATATAGTGGCTAAATCAGTTCCAGAAGGTAAAAAAGATGAAACATCTTTCCTGGATTCATTTTATGGTGAGATTGATAGGAGTTCTCTACTTCCTAATACAAGTAAGGATCAGTTAGTATGCAGGTATGAATCTTGTGAAAATTTTAGAGAAGAAACCACTCATCAGGATAATATTTTTGATTCTGATCTTAATACTTTTGATAAAGAAGATGAAACATCTTTCCTGGAGTCATTCTATGGTAAAGAGAAGTGTAAACAGATAGTAGAGCAATTTAAATTCACTGCTGATGATGAAGTTCCTATAGTGGTAACTCAGGGAGCCATAGAAAAGAAAATAAATGCTGATTTACTACCTAACTTCTTTGAATCGAATGATCAAATGCAGGAATGTTACAGCTTAATGGAACCAGATCCTCTAATAGATAGAAGATGTGAATTATTTAATAAACAATTCCTGAAAGATGAAGATGTAGAAGACTTTGGAGTTGTTGTGCATAATCAGACGTTACTCCAGAAATATTTTGAGAATGAAACAGGGGAGTGTCCTTATCAAGTGAAAGTTGTTTCTCTTTTACAGTCAAATGATTTAGAAATGATAAATTTCTGTATACCAGGTTATGATCATAAAGATACTCATTTAGATGCTGATGTGCAGGAAATTGAAGAAAATATTGAGAGGTTTCCTGAACTGGAGGATAAACTGAACATCCAGAATAAAGGAACAAATATGGATAAAGATGGAGAATTAATACATCAAGAGTCATACATCCTTCAATTTGAAGCGAGACCAGGCATTGGGCTAAGCAATGAAAATATAGAATTAAATGGAGGACCAACTGCCAATGAAGAAGCATGTCCAACAAAATCAAAAATACACCAGGTTGTATTTCTCCTTTCCACAGTGAATGATGTTGATTATTATTTTGATTATGGAAATTCAGGAGATAAGACATGCATATGGATTAATCATGAACATGATGAGCTGCCTCAGTTGCTGATCATCAAGAGTCATTCTGTTAAAAACAGTGAATTCAGAATATCAGAATATTTTTCAGAATATAAAGATAAATTTGCTAGGTTGAGAACCATAACTGATACCCTAATGCTCTTGCACAATCAAAAGAAGTATGCAAATACAGGTGTTTTTGGGTCTTTTTCTGGTTTTTGTTTGCCTAGTAGTGGTTTGTATAATAGTTTTGTAGGTTAGTTGTTTGTACAGTCTTCTTGTTTTGCTTTCTTGTTCTGTTTCTGTTGTTTCCTTTTTGTAGGTTAGTTGTTTGTATAGTGTTTCTTCTGTTTTGTGTTGTTTTGGTTGAGTTTTTGTTTTGGTAAGTCAAGATGATGCACTTCATCACCTAAGAAAATAACTAAATTGTTAGGATTCAAGTGATGAGATCAGATTTAGATATAGATTGTAATTCATTCTGATAAATATTCATGATCAGGTTTTATAATATCTTTTCATCAGGTGCCTTTTCTTGTCCAAAGTGAATCAAACACAATGAAACACCTAACAGCCTTGGGCTTGTTGAAGATATGAGTATAGGTGTTAAGTGAAAAATCTAAAGGGACTCCCTTGCTACCAATACAATCTCCAACCTAAAGCTACAAGTGACCATACCTTGTACAAATGAGCTGACATGATGATATCAGATATATAAATATATATATATATATATATATATATATATAAACAATAAACTTAGGCCATCTAAGTAACTCTACCAGGGCTATAGATGCCTGCTGGCAGTGGGGCTCTACTTAGGGAGATTGTATAGATAACCTTGCCGGGGCTATGAATGTCTGCTGGTAGCAAGGCTCTATCCAGGTTGGCTATGAGGGATGATCTCCAACTATGTAGTTTAACACCAGTTACTTATATTTTCAACTTGCTTTCAAGATGAGGATAATTAATCATATGCACACACATGATCCTTTGTTAGCACTGTTACCTTGATGAAACTTTATCATTCAAAGATCATGATGATTTTACTTAGAAAGAATTAGAATACTATAAATGAATATGATCATATCACTTGAATCATTGGAATTTGTTTGTTTTCTTTGGTGGCAAGTTGTTGTGTGGTTACACAACACGCCCCATTTTAACTTGGCAAAACAGGGACCCAACTTTTTGGCTTGGCTTGTGTTGTCTGCTTTCTGGCGGTTTGGTAAAAATGAGTCAGGTGCATCATCATCATGAAGGTCAGGATGAGGTAGGTCATCATCATTAGGTCAGTTTGTCAAAGTTCATATTTTGTTTCTATGACCTCATATTTAGAAAGAGCTTGAAATTCCATGCAGGTTTGCCTTTTACATCACTAGAAAATGCGTCCATATGTGGAAGTTATGCACAATCAAAGTTTTGGTCAAACCTGATATTCGCAAGAGGATCATCATATTTTTATCCTCGGTCATGTTGTCAAGATCATCATGATCTTGGTCTATCACCTGATAAAAATCATGCAGTCGCAATATCCGGACGTTAATTTTGGGTGATAGTGTGTTTTACCCATCAAATGGCCTTATGCTTTTCGCAAGCATCATATTCTGAATATCACCCGACATTTCGTAATGTCCTCCTGCCGAGAAATATGACCTCTTGCAAATATCCTGATGACGTCATCCCGATCTGATAAACGAAGAAGCAAATATTAGGAGGACATCATCATCACATTTCCCTTCGGCAGGATATTTTCCAAAACATGATTCGGTTTGCGAATATGACGATGACGTCATGTTCTAAGTTTAAAAAAAGCCCCGGATATCCTGATGACATCATCTGGACATTCAGAAGGGGGAGCATCATATTTCCAAAATATCATGCAGACGAAAGTTTTAAGTCTTGCCATCGGCCTGACTTTGTTTATCGGCCGGGCGCTTTTTAGTCTCCCCGATATGTTTGTCTACCCGATATGCTCATCGGCATATTTTATACTGTTGGCCCAACTTTGTTTTTTTTATGCCGACAGTTGTTTGTCTTCCCGATGGAAAGGTTCATCGGCATAAGTTTTGATATCGGCCGAGTCAGGAAATCTCTCCCCGATAGTTGTTTTCTCACCGAAAAGGTGATCGACCTGACATATAGTGTCGGCCAAGTTCATAATTGTCTCACCGATATATATATCCTCCACCCGATGAAGAGTTCCTCATCGGTATAACTTTCACTATCGGCCTTATCTTGAGTTATCATGCCGATAGAACATGTCTTCCCGATGGAAGGACATCATCATGATTTTTGGCGTCGGTATAAGTTTAGCCGTCAGCCTAATGTAAAATTGTCATTCCGACAGTATGTGGTCACGCCGAAATACATACATGTATCACATACAAAGGCAGACCCGAAATATTATGAAATGCGGTTAAATCGTTGTACATTTGCCGATATATATTTTGTCGCGCCAGGTATACATGCCGAAATATACAAGGGCAGATTCGAAAGATTATGAAAAGTGATTTAATCATTGTATATTTTGCGATGTATATGCACTATTTTGAACCCGATATACAAGGAAATAGGCGGGAAAATGAAGTGATGGATTTTTCAATCCATTTGAAGCCCGATAGCCTGATTTTCGGTCGACGATGGTTGACCAGTATATTTTTTAGCCCTGTTTATGCATTTTTTGCATGGTTTTCACAGAATTTGAAACCCATTGCATATGTTTGAACATGGGGCTTGTTTTAATGTGAATTTTAACTTCATGCTGTGTTCCCCATGATGATGAACTTAATGTTTGTCTGTTTATTTGCAGGAAGTCATGATGCTGTTAGAGCTATTGCTGAGCATTGTATTGTTGCACAAGGAGGCAACATGAACCAGATGTGAGGAGGATGCTGTCAAATATGCTGTTTGCCGGCTGGAGACCGAATCAAGTTGAAGATGCTGGAATATTCTGTGCCAGATGTATAATTGCCAGTCTGGCAAAGCATGTGCTTTTCATCTGTGCCGTTGGTTGTTATGAGAGGATCATGATCATTGGATCATTGTAACTATTTTCTGGCATTTGCTCTATATAAGAGCCAGAGCTTGTCAAAAATAAAAAAGATACATTGGAACATCTGGCACATTAAGGCCAATTACTGTAGAATCAAATACGAGGTCGAATTGCTGAGACTAATGAGGATTGAATTGTTGAAATATCAAGGTTCTTTCTTCAGATCACTGTAAATGTCCCTGTTCTTGAGCATACTGAATGGATATGAAGTTTCAGATTACATCCTGATTGTAAATTTTATGTAATCTTCATGTTGATTTCTGGATATGTACTGGTGAATGCTGTGTTCAACTAGAAGCGATTTCATTTCATTACATGTTGTTGTCAACTTTTCCTTTGAAGATTTGCATTGGATCATGCGGATTTGTGGAATGTCCTGGTGAAGTATGATTCTAGTTTCCTTCTTTTCATTGCATGTATGGGAGCTTGTATGTGGATCAGTGATCTCAGTCAAGTAGTTTTGGGAATCTCATTCTTTAACCCTTTTCCTTTTTTTAATTTCATAAATTCATCACCATAACTGCAAGTCATGACAAATAATAAGCAGAAATAGAGAGGTATGCTGAAATCCCGTAGGTAACTAAAAATCATTAGCATATTTGAGTTAAATGCATGTAGTATTGAAAATATCATGCAAAGAATTGCAAATAATGGTAGAAATCATGCAAATATCAGCCTGTAAGCACATTATTTGACTAAATTCACAGTGCAGAGGTAGAATTATTGGAGATTTATGCAGAGCAGACATATAGAGCAGGATATTTGGAGAAATAATGATGAACTTTGCAGAAATTACTGAAGAACGTAAGGCCCTTGAATGGAAAACAGCAACACACATCAACCACTGAGTAACGTCAATAGATTAAGACCTAATCAACGGAGACTTGGGATCATGAATTCTCTAAATTCATCATATCTTTCAAGATGAGTAAGGGTTGTTGTGTAACTTTTATTCTATGTTTGTGAATGACTAACATCATGACCAACAGGTGACAAGTAAATTCAGGAGGATGCGAATAGTCTTGCCAATAGGCGAGTAATGTGTAGATATACATCGAGGAATGTATGTTAAGGTTTTGGCTTTGCATCAAAGTGGTATTAGAGCCCAGCAAAAGGTCTAGGTAGTTGTGTGTTTGGTTCTGTCATTGAGAAGGCAGAAGTACAGTTGAGGAAGAACTAAGAAGTTGCAGAAACGAGTTAGCAAGATGCCTCTGAAAAGTACTGGCACTGCTAGAGAGTTGCAAGAGATGAAGGAAAAGCATGCTAAAGAGATGAGGGAGATGAAAGAGCTTATAGAAACCCTTCAAGCCAGGCTTGTAGCCTTGGAGACAAACAAAAGAAGAGAAGTGGAAGAAAGTGAATTAGAAGAAGAAGAGGATAGTGAAGAGTTTGAAGATGTAGAGGAAGATTTGGATCCTGAAGATCAGAGATTTGCAAAATTGTTAAGGGCAGTCAAGAATGACAAACCTAAGGTAAAGATTGATGTTCCAAAGTATATTGGAAGTTTAAATGAGGAAGAGTTACTTGATTGGATTGCTGCATTAGATAATCATTTTGACTGTGAGGAAGTTCCCGAGGAGCAGAACGTAAAGATTGCAAAGACCAAATTGACAGGTCATGCCTTGGTATGGTGGGATTACTTACAATCAAAGAGGAGAAAGCAAGGAAAGTCAAGGATTTCTTCATGGGACAAGATGGTAGCAAGAATCAAAGGTAAATTCTTACCCAAGGATTATGAAGTTCAAATGTTTAAAAAGCTTCAATTTTTAAGACAAAGGGAAATGGAAGTGAAAGCATATACTGAGGAATTTTATAAATTAAGTATGAGGTCTGGTCATCACGAGAATGAGATTAAAAAGGTTGCTAGATACTTGGCTAGTTTGAGATTGAATATACAAGATGAATTAGTTTTAGCTAACCCTAGGAGTGTAGAAGAATGTTATCAAATGGCAATCAGGATTGAGTAGAAGATGAAAAGGAGACAAGATAAGTCCATGAGGGGAAGAGGCATAAATATAAGAGGGGGAGGATCAGCCCCTACAACAAGACAAGCCAATGAGAACCAAGGAGAACAAGTAAAGGACAAGAGCAGTCTGATTTTAGGGGTGGATGGAGAGGCACAAGAGGCAGATTTGGAGGTGGTAGATGTTCTAATGTTTTCACTGGGAGATGTTATCATTGTAATGAAATTGGTCACCCAGCATTCAAATGTCCAGAAAGGCAGGGTTCATCATCAGGAGGTGATAGGAAGAATGAAAAGAGAGTTCAATATGTGCAAGAAGAGGAGGTAGATGAAAGTGTTAACTCTCCAATTGGGAGTGCAGCCCCAGTTCTAGATAGAGAAGCATTGATGCTAAGGAGAACACTCTTGCGGACATCCAAGGACATGCTACAGAGGAGAGCACTTTTCAAGACCAATTGCAAAAGCAAAGGTAAAATATGCAAGGTAGTAATAGATTCTGGTTCAATAGATAATATGGTATCTCAAGAAATGGTGGATAAGTTGAAACTAGAAAGGATTCCACATCAAACTCCTTACAAAGCATCTTGGGTAAGTGATAGTCAATCCATTTTGGTATATGAACAAGCATATGTTGATTCCCATATTGGGGAATATCAGGATAGGGTTTTATGTGACATTTTTCCCATGGAATGTTGTCACCTACTTTTAGCTAGGCCATGGCAATTTGATAGGCAAGCATTGTATGATGGATATACTAACACCTAAACCATCAAGAAGGATGGGAGGACTTTTATGATGACACCATTGTAGGAGGATGTTGAAGCAAAGAAGGCAGCCAAGGTCATCTTGGTGGGTAAGAAAGAGTTTGTGAAACTCAGTGCAGAAGACATAAAGAAAGTTGAGGATACCTCAGGGGGTGGGGTTGCTAAGGATCAAAGTTTGAAGGTGATTTTAGTTTAGATGGATCAGAAGAAGCTCACAGAACAAGTCTGCGAGCAACCACAAGGTGGTTGGAAAGGAAGAGATACTATCATAGTAGGGACCATAGTTTGTCCTCTAAAGCCAACAAGAGTTGAAAGGCCAACATATTCTATCATAACAGTAGTACAAGAAGCATCACCCAAGGTTTACAATGCAGGTGTTAGAGCCTACAATGCTAGGAATGAGTTTTTGACTCCATGGAAGCAGGTTGCAGACTAGAGATCATGGGGAAGACATGAGACAACAAAGAATAAAGGTGGAGCAAGACTAAGCATTAACTCATGTGGCATGAGTTCTTTTCTCGGTGGGGTGTATGGTGCAGAAGCAACTAATCCATGGTGGCCTCCATAGGGCATTCATCTTCATGTTGTGTCTGATGTTCAATTTTGTTGTTTCCAATAAGGTCCTAGAAGACCATTCATGTAATAAGGACTATGTCCAAGTCTCTATTTCTATCCTAAGGTATGTAGAGACAATAATCATGTTTGTAAGCCTTACAAAGGGCATGTCCAAGTGTTAGTTATTGAAAAGTCATCGATGGTGATTAGTTTCAAAGGTTAAAATGGTTGGCCTTCCCACCATTGCAAGATTGCAAGATAATGGCCAAGATTAGGGTTTTAAATTAAGTCTGTGGAAGAGTGAGAGAGAGTAGTAGGGAAGTGTGATATGCAATTGTGAAACAGAATACTTGTGTGGGTACATTTTTGAAAGGCCAAAATAAATGAAGTCCTGTTCTGTGTTGTGCATTTTCTTGTCATTCCAAATTCTTAAGGTTTTCTCGGTACAGTTGAATTTCTATTTTGTGGTCATGATGGACTCTTAGTCCATTCCACTAGTTAGATTTCTTCAAAATTGGTGGAATGGCTGTACAGATTTTGTTGTTTTCAGTTTTGTTCGTTTGGTGTTGTGTCTACAGGACTGAGTACAAAATGCACTGAGAGATCCTAGCATCATCATGTGCTAGGTTGACAGAGAAAAGGGTCTATGTAACTGTAGGGTTTGCAGAGGTTTACGTCAGTGTAAGGTTGTGTTGTTTCCCTGAAAATACATTTCGTGTGTATATCACAAATGCATGTCAGATATACATTTTGTGGTATATCGTAAAAGCTCGTTGAGTATGTATGTCGCAAAACTATATTGAGAACGCATCTTTTGGATGTACATCAAGTATGTACATTGAGTAGATACACTAAGTTTGTTACAAGGGACAATTGGCTATATCAGTGATATCGGGCTAGAAATACATTAGATTACTAGAATAGCAAGTCAAGTATTGCATATGCAATTTGGTTGTATCAGCGTATCGAGAGGAAGTCATGCTGAGGGGAGGTGGTCCCACCAAATGCATATCGGCATTGTATGTTGAGAATGTATCTTCTGAATGTTTATTGAAAATGTACATTGCGTCGAATGCATATTTTGAATGCATGTTGTGAATGCATCTTTTGAATGCATATTATGAATGCATGTTGCGAATGCATCTTTTGAATGTATATTGATAATATACATTGCGTATATACATTGCGATAGGTACAAGAGGCGACCGGTAGCGACGGTGAAGCAAACCAGTGATTGCAAGTCAACAGAAGCACATACAAGATAAGTCCGTCGGTGTATTGGGAGCTCATACAAAGCACTCACCGATGAAGATGGTCAAACCAAGAATGTATGTCATCGGGGTGACAAGTAAATTCGAGAGGATGCGAATAGTCTTACCGATAGGTGAGTAATGTGTAGATACACATCAGGGAATGTATGTTAAGGTTTTGGCTCTGCATCAATACTGAAGGTGTCTTGTATGTGAAAGGATTAAAGCATAATCTTCTGAGTGTGGGTCAGATGTGTGACAAGGGCTATGACTTAAGCTTCAAGGACAATGGATGCAAGATCAGGGAAAGCTTCAAAATAGTCATTGCAACTGGTAAGAAGACCAGAGGTAACATCTATCATTTGAAAGGAACCGAGAACTATTGCTTGTTGACTTAGATTGATGAGAGTTGGTTATGGTATAGAAGGTTGTGTCACATAAATTTTGATAATATTATGAAGATAACTCATGCTGAGGGGAGGTGGTCCCACCAAATGCATATCGACATTGTATGTTGAGAATGTATCTTTTGAATGTTTATTGAAAATGTACATTGCGTCGAATGCATATACTTTGAATGCATGTTGTGAATGCATCTTTTGAATGCATATTATGAATACATGTTGTGAATGCATCTTTTGAATGTATATTGATAATATACATTGCGATAGGTACAAGAGGCGACCGGTAGCGACGGTGAAGCAAACCGGTGATTGCAAGTCAATGGAAGTACATACAAGATAAGTCCGTCGGTGTATCGGGAGCTCATACAAAGCACTCACCGATGAAGATGGTCAAACCAAGAATGTATGTCATCAGGGTGACAAGTAAATTTGAGAGGATGCGAATAGTCTTACCGATAGGTGAGTAATGTGTAGATATACATCAGGGAATGTATGTTAAGGTTTTGGCTCTACATCGATACTGAAGGTGTCTTGTATGTGAAAGGATTAAAGCATAATCTTCTGAGTGTGGGTCAGATGTGTGATAAGGGCTATGACTTAAGCTTCAAGGACAATGGATGCAAGATCAGGGAAAGCTTCAAAACAGTCATTGCAACTGGTAAGAAGACCAGAGGTAATATCTATCATTTGAAAGGAACCGAGAACTATTGCTTGTTGACTCAGATTGATGAGAGTTGGTTATGGTATAGAAGGTTGTGTCACATAAATTTTGATAATATTATGAAGATAACTACTACATAAATTGTTAGAGATTTGCCCTAAGCTTGTGAAGCCTACTAATCTAGTTTGCAAGGAGTGTCAAGTTGGGAAACAAACAAGAACAAGTTTCAAAAGCAAGGATCAATCAGTTGGAGGACTACTTGAACTAGTGCTTACAAATTTGTGTGGACCTACTAGAGTAAGAAGTTTGCAAGGAGACATGTATTTCATGCTCCTCATTGATGATTATTCTAGAATAACTTGGGTCACCTTTTTGAAAGAGAAAGCTAGAGCTCTAGATAAATTCAAGGCATTTAAGGCAATGGTTGAAAATGAGATGGATTTGAAAATAAAATGTTTGAGATCTGATAGAGGAGGAGAGTTCACATGAAATTAATTCAATTTCTTTTGTGAAGAGCATGGAATAAAGAGACAGCTATCTGCACCCATAACTCCACAAATAAATGGAGTTGTTGAAAGGAAAAACAAAACAATTCAAGAAGTTGCTAAAACCATGATGAAGGAAGCTCATCTTCCAGAAGCATATTGGAGAGAAGCAATTCACATCGCAGTATATATCCTAAACAGAGTTCAAGTAAAAGGTAACAGTTCAAAAACTCCCTATGAATTGTGGCATGGTATAGTTCCTATAGTGAAATATTTCAAAGTGTTTGGTAGCAAATGTTACATCAAAAGAGAAGAAGATTTAGGCAAGTTTGATGATAGATGTGATGAAGGAATCTCCCTTGGTTACTCCACCAAGAGTAAGGCCTACCGGTGCTATAATAAGAGGCTAAATAAGATCATTGAAAGTGCAAATGTTAAAGTTGATGAGTGTAAGAAAAGGTCTTCAGATTCAAGTGGATATGAGTCAGATGATCTAGATGTTTCAGAAGTGGTGCAACATGAAGACAACATAGTTGAAGAAGAACAAGCTCCGGTAAGTGGTACCAAAACTCCAAGATATGTAAGAATCAGTCATTCTAAAAATTAAATCATAGGAGATAAGAGCAAAGGAATCTTAACCAAAAGAAAAACTACAGAAGAACAAGTAAATTTTTGTCTGATTTCTAAGATTGAACCTAAAACTGTGGATGAGGCTTGCAAAGATGAAAATTGGATAAAGGCTATGGAAGAAGAATTGATGGAGATAGAGAAGAATCAGACATGGGATCTTGTTCCCAGACCAATAGACAAGAATGTAATTGGTATCAAGTGGGTCTTCAGAAACAAAATGATTGAGAATGGTAAAGTGGTAAGAAACAAAGCAAGATTGGTATGCAAAGGATACACTTAGGTTGAAGGAATAGACTTTGAAGAAAATTTTGCTCCATTAGCAAGGATTAAAGCAGTAAGGATGTTTCTGGCTTTTGTAACATACAATAATTTCAAGGTTTATCAAATGGATGTGAAGTCTGCCTTCTTAAATAGAGAGTTGGAAGAGGAAGTCTATATTGAACAACCAGAAGGATTTTAGTCATCAAAGCAAGGGGACATGGCATGTAGATTGAAGAAAGCATTGCATGGATTAAAACAAGCTCCTAGGGCAAGGTATGCACGGTTGGACAGGTACCTAATACATATAGGGTTCAGTAAAGGTATGACAGATAGTAATCTCTACTTCAAGATTAATGATGAACAAACCCTGATTATTGTTGTTTTTGTTGATGACATTATTTTTGGAGGCAATGAAGGTATGTGCTCAGTTTTTGCTGGAGAAATGCAAAGTGAATTTGAAATGTCTATATTTAGAGAGATGAACTTCTTTTTAGGTCTACAAATAAGTCAATTAGATAAGGGTATCTTCATTTCTTAGTCTAAGTATGTGAAAGAGATGTTAAAGAAATTTGGGATGAAAGAATCTAAACCAGTATGCACACCTATGATAACTAGTTGTAAGTTGAGCAAAGATGATAACTGACCCATGGCAGACCAGAAAAAGTATAGATCTATGATTGGAGGATTACTTTATCTAACTCAAACTAGACCTGACATAATGCATGTAGTGTGTCTTGTGGCAAGATTTCAGGTAGAACCCAAGGAATCACATGTGATGGCGGTCAAGAGAATTCTGAGATATTTAAAAGGCACAATAGATTATGGTTTGTGGTACCCTAGGGACAGTGACTTTGCTCTCAGTGCATATACTGATGCAGATTAGGTCGGAGATGTGGATGACAGAAAAAGCACAAGTGGAGGTGCATTTTTATTTGGAAAAAGATTAGTATCTTGGTTGAGCAAGAAACATGATTCAATATCCCTGTCTACTGTAGAAGAAGAATACATTGCAGCAGCATGTAATTATACTCAAGTATTATGGATGAAGCAGACATTGAAGGACATCAGAGTTGTGTATGAAGATCCAATTACAATCTTTTGTGACAATATAAGTACCATCAACATATCAAAGAATCTAGTGATGCATTCAAGGACAAAGCACATATCCATTAGGTATCATTTTTTGAGAGAAAAGGTGACAGAGAATGAAGTGAAGTTGGAGTATGTTTCTATCAAGGATCGGATTGCAGATATTTTTACCAAGCCTTTGCCTAAATATACTTTTGAGTATCTCAGAGAAAAGTTAGGGGTCATCACCCCTCTTGCTCTAAACTAAGATGTACAATAGTGCATCAATCTGGAGGTGTTCAAAAGTCCAAATTGATGCTTCTTAGGGCTACTTCTAAGGGGGAGTAGTCAGAGAGTTCAGAAGAGAGATTAGATCAGAGCAGAAGAGTGCAAGTATGTGCCCTTTGCCATTGATGTCAAAGGGGGAGAGAAGTCATGTGAAAAACTTAGAGTGTAGATGTGTAAGAGAAAAGGGGAGAATTTTGAGAAAGAAAGAATGCAGGTGTGTAAAGAGAAAGGGGGAGAATCTTGTCTTGATGGATGTTGCAGTTTTTCACATCATATGTTGCCATCAATGACAAAGGGGGAGATTGTTGCAAGTATGTGCATAATCAGTGTTGTCATTGATGTCAACATATTCTTGTTGTCATTGGTGTCAACTGTATCTTATTCTATTACTTGTTTAGAAGAGTTGTATGTTGAGGATATTGAGAAAATTAGCCTCTTTGGAAGAAACAAGTGAGATACAGAGAAGTGCAGTACAAACAATGAGTTGTATGTTGAAGAACAGTCCGGTAAACTGCTCCACATTTATTCCTGCTTGAAGATCATGGTCTATGGATTGGAAGTAAGTTAGAAGTATGTCTGAGGATACTACATTCTAGGTTTGAGTCATCTGCATGAGGATTAGAGTGAGTTGTGTTCACCAGAGTAAAGCCTACTTTTTCTGTAAGTTTAGTTGAGACATGAAGATAGTATTTGGCTCCGCATTCCTCTGCACTAAAGTATTTTGCTCTGCGGTTCTAGAGGGAAGTTTGGGATGATTATAAGTGCCTATAGTTGCAATGGTTCATGGTTTGGTGGTCTGCAAGCTATCTTTCTTTTATGATAGTTGAAGACAGTGAAGTGCACGTGTTTCGGTGAGAAGATTCCTATGGAAAAAGTGGTTAAGGTTCATGCTCCTAATGATTATAACATGCTTGTGGATGTCTCCTAATAATGTTCCTATCTGGACTTTGGTCCACATTAAGAAATTGTGATCATATGTGAAGATTGTTCCTAGTTAATGTAACGTGTAACCAATCTTGGCCGACCTGGTTAATCCCAGTGATTGTGGAGATCTCTGGAAGATTGTGGAAGCATGTTGTCGCATGCATGATCATGTTTGAGTCCCAGCTAAGAAATGGTATGATCCATATTTCATTCCCTTTGAATGATATTGCAATAGGTCAGGACCTATTTTGTAAATGTTTGTAATACCGACCTTGGAGATTGTTCCAATGGTTGATGCTGACCTTGATGATCATTCCAAGGTTGATGTAGTGTATAAATACTTGTAGTTGAGTAATGGAAAAGGTGCCCTTGAGAAAAAATGAATATATATTAAGAAAGGTCCAAAGGCAGAGCAAAGGAGGGGTAGAGGAAAGAAAAGGAAGAGAAGAAAAGAGGAAAAGTAGAGCATAGGAAAGGTAGAGTAGGAAATTATTATGCTTTAGTTACAAAAGATGAAAGGTGTTGATCATGGCAGTGAATAGGGTTTAACAACCCCTTATTGTAATCTTGCTAGGTTTAGAGTTGTGGCGGTGAGCTTGCTAGACCTATTTGTTCTTCATGGCAGTAAGCCAGTATGTTTAGGCCCGTGGGGTGACCAAGCCTAAACATCACTATTTCAAGATTGCAATATATATTGAGAGTTAATCCTCTCCGTGGTTTTTCCCCACCTTGGGGTTTTCCACGTAAATCTTATGTCTCTTATGTTTGGTGTTGTATTTGTGGTTAAGTTTATGATTTCATGCTCTCACTGTTAAAACATAATAATTGTGGATAAGTGATGAATGTTTGAATTGCAGAAAGTGTTTAAGTTTTGTGACAACTCATTCACCCCCCCTCTCAGTTATCCAGTGCATATCAACACTTATTATCTTACTACAGCTAATATTTATCTTGTTTGTGTTGGAATTAGCATCTTGCATATCAATATATTTAAGGTTTGGTAAAGGCCTTATGTGTATTAAGATCATTCTATGCTAAGACTATTTTCCATTCACATATCCAACAAGGTTCTATTATGTCTAGTAGATATAAGTTTAAACCATTTGTTTGCAGAGTCAATGTCCTATGCATTCATTGCCACCTTGGTCTTATATACCCTGGTGCATAATATCCATATGCTTTATTAAAATAAGGATTACTCTTTACATTTTTTAGCATAACCAATGTAGCATCCTATCCATCCACCCATCCATATATCGTAATAAAATCATAGCTTTTCTTAAAGATTGATCAACTATCATTTTCTCTATTCTAAAAATCATCTTTTTCTTCTATCCAGGATAACATGATATTTCGTCTTCTTGGAAACCTACAACACCATGCATGTTAGCCATCATAAACATATGCATCCATCACATCTATAAGCATATATAAAACTGTTAGATTTAGGATGGACAATTGAGAGGGGGGTGAATTAGTTGTCTAACTCTTTCTAAAATTAATCACTTAAATCCTTTTCTTAATTCAGCAGCATAATAATAAATCAATCATGGAAACATAATGCAACAATTCAAGAGCAGAAATACATATGACACCAAGATTTTTAATGTGGAAAACCTAGTTAAGGGAAAAACCACGGGGTGACTAACCCAAGATTGTATTCTCTGTTAAAAGAATAGAAAGAACAAAATGGCACATGCCAATTAGGGCTCACTGCTCGAGCACACTGCTCACAAGAGGCTCACTACCTACATGAGACACACTGTCTATAGAATAATAAGTATTACATACTTGAACTAAAGAATAGCATCTTCACCATGCTTGAGTCAGTTCCATTTAAGCCCAATACTTCTACTCTGCCCTTCACTCTTCTCTTCTCTACCACATCCTCATCATAATCACACACACTTTGAAATGACTTTACAATTCCTTGTTTATACAAGACATCGACTTAGGAATAATCATCCAAGTCGGCATACATTATAGAGAAAATACATAAATATAATATGACTAATTACAAAAGATTTCATGCAGATCAACACACTGTCAGCCACACAGATTTGAGACTTCAATCTTTCTTTAGGAACACGCCGTTCTTCACAAAACATCTTCAAGATCATTTATAGGATGTATAACTTATCTGATCAGCCAGAACTAGGAAGAACATTATCATCTGAAAGTAATTCTTATATTACAAGCTCAATGTTCAATGCAGATCACCAAAATGAACTGGACACAATCCAAAGACCTTCACAAGCTTTCCTGAATCACCAAGAGCAACCACACTACTTCTGTTCACTAAAATCATTCTCTTCTTCATTCGAAACCTCAAGAACACAGTCTGTCATCACTGTCATATTGGAATATATGCATGCAGACCTCCAGACCATGAACCAATTGGGTTGTCAATTCACATTGACTTCCTAAACACTCCACCAAATCTGTAGAACAAGATATTGCATTTCTGGATCTCACTGGACCTATTTGTGTCACTCTATCACCTCTAAACACCTACCAGAACCAGTTTTACTTAAGTAGCCATAACTACTTCAGATCTTCATGCAGACCTCTGAAATCTTTCCTGGATCATCTTAAGACTCATATATACAAACCATTTGAAGCACATCCTCTGATCTTCATCTTAGTTGGGATCTTTATCTCACTGTCTTCACTATTCTTCTTTGTTCCTGATTAGGGCTAATTTTCTCAATATCCTCAGCACACAGCTCATCCAATCCTTATCATCAATGCAACAGGAGTATGTTGACATCAATGACAACACCGGTTAGGCCCATACTTGCAACAATCTCCCCCTTTGTTATTGATGGCAACATATGATGTGAAAAATTGTTTTAACCATCAAGACAAGAACTTCTTCTTACTAACATAACTCCCCCTATCAACAACAACCACTCACATGTCTTCTCTTCCTTTACTGCTCCCCCTTTGATCAGTAACCACTTGTTTTTCACATGTCTTCTCTCCCCCTTTGACATCAATGGAAAAGGGCACATACTTGCATTACTTCAGAAACATATTAGCTATTCCCCCTGAGTAGCAGCTTCCCATCATCAATTTGGACCACAAAATATGACTGTGAGATCCACTGGACTGATGCACATCAATGCACCTTAATTCAGAACTAGAGGGGTACTAACCCCTAACTTCTCCTTGAGATACTCAAAAGAGTCCTTAGGTAGAGGTTTAGTAAAAATATCTGCAATCTGATCCTTGGAAGCACAAACTCCAATCTGACTTCATTCTTGTTCACTTGCTCGCTCAAAAAGTGAAACTTGATGGATATATGTTTAGTCTTTGAATGCAACACCAAATTCTTTGATATGTTTATTGCACTTGAATTATCACAGAAGATTGTGATAGGTTCCTCATACTCCACTCTGATGTCTCTTAGCATTTGTTTCATCCACAATACTTGAGTGCAACTACCAGCTGTTGTAATATATTCTACTTCTGCAGTGGACAGAGATATTGCCTCTTGTTTCTTGCTTAGCCAAGAAACCAATCTCTTCCCCAAAAAGAATGCTCCACCACTGGTACTCTTCCGGTAATCCACATCTCCTGCCCAATCCACATCTATGTATGCATGAAGAGAGAAATCATTATCTCTAGGATACCACAAACCATACTCAACTATCCCTTTTAGATATCTAAAAATCTTTTTGATTGCCATGACATGAGATTCTCTAGGATCAGCTTGGAATCTAGCAACAAAACCAACAACATTCATAATGTCAGGTCTAGTTTGAGTGAGATACAAAACCTCAAGAACACAGTCTGTCATCACTGTCATATTGGAATATATGCATGCAGACCTCCAGACCATGAACCAATTGGGTTGTCAATTCACATTGACTTCCTAAACACTCCACCAAATCCGTAGAACAAGATATTGCATTTCTGGATCTCACTGGACCTATTTGTGTCACTCTATCACCTCTAAACACCTACCAGAACCAGTTTTACTTAAGTAGCCATAACTACTTCAGATCTTCATACAGACCTCTGAAATCTTTCCTGGATCATCTTAAGACTCATATATACAAACCATTTGAAGCACATCCTCTGATCTTCATCTTAGTTGGGATCTTTATCTCACTGTCTTCACTATTCTTCTTTGTTCCTAATTAGGGCTAATTTTCTCAATATCCTCAGCACACAGCTCATCCAATCCTTATCATCAATGCAACAGGAGTATGTTGACATCAATGACAACACCGGTTAGGCCCATACTTGCAACAATCTCCCCCTTTGTTATTGATGGCAACATATGATGTGAAAAATTGTTTTAACCATCAAGACAAGAACTTCTTCTTACTAACATAACTCCCCCTATCAACAACAACCACTCACATGTCTTCTCTTCCTTTACTGCTCCCCCTTTGATCAGTAACCACTTGTTTTTCACATGTCTTCTCTCCCCCTTTGACATCAATGGAAAAGGGCACATACTTGCATTACTTCAGAAACATATTAGCTATTCCCCCTGAGTAGCAGCTTCCCATCATCAATTTGGACCACAAAATATGACTGTGAGATCCACTGGACTGATGCACATCAATGCACCTTAATTCAGAACTAGAGGGGTACTAACCCCTAACTTCTCCTTGAGATACTCAAAAGAGTCCTTAGGTAGAGGTTTAGTAAAAATATCTGCAATCTGATCCTTGGAAGCACAAACTCCAATCTGACTTCATTCTTGTTCACTTGCTCGCTCAAAAAGTGAAACTTGATGGATATATGTTTAGTCTTTGAATGCAACACCAAATTCTTTGATATGTTTATTGCACTTGAATTATCACAGAAGATTGTGATAGGTTCCTCATACTCCACTCTGATGTCTCTTAGCATTTGTTTCATCCACAATACTTGAGTGCAACTACCAGCTGTTGTAATATATTCTACTTCTGCAGTGGACAGAGATATTGCCTCTTGTTTCTTGCTTAGCCAAGAAACCAATCTTTTCCCCAGAAAGAATGCTCCACCACTGGTACTCTTCCGGTAATCCACATCTCCTGCCCAATCCACATCTATGTATGCATGAAGAGAGAAATCATTATCTCTAGGATACCACAAACCATACTCAACTATCCCTTTTAGATATCTAAAAATCTTTTTGATTGCCATGACATGAGATTCTCTAGGATCAGCTTGGAATCTAGCAACAAAACCAACAACATTCATAATGTCAGGTCTAGTTTGAGTGAGATACAAAACCCCCCCAATCATTGACCTGTACTTTTTCTGATCAGCCTTAGGAGAGTCATGATATTTGCTCAATTTACATCTGGTTGCCATGGGAGTACTCATTGGCTTTGAGTCTTCCATCCCAAATTTCTTCAATAATTCTTTAACATATTTAGTTTGAGAAATGAAGATTCCTTTCTTTGTTTGAGTGATTTGCAAACCCAAAAAGAAATTCATTTCCCCAAACATGGACATCTCAAATTCACTTTTCATTTGATTTGCAAAAGTTTTGCACATACTATCTCTTCCTCCAAAAATGATATCATCAACAAATACTTCAACAATCAAGATATTTTCATGATCAATTTTGAAGTACAGATTACTGTTAGCAGTACCTTTGTTGAACCCAATCTTCAAAAGATGCTTATCCAGTCTTTCATACTAGGCTCTTGGGGCTTGGTTGAGTCCATAAAGTGCTTTCTTCAACTTGCAGACCATATCACCATGATCAGATAATTGAGATCCATCCGGTTGCTCAATGTAAACTTCTTCTTCCAAGTCACCATTCAGGAAGTCAGACTTGACATCCATCTGATATACTTTGAAGTCTTTGAAGGTAGCAAAAGTAAGAAATAATTTGACTACTTCAATTCTTGCCACTGGAGCAAAAGTTTCTTCAAAATCAACTCCTACTTGGGAGTAACCCTTGCAGCTAATCTGGCTTTATTTTTGACTACTTCACCATCTTCATTTAGTTTGTTCTGGAAGACCCATTTGGTTCCAATCACGTTCTTGTTTTTAGGTCTGGGAACAAGATCCCAAGTGTGATTTTTCTCAATTTGCATCAGCTCTTCCTTCATTACTTTAGTCTAGTTTTCATCATTATATGCTTCATTCGCTGTCTTAGGTTCAATCTTTGAAATTAGACAATACTCTTCTGAATCTTGAGCAATCCTTCTTCTTGTTTGAACACCTTTTATTTTATCACCTATGATATGGTATTTAGAGTGATTCAGCTTTACATACCTAGGAATTTTGGGACTTGCACATCTATTTCCTGCACAGGTTCATCCAAACTTATCTCTTCTTCCTGATTCACTGGATCATTTTGAATCTGAATTTTAGAAGGGGCTTGGACTCCTTGGATCAAAACATTATTTTCATCATCTTCATCATATTCATAAAACCTTGAGGGTTTTTCAATACCTTCATCAACCTTCACATTTGTACTTTCTATAATCTTTCTTCATCTCTTGTTATAACACCGGTATGCTTTACTTTGAGTAGAATAACCCAAGAATATTCCTTAATCACTTCTAGCATCAAATTTGCCTAAATCTTCATCTCTTTTAATGTAACATTTGCTACCAAAGACTCTGAAATACTTCATAGTGGGAGTGATGCCAAACCAGAGTTTATAAGGAGTCCTACTGGTATTGTTTCTAATTTGAACTCGATTAAGAGTGTAGACTGCAGTGCTTACAACTTCTCTCTAGTAGATCTGAGGAACATTTGCTTCCATCATCATGGTTCTAGATGCCTCCTGGATGGTCCGGTTCTTTCTCTCCACTACTCCATTCTGTTGTGGCATCCTTGGAGCAGACAACCATATTTTTATCCCATGTTTCTCACATAATTCTATGAACTCACCAGATGTGAATTCTCCACCTCTATCAGACCAGACATTTTATATTCAATCTGGTTTCATTTTCTACCATTGCCTTGAATATTTTGAATTTCTCAAGGGCCTCAGATTTCTCTTTCAGAAAGGTTACCCACATCATCTGAGAGTGATCATTAATCAATGACATGAAGTATCTATCACCTTACACAATCTTGATTCTTGTCGGACCACATAAATCAGTATGAATTAAGTCTAATAATCTGATAGAAGATTGTTCTTTACTTTTCAATGTGACTCTGCTTTGCTTACCCAATTGACATTCTTTGCACAAACTATTAGTAGGTTTCACCAGTCTTGGAAGATCTCTTACAGCTTGAGTGTTGCTTATCTTGATGATATTACCAAAATTCACATGACACATTCTCCTATGCCACAACCAGCTTTGATCAATTTGAACAAATAAGCAACTTTTACCAGTACCAACCAAGTGGAAGATATTACCTTTAGTTTGAGTACCGGATGCAATCTTTGTTCCAGAACTTTCAAAGATCTTGCATTTTCCATTTTTGAATTAGAGATCATAGCCTTTGTCCACCAACTGTCCAACACTGAGAATATTGTGTTTCAGGCCTTCAACATATAGTACATTACTGGTTTTGTTCTTTCCATCAAAAGAAATAGTTCCTCTACCTCTGATTCTGCCAGTAGAATTATCACCAAATTTTACCACTCCTCCTTCATACCTTTCCAAATCTATGAACTTATTTTTGTCACCTGTCATATGGTGAGAGCATCCACTGTCAATGACCCAATCATCCTTTTCTTCAACTTGAGGAGCCAGAGCCCTTTCTACAATTTTATGATTGACAGATTTAGAGGGCAATGGATCTTCTTCCTTGATGGCAATAAACACCCAATCACTTCCGGATTTGTTTCCTATCTCTAATTCATCATCCGTCACTCCTTCATCATCATCATCTCTATGAACATAGTAACATTTCTTTTGGAACCTTGATCTGTTGGGATTTGGCCTTGAAAATCTTTTCGGACACCTTGAGGCAAAATGACCAATCTTATTACAGTTAAAACATTTAAAAGGTAATTTCCCCTCATACTTACCAGATCCTCTTGGTAGTCTTTTTGCAATAAGGGCTTCAAGTTGAGCAGCCTCTGCTTCATCTTCTTCCAGGTCTTTTCTTGCTTTTTCATACCATGATAACTTCTTTGAAGAATTCTCTCCCAGATCAAACTTTTGTTTTCCTTTTACAGAGGCACTAGCTTTGAATGCAGATTCAGTCTTGGGGGGGGCATCTCCAAACTTGGTCAATTCAAATGCATCTAGTTTACCAACTAATTGATCTCTTGTGATACCTAAAAAGGATCTGAATTCTTCAATAGCACCAACCTTATATTTGTAAGAATTAGGAAGGGATCTGAGAACTTTGCCAACAATCTCATCTTCATCCAAGATTCCACCAGCACATCTAATGCCACAAAAAAGTTCATTTACTCTTGGCATAAATGTAGTGATATTTTCATCTTCTCTCATCTGTAGGTTTTTAAATTTTCCTTTCAGACTCTATAGCTTGACACATTTAACATACTTGTCTCCTTCATGTAGAAGCTCTAGTTTTTGCCAAATCTCATATGCAGTTTTTAGATCAATAACATTTGTCAGCTCTGAATTAGATAAGGCACTTAGAAGGGCTTCTTTAGTCCACAGATTGTTTTCAGCATCTTTGATTTCATCTAAGGTACTCAGACCATTCTGTGGAGGAACATACTTCTTTGAAGCCATGATCCAATACTGTATTCCCATACATTGCAAGTGGCATTCCATGCAACTTTTCCAAAGAGTGAAATTTGTTCCATCAAACCTCAGACTATCCTTCTTGTAGGATGACATCCTGGATCTCCTCAAGTGGTTAAGCTCCTTTTAGAGGAACTTGGCTCTGATACCAATTGTTAGATTTAGGACAGACAACTGAGAGGGGGGTGAATCAGTTGTCTGACTCTTTCTAAAATTAATCACTTAAATCCTTTTCTTAATTCAGCAACATAATAATAAATCAATCATGGAAACATAATGCAACAATTCAAGAGTAGAAATACATATGACACCAAGATTTTTAACGTGGAAAACCTAGTTAAGGGAAAAACAACAGGGTGACTAACCCAAGATTGTATTCTCTGTTAAAAGAATAGAAAGAACAAAATGGCACATGCCAATTAGGGCTCACTGCCCAAGCACACTACTCACAAAAGGCTCACTGCCTACGGGAGACACATCGTCTATAGAATAATAAGTATTACATACTTGAACTGAAGAATAGCATCTTCACCATGCTTGAGTCAGTTCCATTTAAGCCCAATACTTCTGCTCTGCCCTTCACTCTTCTCTTCTCTACCACATCCTCATCACAATCACACACTTTGAAATGACTTTACAATTCCTTGTTTATACAAGACATTGACTTAGGAATAATCATCTAAGTTGGCATACATTACAGAGAAAATACATAAATACAATATGACTAATTACAAAAGATTTCACGCAAATCAACACACTATTGGCCAAACAGATCTGAGACTTCAATCTTTCTTTAGGAACACACCGTTCTTCATAGAACATCTTCAAGATCATCCGCATGATGTATAACTTATCCGATCGGCCAAACCTAGGAAGAACATTATCATCTGGAAGTAATTCTTCAATTATGAGCTCAATCTTCAATGTGGATCACCAACATGAACTGGACACAATCCAAAGACCTTCACAAGCATTCCTGAATCACCAAGAGCAACCACACTACTTTTGTTCACTAAAATCATTCTCTCCTTCATCCGGAACCTCAAGAACACAGTCTGTCATCACTCTCATATTGGAATAGATGCTTACAGACCTCCAGACCATGACCCAATTGGGCTGTCAATTCACATTGACTTCCTAAACATTCCACCAAATCTGTAGAATAAGATATTGCATTTCTAGATCTCACTCTGTGTCACTTTGTCACCTCTAAACACCTGCCAGAACTAGTTTTACTTAAGTGGCCATAACTACTTTAGATCTTCATGCGGACCTCTAAAATCTTTCCTGGATCATCTTAAGACTCATATATACAAACCCTTTGAAGCGCATCCTCTGATCTTTATCTTAGCTAGGATCTTTATCTCACTGTCTTCACTATTCTTCTTTGTTCCTGATTAGGGCTAATTTTCTCAATATCCTCAGCACACAACTCATCCAATCCTTATCATCAATGCAACAGGAGTATGTTGACATCAATGACAACACCAATTAGGCCCATACTTGCAACAAAAACATCATAACATATCCATAGCATACATATTTAAATCTATACATCATGACATTATCATCTACATTCATACATCCATAAACATCCCATCAAATAAATCCATACTCATAGTATATGTCATCATATCCATAACATTGTCATAGCATGTCATCACATAAACATCCACAATCAAACCATCATATAGATCACAGAAACATACAAACATCTATATCATATATAAGCATGTCATCATTGAAACATAAATAGAACATCATACATCTCATAGTAGGTCATCAAAACACATGTGTCTCATCATATATATCATCAAAAATGGATCAATGGACCATACAATAGGATACCAAGAGAAATAAAAAATATATATGTGATCCCGCAGGCATCATAATCTCAAAATACATAAATGATACATCATAAAATAAAACTGGCTCTAGTGATGGCTGTGTAGAGTTCCTATTGACACCTCTCCCTAGCCTCCACCTGTATCTGGGGGTGGTCCTCCTAGTGGTGGTCTTGGTGGTGGTGGCCCCATAATAGATGCCCCTAATCTCCTAAATGAAGAGGCCCCTGACCTACTCTGCTCTCTGAAACTAGGCTGCCTCTTCTGTATAGGCACTGCACTGTAGTACAACCCTCTATAATACTTAGCCTCTCTTATAGTCCTGTTCAATGTTCCCTAAACAAGGGTCAACTTCGCAAGCATAGTCATTGTGGGTTGATATGTCCACACAAATCCCCATGCAATATCTCACTCTAGGGTCACCCTCTATAGGGACGCCTCTGCCCTCTACCTCAACGCTATCTTGGCATTGCGTTCTATAGTAATACGTGCTAGTGTTGTTGAATCTACACCCTGATTATGTCTCTGTCCCTATCCTGGTGCCTATCCCTATCCTAATGCCTATCCCTGGGACCTTGACCTAGCTTGTCTGAGCTCTACTCAAGCAGTATCTATGTCTTGTCTGATGTAGAGGCACTTGGATAGGAGGAAGATAGAACAAATTGACAAGGTTTACACTACACTCTAAAACCTAAATTCAAGGATCAACTTGCAAAAGTGGGAACAACAGTTAGAGGCTCTAAAATCTTCATGGAAATGTTGATTTGGCATGTCATGGAACCCATTCCAATCATTGGTAAAGGCAGACCAAACTCATAACTAGTACTTCCTTCACAAACCCAAGATATTCCTTGTAGCCCTAGAAAAGAGGACAATCATCAATAACTTTTGATGCAGACTTCAAACCCAGATCTAAGATAATCTGGAGATACCCATTTGGATTCCCTATCACATATCCAAAAATGGGTATATGTTGTTTTGGACAATATAGTCCAACCTATAACTCCTGTCAATGACCTAAAGCCTCAATTAGGCCTAAAATACAAAGAGACCTCTCCAAAATTTATGCACATAACCCAACCAATGATTGGAGCACTTATAATACATGTTAAAACTATGGATTTCAATGTTTTTGTGGTTAGGATGCAAGAAATTTTCATTCTATGCTTGTTTTCCCACTTCAATGCAAGAATAACAAGGAAAATGTTGCTACAGTCACCTAGGGCATCATTTTAAACACACCAAAACAACGTTTTTAGTCTTGAGCCTTGGTCAACATGTCAATCAATCCCTCTAATTCTATCCCACCAAGTTTTATAGGATTCCCATGGTGGAATGAGGTTTTATGACATTTTTCCTACCAAAACCCTAGTTAACCTAGTTAACAGAGCAGTTTTAGAAAAAAATGTGATATCTTCCTCTAGGAATCACGTTAAGACCTTAGAAAAGATGAATTTGAAAGGTACTTCAATCCTATTTCCATAAATATATGGATTTTCCATGTATCTCTCCATACAAAACTGTACCAAATGCTGCAACAGGACTATTGCAGGGAAAATCTAAAAATTATAGTCCATAAAACACTCACATCTTCCTCAATATTGCACCAAATTTGATGAGAATTGAACCAAACTGAAGATTATTCATCCTACTTCAATATCACATTAATATTACATAGGTTCCAGGCCGTACATGGCCATACAGGGCCTAGAACCAGAGTAAAAAACTGTTAGAACTGCAGAATAAGGGCTTAAAATCACAAGTCATAAATCCAATTCACATCTATTCATCTTGGTTCAAGTTTTACATGCTTAAATAGGTTTCCACATACACAAGATCGACCTCCACATCAATTTAACTGAACAACTACCCTCTTTTAACACAATGACTCTTCATTCCCCTTAATCTTGCCTTAACAGCTTTACAACTTTTGTCATTTTTCAATGTTGACAACTTTATACAAAATCTCCATCCTAGACCACCTTTAACATGACAAAATGGACTAATTATGCATTTACAACCTCTCAAACCTTTCCTTGGCCATTTTTACCCTTTGACCAACCTTGACCATGTTAGGACCTTTTAGGTCTCTTGGCACAAAAATGGCTTTCTAAGCTTTACAAATGAGTTTTTTCTTTTATACCAATAGACTTCATGACATTACAAATCATGTATGAACATTACAAATAAGAAAAAATGCACTTTGACCTCATAATATGTCTTTATACTTGGGTGCCCCTGCACCACTGTCTCATCCTCATGTATCACACTTCTAGGCAGATGGGTCTGCCTATCTCAATCTACAGTAATCTCTGTAGTCACTAGACCTTTGTCTCTCCCTGAGGGGCATCCTACTATGCTCCCTCTCCCATATAAAAATATGGCTGGTATGGGGCATCCTACTACTTGACATTCTGCTGGGCCACCTGCACCTATCTTTGTCACCTTGCCCTGTGAGGTCTCGCCTCTAGTCCTCTACCAGCCAACTCCCCCACTTTCCTATCCTATCCTCCAACTACCCTGTTGATCATTAGTTGTGTTGGTCTCATTGTTAGCCAATAGGCATCATACTTTGGAGTGGCACCTAGGTCAGCTCCTCCTCCAACTGGATCCCAAACAACTGGGGTAAGTCCCTAAACCTTTGCTAAAGCTATAGAGACAACCAACTCAAGGCCCTAATCTGGTATCTCTCTACGCATCCTGGAAAAATGGCCTCGCCTACAGGTACTAGCTGCCATAATCCAAACTGTCTCAAGAACCTCTTTGGTAGATATCTCTCTATGACATAAATGTTGTGGCCAAATAAGTAACATCCTTGTCGACAATAGGTGAGATGCTCTGCATCGTCCTCTCAAATCCTATAATCCAACCATTGACGCTAGATAAAAGTGTCAAGCTCATCACACTGACATCACTAGTACGTCAACTTCTCAAGTCATCTTTGTGTCACTAAACCATCATATAAATGCACAAAAGGTTGTCCAATCTACTATCATCGAGGAGATATCAGCTTGGTCACAACGATATGCTCCCAAGCCCATACATGTAACAAAGTCACACCTGTGCAGAAAGGCTAGTCCCAAATCTATATGATACTTGATGCAAATCATGATATAATTGACCAAGCACACATGACCCCCATGCATATCTTGTACCATGTGTAAACATCCCCTCTAAAATAGGGCCACATCCAATAGAAAATCCTCGTGCGGGTCTATCCAGAACCAAGACCCCACTAATTAATGCAAAAATCACTAGTTGAATCTGATCACAAAGCCATCGCATCTATCTTGCGATGATCTCTTGATCCTCAATCCCAAGATCTGGTGTCATAAATAATATCCTCAATGTAGCCTCACCCAGGTCAGTGTCATAATCAAATATGGCTTCGTGAATCAGTATCCTAAGAATCTTCCAGACATCCTCCAAAGTGATAGTTGCCTCCCCAGTATGTAGGTGGAACGAGCTATGCTCATTGTGCCATCTCTCTGGCAGTGCAGTCATCATCACCAAATGTATGCGCACTAGAGTCATGTGTGCCACATACCAAAGTCCCATAATCTCCAGGAATAAGTCCTCATCCTCGTCTAAGTTAGTGACTAAGTTCAAGGTTGGCAGATGTCTCTCCCTCGATATCAACGGCAAGAGAACAACCTGCATCCAAGGACTTTCATTTGTGAAAGTTTGCAAAAATCCTAAACTTCTACATTTTTAAGCCAAAAGTGACCTACAAAGCCATAAGCAGGTTTATACTAGCCAAAAGTGCATCATTGTTAGCCACAAGCCCATTTCTGTAGACCAAAAGTGACTAAATTTGCAAACCCTAATCTTCTAAGCAGAAGTGAATCATTTTTGCCATATACGCATTTTTGCTGACTATAGGCGAATCATTTTACCATAGGCGTAGTTTTGCTGCCCATAAGTGAACTTTTTTTCCAAAAGTGAAGCAAACCCTAAAAACCCTAAAATTTAGCCATAAGCAAGCTTTTTCTGCCAAAGGCGTAGTTGTGTGCACCATAAGTGACACCTTTTCTCAAAAGCCCAACACTTTTTACCATAAGTGCAACTTTAACCCTAAACCACTTTTGTTTGCATCTAGATTCTACCCTTATTAATAAGCCTAATAAATGCACTTAATGACTTCATTAGGAGTACTTACTGCTCCTGGTGCTTCTGCTGGTCACCCATGTGTCATGACTCACTCTGCGTGGTGATCATGTAATGGAATCCCAACCATCTCTGCTATCTCATTAGTTGTAAGTTTTGAACACTCTCTAGCATTAGAATACAAAATCTCTATAACTCTGAGGGTGCAAATGAGTTGAAAGTGACCCCTTGGGCCCTACTTAAAGGTTCCCAACCCTAATTCTTCCCCCCCATTTACCCAGCTTTTCTTTGTGTCAGCCTTCTTTCTCCATCGTGTCAGCTTCCAACCTCCAATCTGGTCCTTCTCAACCTTTTCGATCGCATCATCAGCCTTTTCTTCTAGTCATGAGTCAACCTAGTCCTTCTTCCATTTCTTTAGTTTTTCCTCTCAAGGGGGCATCCTACACTAGTTACACTGGGGCATAGTTGTTTAATCACACCATCATTAGTTTTTTCTTTGAAACAATGCTGTTAAACACATTGTCTCAAAGAGGGGAAAAATGTAGACACCTAAAAATGACCATTGCATTATTCATCTTGCATACATCAGTTTTGTCTAACTCACCCTCATCCAACATAAATTAAATAACTTAATTATTTAATTAATTTCACCAATTTCTTCTAAATTGTCCAAATCCAACATTAATTGAATAAATCTTATTTATTTAATTTATTTCATGAAATTTACCACTTTATTCTCCTATATTCCCATTAATTAAATAAATCAATTCATCACATCTTAATTCCTCTCATCCACACAATTAAATAATTTTAATTATTCAATTGACTAATTACTCCTCCAAAATGAAATAAATTGTCCAAATTTATTTAAGTTGACTTTTTGATTTTGGGAGGAAATATCATCTAGGAGGTGTCCCAGGGGTTGCACAAGGGTTTCTTTGTAAATCCTCCATGTGCTTCCTGCTTGGGGCCTCTCTTCTTGCCAGAAATCTTTCAGATTATTTGCCTTCTTGGATGATATATTTACATTTTTCCTTTGAGTATTGTGGCCATCTTGTTTTGTCATTGTTCTATTCTTTTTGCAAGTTTTAAAATTTTAAAATTTTAAATTTTATCCTTCTGGTTGTATTGTTTCCTACTTACCCCGTTGTGTCATCTAGAGTTAGCTTAGAGAGTGGGAGGATGGGCGTCGGTGTGGGGAGTATGGTGGAAGTTATAGCATTGAATACATTTTAATTTCCAATGGAAGGCAACTCAGGCGGAAATGACCAGCAACGGAAGGAAGGTTTAAAGACCTTCAAAGATGTGGTTAATGCAAATGATGCCCAATCCGTGCAGAAAGATGCAAGCTTTTCTATTGTTGATGGATTCGGAGGAGTCAGTTCAAGCACCAAAGAGGGAGAGGAGGAAGGTAGACCAGTGGAACGATGGCAAGGTGAGCCTCCTTCTGTGCCAAGAAAAAATTCCTTAAAGCCTAATGAGGAACTAGGAAAAGCAATAAAAAGAGAAGAATCAAGATTAATGAATATTACAGTTTTCTTTCCTTGTGTTAATGTAGACAAGTTACCATCAAGGAAGTTCTTCAATAATTGGTTATTAATAGTCTAGGCAAGAAAAATGGGTATTCATTACTCATTTTGTAGAATGATACAACCAGGAATCTTTGTTATTTTCTTGAAATTGCATGCTATGCAGAAAAGAGTTATTGATAAGGACTATTGGTATATAGGTCTAGCTCTTTTTAAGGCTTTTCCCTAGAAACTAGACACACCACACAAATAAATAAGGTTTTGTTCTATTCCAAGATGGATTCTCTTAAAAGATGTCCCAATTCAATTCTGGAATTTTTTTCCTCAAGTGTTCAAACCATTTGGAAAAATTCTAAAAATAGATGAGACAAAAATTACCCTCCCCCACCTAGATGCAAGAATGTTGGTCTCATTTGATATAGGGATTCAAATCCCAGAAATCCTAGAAATTAATTGGGAAAATAAAATGCTCCATTGTGAGTTAGTTAGCATGGGGGGCTCAATCCACGCTTCCTGTGTAAACAGGATGGGCACAAAAAAAAGCACTGTTCATCACTAAACAGAAACCTTAACAAAGAGAAATGGGGGTTTTGAATGGTAGCTCTGAGGAAAAAGATTTGAACTCAAGAGAGAAAGTGTCTGCACCATCATCAAATAATAAGATTGTGGAACCAACTTTTTAAAATGGGAATACCCTAAATAGCAATACTTTTGACCCTAATGAGGGCCGTGGGCCTAAGGCTTCATCCTTATATAAGGTAATGGGCCCCTTGTCTATGGATGGAGGCTTGGACTCAGAAGCTATTGAGGAGGATCACCTAGATGGTGATGACTCAGATAGTACTCAAGAGGGAACCCTAACTAGTTTTTCTTTGGGTGATGGAACCTCTGAAGGGTGGATGGATGAAGATCCTGCCCTAGCTTCACAAATTGCTGATACTCTAGTCCAATGCAAGGAATGCATTGAGATGCAGAGGGAGATCCCCACTCCCTAAGTAGATCTTGAAAACAAACATGAGGTTGTATGCCTGGGTTATACTTCAGACAATGGTTTTATCTCAGTAACAAAGAAAAATGCACAACAATTGGCCCTTGACAAAATTAGGGAAGTTGCAGAGAAAAGAGAAAAATTAGATAGGCTCAAGGAGGAATTCTTAAGAAGGAGAGATGAAGACCCTACTGGGTTGGAGAAGAGTATCCTCAAGTAGAGCATCTTGAAGGCTGAGGAGGAAGGCAAAAAAAGAAAGAATTTGAGCAGGAATGTTAGCAACATTAAACCTGGTAAGAAAGGGAAAGATGATTCCATCCAAAAATATTTGATGGATAACTCTAAGCCTTGAAGAGACCCTCTACCCCCTGAACCTCCAGAATAATAAAGGCCATTAATTGTTCTAGTTGGAATGTTAGGGGCTTGGAATCCCCTGATAGGAAATATGTACTAAGAGACTTCTGCAATAAAAATAAAAATTTGGATGTTTTGTTTATTCAGGAAATAAAGGCAATTGGTTTCACCTTAGAAAACACATTGAGATTTGTTTGGATGGAGGCAATTTCTTTCTCCTCAAAGAATGAGAAAGGGAGAGGAGGAAGTGCTATTTTATTAAGTAGAAAGTTAGAAAAATTCCTAAAAGACTTTGGCCATTCCCCATGCAATAGGTGTGTATGGATTATTCTGAATATTGTGGGGGTAGATGTTGGGTTTTACTCCATCTATGCCCCTAATGATTATATGAACATAGCTGAATTGTGGAGTTGGTTATCTTCTGGTCTTCCCAAGTTCACTGGATCTTTGGGGAAGACTTTAACATGATAGAGTATTCAGAAGATAAAAAGGAGGGAAACCTCTAGAATGGAGAGGAAATGAAAAAAATTTCTGGTTAAGATTTAAAAAGACATACAATCTGGCAGACCTGATAGAAGGAGGAAAAAAGGACAGTAGGGGAATATGGTTTACCTAATCAAACTAGCAGAATGCAAACAAAAGGATCTACTGCAGACTTGATAGATTCTATGTAAATAAAGATTACTTCACTATTTTGCAAAAAAAAAGTTCAAACAAAATTCAAGTCATCCCTAATCCCTTGTCAGACCATCACCCCATCAAAATGGTTGTCTCAGTCAAGAATCAAGAGCAAAGAATAAGAAATCATAAGGATTCCTTATTTAAACTTAATTGTGAGTTGTTAAAAGATGAAGATTGCAATCAAGAAATCATTACTCTTAGAAACATATGCAAGTCTAGGTATGGAAGCCAAGGAAATATTTTGTACTGGGCTAAACTCACTAAATCTTGTAAAGTTGTCTTCCAAATTGTAGGGAAAAAATATGCTCTAGACAGGAAAAGAGAAGAGCTCTTATTGCAGGAAAGGTTCCTACAAATAGAAGAGAAATTGCAAAATGATCCACTAGATGATGAGCTTAATTTGCAAATGGGGGATATAAAATACAAGTTGAGAAAAGTTCAAATAAGAAAGGCCCAAGGACTAGAGTTAGAGCTAAACTTAATTGGATTTAGGATGGGGATAAGGGGACTAAATATTTTTTCAATTTGTTAAAGTAGAAAACATAAAAGAAAATATAGAAGTAATAATGGAAAATGGAGTAGCTCTAGATTCTCAAAAGAAAATTTTGGAGGCCTTTAGAAAGTTTTATGAATCCTTGTTTAAGGCAGAGGATAATAAGGAAGGTTGTAAGGAAGCCCAGGACCTATGTGGCAGAATCTGTAAAACTAAGTTAACCCCATACATGAGAGAGAAATTAGAAAAATAAATGAATAAAGTAGATTTTAAAAAATCCATTAGATCAATGAGTAATAACAAGTCCCCTGGAGAAGATGGGCTATCGGTGGAATTTTATAAGGCAAACATGGATTGGGTAGCTGATGACCTTCTTGATCTTTACTCTGAAGCCATAGAGAAAGGGAGTTTAGGAGAGGAAATTAATAAAGGTGTTATAAAACTCCTCCCAAAGGAAGGAGATAGAGCAGAAATAAAGAATTGGAGACCTATAACACTCCTAAATGTCTCATACAAAATAATAGCAAAATTATTGGCTCTAAGGCTCAGGGACATTCTCCCAGAAATTATTAGTCCTACTCAAACTGGCTTCATTAAAGGAAGATATATATTAGAGAATTTGATAACGAGCTGGGAAGCCCTTCATTGGGCTAAAGACTCTAATAAAAAAGTAGGCATTCTTTTGTTGGACCTCGAGAAGGCATGTGATAGAGTGGAGTGGTCATTTATTGTTATGATGCTAAGAGCAATGGACTTTCCTGAATCCTTTAGCAACATGGTTAAGATGTTGTTTGTGGATGCATCAGCCCAGGTAGAAGTTAATGGAGAACTTTCTGGCCCATTCGAGATGGGGAGATCTATTAGGCAGTGATGCCCCCTTGCCCCCTCCCTTTTTGTTATTGCATCAGAGGCTCTTCATTTCATTTTGAGATTATAATTAATAGAAGGAAAAATTGAAGGGATTTCCTTGCCTAATGGTAATAGACGTCTAAATGTCCAGTTTGCTGATGATACTGCCCTCTTTCCTAGGGCAAAGAAAGAAGAATTAGAAAATTTGGAAAGAAGGCTTGATATTTTTTGCCTGGCATCTGGGGCAAAAATCTCATACTCTAAATCTAATTTTTTATCTTGAGAGGAAGTTATCCCTGATTGGTTTAATAGGGACAAATGGTAGTGGGGAGGTCCTTCAGTGCAAGTAAGATTTCTTGGTATTCCATTTGCAGTCTGCCCATCTCTTAATGTAATGTGGCAATGTCTTTTTACTAAAATTGAGAAAAAACTAAAAATCTGGAATAAATTGTATCTCTCCTTGGCTGGAAGATAGCAAGTCTATCAAAAAATACTATCTACATACTCTATTTTCTATTCATCTATGTGGTTGTTTGCTAATTACCAGTTTGAAGTCATCCATAGATTGATAAGAAAATTCTTATGGTTTGATGGTAAAGGGAACCCCAAAAAGCATCTTGTGAAGTGGGATTGGTGCTATGTAAGTAAAGATTTAGGTGGGCTAAGTCTGAAAATTTTAAAAATCCATGGAATGGCCTTAGCCTCTAAATCGATCAAAAATGCCATAACATGAGAAGAGCCTTGGAAAGTTTTGGTTAGACATAATATTTGTAATGCAATTCCCTCTAACAAGAAATCCTCGGGTAAAGTTGGTTTTTTTGATGCTCTGCTTGGGGATGCTATTTCTAAACCAAGGGGGTCTGCAATTTTTTCTAGTATTTGGAAGGCATGGGAAATGGTAAAACCCCTGATTTTGGACAAAGAAGCTATCTGTTGGGACAAAGGAATTAAATGGGGACAAAGATCTATTTGGTGGAGTGTTATGCACAAAGATAAGCCTCTAGCCTTACTTCAAGGTTCCTCAGCAAAAAAATGTAATGAAAAAGGTTTGCCAACTCTTACAGACTTGTTTATACGAGGTTTGCCAAAAGATTGGAGACAATTAGAAAGCCAATTTCATTTAAACAACAACTTCTTTAGAACTTACTCCACCATTAATATATCATTGTTTAACAAATTGAGCAATAAGGTTGTCATAGGAGGAGAGGAAAGACTGGGGAAGCGCAAGTGGGAAGATGGAACTCCTTTTGTCCAAATTAAGCCAAAACTGATTTATAAAATGTTGATAAAAACTCAAGAAATTACTCATCACATCAACCTCTCTTGGGCTGGCTCTTTTTTAGGTGTTGATCTCAGTAGAACCTTTAAAATGATGTGGTCCAAAGTTCTTGAACCTAAGAAAGCATCTTTTAGATGGTTGCTAATTATAAACAAATTGAACTTAGGCCCAGAAACTATTGTCTGCCCTCTATCTGATAAGCCAAAGTCAGTGTCTCATATCTTCTTTCATTGTCTATATGCCAAGTATGTCTGGTCATTCTTTATGGGTAGTATTGATAAATGGTCTACTTTAGTCAATGTGATTATGAAAGAAATCCTCTCTGGTCTAGTCAAAGGTTTCAATGTAAGAAGTAATTGTTTTTGGTTTATTATGTCTTCTAAAATTCTATGGTTCCTATGGAAGAAAAGGAATGAAGGAAGATTTCTTGGTAAGGAAAGAGGACTCACTGGGATTCTTTGGGATCTCACTATGTTTAACTTTTTTGAATAGGTCATGATAACAATGGGAATTTCTCTTGGCAGGTTTAAAGAAATGGTTGAATTAGGTACAATGTGCTACAAGGAGGAGATCAAAGAAATAGACTTTTGTGCAAAGAGGCCCAGGAAATTTGTTGAAAAGTTCTTCAACTCATATATAGATTTCTAAATCCTTTACAGTAAGCTGAGAGATTTGGAGAAAGCTGAAAGTGAGCTCCACAAGAAGTTGGAGATGTCAGAATAGAATTACAGTCTGAACACAGACCAATTTAAAAAATTTCACTTAAAATTGGGACCATACCCAGGCTGGACTCCTTTGAACATAGTGACAATAGGATGCACATTTGGGACAAAGAGGGAGAATGGTATGATGACCCTAGGCTGGAATTCAAAAGAGTTGAAAAGGAAGA
Organism: Cunninghamia lanceolata; assembly: GCA_027924645.1. Lineage (NCBI taxonomy): Eukaryota > Viridiplantae > Streptophyta > Pinopsida > Cupressales > Cupressaceae > Cunninghamia > Cunninghamia lanceolata. The sequence goes on from BSBN01000684.1 coordinate 2,386,165, forward strand.
TTCATGACATGGCACTGAATTAGATGACAGTCAAGGATGGTATTACCAGTACATGGAAGCAGTAGAAGATTCATAGGTGATAGATCAACACAGGCTAGAAAGAGAATTATATTTGGGTCCAAGTGACAGGATAAATGATGCAGACCAGTTGCCTAATGCTCGTGTTGCCAACGATGGAGGATCAAGGATCTCAGAATTTGGAAACTAAAACTAGTTCAAGGTAGGATAATACTAAGCAGGAATCTGATTAGATAATGAAATATCATTAGACAAGGAAGATCCTTTCTAGTATTTTGCTTAGTTTTTAAGTCTAAAACTTTGTATATACTAGGAATAAAGCAATTTTGGATTGGTGTAAGTAGCTTTTTTGGTATGGCATCTACATCCCTTTAATGTAAAAAATGGTATTCTTTTTTATCAATATTAGTGCTCGATTCTCAATCCAAAGTTGACTTTTCGAATATCTTCTAAATAAATAAAATCAATATTTTATTTATTTCCTTTATTCTTCCATCATGCACAAACAAATTTAATAAATTTATTTATTTAATTTCTAATTATCTCCTCAAATCTTCTAAAAATAACTTTTCTTCCATGCACACAAATTAAATAATTTATTATTTAATTTTATTCATAGCATGTCAAAAAGGAAAAGTTGAGTTAATTGGCTTTAAATCATTGTTTTTATCAACCAACTCATAAAATAGAAAAAAACATTCTATTTTTATGAAATTAATCCTATCTTTAGCTAAGAAAGCAATTAACTCAATAAAACATCTTTTTACATGGACACTTGTTGCATGCACATTCCTTCATATCTTCTCAATTTATCTCAACCATCGATTTCATTGAGTTTCCTCCACCGTTGATCGATCATCCCTGAAAGCTATATATACCTCCATTCACTTCTTCACAAACCCTCCATGATCATTAAGCTTTGGGCATTCATACAACACTTTGAGCTTCCATTATCGTTGAGCACACATCATCCATTCACGCTTTTTGCAACCATAGTTATGCAAAGTAAAAGAGCAATCCACATTTAAACCAAGGAATAAACACAATCTTAGGTGATAATGTTCTTTGATTATTTGCATTAAATTGTTGGTTATTGTTCTTTGATTTATTTCTTGAAGGTTGTAGGATTGAGTTTGATTTATCTATGCTTGATCTTATTAATTCAATTTTCCTTATGCACACCATCCATTGTGGAGAGACCATATGTGCCAAATCCATATATGGAGGTGACAATGTAGGGGCCCAACCAATTCAGACTAAATTTTCCTTTAGTACCAGGAGGGGGCGGTCACATTGCACTAGTTTTTGCACAACACTAGGTCACCTACTTCAAAGGATTTATGTAAAAATCTCTGATTGTAGTTGTGATTCAAAGTCTTTTGATAGGCTTGAAGATGTGCTACATGTTTCTCATCAAGCATTTCAAGTTGTAGAAGACGCTGATCATGATAAGTCTTATCATCAATGAGGCTTTGGAGGGAAACTCACAAAAGAAGAATTTCCAACTCTAAAGGCATTATGGAAGCTTTGTGCCATAGACAAGATTGTATTGAGTAGTTTCGATAGCCATATGAATACTCGTACGATAGGCCCATAATGCATAAGAAATCTAAGTGTGCCAATCTTTACCATGTTTGTTAATAGTTTTATGAAGAATTTGTTCAATGATTTTATTAGAAGTTTCTAATAGCCATTGGACTATGGATAGTATGGCATAGAGAAGCATTGTTGAATATGGATTTTTTCAAGAAACTACTTCACATCCTTATTCTTGAATAAAGTAACAATATCAGAAACAAAGGCAAAAGGATGTCCAAAATGAGAAATGATGTTATCAAGAAGAAAATGACATATAACTTCAGAAGTTGTGGATTGAAGTGGGATAGTTTCAACCCATTTCATGAAGTAATCTATAGAAATTATGATAAGTGTTTGACCTTTAGAAGAAGGAGGAGAAAATTTTCCAATAAGATCCAAGCCCCAAACTAAAAATGGCCAAGGTGATACCTAGGCACGAAGTTCTTGTGTGGGAGCTCGAATCAAGTTTCTATGTTGTTGACACTGAGGGTACTTTTTATAAAATCAAAGGAATCTTTTTCAGTGCTTTTCCAATAGTAACCCATTCAGAGAAGCTTTTGGACTAAGGATCTTCCACCAAAATATCCCCACAGGCACCTGAATGGGTCTCTTCAAGGGCAATGGAAATTTCAACCTTAGTTAAGCAATGAAAAAGGAGACCATTGTAGCCTCGACGATAGAGAACATTAGAAAGAATAATGTATCACACTATGAGCTTATGAATTAGAGTTTGAGCACTCTTTGAAGATGCATTTAGGAAGGTACCATCATGTAAATAATTGAATATATGGGAGTACCATTTCTTAGAATAAATATTATAATAGAAAAGTGTATTAAAAGATGAATTATCAATAATGGCAGGTAGAGAAAGAGTGTGAATTATTAAATGATAATCATTAGTAGAATCATCAAAGGATACAAGGGAAGCAACACTTTCCATCACATCCACATGATGATTGTCTTTGCATGGTGTAGTAATGGTAGTAAAAGAGAACTGATTGAGCAATGATAAAGCTAAATCTTGATACTGAGATAACCTATCATGCTTAGCCTGATAAGATCTAGTGACTTTATGATCAACTGTGAATCACCATATATATGAATAAACTTGATATTAAGGGACAACGTGACATGCAAGCCAACAATAAGGGCTTCACACTTAGCAATATTATTTGTGCAAAGAAAATTTAGATGGAAGGAAAGGGGAATCAATTTACTTGAAGGAGGAACCATTATTACACTAGCTCTAGAGCTAGTTCAACACATAGATCTATCAAAGAATAATTCCCATGGATGATCATCATTTAAAGAAAGGATATGATCATCAGGGAAGGAGTCTTGATTAGGAATAGTGAAAGGAGAAGCGGCTTCAACCAAATGTTCAGCTAAGGCTTGCCCTTTGATTGCCTTTTGAGAGACAAACTTTAGGTCAAACTTAGTTAGCAACATCACCCATTTGGCTAAGTGATCTGATAAGTCACTTTTTCAGAAAAGATGTTTAAGCAGATCAAAACTTATGATAACATGTGTCTCAACATGGAGAAGATAATGTCTCATCTTATGCATCACAAATACAAGAGCTAGACATTGTTTATTTAATGTTGAATAACGAGTCTCATAATCCAGTAAGGTTCGACTAATATAGTACAAAACATGTTCCTTATATTGAGATCCTCATTTTGTCTTGGCATACTTTGACCTATTATTGATAACTGATCTGAGACATCCTAAAAGAGTTTCCAAGTATGTCAAGATACAAGTAGGAATCTATAAAATTCTAAGCCTGAGAGGTTTCTGACATTTTCCTTTGTTTTGTGCCTTTGTTTTCTTTTTTCAGAGTTTCATGGTTTTTCATACTTGCATACCATCCTTATCGGCCCTGAAGTCCTGCCTTGGTTCCTTACACTTTGCTTAGGTCTTTTAGGATTGCAGTGTCAGGCATTCCAATTTCCTTTTCTTCTAGTCATGAATTTTGATGCCAACCCGGTCCCTGATTCCTGATGTGTTATATTTCTTCTTAAGTCTTTCAAAATCATGGAGTTGGGTGTTCCTATTTTCCTTTACTCCAAAGGTATGTGTTTTAAGGTATCTTTGACTCCCGACCCCTAATATTTCACAACTGTTGAATCTTTCGGTATTAGGGCATCAATCTATCTTGGTTCTCTCGTCTTCCAGGTATGGATTTGCTGGTGGCCCCGACCTGTGATCCTTGATGTTTACATCTACCTAAGTTTTTCAGGATTGTGGAGTTAGAAAGGTATTTATTCTTCTTCCTCAGGCCAGTGGTATCCAAGGGAGATCCAATTTCCATAGCCTGATGAGTAAGTAATATGCCTAAGTGTTTCAAACTTCAAAGAGTTATTTGTTCTCCTGCTTAGGTTGCATGCATTCAGTGGTATCCCAATCCCTGATGCTCGATACTTTATACTATGTAAGTCTTTTGGGATTGCGGTATTGAGAGGGTGTTTATTATCTATCTAGGTGGAAAGGTGATCTAGTGAAGGATTGATCACCGAAGTCTAATAGGTTTCCTTTGTCTTTGTTTTATGGACTTCAAATTTTGGGGTGGTGTTTGTTCATCTATTCAAAATGATGGTGGCTCAACAATGACTCGATCATTAAACCTTGATGGTTTGGCCTAGCTCACACACTTGTTAGAGTTGCAGGAAGTCTCCTAATCCTAGTAAAGATGAATAATATTTAGTGAAAGCTCAATGTCTTGAAGCCTGATATGGTTTATCTTTCCTTTGTGTTTTTTGGAGATCAGGGAGGTGCTTGATTCTTTTCTCATATGTATGATATTCAATAGAGGCCCAATTACTAAAGCTCAATAACTTTGTTCTTTCAGACTTCAGGGATTAGAAAGTCTCATTTTGATTAAAAAGTTGATGGATGTATAGTGTTGTCCTGATTACCGAAGCCCAATAACTTGGACTTCTTCATCGGTGTGCCTTATATGATTTTTTGGGGTTACGAAGAGTCTTCTACTCCTAATTACAAGGAAGGGTAAAAGGTGGAAGCCCGATTTGTCAGGGCCTGATGAATTTGTCTTCCTAGTGAAGAAAGAGCACTAATTTACAACTAAATAAGGAAGTAAAGGTGGCAAATTTTAAGAGGACAAGAACTGAAGATTCCCAGTGATCTATTTTCCTAATTTTTCTCTAGAGAACAATAGTTTGCATGAAGAAGATTTATTTCCAGATTTTGTAAAAAGAAAAGAAAATAGCTCGCATGATTTTTGCATGGGGAGGATCTAAAAATAGGTAGCAGTGTACATGTTTAGATTGTAATTTTTTTGGCATGTACTTTTGCATGCTTTTTTGGGGGAGAGTCCTATATATTGTAAGGGTTCAGAAATTACTGGGAAGAGACATTGTTGAAATTTTGTAAGTTCATTCTAAGGAATAATAGGAATCTGCAATTTTTTTTTGACATGTTAGTAGAGTGGATTCATTTTGTAACACAATATGAGCACGAGTTTATGAATGTGAGTTTCTCCTTTATGGTATTGCATGTTCTTGGATAGATATATGTTTTCAAGGAAAGTAGAAGTCTCTACCTACACATTGGTTGTGTGATTCATTGGTTTGATTAGTTTATTTTCAAGGAATGCAATAAATATTTTCAAATCAAGAATGGAGTGTGTAACTATTTTAGAGGATTAGTAAGTAGATTCATATTCATGAAAGTTGATTACTTGGTTTAAATCATTGCAAGGAAATGATAATGTCATTAAACCACAAAAGCATAATTACATTATAGTTGCATGTTGACTTAAAATTTAGACTCTGTGAACCTAAGGAATAGGCATCGATCTTTCTAGAAATTTGATCCAATTTCATAAATTAAGAAGTTAAATACCTACACTTTAAGTGTGATATGGTAATAATGGAAAGTTATCTAGATTCATGATATTGTAAGGAATTGGTGAGTATATTTGCAGAGATTAGTATTTGATTTATTATATTTGGTTATCTCATGGATATTGTCTACCCATAAAGTTGAGATCTACATAGTTTGTTGTGTTGGTTTCATTGTTAAAATGATCTCAGGGAAATACCCTCCACAGTGTGGTAGAACTAAAAAAGGTAGAGGAGGTTTTTCTATGCCCTCCTAGTTGTTGGGATTTTTGCATCACAAAAAGACACCAACAGATTGGCAACTCTACTGGGGACTACTTAGACAAAAGTATCTATTGGAAAGATTCACAAAGTTTGAAGAAAGTTTTAGATTGCTTAAATTTTATTTCCCATAAAGAGTGGTGATTTTGTTGTTTCAAAAACCTAGAAGAAATACTTTCTGAAAAGTCAGTATGGATGGAAGAAGATCCTTGTACAAGAGAAATCCTAAAAAGAAGCTAGTTGATGAGATGAATAAGAAGGGGCCTACTACATGGAAGGCAAAAAATAAAGGTAACTACTCTTCTTCTATTAATGATATGGATGACAACCAACTAGACAAATAAGTTGGATATTATAGTGATAGATTTGTTCATAGAGGCTCAAAACAAGGAAATAGACATGAATTGCATGATCTTGAATATCAAAAAGTTATAGATGAGCTCAAGAATACCAAAATGGAAAGGGAGGCAGAGGCTCGTATAAATGAAGAACTTATGGAAAGAATGAATACAAGACTAAATGCACCTTATGATGAGAAGACCCCCCATCAAATAATAAGAATGAGACACCATAAAATCTTGTAAAAGAAAGTGTTAGGGGTAAATTGGATCAACAATGAATATGCAATATAAAACAATATCAAATACCCAAAACTTCAATGAAATGGTGAACTAAGGAGATTCAATAAAATAAAGCAATGAACAACAAAGCAAACCTTCCTTAGATTGAAGCTTCCATTGATCGCCTATCACAATTGTTCTTGCATGTATGAATGATGCCCTCAGAGAGTGCACTTCCTTTCTATGCTTCAAGAATGTCAATTGGGAATGGCAGTGATAGTTTCGCAATGAAGAGGAGCTTCACAACGATGGTAGTAGTGCGTAGTGCGTAGTAACGAATGTGATCACAAGCAATGAAGGAATAACGTGGGTGCCCAAGGCGTGCTATAATTCTTGCAAAGTAATGATACTTAAAGCTTGGATGATTGAAATGGAAGAATGAGGTTGTACTTATAGACTTTGAGAGAAAAGATCAACGGCATAGAAAGAATGAGAAGATCAACAGTTAAGAATGATTGAGGAACATGCAACAAATAAGAAAAAGACACGTGTCTTGCTTTCTTTTGCATGAGAGGATTCACTAAGAATAGAAGAATGAGTTAAAGCAATTAAAAGAGTATAATAATCAGTTAAGTGATTTAAAACAAGAAGAAGGGATTTGCATGAGGATAAGAAGATATTTTGCTTTATTAAATATTAAGAATATTTAATTGCATGTGTACAAAGATTGAATTATATTTAGAGATAACTCAATTTAGAAGAAAAAGCAACTTAAATAAATATTTGATTTATTTAAATTTAGAGAAGATATTATTGGAAGAAGCAATTAAATAATTGGTATTATTTAATTTAGAAGATAAGAAAGCAAATTAAATAAATAAATTTATTTAATTATTGTGCATGATTTGGAAGAATAAATAAAATATTTGATTGTATTTTATTTTTGGGGATTAAGAGGATTTAAATAAATTTGATTGATTTATTTAAATTTGGAAGAATGATTTGATTTAATTAAATAATTGAGAATTGTTTAATTGTTTGGAAGAATTTGATTAAATAAAGGATTTTATTTAATTGCTGGAGAATATGAATCAAATAAATAAATTTGTTTATTTATTTATTGATAGAGGAATAAAGATGGATTAAATATTAAGAATATTTATTTAGATCGAATCGTGTCATTTTTAGGTATATACAGAAAGAGGCAGAAGAGAAATAGAATCCTAGCTAAATTAGGCATATATGGCCAAATTTAATGAGCCCCCACCGAGAGTGAAAACAAAATTTTGTGTATGATGAGTTAGCAGCAAAAATTCCTTTTTGGTATGAAGATGATCAATCTCATGGAAATGAAAATGAGTATGATGGCTATGTCAAAACTAATGATGACTAGCCTAAGATACATCATAACTGAAGAAATAGAAATAAGAATTATTATGAAGAGGAACAGCCTCAAGAAAAACTATATTATCGAAATCAAGGTGAAGATATAAGTCACAGGATGGATAATATGAGAGTATAAATGCCAAGGTTTGAAGATGAGAAAGCTCACGAAGTAGAATTGAACATTTGAGAAATTTTGATCAAGTAAATAGAGGAAGAGTTGAGATTCTTGTTGATAGAGGAAGACCTTCTAGAGATGCAATACATAATAGAAGGTATATTCCTGAAAGACCTCCTTTGAATTTGGACATGTATAGGCAATTGAATTTCATAGGTATACCTAAATATCCAAATGCTGTCCCAAACAAAGTTAGAGAAAAACATTCTAAATTTCAAATAAATAATGTTGTTTCAGGAGAGGATCATTTGAAATATTTTAACAATTTAATTGAGGATTATGAGGTTGAAGATGAGGGTGTTAATGAAACTATTTGTTCAGTCTTTAGGTTATATTGCTAGGGACTGGTATATGAGTTTACCTAATGGAAGTAATGAATCATGGGATGAATTTCAAATAGTTTTTAGGAAGAAGTATGGTGATAAAAGTATGGTGACAAGATAGATCCACAGTTTATTATTAATTCACAAGCATTATAAAGGGGTCAAATGAGTCTATTTCAGATTTTAATGCTAGATTTGTTAGGTTGATGTCAAATATTCCAACATACATGAGGACTAATGAATATATATGTTTAGTACTATATTGTAATGCATATGAAGCTAAGATGGGGTACTTATTACATGATAAGGATCCTCATACATTGAGAGAAGCATACAAGATAGCTACAAATATTGAGAACAATTAGAGAGCTTCTAGGAAAATGTCAAAGAGGAGTGATGTGAATACCTTATTACATGATAAAGCCCAAAGTAGCAAAGCCCCAGTACATGAGGATAAATTGGATCAAGTAGTGAATGCTCTTAAAGAGATGTGTTATAAGGTAGCAAGAAATGAGAAAGGAATCACCACAAAAAGACCAAATCAAGCAAGACAAGAAAGGATGCCTAAATTATCATATCATCCTTATAATACTACATGGAATAATGGTGATGTAGGAACATCCTTGGTTGTAGAGAAATCTTGCATCAACCAAAAATGTTTGCACTCTTTCTTTGTTTCTTTCATTTTCTAGTTCATTTCAGTTCAGTTCAGTTAGTAGCAGTTCCAACATTTTGTCCCGCATTTTGCTGCATTTACATTTCAGAGCTTGCAAAGCACTAATTAGCATCTAGACATCATCATGTACATCATATCCAGAATTTAGATCATTTGGATTAGTTTTCAGAAAGATATTGCTATCAGAAGATTAACTATTTTCTCATAACAAAGCATTCAAACAGTGAGCTGAAGGAGAAGGTTTGTGGAGCACTGCCATGACTTGTGGAGCTAATTGAAACATTATTGAAGGTACTTTGGAACTTGGCTGGCCTTCCCTGAGATCCACACCTTGTTTAATTCACTTGTGGAGGAGTACAAGTTGCTTAAGTCTGACCTATCCATTTTCCCATGTTACACCTTCATTGGGGACTGTAACTTCTTTGTTGGCTGACACAGAAGACTTCTTGAGCTTGGAGATGATATATAATCATGTAATAGATGTACAGGAAAGTAGTTAGCTAGATAGTTAGCTTAGTTCATGATTAGAAGTTGATACATAGTTTGAATTCTTTTGGAAGAGGTGCTTCAATGCCATATCCTTATATTCTCTAATCAGGCCTATGAGCCCTAATTTGTAAGCCTACATGTTGCTGGCATATTAGCATTTTGAATCTATGATATATTAAACATTTGAATAACTCTTTGCATTCTATCTTTGAGTTTCTTCCATTGTGTTTACTCTTACTTCATGGCCTAGATAGTTCACTCTATGGACCCTCTGACTGTGACTGCACCAAGTGGTATTAGAGTGAAGTTTGAATCCTTTGGGAGTGAAGTTTATGAAGGCATTCCGTAAGATCTTTCTATGAATAGATCGCCAAGCTGAGGTAGCCTACTTGCATTGTCAACCGATCGTCGATTGTGAGGTAGTTGTCACCTTGTAGCCAGATCACCAAATTGAGGCAGTTACACTTGATTCGAGGAAGAGATGCCACCAAGGAGAATACTTGTTGTTGGTACTATGGCTAGAAGAATGGATGAGATGATGGAAATGATGAAAACAATGAGAGTTTGATTGGTTGTTGTTGAAGAAGATCGAAGAAGAGGACTTACACCTAGACCTAATGTTGAAAGTGATGATGAAGAATTTCAATCCGTTGATCAAAATGAAGAAACCCTAGAAGAAGAAGAATAATCAAATCAAGTGAAGATGTTAAGAGCTATTTTGAACATTGGAAAGAGACCTAGAGTGGATGTACTAAACTACATTGGAAATTTGAATCTAGAGGAATTCAATTGACTAGATAAATAGCCTAGAAGAATACTTTGAATATGAAGAAATTGAAGACCCAGAGAAGGTGAGATTTACAAAGACTAATACTGTTATTTGGTGGAAAGAAGTTCAATTGGATAGAAATAGAAGAGGAAAAGAAAAGATCACAAAATGGGATAGAAAGGTGACAAAGTTGGAGAATTAGTTTATACCTGTTGACTATGAGTTGGAACTTGTTACATCAGAAAATGTCCCCTTGGGGGATTTTCCCTCTTAAGGTTTAGCTCCTGGGTCCTTAATTTGCATGTAGAGCATCTTGTGTGATATTTTTGGCTCTCGATGAGAAAACCCTGAGGTCTTATGGAAAATAGGACCTAGGGGGTGCTATTTTGATGATCACTGAACATGAATGGTAGGGTGGACTTGGGTGCTAGCACCCTAGTCCTACCCTATTTTGGTTCTACCCTAAATTTAAATGTCAGTTTTATGACCATTATTTAGGTCCTATACCAACATCTCAAGTTTGAATTACAAAATTATTAGTGGGAATCTTTGTAGTTGCATATATAAGCATGATTAGGTTTCATTTGCAAACTAGATGGAAATGAGATGGACATTAGATGGAAACTAGATGGACATTTTGATTGACAAGCTTATGTCAAAGTGATTAAAGGCATTCATTGTGTTGTAGAGTAGTACTTTTTTGCTATTGTGTTTTTTTACAAATTTGACATCCATCTCCTCATGGCATGAAGAGCATCTTCCTTCCATGAGATCTACACTTCAAGGTGATATCTATTATGTTTTCAATCATTTATCATTTTGATTTTTTCCTCTATCCCATTGGGATACGCACTCTTATCTAACAACGGTGTTTGAAAGACTTGAATGTCTCTCCAGGGCTTGACCGAGGGAAGCCTCTAAACACCACAACCCCCTCCCACACTCCTTTGTGATTACAGGTTACAGATACTGAGTTTTGTGGAGTGGAGTTACAGAAAGGGAGTAGAAGACATCAGAGCTTCAGGATCTAAGAAGTAGAGGACTCTAGTGAACATTCCTGGACTAAGGCGCTAGTCCTTGTGTCATCCAGTTTTCCTGATGTAGAAACATAAGCTGTAGTGTAGATTAGTGTTGAGAGATGTTCCAGATTCCATGACAAAAAGTGTACCTTGGACTTGGGTGCTAGTCCCTGTGTCCTTGACTTTTTCGCTTTTTGGATATAAAAAAATAGTGAGTTAAATATCTCTATCCTTCACCTTAGTCTAAAAGGATTTGCCGTAATTTGATAATTTGCTTACTGTTTTGCATATTCAAGGTTTTAAGTGAAATTGAGCATTAAATTGACATATTATTTGATACATCCAAGATTCTGCATCATCCCAAGTGGTAGCCCAACCTGATAGATGAATCCTCTTGCACAAATTGGAGGTTCAACTCAGTTAATATACCCTTGGAATGTTTGTAGTGAAAGAAGGATTCTACATAAACCCTTGAAATCAAACGTCCCCCATTTTACTACTAAACATTTTGGTGAACCCGTGTTTTTAGAATTTTTTGGCACCTTGCTGAGTGTTGTTTGATAGATTTACATTCATTCATCTTATTGCATTCAAAAAATTACAAAAAAATTGAAAAGTTTTTAAAAAATGGCATTTTAGGCTTGAATTTTAGCATAGTTTGAATTATTTGGCATTTAATTTCATTAAATTTCTGTCATTTTCATTAGATCTGATTTAAATTACATAAATTCATCATTTAGTATTCACTTGCATTGCATTGGCATGCCTAAATTGATAAAAATGGCTTGAAATTGTGCATTTTCATAAAAAACTTAGTTTTACATTAACTAGGGTTTGTAGTCAAAAAAAAAATTCTTCATATTTTACTACCTTTTTCAAACACTCATTAGGACTAATTTATAATAGTGGTGTTGCATCATTGTGGACTTCTTGCAAAATTTCATGTCTAGGGTTTGAAAACCTTGCATTTTCACTAGATTTGGTCTTATCGTCTCTCTAGATTTGCATCACAAGCGTGTTGTAGGGGATTTTGCTACACTAATTAGCTATTATTAGGGTTATTGTCTGCTGCCCCTCCTCATATTCCTTAAACCACTCTTTCTACTAGGCTTTTGCATTGAAAATTGTTAAAAACTTGCATATTTTAGTACATTTTCACTAGGTTTTGACTTGTCATCACTCTAAGTTTGCATAAAAAGATTGTTGTGAAAGATATTGCTGCATCATTGGACTTTTATTAGGCACATTATTTTCTTTCCCTCTTGAAATTTTTCACAACACCTTTTCTCCTAGTGATTTGCATTGAAAACAGTTGAAAAATCAAGCATTTTTCTGTCATTTTCATACATACTTTTGCATTGATCTCTTGCATAAGTGTTGAAAATATTTGAAATTTGATTTGACACTTATTTGAAACCATACACATGGAACCTTCATGTCATTTTTCCATGATATCTTTGCATGCATTTATCAAAGATCTTGATTTTGACCAGTTTCTAACCCTCATGAGTGAACATCCTACGATATTAGAAAGCTTAACTGAGTTCATCTCCATGAGTAGAAATGAAAAAGATAATTATGATAGAACTTCTCCTATATCTAATACATGTGATGATGACATAAACTTGTCCTCTGGTCATTCTTTCAAAAATGATTCTTCCCATGAGGATATACTAGTATAAGATAATGAAATCACTAATACCTTCCAAACAACAGGAGAAACACAACATTTGCAAGACATCATGCCTCCTACAACTACAATAGAAGAATGCATACTTCATGATGTTGAGGATGTGATAACATATATATCTGGTGAGCAAATAAACAAACTTGACAATGAACTAGCCAAATTTCATGCATTTGTGGAAAATGAGAGAATAGCGGACCAAGCTATACCTATTATTCATAATATAAGAGAATTGATAAAAGAAGGAAAAGATAGTGTTAATGTAATTCAAGGTTTAGCACACATTGTACAAACAAATGTTATGCCTCGATATGATGTAGACAATTACACATCCCTCATGAATACATACCCTCGGGTAGTGGAAGATTTAACAAAACACATTGAGAACGATGAGTATAAAAATTCTCTTAATGGATTAGAATCATTAGACAAAACTTATGAGAATGAGGATGATAATGATACAACACCTAAACTTCTTACCAGTACTTTACCTTTCTTTAATTCCAATGCTCTCCCTAGCCAAAATGAAGCATTGGTAAATGTGGTCAGATATCTCACACAACAACAAGCTTATTATGACTATTTGGACTACGATGATATAATTGCTACTATAGAGGTGGATAAGGAAAATACTGAAGTATTACCTCTTCCATGAGGACATGGTATTGATACTAAGGTCCCTCATCTGTTATCCCTTGAAGGATTGGGAGATAATCAAAATACATTAGAAAGACAAATGGAACAACTTGAAAACAAGAATAATGACAAAGACTTGGCAATGGTACCTTACACACATCTTTCCTCTAGCATTTGAGATTGGGAAGAAGATGATTTGATTGTTGATAACCTCTACCATGAATCACTCTACAGGTAAGTATTTCTAACCCTTTACCTCCGTGTTGTTTTTCCCCCTTGATGTGTTATGTGTTGTTTAGGCCTCCTAGGATGACCCTTGATACTCTCGTAAGGTCAAGGATACTGGGAGACCGCCTCTGTTGTGACCCTTCTTCTATTTGTATCATCATTCTTCTACATTGTTTCACCTCTATTTTCATTGTTGTGTGTTGTGTCTGATGGACATAGCATTGCAGTTGGTGACTTGGGGGAACCTCCTACATGATTGTCCCTAAGGCACTTGTTTTTCCTCTCTTGATTTATTGTTTCCCTTCCTCTAGTGGTTCTATCTAGCTGGCAGATAACGAAAAACATATTATACTGATGCGGACCTAGTGTCCCTTTAGCGAGTAATAAAAAAATGGACCTAGTCCATACATGATGATAGGGTTGTTATATATTATCCGACACTTGGCTAGTAGAATCACTTTGTGTGATCTTGATGTTGTCTTATCGCACTTACAAAACATAACAATACTGCTACTCCATGCACTTTGTCTATCTTGGATCTAGCCATGCATTGTTGATTATCATGATTACATGTATGCTAACACCTTTTCTTGCAGGAAATTGTGTGTTTGTGGGAACATTTGGTGATCGTAAAGTACATGTCACCTCTGGGGGGCATGGGCTTTGCGAGAGCTCATGTTCCCTTGTGCGTTTTCCTCCTACCTTAACGTTCTTGATATCGGTACATGATATCAACCACCTTATGGTGGGGGCATATATAAGGTAAGTTGTCTGATGTAGATGCTAGCAATTGTGTTTGTGAATCTTGAATCTATTGCAATCATTTAAGTCCTCTGCGTATGCAAGGATGGTGTATTTCTCATGGAGAGTGCACATCCTGTCATTTTCTAAAAGTCCTTTGCAGAGGCGGGGAGCGAATCTGAGACTATCTTAACTCTTAAGTGTGTCTTTGGCGATTGTTGTGGCAAATCCCAATCATCAGTGTGTGCCTGTAATGTATTTGAGATGGTTGCGAACCTAGCAATAGGTTTCTTCCATCACTTGTTTGTTGTGTTTTCTCTATGTATTCTATGTGTGTGTGTATGGCATGTTTGTTCCTGAGCATAGTCTTAAATACTGGTGGTGATGATTCCCTCCTATGCTCTGGGATTTGTATGGCGTGTTTGATTTGTACGGCATGTTTGTTCTCAAGTGTAGTCTTAAAGACTGGTGGTGATGAGTCCCTCCTGCACTCTGAGATTTGTATTACATGTCTGTTTCCCCATATGCATTCTTAAAGACCGATGGCGATGAGTCCCTCCTACATTTTGGGTTGTGTATTTACTTTCCTTGTACTTGCATTCTGCATTTCAAATATGAGAAAAAAAAAATAATAATCACTACATTCACTGTATTCACTATGCTTTGTGTGTCTTCAATGTTGTCTTCTCCGTGTTTTGCGTGACTGTAACTGTCTTCTTCGTGTTTTTCATGCTTGTTACTATCTTCAATATGTTTGGTGTGTCTTCACCATGCTTGGCATGTCTACTATGTTTGTTGATTGTACTTTAATGCATGTATTGGCCTTGTGTTTATACATACATTAAAGTGGGGGCTAAATGTTACATCAGAAAATGTCCCCTTGGGGGCTTTTTCCTCTTAAGGTTTAGCTCTCGGGTCCTTAATTTGGATGTAGAGCATCTTGTGTGGTATTTTTGACCCCCGATGAGAAAACTCTAAAGTCTTATGGCAAATAGGACCTAGGGGTGCTATTTTGATGATCACTGAATAGAAATGGTAGGGTGAACTTGGGCACTAGTGCCCTAGTCCTGCCCTATTTTGGGTCTGCCCTAAATTTAAATGTCAGTTTTATGACCATTATTTAGGTCCTATGCTGACATCTCAAGTTTGAATTACAAAATTCTTAGCGGGAATCTTTGTAGTTGCATATATAAGCATAATTAGGTTTCATTTGCAAACTAGATGGAAATGAGATGGACATTTTGATTGATAAGCTTATGTGTAATGATTCAAGGCATTCATTGTGTTGTAGAGTAGTACTTTGTTGTTATTATGTTTGTGTTTATAGATTTGACATCCATCTCCTTATGGCATGAAAAGCATCTTCCTTCCATGAGATCTACACTTCAAGGTGATATCTATTGTGTTTTCAATCATTTATCATTTCAATTTTTGTCTCTCTCCCACCAAGATACACACTCTTATTTGACAACAATGTTCAGAAGACTTAAATGTCTCTCCGAGGCTTGACCGAGGCAATCCTCTAAACACCACAACCCCCTCCCACACTCCTTTGTGATTGTAGGTTACAGATACTAAGTTTTACAGAGTGGAGTTGCATAAAGGGAGTAGCAAACATTAGATATTCAGGATCTGAGAAGCAGAGGACTCCGATGAACATTTCTGGACTAGAGATCTAGTCCTTGTGTCATCTAGTTTTCTTGAGGAAGAAACAGAAGTTGGTGTGTAGATCAGTGTCGAGAGAAGTTCCAGATTCCATGACAAAAAGTGTACCTTGGACTTGGGTGCTAGTCCCTATGTCCCTGACTTTTCTACTTTTTGGATTTCAAAAAATAGTGATTTAAATATCTTTGTCCTTCACCTTAATCTGAAAGGATTTGCTGTAATTTGATAATTTGCTTACTGTTTTGCATATTTAAGGTTTTAAGTGAAATTGAGCATTAAATTAAGATATTGTTTGATACATCCAAGATTATGCATCTTCCCAAGTGGCAGCCCAACCTGATAGGTGAATCCTCTTGCACAAATTAGAGGTTCAAGTTGGTTAATATGCCTTGGAATGTTTGTAGTGAAAGGAGGATTCCGCATAAACCCTTGAAATCAAACATCCCCCCTTTTACTACTAAACATAACTGTTGAAGAGATTGTAGAACCTGAGACAAAAGGAGAAATATGTGGAGGAATATACTGAAGAATTTCATAAGATGATTATAAGGACAAGACATAGTGAAGAAAGCAAGGAGAAAGTGGCAAGGTACATCAATGGAATAAGATTGAACATTCAAGAAGAACTAAGTTTGGTAAGGATGCCAACAATAGAGGAAGCATATTAGTTTGCCCTAAAAGTTGAACAAGAAGCATGAGCATAAAGAAAGAGGTAGAGGAGGTAAATTTCAGAGAGGTAGAACGTATTCCAGAGGAGAAATATCATATGAAGATAAAAACAAGCAAGATAACACATTCAGGAAGGAAGACATAGATAGTAGTTCATACCAGAGAGATGAAAGAACTTTCTACCATAGAGGGAATCATAATTCATACCGGAATGAAGGGTATAAGAGAGATGAAAGAGGGTTTGATAAGAGAACATTCAGAGGAACTTGTTTTAAGTGTGGAGGTGAAGGACATAGAGCATTTGAATGTCATCAAGGAAGTACAAGAAGGAAGACATAGAGTAGTGCAAGAGCATCTTATATAGAAGAAGAACCTGTTGGATCACCTACTTCAATTGGTAAACCTGAGAAAGGAGAATCACTTGTGATGAGGAGAGCACTATTTCAAGAAGAGACAAATGAGGAACCACCGCAGAGGAAAAGTTTGTTCCAGACCAGACGCAAATCAGGAGGTAAATGTTGTAAGGTTGTAATTGATAGTAGTAGTTCTAATAATTTGGTTTTAGAGGAGATGGTGACTAAGTCAAACCTGGAGAGATTGAAACACCCTAAACCCTATCAGATAGTATGAATTCAGGATGATGATAAGGTATTGGTGAGTGAACAATGTTTGGTAAAATTTCATATAGGATCTTATCATGATGAAGTATTGTGTGACATTATGCCTATGGATGTATGTCATATATTGTTGGGTAGACCATGGTGGTATGATAGAAAAGCTATACATGATGGGAGAAAGAATACCTATAATATAACATAAAATGGAAAGAGAATTACTTTGGTTCCTTTTGAAGATGAGCCTAAAAGTGAAGTATGTGGGAATGTTAGAATCTGTTTGGTAGATGGAAGGAAATTTATAGATGGTTTGAGACATGAGAATATATGTTATGCTTTGATTCCTAAGAAGCCTGGAACCCTCAACGTAGAAACTAAAGAATCACAACCAAAGGAGATAACTAAATTGTTGACAGAGTATGAAGATATCATATCAGATAATGTGCCTGAAGGATTGCCACCAATTAGAAGTATCAGTCATCACATGGATCTTATACTTAGAGCTAGTTTGCCTAACAAAGCGGCACACCAGATGACCCCAACAGAGAATGAAGAGTTGAATAGATAGATATAAGAGTTGCTGAGGAAAGGCTTGATCATAGAAAGTTTGAGCCATTGTACAGTACCTGCAGTGCTAGCATTGAAGAAAGATGGAGAATGAAGAATATGTACAGACTCTAGAGAAATCAACAAGATCACAGTTAAGTATAGATTTCCATTACCTAGGATGGATGACATTATGGACTATTTGAGTGGAGCGAAGTATTTTACAAAGATAGAGTTGAAGAGTGGATACCATCAGATCAGAATTAGAGAAGGAAATGAATGGAAGACTGCTTTCAAGTCAAATGAAGGATTGTATGAGTGGTTAGTGATGCCTTTTGGATTGACAAATGCACTGAGTACTTTCATGAGATTGATGAATGAAGTTTTGAAGAAATTCTTGGTTAAGTTTGTTATTATATATTTGGATGATATTTTGTTTTTTAATAAGACAAAAGAACATTTGTGGCACCTAAGAAATTACTGATAAACATCAAGAAGTGTAGTTTTATGAAGGAAGAATTCGTATACTTGGGATTTGTTATTTTTGTGGAAGGATTGAAGATTAAATGTGAGAGAGTTAGAGCAATTGTTCAGTGGCCAACACCTAAGAGCATTGGAGAAGTCAGATCATTTCATGGATTAGCTAGTTTCTACTAGAAGTTCATCAGAAATTTTAGTTTAGTATGCACACCTATGACATAAACAATGAGAGGTGACAGAAAGGACTTTAAGTGGACATTAGGAGCAAATAAAAGTTTTGAATTGTTGAAGCAAAAAGTGATAGAGCAACCAGTGTTAGAATTAACGGATTTCAACAAAGTATTTCAAGTAGATTGTGATACAAGTGGAAATGCAATAGGAGCAGTGTTAAGTCAAGAAGGTAGATTAGTAGCTTATTTCAGTGAGAAGATGACTGACGCAAGAAGAATATATTTAGTTTATGATCAAGAATTCTATGCCATAATTCAAGATTTGAAGAAGTGGAGACATTACTTGTTGCCTAAGGAATTTGTGTTGTATATAGACCATCAAGCTTTGCAAAATTTGAATAGTCAAGGGAAGTTGAATCAGAGACATATGAGATGGGTAGAGTTCATGTAGAGTTACACTTTTGTACTGAAGCATAGGAGTGGGAAATCAAACAAAGTTGCAGATTGATTGAGTAGAAGAAGAAATTTGCTGATAGAGATGAGAGTTGAAGTATTAGGTTTTGAAGGATTAAAGCACATGTATGAAGAAGACCTTGATTTTGCAGAACCATGGAAAACATGTAAGGAACCTATTGTGATAGATAGGAGGAAATGATTGGACTATTTCATTCAAGAAGATATGTTGTTCAAAGGAAATAAGTTGTGTATACCTAGGAGTTCAATGAGAGACAATTTGATCAAGGAGAAACATAGTGGTGGATTGACAGGACATTTTGGAATTGACAAGACAATGGCTTTGGTAAGTGAACATTACTTTTGGCCCTAGATATTTAAGGATGTAAGGAAGTTTGTGCAGAGTTATAGGGTGTGTCAATTTGCAAAAGGAAGTAATCAGAATACTGGGTTGTACAAATCTTTGACAGTACCAAAGAGACCTTGGGAAGACATAAGCATGTATTTCATATTAGGATTGTTGAAGACATAGAGAGGACATGATTCTATATTTGTAGTGGTGGATAGATTTTCAAAAATGGTACATTTCATACCTTGCAAGAAGACAAGTGATGCAGTTCATGTTGCTGACCTATTTTTCTAGGAGATTGTGAGATTGCATGGATTACCCAAAAGCATAGTTTCAGATAGAGATACAAGATTCATTGGATACTTTTGGAAGACATTGTGGAAGAAGATGAAGACAGACCTAAAATATAGTTCAACATTTCATCCACAGACTGATGGATAGATAGAAGTGGTAAATAAGAGTTTGGCTAACTTGTTGAGATGTTTGGTTGGAGAGAAGGTAGGAAATCGGGATCTAATTCCATCACAAGTAGAGTTTGCATACAATAATTTAGTGAATAGGAGCAGAAGAAAGACACCATTTGAGATTGTGATAGGAACTAACCCTAGAGGAGTAGCAAAGTTGAGAGATATCAATATGGAGTGTTTCAAGTATGTGCTAATTGGTGTTACCATTGATGTCAACATGTTTGTGTTGTCATTGGTGCCAACTGTATCTTCTGATATTGATGTTTATTAATTGATTGAAGAACACTATTTGAGTATTTTGATCTACATTTTCTTTGTATTGAAGACCAGAGTATAAGATTTGGATATGATTTAGATAAGTGTTTGAAGATTCTAAATCTAGAATTTGGTGGTTTGGCTCACTGTGCAGAAAAAGTTCTATTCACTAGTGTGAAGACTGTGCCAGGCAAGGTTTGTAGAGTGATAGGGAGAACGTGTTTTGCTTCACATTTCTTTGCAGATTAGATTTTGTCTTTGTGGTTCTGGACTTAAGCTAATAAGGTCCTTAGTCATCTTCATTCAAAAGGATTTGTCATTTGGTGCTTCGGAAGGCAAGTTAGTGATTAGCAGAGTTTGACAGTGTTGGATAAGAAGCAGTCTGTGATATGTTCTTCAAGTGATATATGTTGTGTTCAAGTGAGATCTATTGTGGTTGGATTTTTCAGCTCCCAAGTGATTCCATGTTGTTTGTGGATGTCTCCAGAATGTGTTGAATGCATGTGCTTGATCCACAAGCTACAATAAAGATCTTGCAAGCACGTTTCTAAGTGTTCTTGACATGTGCATAAGTTCTGGCTGACCTGGTTTGTCACACTTGTTGCAGAGGTGATTCGTGGATTGTGGAAGCATCTCTAAGTGTGTGCAGATGTATTTGGGTCTGAGATAAGGTGTGATGTGTTCATCCTTCATTAATTTACCCCAAAAGTTTGTTTAGGCCTAGTCCTAATTTGATTTATGTATGTATGCCAACCTTGGGGAAAATTCCAATGGTTGTAGAATGTAATATCGACCATGATGTTCATTCCAAGGTTGATGATAGGTATAAATGTATGTAATGAATTCATGCTTGAAGTGTGTGGAGGTGAAGATGCGAAGATAAGTATGAAGTGTAAAAGAAGAGTAGAGCAGAGGAGATATATTGTGCTTCAATGGAACTAAACTTAGGAATGGTGTAGATGCTACTAAATCAATTCACCTGTTGGCAGTGAGCCACCCCTAGAAGTGAGCCAACCAACAGTAGTGAGCCATTCTTTTGGGTAGTGAGCCCTTTGGGAGCGAGCCACCTTTTGATATTTGGCATTGTTACTACATTATATTTTGAGCTAACACTCATCGTGGTTTTTCCCTATTTAGGGTTTTCCATGTAAAAAATATGGTGTTCATGTGTATATGATGTTGATGTGCTCATGTTTTGATTCTGCTATTCATGCTTAATGTTCATAACAGAATAAGGAGTTAGATTAAGTAAATGTGAAAGTGATTTTGGTTTAAAGAAGTTAAGGTTTTTGATACAACTGATTCACCCCCTCCTCTCAGTTGTCTTGTGCTTTTCAACATGGAGAATAAGAGGAGTGCAGAGGCAGAAGAATTTGTAGGACACATGGAGATAGTGCATAATCAAGTCAAGAAGCATTTGGACAAGATGAATAGCAAGTATAAGGTGTAAGCAGATGAGAAGAGAAGACATAAATAATTTTTAGTGGGAGATGAGGTAATGGTATATCTGAGAAAAGAAAGATTTCCAGTAGGGACATATAACAAGTTGAAGATGAAGAAGTTTGGACCATGTAGGATACTCAGGAAGTTTGATTTAGGAAATGCATATGAAGTGGAGCTATCGAAGACATTGGGTATACCACTTATTTTCAACATTGTAGACCTACATCAATATCATGAAGGAGGAACTAGTGACAGCATTGAAGAAGATTTGAAGAAGCAGTTACCATAGCAAGCACCAGAGAAAATTGAAGACATCTTGGACAACAGGATTGGACGTAGTACTAGAGGAAAGCAATACAAGGAATATTTGGTAAAGTGGAAAGGCCGACCAGAAGAAGACTTGTCTTGGATTTCTCAGGCTGAGGTGGACTGTCTTGATTTTCCTCTAGCCCTAACGAAGTGAGGGATTCACTTTTCAACAACCTCAAGTGTCTGATGTAGGAGCATCCCTAGTTGTAGAGCAATCTTGCATCAACCAAAAATATTTGCACTCTTTCTTTGTTTCTTTCATTTTCCAGTTCATTTCAGTTTCAATAGTAGTTCTAGCATTTTGTACTACATTTTTCCATGTTTGTATTTCAAAACTTACGGAGTAGGACTTAGCATCTAGACATCATCATGTACATCATATCCAAAATTTAGATCATTTGGATAGTTTCCAAAAAGATATTGCTATTAGAAGATCAATTATTTTCTTAGAATAGAGCATTCAGATAGTCATTTGAAGGAGAAGATTTCTGGAGCACTTCCATGACTTGTGGAGATAAATGAAACATTATTCAAGGTACTTTGGAACATGGCCGACCTTCCCTAAGATCTGCACCTTGTTTCATTCACTTACGGAGGAGTACAAGTTGCTTAAGGCCAACCTATCCCTTTTCCCACATTACACCTTCATTGGGGACTGTAACGTCTTCCTTGGCCGACACAGAGGACTTATTGAGCTTGGAGATGATATATAATCATGTAATAGATGCATAGGAAAGTAGTTAACTAGATAGTTAACTTAATTCATGATTAGAAGATGATAGATAGTTTGAATTCTTTTGGAAGAGGTGCTTCAATGCCATATCCTTCTATTCTATAATTAGGCCTATGAACCCTAATTTGTAAGCCTGCATGTTGGTGACATATCAGCATTTTGAATCTACGATATATTGAGCATTTAAATCACTCTTTGCATTCTATCTTTGAGTTGCTTCTATTGTGTTTACATTTGTTGCAAGGCCTAGATAGTTCACTCTGTGGACCCTTCGATGGACCCTTCGACTGTGACTGCACCAAATGGGAAGCCAGTTATACCAAATTATAGAGGACTAGAAAATAAGGAAACTCTGGATCCTCTAAAAATAGCAAGGGTCAACAATGTTGATGATTCTCCTTGGTGCATGGCTAGTCAGATGCCTCATTTGTTGGCAAGAGACACTGTGTGGCTTCATGGGTGTTGTCATTGATGGCAACAAAGACCATCCCACACATCCACAGGACATGGTGTGTCTATACTGGAAGTCAAATTGAAGAGTATTTTGGTCCGGTGACCAAGAACAGAGCATGCAGTAAGGTCCGACAATCAGGTTTGGATCTCTCAAATGAAGTATCTCTCTATAGTGCAGACTTGGGGAAGTCAAGAGGAGTACCTTGACTGATAGATTCCAGAGATTAAGCCTCTGGTGATGAAAGAGTGGAGAAATATGAGCACCTAAGTATTGGGTTCCTGTTTGGTAGAGTAGACAGAGGAAGAACTGACCGACAGAGCATCAGACCTTAATCCAGATGAGATATTAATAGTGATCAAGGTTCTTAAGGTATCATTCATGATTGGCCAACATGATTGAAGACTTATATAACTATCTTTTTGATACGCATCACTTAGTAAACATGGATTCAGCCGACAGACCAGAGTTTGGAAATATCTTGAGTTTTCTGGATGCTGACTAGAAAGATGATTGAATTCATTGATATATATACCAGATTGATTTCGGTATGAGTGTGTGTGTGGTGTGTTGTGTAGTGCGAAGAAAAGCATAATAGTGTGGGAACAGAGATAGAGGTCTGGTATGTGACAGAACAATAGCACTAAGGCAGAGGAAGAATAAAGTGCAGTAGATCAGTATATTGAGCTTAATTGGAACTGAACCTAAGCAAATGTGGATGCTTCTCATCAGTTCAAGTATCTAGTTTCCTTCTATAAACTATTGTAGGCAGTGAGCCTCTTGTGAGTAGTGTGCTCAGGCAGTGAGCCCTAATTGGCAAGTGCCATTTTGTACTATCTTATTCTTTTAACATAGAATACAATCTTGGGTTAGTCACCCCGTGGTTTTTCCCTTAACAGGGTTTTCCAGGTAAAAATCCTTGTGTTATGTGTGTTCATTTCATTTCTACTTTCATGTTCATTTATGCTTATAAGTTTTGATACTGCACTAATTGTCTAAGAAGAAAAGAAAGTTGAATAATTAAGATAACTATTCACCCCCCCTCTTAGTTATCAACAATTAGTATCAGAGCTAAGTTCCTCCAAATAGAGCCTAACAACTTGAGGAAGATCTGGGAATCTCAATGGATATGTATGGTATGAGGGAGCAACTTCAGTCTGCCCTAGATGATCTTGAGTAATCTCATTCTGAAGTTAATACCCTAAAGGAAAGAGTCAAACAAGCTGATGACTTCATAAATGAACTCAGAGAAAAATTGAGTATCTCTATGAAAAATAGAAAGGAACTACTTCAACAATTAGCAAATCAAAGTGAAGCCAATGATAATAATGAAGAATTGAATGAGACAAAATAAGTTATGTGAGAAGCTATCAAAGGAAGTCATTATGGTGAGACATGAAATGGAATTAGGGGTTATGAAATTTACCCAAGAAATTGAAGAGAAAAGAAAAATTGAAGATAATCTAAATCAATCTCTCAAGGAGAAGTCAGAAGAATGCCACAAAATGGATAGAATAATCAGGCATCTAGAATCTGATATTGAAGATGCTAGAGATAATGAAGAATAGCTTGAGAATCAGATATATACTCTTAAAAGGGATCTCCAAACAGCAAATGAATACAAAGAGAAATTCAAGATAAGCTCTGCTCAACTTGAAGTTCTTCTGGAAAGTCAAAAGAGGGTAGATGACAAGCATGGTTTGGGATTTGAGAAAGGTGAATGCTCCAGATCTGGTCAAAAGAAATTTGGATCAGGAAATCAAAGGAACAAGCCTAGAAGACCTCTGGTAAGGCAACCTAAAGCTCAAAGATATCCATCCTTCAATGGATACTGCCATAACTGCAATAACTTTGGTCATAAAGCAAATCAGTGCAGAAAGAGAATGAATCAAACTAATTCATCCTTCTTCGGACAGTGTTTCAACTGCAAAAGGTATGGTCACAAATCTCATGAATGTAGAAATATGCAAATGAACAATTCGTTCAATGGTAGATGCTTTGCATGCAATAGAATGGGACATATGGCTAATCAATGCAGATCGAGAGGATATTAGTCAAAAATGCAAAGAAATGTTGTTTGCTACAATTGCAATAGATCCGGTCATATTGCCAAATTATGTAGAAGCAAGAATCAGGGTAAAAGGGGTCCAGTGCATCATAATTAGAATCAAGACAAAGGAAAAGGAAAAGTGAATGCGGATGAAGTTCAAGGGGAGATGAACAAGATTTGGGTGAAGAGGAGTACAGAAAATGTTGGGGATGGATCCACACCAGAATCTGGTGTTGATATTCCTTCCAAAAATCAAAATAGTGAGCTCTAGCTCAAGGGGAGACACAAGGAAGAACATTTTCCCCCAACCAGCTAATTGGTGCCTAAAATTGGCACAACGAAAGTTGTGGATTAAAGGGTTCTCAGAGAAACATCTAAATAAGCCTTGGTAAAGATATGGAAGATCCGCAAGAAATTTAGAAGAGGTTAATCTACCAAGATTGATCCGGTTTAACAGTCATCCGGTAAGAACAGGATTTTCACGATTAGATCCGCTATGATTCAAATTGAGGTATCTTGATCTGTGGATAAATGGAATGATTGAAGTAAGGTAGATAGGTTGCTAATATTTACCAAGAATAACTCTAAGTGCATCTCAATGATCTGGAAAGATCTCTCTCAGAACAAGGAAAACAAGGCAACCAGAATAAATTAGGTTGTGCATTTATTGCAAAATGAAATTAGGGTTTGTGCATAAATAAAAGGGTTCTTTGGTTCATCATTTTAACATTTGCATTCAAAAAGAAGAGAGAAGGAGCTCTGCAACAAGTTATCTCAAACCTCTCAAAGATCAACCGCAGAAGTCGATTCATCCAAGAAACTCAATCCGGCTCATATCGTGAACCCTAGAAGCATAAGAGGTATTTTCTGCTCTTGAAATCTCTCTCTGAATCTTTTGAAAGATGCCTACTCTAAATATTGTGAAGATCACTGATAGGCCACATCCTAAATTCAAGAAATATCCCTACAAATCCCTAGAAGTTGATCCTCTAGGCGCCTTTTCAAGCATTCCGCGTGGGGTTTTGCATGTAGAAGATGTTAGGGCATATATTCATGAAAACATTGAGGAATTTGGGAAATCCAAGCTAATGGATATCTCTCACAATCAGTTAATAGATGATGCTTTTGAACTCAAACCGCAGTACAAAGCTATCTGGGACAAGCATTTTGGACATTGCATCCATTTCCCTTATTTTGCAGAAGATGAATGGGTCCGGTATGTTCTAAGTAGAATGCATGACAACTTTATGTGGTTGATGAGGCCATTCAAGATAACCAAGGATGCCATTAGGGCAGTTACTAGATTGCCCTCATCCAGTGGGTTACCTGCTCTTAAATATGTCAAGAATCAGACAGTGAGTGAGGCAACTGGATCAAAATTTGACAAGAGAGCAATGACTATAGAAGATATCATTGATCCGGATATCAAGTTTGTATCTATGATAATTGGCTATAAGATATATCACTCCAGCAGGGAGAATTCAGTATCTGGAACTGCTATGTATACTGCTTATGAAATGCTAAGGAAAAATGCTAACTATGATCTTTGCGACTTCTTCTGAGCCAACTGTTAGAAAAATTACAAAGGATCAAGAAGGACAAGAAAAACTTATTCAAATATGGTGGTCTTATATTATGTCTATTCTTTTACTTTATGAATGAGCTACCCAGAGCCAGTGGTTGGATATGGCAAAATGACAAACTAGTAGCCATACAAATCATAGATTACTTGCATGGGCTTGGGGATGCTAAGGCACGAAATATAGCTCTGTGGGGTTACTTCAAGAACTTTTAGAATATGATGCAAACCAGAGAGAGAATCCCCCAATCTCTAGTTGAAAAGTATAAGGATACAGTATTCTTTATGGTAGAAATTGATCAATGCCTAATGGAGGCAGTAGAGCCAAGGACTATCTGGATCATGCCAATGGGGTATGAAGTAGATGAGAAAATTATAGAGCTACATGTTCAAGACATGTTAAGTCAACCCAAGGACCCTAAGGCAAAAAGGTTTGGAACCTTTCAAGAACTGAGTGTAAAGATTCATGTTGAACTAAGATAGCCTGAGATCAAGAGAAAAGTAAGAAGAGAAGTGGAAGAAGTCACCAAGAGATATGGAATATCAAAGGAGGCACTTGATGCCAATAGAGAGAAGATGGAAAGGGTAGAGAAAGAGAAGGAAGAAGCCGAAAAAGAAAGTGCTTCGGTAGAAGCCCCCTCCCAGACCAGATCCTCTAAGAGCTTTGCACCTGCCACTGTGAAGAGCTCAAAGGCATCAAAACTGGAAGCAAAATCATCCGGTAAAAGAGAAAAGAGAACAAAGACAGGCTACAAGATCATACACAAGCCTCAAAGATGATGAAAAAATAGAGATAGATGAGGAAGTAAAGAAAATGAAGAAGAAGAAGAAAACATTTGGTGAACCCTCTACCGGTCAAGGCAAAGAAGAGAAGGCAGAGGAATTTCTTGAAAAGCCTACTCTCCGCATTGATGATATCATCAAATTAGTCACTGTGGATGGGAACCTAAAACCAATGACTGAGTTCTATGATGAGTATAATGAAGTTGACCAGAAGATCTTGCAAGAAGCTACAATTAGGTATCTGAATATCTATAATAAGGCTTTTATTGAAATCATATCTCTAATTCCCAAAAGCCTAGAGAAGGAACTAGAAATAAGGAAGAACAATGCCAAGGCAAAGGACCTTGAGATCCGGGAACAGATAGCTATTCAGCTATATCCTTCAATCACTCTAAAGAAAATGAATATGATCTTTAAAGATTGCAAGGATGAGTTCCAGAGCAAAGCTAGAATGAATCAACTTATGCTTGGAGAGACTGACAAAGTGGCAAAAGAAACAGAAGTCATCCTCCGGAATGCATACAAAAGATTCAATATTCCTATTATAGAGGACTTAGATGATGAACCCTCTATCATGGATGATGAAGGACTTAAGTGCTCATAGACATTTTCTACTCCAAAGTGCCTAATTCAACCTAAACAGTCTATTATAGAGGTGAAAGGTTTACTAGTCTGTCATTCTCTATACAGACATTACTTTCTTGGTGTGAGGCATTCTTCTTTGTCCCCACTAGTTCCAAGATTCTCAATATCCAAGGCTTATAGCCCTTTTGATCCCATTATCACCCCTCCTCTCTAGGTCAAGGGTTTTGATTGCTTAGTGCTCAATTCTCCCTTCTTTGTTTTTCACCCCTGTCTTCTTAGACTACAACTTACATACCTAGCCGGGCTATAACACAGCTCACCTAGCACAAGTTAACATGGCCTCTCTCTGATAGCCCATTCACTACAATAGAAAGAAAAACAAAAAAAGAGACTCTGCTTGATGCCCCCTCCATGACTGTATAGAGGATATGCGAGGATATCAAACCAGAGCCATTATGTACAAATAGAAACAAAGAAATACAGGAAAGAAAATTGACTACTTTGTTTTAGACTAAGAAATGTACACTCTACAGAATTTCACAAACGAATTAGACAATCCAAGTTTTCTTTATTATTGCTATGAAAGTGCTTATTACATTTGCAGCATTCCAAAACTTCTGAACTTCCAACCTCTTCACAGAATGAATCTAGCCTTTTATAATTTCTACCCTTGTCTATTATTAGACAGTTAGGGTTTCTTACATTAGTGCTGCTCCTAGCTGTTCCATCAGCCTAACACATTGGCATCGCTGGCATCCTTTCTGCAGTTAGGGTAATAACCCGATCCCTTTTACAAATAACCAGTAGTCTACTTACTGCGGTTTGCTTTTGCTGGCAGTCATTAGTGAAACAATGCCTATCAGCATCCTCACATCTCGTTCCCCCCATAGTTTACTTCCTGTTGATGAGCCCAATGAAGTTTTGACTTAGTTTATTTTCACTGACTATCATCGGTGTGACAAACACCATCGGCACACTCCAGGAACTTCACTCCGATCTCCCTTTTCTCACTGATGCCTCCAAACTATGTTTTATCTTCGGTAAGACATTCGTTATTGGTGGTGTCCTCTTATCTCTGGCTGATACCCATCTTCTCCCTTATGAGTCCTCCCTTCACACTTGTCGGTGTGACTTTCAACATCGGCCAACGTTCAACTTCTCCCGCCGATATCCTTAGTCACTCCGATGGGAACTCTTCCCTTCGCCTTTGTCGGTGTGACCTTCAGTATCGGTGAAACCCTTCACCACTCCACCGATGCACCCACTCTCTCTGATGGATAGGATCATCAGCCAAACTTATCCTGTCAGTGTAACTTTCCTTTTGTTCACCAATCTCAATACTCTTGCCGATATGCATTGTCTACGGTTTGCGGTCAACCTAATACACTAGAACCAAAAGAAAAGAAAAGAAAACTTTATGACCAACATAGTTTATGACCACTAAGGTCATCACACCAAAATGCGTTATATACATATGGGCTCACTCCAAGCCCCTTGGTGCTCCTGCACCATACTCCCCCTGTGTGGAAGAAGTCAAGTTACCTCTGGTGACAGCAAGGCAAAATCAATGCCCCGCTTCTTGAACTCAGACTCGGCGGTCCAGGTAGCCTCTGCTTCAGGCAACTGTTTCCACTTGATCAGATGCTCCATATACACACCATGTCTAGTCTGTTTCTACACTTGAGAATCCAGAATTCTCTCAGCGTGTGGTTTAGGTTTTGGAGGCAAGGTCACATTACTCACTATTTATGTAGCTTCTGAACTAGATTCCCCTACTACTGGATGAGGACCTTTATATGGCACCAAGTCCTGAACATTGAACACTAGTGAGATTGCCAAGTCTGTTGGTAAATCAATCCTATAAGCATTATTGCCATACTTGTTCAGAATTCTGCAAGGACCAATCCGTCTCATCTACAATTTGGTTGGTATCCCTTTCTGCAATCTGGCTTTGTTCAAATGAACCATGACTAAATCACCAACTGCAAATTGAATATCCTTCTTGTGAGAATCTACCCTATCCTTGATTTTCAGGGTATTTTCCATCAATGTCTTTTGTACCTGTTCATGTATCTCCTTCATAGACTGTGCAAAATCCTCAGCATGACCACTTCTATGTTCCATGTATCCAAGATGTCAGAGTTCACATACACCTCTAGGATGCATTCCATACACTATCTCAAATGGACTTTTTCCAGTAGTCCTATTCACACTATCATTATAGACAAATTCTACCTGATAAATGACTTGATCCCAACTCTGTCCATATTCTTTTGTCAAACATCTTAATAGGTTGCCCAATGTTCTGTTCACCACTTTTGTTTGGCCATCTGTCTATGGATGATATGCTGACCCAAAAGACAGATTTGTTCCTAGCCTCTGCCATAAAGTTTTCTAGAAGTGTCCCATGAACTTAGCATCTCTATCAGACACAATGCTTGCTAGAAGTCCATGAACTCCTATGACCTCTTTGAAAAACAAATGAGCTATATGACTAGCATCATGAGTCACCTTACATGGAATGAAATGACTCATCTTGCTAAATCTATCAACAACTACAAAAATACTATCAAAATCAGTCTTAGTCTTTGGTAGACCAACTACAAAATCCATACTTACACAATCCCATGGTCTGGAAGGAATGGGTAATGGTTGATACAGTCCAGCATTTGAAGAAGTTCCCTTGGCCTTCTGACAGATGATACACTGCTCCACATACTTTCTGACATCTTTGTGCATCTTCAGCCAATAGTAGGACCTTTGGACTAACTCCAATGTTTTATTCAGACCAAAATGTCCACTCCAACGCCATTATGCTTCTCCCATATGAGATTTTACCTCACGGATCCTTTTGGTACACACAACTATCCACCTTTGAACAATAATCCCTGTTGCAAAGTGTAATCTGCAAATTCACTATGAAAGTGATTTTCAAAGTCTTGACAGACCTTGTATGCTTCAGCAAAATCTTCATCCTCTTTGTAGAGGGCTCTAAACTCTTCCATTCCAATGCTTCTTAATTGCACCTCTTGCACTGTAAGCAACCTCCTGCTTAAAGCATCTGCTACTTTATTGAGTTGTCCTTTCTTATGCTTAATTGTAAATGTATAAGACTGCAAGTACTCCATCCACTTGATATGCCTATGGCTCAACTTATCTTGTGAGTTTAGAAAACTCAAAGCTTGATTGTCTGTATACACAACAAATTCCTTAGGTAGGAGATAATGCCTCCATTTTCTAAGTGCTTGGACTAGAGCATAGAGCTCCAAGTCATATGAAGAGT
Organism: Cunninghamia lanceolata; assembly: GCA_027924645.1. NCBI lineage: Eukaryota > Viridiplantae > Streptophyta > Pinopsida > Cupressales > Cupressaceae > Cunninghamia > Cunninghamia lanceolata. The sequence goes on from BSBN01000684.1 coordinate 2,417,455, forward strand.
ATCTACTCTTTGCTTCATTCAGCCTCTCACTGAAAAAGGCTACTGGCCTATTCTCTTGGTTGAGTACTGCACCTACTGCAATATTGCTAGCATCACATTCTAAAGTGAATAACTTATCAAAACTAGGCAACACTAACATTGGCTGTGTGGCTACTTCTTTCTTCAACAATTCAAAACTCTTATTAGCTGCTTGTGTCCATTGAAACTTTGTTTTTATCCCACCTTTTATTGTATCAAGCATGGGTGCACAAATAGTATTGAAATTCCTTATGAACTTTCTATAAAACTAAGCTAAGCCATGAAAACTTCTCACCTCAGTTGCTGCTCTAGGAGTAGGCCAATTCAATATGGCTTCTACCTTTGACTTGTCCATTTTCAACTCTCCTTTGGACAACACAAAACCAAGGTATACCAATTCCTGCTTCATAAATTCACACTTCTCCAAATTTATGGTTAGTTGTTCATCATGTAACTTTTTCAAAACAATATTTACATGTTCAAGATGCTCTTCTTTAGTTTGACTAAAAATCAAGATATCATCTAGATAAACAACTACAAATTTACCCGTATAGTCCTTGAGGACTTCATTCATGAGCCTCATGAATGTGCTGGGAGGGCTCATGAATGTGCTGGGAGCATTTGATAAACCAAATGGCATAACAAGCCATTCATACAGTCCTTCTATGGTTTTAAAGGCTATTTTCCACTCATCACCTTCCTTGATTTTGATCTGGTGGTAACCACTTTTTAGGTCTATCTTGGTGAAATACTTAGCTCCTCCTAAACAGTCCATAAGATCTTCAATTCTGGGAATTGGAAACCTATACCTTATGGTGATCTTATTGATAGCTTTGGAATATGTGCACAATCTCCATGTTCCTCCTTTCTTTGGTGCCAACACTGTAGGCACTGCACAAGGACTTATGCTTTTCCTAACCAATCCCTAGTCAAGCAACTCTTGCACTTGTCTAGCTATTTCCTTATGTTGTTCTGGAGTCATCTTGTAAGGAGCTTTATTAGGTAAAGATGCTCTTGGAATTAGATCTATCTAATGACTTATAGTTCTTTGTCGAGGTAGTGTTGCTAGTGTTCCATCACTAATGATGTCCTTATACTGTTCCAGTATAGTTTGTACCTCTTTTGGGATCACTACCTTTTTGTCTTTCTGCTCTTCCTTAGGATTTACTATGATAGCATAGCCAATACCATCCTCCTTAAGAGTGTTCAAAAACTCTTTACCACTCACAACTAAGACACTAGGACTTTTTGTCTTATTTGCTTCTTCGTCTTCCAATGACTGAATTTTATAAGTGACACCATCTTTTTGAAAAGAATATGCATTCTTCTCACCATCATGTATGACCTTCCGGTCAAACTGCCATGGTCTACCCATTAGTAGATGACATGCATCTATAGGTAGGATATCACAAAGTACCTTGTCTTTGTATCCACCTATACCAAACTCTACCCAAGTTTGTTCATTGACTATCACATGCTGACCTTTATTTAACCATGTGACTCTATATGGATTTGAATGAGGTATTCTTTGCAAATTTAATTTTCTAATTGCTTCATCTGACATTATATTATCAGTAGACCCTGAGTCTATAATTACTTGACATACCTTATTTATAATCTTGCATCTGATTCTGAATAATGCTCTCCTTTGGCTTGGTTCAGCTTTCACTAGTTCTTTGATCAAGGTTCTCCTTACCATGATGTTCTCTCCCACTTCTGAGGCTAGACTGACTTCAGGTGATTTGATGCTTGAAGCATCATCTTATACATAATGATTTCTTTTATCAACTCCTTGAGAAGAAGATGTGCCCTTATCAAGACACCTATATGCTGGATGGCCTAATTGTCCACAATTGTAGCATTTCATAGTGGTAAAGTAGGATCCTCTGCCTGATCCTCCTAATCTTCCTTTGTTAGATCCCCTTCCTCAGTAGTTTCCTCTACTAGTAGTCTCCCCACTATGCTCTGTGAGTTTGGATTCTCCTTGGGGTCTTTGATCAATATTCCTACCACCATAATTTCCTCTTCCTCTTAATCTGCTGCTTGACTCTTGTTTCTTCTTGCCCTTCTCCTTACCTTGAGTGCTAGCTGATAGCTTTGATGTACTATTGTAGGGCTGAACAAGCTAATTCCTTTTGAATACTCCACCTCAAACCATTTAGGTATCTTGCTACCTTTACATTTTCATCTTCCATCACCTTAGACCTCAAGCATAGTTTTTGAAACTCCTCAGTGTATGCATTGACATCTAATTCTCTTTGTCTCAAATTCTATCTTTTCTTGTGCAACTGGACTTCATAATCCCTAGGCATGTAGACTTCTTTGATTTTAGCCACCATACCTTTCTAAGAAGCTATAGGTTTCTTTCCTTCTTTTTCTCTTTCTGTTTGAACAAATTTCCACCATGTCAAAGCAGCTCCTCTGAGTCTTGATTTCACCACCTTCACCTTTTGTGCTTCACTCACTCCATCACATTCAAAGTGATTTTCTATACCTTCTATCCATTCCATAACCAAATCAAGTTCCATCTTTCCACTAAAAAAAGGAACTCCTTCCAATGACTTGCCACTCATGGCTTTCAAGGCCTTCAAGAAAGGTTCTTCTTCCATCTTAGGATCAGGTGTGGGCTCTTCATCTTCTATAGACACACCTTTCTCCTTACTTTCAAAACTCTTAACTTGCCGACTGACTTCTTCAGTCTTTATTATCATTGCACCTAGCTTACTTTCCATTTCAGCTAGTCTTTCCTGTAGGAGCCTATTCTCCTCTTCTTGATCATCAACTTTCTTTGCTAACTCTGCATTTGTCACCATCTTCTTGGATGAACCTACAGACTCACTTGAATTCGGTGATGACATACAACTTCTTCTATTCCAATCTAGGAATAGCCCAAATCTTTAACTTTCTCTGATACCGATTTGATGGGGGGGCCTATGGGTTTAGTCACTCTATCTTGACACAACACTTCAAGACCTATGTCAATCCCAAGTCTCCCTACCAATTCAAGTGCTCATAGACATTTTCTACTCCAAAATGCCTAATTCAACCTAAACAGTCTATTACAGAGGTGAAAGGTTTACTAGTTTGTCATTCTCTATACAGACATTACTTTCTTGGTGTGAGGCATTCTTCTTTGTCCCCACTGCTTCCAAGATTCTCAATAGCCAAGGCTTATAGCACTTTTGAGCCCATTATCAACCCTCCTCTCTAGGTCCATGGTTTTGATTGCTTAGTGCTCAATTCTCCCTTCTCTATTTTTCACCCCTGTCTTCTTAGACTGCAACTTGCATACCTAGTCGGGCTATAGCACAGCTCACCTAGCACAAGTTCACATGGCCTCTCTCTAACAGCCCATTCACTACAACAGAAAGAAAAACAAAAAAAGAGACTCTGCTTGATGCCCCCTCCATGACTGTACAGAAGATATGCGAGGACATCAAACCAGAGCCATTATGTACAAATAGAAACAAAGAAATACAGGAAAGAAAACTGACTACTTTGTTTTAGACTAAGAAATGTACACTCTATAGAATTTCACAAATGAATTAGACAATCCAAGTTTTCTTTATTATTGCTATGAAAGTGCTTATTACATTTGTAGCATTCCAAAACTTTTGAACTTCCAACCTCTTCACAAAATGAATCTAGCCTTTTATAATTTCTACCCTTGTCCATTATTAGACAGTTAGGGTTTCTTACATTAGTGCTACTCCTAGCCGTTCCATCGGCTTAACACATTGGCATCGCTGGCATCCTTTCTGCAGTTAGGGTGATAACCTGATCCCTTTTACAAATAACCGACAATCTACTTACTGCAGTTTGCTTTTGCTGGAAGTCATCGGTGAAACAATACCTATTGGCATCCTCACATCTCATTCCCCCAATAGTTTACTTCCTACCGATGAGCCCAACGAAGTTTTGACTTAGTTTACTTTCGCTGACTATCATCGGTGTGACAAACACCATCGGCACACTCCAGGGACTTCACTCTTATCTCCCTTTTCTCACCAACGCCTCCACACTATGTTTTATCTTCGATAAGACATTTGTTATTGGTGGTGTCCTCTTATCTCTGCCGATACGCATCTTCTCCCTGATGAGTCCTCCATTCACACTTGTTGGTGTGACTTTCAACATTGGCCAACGTTCAACTTCTCCCACTGATATCCTTAGTCACTCCGATGGGAACTCTTCCCTTCGCCTTTGTCAGTGTGACCTTCAACATCGGTGAAACCTTTCACCACTCCACCGATGCGCCCACTCTCTCCGATGGATAGGATCATCGGCCAAACTTATCCTGTCAGTGTAACTTTCCTTTTGTTCACCGATCTCAATACTCTTGCCGATATGCATTGTTTGTGGTTTGCGGTCAACCCGATACACTAGAACCAAAAGAAAAGCAAAGAAAACTTTATGACCAACATAGTTTATGACCACTAAGGTCATCACACCAAAATGTGTTATATACATATGGGCTCACTCCAAGCCCCTTGGTGCTCCTGCACCAAAAACTAAGGGCCTGGATTCCTCTGTTCTGGAAGAGGAAGTCTAAGAAGAAGTAAATATATCTCATCTGAATTCCCCTGCTGACTCCGGAATTGAAGGAAAAGAAAGAAAAGAAGAGAACATCAATCAAGGAGAAGAAGTGAAGGGAAGAGAAGAAGGTCAGACTGAAAAGACCACAAGTGACAGTGCTGAGGCTATAGAAGGGAAGAAAACTCTGTCTCCGGCAAGAGACACTGCAGAGGTAGTCAAAGACTTCTTGACAAAAGAAATGATGGAATTGGATGAACTGGAGCTACTTCAAGGGCCATTCAATTTTGATTCTCTCTCTCTGGTCCAAACAATGAAGGTAGCATCTTTTGCTCAAGCCAAAGCAAAAGAAAAGCTTCTGAAGTCTCACATGGAAGATTGTGAGCTAATAGAGATTGCATCTGATGTGCTAGAGAAAATCATGCCAACATTCCAAAAGGATTCTTCGACCTCCACATCTAGTAATCTAAAGTCTCTTGTTAACTCTGTTAATACACATTTTGACTCTTTAGAGAAAGCAGCAGAAGATAAAGTCTGGAAAGAATTTTTGGGTAAAAGATTCTCTGAAGTACATGGGTACATAGCAAATGATAGGAGAAATCTGAATATTGGAATAAAGAGCTTAGAAAATACTCTTAAAGATGGCAGAGATATATATAAATTTTGTCTATCCTGGTCTAAAGTGACAATGAATATTGAGAAGAAACTGAAAGAACAAGAGGGGAAACTTTCAAGTATATCTCAGAATTTTGATCCTCTCACCTCTTCCATAATAAATCAAGAGTGTCAGACTATTGCAGTCATAAATGAAATAAAGAAGCTTGAGAAGGAGAAGAAAAATAGAATAAGCAGGTTAAGTGAACTTAGAGGGATAATTATCCCTCAATTAGAGGTCATGCATGAGGCCCTATCTGATGCTCAGACCACAACCCAGACCAGTGATCCGACAGATCTAAAGAGGGCAGAAGCTTTTGCATTCCTGTTGAGTGGTCACATCTCAATTTTGGATAGGATGAAGCAGAGTTGGGCAATAGAATTTGTCCAATTGAAGACAACTTTTGTAGATATAATTTAGTATATGTAAGTAAAACATGTATATATGTTTATGCGGCCAAGTATAGATTATTTTTGGGAAATTTTGGTGAGCGGATCCTACCCTTTCCCATTGATGTCAAAGGGGGAGTGAGTAGCAGTGAAAAATATGGAATCTAGCTAAGGGGGAGCTCTCGAAAAGTGTACATTAGAATAGACCATCAGCCAAGGGGGAGTGTAGTCTGACACTTAGTCATTTTTCACTAACTGTTGCCATCAATGCCAAAGGGGGAGATTGTTGGCAAGAGACACTGTGTGGCTTCATGGGTGTTGTCATTGATGGCAACAAAGACCATCCCACACATCCGTAGGACGTGGTGTGTCTATACCGGAAGTCAGATTGAAGAGTATTTTGGTCCGGTGACCAAGAACAGAGCATGCAGCAAGGCCTGATAATCAGGTCCATATCTATTAGAGGAAGTATCTCTCTATAGTATGGACTTGGGGAAGTCAAGAGGAGTACCTTGACTGATAGATTCCAGAGATTGAGCCTCCGGTGATGAAAGAGTGGAGAAATATGAGCACCTAAGTATTGGGTTCCTGTTTGGTAGAGTAGACAGAGGAAGAACTGATTGGCAGAGCATCAGACCTTAATCCGGATGAGATATTGATGGTGATCAAGGTTCTTAAGGTATCATTCATGATTGTCTGACATGATTGAAGACATATATAACTATCTTTTTGATACACATCACTTAGTAAGCATGGATTCAGTTGATAGACCAGAGTTTGGAAATATCTTTCTGGATGCTGACTAGAAAGATGATTGAATTCATTGATGCAGATATATACCAGATTGATTTTGGTATGAGTGTGTGTGTGGTGTGTTGTGTAGTATGAAGAAAAGAAGAACAGTGTGGGAATAGAGATAGAGGTTTGGTATGTGACAGAATAGCAGCACTAAGGCAGAGGAAGAATGAAGTGCAGTAGATCAGTATATTGAGCTTAACTGGAACTGAACCTAAGCACATGTGGATGCTTCTCATCAATTCAAATATCTAGTTTCCTTCTATAAACTATTGTAGGTAGTGAGCCTCTTGTGAGCAATGTGCTCGGACAATGAGCCCTAATTGACAAGTGCCATTTTGTACTATCTTATTCTTTTAACAGAGAATACAATCTTGGGTTAGTCACCCCATGGTTTTTCCCTTAACAGAGTTTTCCACGTAAAAATCCTTATGTTATGTGTGTTGATTTCATTTTTGCTTTCATGTTCATTTATGCTTATAAGTTTTGATACTACACTAATTGTCTAAGAAGAAAAGAAAGTTGAATAATTAAGATAACTGATTCACCCCCCTCTCAGTTATCAACATCATTCACTGCTGCAATGTGTTGTAGCTTTAACAGTCTTGAAACCTAATGAAAATTGTGATGATTGCAGTGATGGCGGCCATGGTTCAATTGTAGATCATGATGATCGAAACATGAATATGTTGTTCTCACAAGGGTATCATAGTGAAGAAGAATATTCTTCTAAGGAGGAGCAAAGTCATGACCAAAATATAGAAGATAAAAGGCATGCAAAAAATTCTCACCAACAACAAGTATTTTCTGATCAAGAAGAGGAAGAATATCATGTTAATAATATCTAACTATTCTATAAATAATTTCCTATTAAGAAGGCCTTCCAATGAAGAAATTAGGGCTTCGACTGCAACAACAATTGCCCAAGTTAAAAGTAATTATAATTTGAGAAGAAAGAAAAATCAAAAGGAATATATAGCATTGGATAATGTTAGAGGCATTTTCATAAAAGATACACAAAAGGAACAAAATGCCCAGTAATTCAAAATAAATAAGGATAAGGAGAAGGGACAAGGTAAATAAGGTACTATTGATCATATACCTTCTTATTTTGCTGTTACAATTCCAATTGATATACCATTACCAAAATATATTATAGTGGACATGGCCTATGTATTGAACCATATAATAATTTCATTGCCTTTGATGGATATGATGAGAAAATTAGAGCATAAAAACTAAACCTTAGCTTTGATTTTTGATGTCCCTGCAGGCCACTATGGTAAAAGTAAAGGTCATGTTGAGCAGAAGAATAGCAACGAGCAACAAGTTAAGAACATCAAAACAGACAATGGAGAAAGACTAGAATTGTATTTGGGAACTACGTTAAGCAAGTTTCCATCTCAGATAGATCCCTTTTATGTCACATTGTCAATTAATAAAATGCTTGTAAGAAATTGCTTGATAGCTTTTGGAGCTTCTATGAATATTATACCAATACAAGTTATAAATCAGCTAGGTCTTCAGGTTACCAAATCTTATGGTAAATGTTTTGCTATGGATTCAAGAGAGGTTCTCGTCATAGGAATAATCAAGAATCTTAATTTTAATCTAGCTGCATATGCAAAAAGGAATATAAAATAAATATCATAGTGGTCAATATACCACCTCAATATGGTATGCTTCTATCAATGTGGTCAGCTGCAATTGGGGGAAGTATTCAAATGGATCCTTCCTATGCCATGATTCCAATGAACAAGATCTGATGAACCATTGAATGAGATCTTCCTATGCCATGTTTTTGGGGAAGTATTCAAATGGATTCTTCCTATGCCATGATTCTTCCTATTTAAGAAATTAAGGACTTAACCATCTTCTATGAAATAATGATTGTGACTCCAATGACCTCCAGAAGAGTCATTGATTCTTGCTTAATAATTTCTTGCTGCCATGTAGAGTTAAATTCAGAGGTTGAATGATATTTTTGTATATGCCTTGGATGCATTAGTTTCTATTTATCATGAATGCTGAGATTGGAATAATGTGGTGTTAATTGAGAATGTTATCTTTAGTTGTTATAATCAAATTAAAAGCTAAAGAAATAATTGCCTCCGTATATTTGAAGGTATCAATGTAAATTATTTAGAGATGTTTTTTTTGTTAGGAAAGACATCTCAACCTTGCAACTACAAAAGGTTACTATTCTTCCCAGTTTTGGTCTTTTTGAATACCCTTTATCTTGAAGAATGGGTTAGAACTTTCAAAGTTTCCAAAATGGACTAAAAATGGTAGGGATTACTATTTTTAGTAACTCTACATTTGAGCTTGGATAGACCCAAAATTTTTCCAAAAGGTGTGTAACTGCTAAGTAAACATCTCCGGTGAGTTTCAACTCAAGATCATACTTGGATTACAAGATATTAAAGTTTCTATATTTTGAAACTATGAGAAAAAGTTTCAAACTTGGACTTGAGGCACTTAGATGTCCCTATATGCCCCAAAAGTTGTGATAACTAGAGAATCTTGTTATAGCTTGATATATCTCTTCAGGAGCTTTTTGACACATCAAACGGTTTGTTAATTAGACACCTAGATTAGAAGTTATGGCCTCCGGAAGCTGGACCTCCTATTTTGGGAAATGTGAAAACGTGTTGGACACTTAAAAGAGATGTAAAGGGGAGAGTTAGATGTGTTGGTGTGTGATTTGACACATCATAAGGAATATTTGATTGGAGATAATTTGGGTGCCACTTTTGGGTGGTTTTGGCTCATGCTTTTGTAATTACCGTTGGTGGTTTTCTGTATTGTATCTCTTATATATCAAGAGCTTGAGATGGAGGTTGTGTGTAAGAGTCTTATAAATGTTGAGTTGCCTCCAGATCTCTAGTTGGTTATACTCCTATGAAATCTTTCTCTCTAAGTATATTTTAATCTTCTTGATTCTTGAATAATATATTGGGTAGATTTGGAGTGTGGGGTTTTTCTCCCGAAAGGGTTTCCCCACGTAATTATTGTGTTGTGGTATGATTGCTATTTGTGTTTATTTCTGTAATTGTTTTAAAGATCTGAAAAGTTTTGCATATCTCTCCCCTCAAGATTAGTGTAGGAAGTTGTTCCACTACCTTAGCTTCCTTACAAGTGGTATTATAACTTGATCACCCTTGGTTTCAGTTGTTGGTTGTTGAGTTTTTTGAACTAATCCATTTTTAAGTGGGAGTTTGTGCAGAAGACATGTTGTGATTTTGTTGTAGGGATTTTCAGATGGTGAGAACATCAAGGAGAATAGAAGTAGAAATTTTTTTTGGTAGCAATTTTGAGATGTGGAAGCTGAAGATGGAGGATCTGTTAATTGATCGAGATCTGTGGTATGCTATTGATGAGAAAGTTTCAAGGCCCATAGATGCTACTTTAGTTGATGAATATGATGTTATGGACCATAAAGCCAAGGGTCTAATTAGATTGTGCCTGACAGACTCTATTTTAATCAATTTCCATGAAGAACCCTCTACAAAGAAACTTTCAAAAACTTAGTGAAATATATCAAGCCAAATCTTTAGTGAACAAGATTTTCTTGAGAAAGAAATTGTATTCCTTGAGGATGGAAGAGGGTTGATGAATTTTAGACCACCTAGAAGCATTCAATATGTTGGTGGTTCAATTGGAATTAGTTGGTGTAAAAATAGATGATGAGGAGAGATGTCAGATCCTGCTTTATTCTTTTCCTGATTCATGGGATTCTCTTGTTATGGCTGTTGCATATGTTGTCATTGATATCAATAGAATGGAAATCAAAGGAGTAGTGATAATATGTGTTGTGATGTGGAAGCAGTGATGATCAGAGGAGCAGTCAAAAGAGTGATGATCAGAGGTGTTGTGATGGTGATGAAACTCATGATCATTTTATTGGTTCAGTATCATCTGTACATAGTTGTACCATATCTTCTAAAGTTCATGGATAGTTTAAAGTTGTCAGGTTGAAGGTTATGTTGACATGAAGAAGTTGTGGCTTCTTGTCTTTAGTGAAAAGAGTTATGATTGTGGTCTATGGTATTGTGAATGTTGCATTCTTTGCCCCTTGATGTAAAGCATTGCATGAGATATGAAAGAAAATGTATAAGGTTTCAAACTGTCAAAGGCGTAGGGTTTGTACTGTAGGAGCTCAAAAGATTGTATTGCATCCTACCACAAATGAAGATATGAGCCCATGGATTGAATGTTAGATAGAACTAGATATAAAGTATGTGTGATTCAGATTTGAGAACATAAGAACTACCGCAAAACTTTTTAGAGTTAGCAGAGTGAAGATAGTGGTGTTATAGTGTTGTCATCATCTTACAGATACTGAAGAATGCTCTGCACTCCTCCACACTTGAAGATATGACCTTGCAGTTTGGAGGGTAGCTAGAAATAGATAAGAAGTATGCATGATCCAAATTTCTAAGCATAAAAGTTACCACAATGATTTCCAAAGCTAGCAGAGTAAGAACAAATCATGTTGTTGTCTAAGGTTATCAGAGGGAGAATAGAAAGCTACCACATTTCAACGCACTTTGATGTTTGTCTTTGTTGTTTGAAAGATAAGTTTAGATGGTCAGTATATATGCTTAGTTCAGGTTTCAAGTGTTTTGGAGTACTGCAATGATGTTTTTCAATGTTCTATATCAAGATAGTATAATTAGAATATGTAAGAGATATCGACATCAGTGTTTGTTTTCTTGCACCTGCAAGCTGAGTTATGAAATATAAAGAGGAGTGTATGATAAGGTTCTTCAAGTCATAAATTGTTTGTGGTATGAACCGCATGATGATATCTCTCTTCTCTGGTACCGTAGTGGGTCTAGAGCTAATGTATGACAAGGATAAGTGCTTACATTTCTGACATGGTATACTTGAGTGATTGTGCCATGTGTTTGGAAGTGTGGGTTAGTATAGAAATGTGTGCAAAGGTAAATTGGGTCTAGTAGACCTCTCGGTATGAACCACATAGTGGGATTTCACTCCTACATTACCACAAATTATTTGGGAGCCAACAAATGAGGCCATTGGACATTTCATGTTACATGTTTCATTTAGGTTGACGAAGATGATGTTTTGAAGACTTGCGGAGGATATATATGAAGGATGAAAGTTTGTTTCAAAAGTGAGAGTGTCTGAGAGAGTAAGTGAGTGTGGATATGAAAAGGTGAATGATCCATAAATTGAGAAGCAACTCTAGAGGATATGATACATGATTGATAATAGAATCAAAATGTATTGCGGAGGTGTTTTGAGTAGAGATGATAGAGTGGAGGAGTTGAGGTTATCTAGGTAAGTTTATGTCAAAGTGTTGAAGGAGATAATATTGCAAAGGTAATTGAATCATCAAAAATCAGTCAAGTGTTTTGGTACAGAGGTTGGAGCCTCTTCTTGTAAGTGTTGTAGCACTTTAGGGAATTGTTTCTTCCTTTGGGTTGGAGCCCATAAAACTTTGTTTTAGGGAGTTGTTTCTTCCTTTGGGTTGGAGCCCATAAAAATTTGTATCAAGGAGTTTGAGCTTCCTTTGGGTTGAAGCCCATAAAATTCATTGTAAATATGTTTTATTTGTGAGGCTAGATTTGGATAGTAGATCCAAGCAGCTTGCTCACCGTGGTTTTTTCCATCTTGGGTTTCCACATAAATCTAGTGTTATGTGTGTATGTTCTTTTGTGATTCATTTAGTTTAATTATTCAGATTGGATTCAATGCATTTAAAAGGAAAGAATTTGATTAAGTACTGATTCACCCCCCTCTCAATACTTCTGTGTGTTCAACAATTGGTATTAGAGTAAGGTTCCTTGGTGCAGCCTAATAGCTAAAGGTAGATCTTGGATTTGAACACATGGCTCAGAAAGGGTCCTCTTCTTCTAACAAAGAACCTTTATTTGATGGAACCAACTATGCCTTCTAGAGTGTAAGGATGTAAGCCTATCTTACCTCTCTAGGGTATGATGTTTGGAGAGTTGCAATGGATGTTTATACTGAGCCTACTCATCCTCTTATAAATCTGACTGACAAGAAGGCCCATGAAAATAATGCTAAAGCTAAGAATTCTATCTTATGTAGTCGAACCAATTCAGAGTTTGTCAAGGTAATGTAGTGCAAGATGACCAAGGCTATATGGGATAAACTCAAAAATCTGTATGAAGGAAATGACAAAGTAAAGAAAGCAAAATTACAAACTTACAGAGCAATGTTTGAGAATTTGATAATGAAAGAAGAGGAAACTATTGATAACTATTTGCTCCGAGTGGATGAAGTTGTGAATGAAATCAGAGGGCAAGGCAAAGAAGTGACTGACTTAGTGGTTGTGAAGAAAGTCCTAAGATCTCTCCCTCACAGATTTGATTCAAAAGTTTCTACTATTGAAGAAGCCAAAGATTTGAACACACTTACTATGGATGATCTGTTTGGGTCCCTCTTTGTCTATGAGATGAGAAATGAAATCCAAGGTACATCTAAAAGGGAAGTTGATTTTAAAGATACAAAGAAAGAAGGAACATCTAGTCCACACAGTGAGTTTGAGGAAGAAGAAGCAAACTTTGTGAGAAAGCTAAAGAAGGGTTCAGGCAAGTATAAAGAAAGAGTTTCGAAAGGAGAAACTTCAAAAGGAACCTCCTTTCCAAAGAAGACTATAGCTCTATGGAAGAAGCAAATCACTACTCATCAGATGATGAAAGAGGAGAGTCCCTATTCATGGCTATGTTAATATCTGACATTTCTAACAAGACTATAGATTAAGAAGAATGTGAAGTTGATTTGAAGGTGAACTTATTTCTACTCTTGAAGACTTGGAATGTGTAAGGAAAGAGAACAAAGAACAAAAATCCATAATTGAAGCCAAGACAAATGAATGCTCAAAGCTTGAGGAAGAAATATTTTCACTCAGAAAAGAATTGGAGAAAGTATATGATCAATGGACAAAAAGGTTACCTTTGGAAAAATACCTGGTAATTTGGATGACCCTGAAGAAGAAAATCTCATTCTTGTCATGTCTCAAGGAAGAAGATATGGAAGACCTTTCCATGCAATATGAATCTTCATAAATAGGTTCAATCATGCCTTTTTTGGTTATTGTTTTATCTGTAATAAATATGGTCATAAGGCTATGGAATGCAAGTCTAGAATGAATAGAAGAAATTTTGTAAGTAGGAATCCTCTTGCTTCACTAGTAGATGTCAATGTGATATGTCATATTTGCAACAATTTTGGACACATAGCAAGATACTGCTGAAGTGGACTAGCAAAATCAGAAACTTGGGTGGCAGATATTAATGAGCAAGAAAAGGTGAGTGACACTTGCAAAAGACATGAAACAAACAATAAGGTTGAAAATTCAATGATTGTCTGAACAACATTTCATGCCCAAGGGAAAAATAATCCTTGGGTAATAGACAATGGATGTTCAAGCCACATGATAGGTGATAAAAGCAAATTCATCAATCTTGTAATGTGGAATGGTGGCTTAGTCAAGTTTGGAGATAATAAATCTGCAAAAATTTGTGGAAAAGGCACCAAAAGTATTGATGGAAGATCTAAAACAAAAAGATGCTCTATATGTAGAAGGTCTTAAGCACAATCTTCTTAGTATAAGTCAGATGTGTCTAGAAAAGGATACAACCTCATATTTCATGAACAAGGATGTGAAATTAGAAGAGCAAATACTGGTAAACTGGTGGCAAAGGGTTCTAGGACAAAAAACAACTTGTACAACCTAAAGGGTGTTAATGGAAGAAATTATCTTCTAGGATAGACAAATGAATGTTGGTTGTGGCACAAAAGGATGGGACACATCAATTTTTACAATCTTGTGAAAATCATCTCCAAACAATTAGTAAGAGACATGCCAAAGATTACTAAGCTTGCAAACACCTTGTGTAAAGAATGTCAGATTGGGAAGCAGACAAGGAAAAGATTCAAGAACAAGGAGTATTCCTGTACAAAGCGATTGGAACTAATTCATAATGATCTATGCAGTCCTACCAAGAAAAAGAGTCTCCAAGGTGAGAGGTATTTTATGTTGCTCATTGATGATTACTCTAGAATGACATGGGTTACATTTTTGAAAGAAAAAATAGAAGCTTTTGGTAGGTTTAATATTTTTCAAGTCCATGATTGAAAATGAAATAAATTATAGAATCAAGTGCTTAAGGTCTGATAGAGGTGGTGAGTTCACATCAAATGAGTTTGAGGAATATTGTGAAGCATGGAATAAAGAGGCACTTATATGTTGCAAGAACTTCTCAGCAAAATGGAGTAGTGGAATGGAAGAATAAATAGTCTAGGAGATGGCTAGAACAATGTTGAATGAAGCCAAGTTGCCTGATGCATATTGGAAAGAAGCAGTCCATACTACTGTCTATATTCTTAATAGAGGACAACTAAGAGTGAACAACATTGAGACACCATATGAACTATGGAAAGGAAGACCTGTTTCTATCAAGTACTTTAGAATTTTTGGAAGCAAATGCTATATCAGAAGAGATGAAGGTTTCTAGGAAATTTTAACTCAAGATTTGATGAAGGAATGTTCCTTGGGTACTCAACTAGAAGAAAAGCTTATAGATGCTACAATAAAAGACTAAGGAAGATAGTTGAGAGTGCAAATGTTAGGGTTGATGAAGAGTCACACCCATTCACACATGAGTGAAAAGACTGCTGTTTAGATGAATCTGCTTGTATAGAAGAAGAGGAATAAGTTGAAGAAAAGGAAGAAGCATAAGAGAAGGCCACCAAGACTCCTACTAAGTATGTTTAGAAGAACCACTCAGAAGATTAGATAATTGGAGACAAGAATGAAGGAATACAGACTAGAAGAAGATTTGTAAGGAAAAATGAATAGGTAAATGTCTCTTTGCTAGCTAAGATAGAACCTAAAACTTTTATTGATGCTAGTACGGATGAAGGATGGATCCAAGCAATGGAAGAACTAAATTAGATAGAGAAAAATTAGACTTGGGAATTGGTTCTAGGACCTGCAGACAAAAATGTGATAGGCACAAAATGGGTGTTCAGAAATAAATTGAATGAAGATGGAGAAGCAGTTAGAAACAAAGCAAGTTTGGTTTGTATGGGTTATTCACAAGTGGAAGGAATTGAATTTGAGGAAACAATTGCTCCTATGGAAAGAATGGAAGCAATCAGGATGTTTCTTGCATTTGCAGTTCACAAGGACTTCAAGGTATATCAATGGATGTCAAATCTACTTTCTTAAATGGTGAATCAGAAGAAGTTTACATAGAGTATCCTGAAGGATTCCAGTTATCAGAAGATTAGAATATGGTGTACTGACTTAAGAAGGCTTTATATGCTCTCAAGCAAGCACCCTAGGGCTTGGTATGCAAGGTTAGATAAGTATTTACTTCAGTAGGGCTTCAAGAAAGGTACAACAAATAGTAATCTATATATCAAAATTGAGAATGAGCACATACTAATAGTAGTTGTATATGTTGATGATATTATCTTTGGTGGCAATGATGAAATATGTAAGAAGTTTATAGAAGAGATGCAGAAGGAATTTGAAATGTTTATGATAGGTGAGCTATCATTCTTTCTTGGCCTGCAAATCACTCAATCAGATGAAGGTATCTTCATTTCACAAGCAAAGTATGTCAAGGAGATGTTTAAAAAGTTTGGTATGGAAGACTGCAAACCAGTGAGTACTCCTATGGTAATAGGTTGTCATTTGAGTAAAGATGATGAGTCATCATTGGCTGATTAGATTCTATATAGGTCTATGATTGGGGGCCTACTATACTTAATGGCATCAAGGCCTGACATTATGCAAGTTGTTTGTATGGTTGCAAGGTTTCAAGCTGATCCAAAAGAAACACATGTGAAGGCAGTAAAAAGAATTTTTAGATATTTGAAGAGCACTCTGGATTTTGGACTATGGTATCAAAGAGGTAATGAATTTTCTCTAAGTGCCTATAGTGATGCAGGTTGGGCTGGCAGTGTTGATGATAGGTGAAGTACCAGTGGTGGAGCTTTCTTTTTTGGGAGACAGTTTGGTATCATGGTTAAGTAAAAAACAAGATTTAGTTTCTTTATCAACAGTAGAAGTAGAGTATATAGCTGCAGTATCCTGTTACACTCAAGTGTTATGGATGAAGCAAACATTGAAGGATATCAAGGTAATGTATGATGAGCCCATTCCTATCCTACGTGACAATACAAGTGCCATCAATATTTCAAAGAATCCAGTGATGCACTCTAGAACCAAGCACATATCCATCAAATATCACTTTTTAAGAGAAAAGGTTGCACATTAAGAAGTAGAATATATATGTACTTTAGATCAGGTTCCAGACATCTATACAAAATCACTTTCTAAGGACACATTTGAATATCTCAGACATAAGTTAGGGGTTATTGCCCCTCCTTCTAACTAGATGCATAGATGATGCATCTGTCCAGGGGGAGTAATTCAAGGTATATTTATTATCCCTAGATTGATGGTGGCTACCTTTTAGGATAAGAGTCTAAGAAGGATGACAAGGATTACATAGACAAGGGGAGCTTGTATGTTTTTTCCAGTATAGGGGAAGACCATTGGCCCTTTACCGTTGATGTCAAAGGGGGAGAAAAATTTGTATATCAGGTTTATCAAGTTAGTGTTGCCATCAATGACAAAGGGGGATATCATTGCATATGTTGTCATTGATGTCAAAAGAGTGGATATCAAAGGAGTAGTGATAAGAGGTGTTGCAATGTGGAAGGCATATTGTTGCATATGTTATCAAAGGAGTGATGATCAGAGGTGTTGTGATGGTGATGAAAGTCATGAGCATGTTGTTGGTTCAGTATCATCTATACACAAATGTACCTTATCTTCTAAAGTTCATGGACAGGTGAAAGTTGTTAGGTTGAAGGATATGTTGACATGAATAAGTTGTGGCTTCTTGTCTTTGGTGAAAAGAGTTATGATTGTGGTTTATGGTATTATGAATGTTGCATTCTTTGCCTCTTGATGGAAAGTATTGCATGTGATATGAAAGAAGATGTATAAGGTTTCTAAATCTCAGAGGCAGAGGGTTTGTACTATAGGAGATTAGAAGATTGTACCACATTTTTCTACAAATGAAGATATGAGCCTGTAGATTGAAAGTTAGATGGAACTAGCTATAAGGTATGTCTGATTTAGATTTGAGAGCATAAGATCAACTGCATAACTTTTTAGAGTTAGCAGAGTGAAGACAGTGGTGTTACAATGTTGTTGTAGTCTCAAAGACACTGAAGAATTCTACGCATTCCTCTGCACTTGAAGATATGACCTTGCAATTTGGAGGGTATCTTGAAATAGATAAGAAGTATGCATGATCCAAATATCTAAGCATAAAAGTTATTGCAATGTTTTCCAAAGATAGTGTTACTAATTTTTCACCTATAGCTCAAATTGGCAGAGCTGATACATTTATTCTATCTTAAGATGAAAGATTTTTAACATTTTATGCTATAATGTTTTGCATAGTTTAAGGTGCTTGAAAGGTCTAGTTTTATCATTGTTATAATAGAGGAAAGAAATTTAGTTCATCATTCATTGCTTTGTAGAGTTTTCATGAGAGATATAAGTTATTTCATTTCACATTACAATGATTATTCATTTGATAAATGAGATATACACAAATTAAATAAACATTTCATTGAACAAAAGCAAGGAAGATCAAATGTCCCACACAAGCAGTGGGAATAACTGAATCAAATACATTAGAAAGAATATACTATGCATCTACAAAAGACTAAAGTAATGAAGTAGATAAGATAAGCATATCTATCATTGCCTATTGAAGTGGTGGGTTGATCCTTGTTGCAGTTGATCCCTCTTGCTCCTGACCTTTTGCAAGAACCTGCAAGATCAGAAAAAGTTTTGTTAGAGCTCCAGATATGGTTATCCTATGTACCTCATCAATGTAGATACATAATATATTCCTTGTGATGCACAAAATTAGGTGATCAAGTCATTCACATGCAAGAGAACCTAAAGAAATGAAACATCACTGAGCTTCACTATTTTTAAGCTAACATGTTTGTTTCCTGTGCAGGTATAGAAGAAGTTATGTTGCTATTTTGAAGACAATTTTAGTATGTGGTGCAAAGTAGGCTCCCACAAGGGTTGAGCCCAACATGCTGCCCCTAATTCTTAAGAGTGGATGGAAAAGGAGTACATATTCATGTTGCTCAAATCAAAACATATCCAGCTAAGGAGTATTACATTCACTGAGTGCATAAGCTATAAGCTCATTGCCCATCCCTGATCATCAGCTCAAGGGATGAAGTGATAACAATACATGAATAGTGAACTTGTCCAAGACAGTCAAATAAGGTGAAGGAACAGCTATACAAAAAGGAATAGCCCATAGACAAGGTGCATCCATGATAGTGGACAGCAGTAGAACAATTGTCTTGTATGGGAAAAGATCATTGTCAAGAAAAGAGGACAACAATACACAATGAAACAGGTATTTTTCTTTTTGTTGTTTTGAAGTAATCAAGTTATTGATCGAACACAAAGATAGCAGCCAAAAAGATCATAAGTTATAGATGCAACTGCAAGTGATTAATGCCATGGAGTACAAGTACAAATGAACTACATCACCCCATGAAACATAGTGCTTCAATCATGTGATAGCAGCAATTGTAAAAAATGAGCATCTTTATCATAAATGAGTGATCAAACTAATGAGTACCACAGAATGTCCATGCCATGTTATAGTGAAGTGAAGGAACCTCAACCATTCAATATGGTATGAATGAAAATGTATTTGATATAGTACAATGAACTAGACATCAAGTATATATGCCATATGACAGACTGAATTTGATTATTTAGAGTATATACAAAACAAGGTAAACAAAAGAATTGTAGTCATCAAATAGAGCATACATAGATGCATGACTGTATGAGTTTAAAACAACATTCATCTTCACCTACAGGTGGTACAGAAGAGAGAAACAGTATGTGTGCTATCATTACAGAATGTAGTTGGAGCAGCAGTAATGTGACTGTAATCTTTCTCTTATAATACCATATCTCATCAAATAGTGCTTTTACAATTAGAAAAGATAAATGAACTGTTGAGAGTAGAAATGTTTTGTGGTTATAGTAGAAATCAAATGGAGGTAGGTGTTCATCACACATTCTTAGTCATGTAATAATCATCATGCTGCTACAGAAACAAAAGAACAAAATGAATCAAGTTTTCTGCATGTAGAAAATATCACATTATATATGGGTTCTTAGGCCGTAGCAAGGAATGTAGTTTTCTACACAGAATGACTAAACCCTTATCATATTTTGCATAGACAAGTTTCAGATACAGTGAAAATGAAGAGTTTTGATCTTGTGAAAGTTTATGTTTAGAATGGAAGAACAATGAAATTTCCTATCTTCTACATACAGACAAGTTTCAAATACAATAGAAGATATCAGGTTTTGAGCTTATGAGGGTTTGGTGAACCTAGATATGTGAAGTATAATGCCATCATAGCTGTGACTAGAAGGAGCCTTCTTTCTCATAGAGTAAATACCCACTTGAGGGTTTTGAATGGAAAGTCATAGAAATAGAATAATGGAGAGGTTCAAATACACAGTCACAAAGAATGCCCAGAAGTAATAGAGGACTGGTAAATATATGGCTGCGAATAGTGATAGAGAGAAAATATTTTTCTTTCTCATAACAAGTTAAACCCATTAGGGTTTCAAGCAAAAATGGCATATACAGAAGGAAAATATAAACTTTCAAACTCATTTCATCTCAAAAAATGCTCAAAAATATTAGTTTGGCCACGACCTGTAAATGCTATATCAAACCTCATATATAAATGGAGAGAAACACAAAGAAATAAGGCAAAGTTCAAGAACTAAGAACTCACCTTTGTTCTGAGTAGGGACCTATGCATAGAGCCAAGGGTTTTCCCTCATTTTGATTTTATATTGTCCTCAAATAGACTGAGTTAAATCATCCATGGTGGCCCAAAACACAAAGACAAGAGTTTGTTGACAAAGGGAACAGAAAGAGAACAAAAGAATGCATCAAATGAGCCACAGTCATAGCTTGAAGGCTAAAGATTTACTTCCAGAATGAAGGAAAATGTATCAAACGTATCATAGAAGGTCTTACCTTTCACATTCAGAGAGAAATCATCAAAAAATCCTTCAGAAGATGCAGAAAAATGAGGGTTTTCCTTCAAACCCTAACCCCATTGGCGACAGTAGCAGAGATCCATTTCTCCAAAAATTGAAAGTGTGAAATGGGCCTGAGGAACTAGGACATCATTTTTTTGTGTTAGGGTTTGCTTTGAAGCCCTAAGTTTGAATGTGATTTTTATCACATCGAATTCATTTCCAAATGCCTTGAGTAATACCCATTGTGGTATTGTTGTTCACTTTGCATTCACCTAGTCCTCACAACTTAGAACATCACATGCCTTAGGTCCCTTTCACATGTTTATTGCCTAGGCATTGTGACTTAAAATCTCCTTCATTCACATTTGAAGGATAAACACATATAGGTCCATATGCCTTAAACTATTTGCAGATTAAGTGAAGGACAACCCTTGGAGGCTTTTAATTTTTGTAGACTATTGAATATACCTTGAGATTTTTATGATTTTATAAGAAAATCAAATACCCATAAAATGTAATATACTTGGCAAGATAAAACTGAAGGCCTTGTATTTTTTATTTTTTACAAAAATCAAATCAAGCCAAATCAGGAAATAAAAATACAAAAATCACTTGTAAAACATTGTTTAAAGCAATAAAATTATAAATTGCTTTAAATAATTGTTATTTAATGCAGTTAGAAAAGCAAAGATAAAAGTTTTCCTTATTTTATCTCCTTGGGCGAGTTGGAAAAAGCCAGGTAGTTGGGAGTTTCTTTTTTCAGTTTCTAGTCAGATAAGGCCTAATTTTTTGCATCTTTTTGGTGGGGCCACTTGATAGGAGAATCTTGACAGCTGTTTCACTCAGTTTAGAGGCATTTTGGGTACTATTTTGGAGGCTTTTCTTTGGAGCTAAAAAATGACTTAGAAAGTTGCCTTTTTGAGAGTTTTGCTAAGTTTTATTTCCATTCTCATTTTTAGAAAGCCTTTTTTGCTATATAAGGGGGAGAAAGACTTAGTTTTTCTTAGTTCAGATTGCTTCTTACTTTCTAGCTTGTTGGCAGAGAGGTTTGTAAGCTCAAAATTTGTACTTAGAGTTTTCTTTTTGTGTACTCCTTTTAGTTCAATATAGAAGAGCATTCCTACTTCATCTCTTTTGCCCCATAATTATAGTTTTGATTTGATGTTTCATTGTGATCATAATTTTATGTCCTTTGTTATGTCTCATTGCTATAAAACTGTGTGCATATATTTTGTATGATATTAATTGTATGTTGTGTCTAGATTGAACCTTCATGCAAATCGATTTTGAATTTATGTCCTAGGTGAGGTTGTGAAAGTTTAATGCTTAAGGAACTATTTGTGGGTGAAATTATTGAGATAGATTAGAGTTTAGGAGCATTATCTACTAGAGTTTAAGATCCAATTTCAGATTATCCTCTCACCCTTTTCCTCAGCAAATCATTTAGATTAGAAAATTCATTAGGAGAACCAACTCACTCTAGAGATTCACTCCAAATTTTAGGCAACCCACAGGCCTAGGAGTGTTCCCATGTGTCAATAGGTAGCTAAGTTGGTAGCTTAGCAGAGGGTGTATACTTTGTTGATAACAAATAGTAGAGTAAGAATAAGTCATGTTGCTTTAAGGATATCAGAGGGAGAATAGAAAGCTACTTCATTTCGTTGTACTTTGATGTTTGGCTTTTCTATTTGAAAGATAACTTTAGATGGTCAGTATGTATGCTTAGTTCGGGTTCAAGTGTTCTGGAGTACCGCAAGTATGTTTTTCAATGTTTTATATCAAGATAGTGTAATCAGACTATGTAAGAGATACCAACATCAGTGTTTGTTTGCTTGCGCTAGCAAGATGAAGCATGAAATAGAAAGAGGAGTGCATGAGAAGGTTCTTCAAGTCATAAAGTGTTCATGGTATGAACCACATGATGATATCTCTCTTCTTTGGTACTGCATTAGGTCTGGAGCTAATGTATGACAAGGATAAGTGTTTGCATTGCCAACATGGTATACTTGAGTGATTGTGCTATGTGTTTGGAAGTGTACACCAACATAGAAATGTGTGTAAAGGTAAATTGGGTCCAAT
The DNA here is from genome assembly GCA_027924645.1 of Cunninghamia lanceolata. NCBI lineage: Eukaryota > Viridiplantae > Streptophyta > Pinopsida > Cupressales > Cupressaceae > Cunninghamia > Cunninghamia lanceolata. The sequence goes on from BSBN01000684.1 coordinate 2,440,064, forward strand.
AGACCTCTTGGTATGAACCACATAGTGGGATTTCACTCCTACATTACTGCAGGTGATTTGGGAGCTAACAAACAAGGTCGTTGTAGGTTTCATGTTACACGTTTCATTTAGGCTGACAAAGGTGATGTTTTGAAGATTTACGTAGGATATATATGAAGGATGAAAGTTTGTTTCAAAAGTGAGAGTTTGTGAGAGTGAGTGAGTGTGGATGCAAAAAGGTGAATGGTCCAAAAATTGAGAAGCAACTCTAGAGGATATAATGCATGATTGATAATAGAATTAGTGTATTGTGGAGGTGTTTTTGAGTAGAGATGATAGAGCAGAGGAGTTGAGGTTATTTGAGTAAGTTGATGTCAAAGTGTTGAAGGAGATAATGTTGCAGAGGTGATTGAATCATCAAAATTAGTCAAGTGTTGTAGCACTTTAGGGAGTTGTTGCTTCCTTTGGGTTGGAGCCCATAAAACTGTGTTTTAGGGAGTTGTTGCTTCCTTTGGGTTGGAGCCCATAAAACTTTGTATCAGGGAGTTGGAGCTTCCTTTGGGTTGGAGCCCATAAAATTCATTGTGAATATGTCTTATTTGTGAGGCTGGATTTGGATAGTAGATCCAAGAAGCTTGCTCACTGTGGTTTTTCCCATCTTGGGTTTCTACGTAAATCTGGTGTTATATGTGTATGTGCTTTTGTGATTCATTTGGTTTAATTATTCAAATTGGATTGAATGCATTTAAAAGGAAAGAATTTGATTAAGTATTGGTTCACCCCCCACAGTACTTTTATGTGTTCAATAATCACGATTGTGAGTACTTTTATTGTCTTGTAAGTTGAACATGTTGTAGGTTCTTTTCTTTCTAAAGAAATGAGGAGGAAGGTATCAATTAGTGCTAAAGAAGCCCTAAGTGTTCCTGGAAGACTTAAATAAAAATGCAAGAAGAGTGAGAACCATGACAAATCAAAGTCCAAGGGGAGATCCAAATCTCCTAGAAAGTCCAAAGTTATTCGCTGGAATTGCGGTAAGCTTGGACACTTCTGTAAGGACTATAAAGAAGAAAAGGAAGAAGAAAAGGAAGAAATTTGATTTTGATTTTGAGTCTGAGAAGGAATATGGTGATGCATTCATTGTAGCTTTGGCCACTCGTGTAGGTAATGATGCATGGTTAATTGACTCAGGTGCATATTTCCATATGAACCGTAATAAAGATTGGTTTTCTGAATATGAAGAATTTGATGGAGGTAAGGTGTACTTGGGTGATGATTCTCATTTAAATATTGTTGGCCATGGTAAATTTAAAATCAGATTTCATGATGGTAGAACAAAAAGCATTAATGGTGTTTTGCATATCCCTAGATTAGCATGAAATTTATTATCTATGAGAACACTAATAGATGCAGGTGTGCAGGTAATCTTTTCTGATATAGGATGCAAGATCGTTAGAGGTGCTATGGTGATCGCTAGAGGTGTTAGACTTGGCACATTGTATAATCTTGATGCATGCACTATTGAGTGCAATAGTACTTCTGTGAAAAGAAAATCTATAACTACTTCATTGGAAAAGGAGAGGGTTTCATTTTTAGTGGATGGTCGTGGCTTGTGGGTACCTAAGGGTACTCTTTCTTCTGAATCAAAATTCCCTACAGAGAAGACTATATTATGGCACCAAAGATTAGGCCACATAGGAGAAAAGGGTCTAAGGACCTTGAAAAATAAAAACATTGTTGAAGGGTTGACTAATTGTAATCGTGATTTTGATTTCTATGAGAATTACATTTATGGTAAACAAAACTACGTTTAGTTTTTCTCAAGTTCTCATAAATCTTGTGGTGTATTGGATCTTATTTATTATGATGTGTTTGATCCTGTAGATGTTCCTTTTTGATCCTGTAGATGTTCCTTCAATTGGAAATTCAACGTATTATGTTTCATTTATTGATGATTACAGTAGAAGGACACGGGTATATTTTCTAATGAGTAAATCTGAAGTTTTTAGTCAATTTAAAGAATTTAAAGGAATGGTTGAGTTGCAGATGTTATCTCTGAAAGTTACACCCTACCAATTTGTAGAAAATTGGTACTCTAGAGGAACATGGAAACACTCTAGGGTTGTGGGTCACCTGGAAATTGGAGTGAATCTCCAGAGAAGGCTGGCATCCTAACTTTGTATCACCTAAGACTGACTATTCTATGGCTTTGACAAGGAAAAGGGTAAGAAAGATTTGCACTGAAACTGAAATTTAGCTTCTAAAGGGTGATACACCTATCTTAATGAGGAACATGAAAATACCAGTTCAAACACTTGTTAGAATGATTGAAAGATTTTCTTGCACAACCTATCACCTATAATTCTGCATAAATATTTCACAAGTAGGTTTATAAATGCAGAATTCTTAAGAGGAAAAATAATTTCACACTTAATGGAAATGCATACTTAAACACAGCTTGCAACTTGCATAAGTATTTTTTACAAAAAAGGCTCTTAATTGTGAGAAAAAAGTTAAGAGGAAATAAAATTACTTCACAGATAACTCTATCAAATTAGTTGATAAGCATAGAGATGCATAATACAAGTACGCATAAACTCCAATCAATGTCCTCTAAGGTTTCTATTGTATTTCATATCAAGTAAACTGGTAAAATGAGTTACAAATTTTTGCCAAAAAATTGAGCAAGGATTATAAAAATCGCAAGTCTCTCCAAGTAGCATAATCAGAACTGAGTACAAAAGAGTCACATAAGTGACTATTGTTGACCTATTTTCCTTTGCCTAGAGTCAAATATTCACCTTATATTTTCTTTGAAAATCCTTCACATGATCTTGAAGTCTGAACCCAAATCTCAAGGTCTAAATCCTTCTTCAAGAAGCTTACCATGTGAAAGAGCTTGAAAAAATAGGCAAGTTGGCTTTTTACATCACCCCAAAATTTGGCCAAATAAGGAAGTTATGGGTGGTCAAAGTCTGGTCAAACCAGACATTCCAATATCGGGGTCATATTTCTTAACATGACTGATATTCGCAAATATCACCCTACTGAGAAAATCCACTACCTGCATATTTGTATGCACACGTCAAGTTTATACCTGAGGGTCATCTACCCGTCAAACCAAACATTCCAATATCAGGGTCATATTCCTTAAGATGACTGATTTTTCCTAACATGATGGTGATGTCATCCTGACCCCCAATATACAAAAGTTCAACATGACTGTGATGTCATCTTATTCAAGGGTGATATTCCAATATCAGGGTCATATTTCTTAAGCACCCTGTTTTCATTCTGCATGACCATGACATCATCCTTTCACATTTCAATAAGGCCTGTCCATGATGGTGACATCACCATCATATCCCGATGATTGAAGAAATTCACCTTAGTTAATATCCCTCATATTGACTTATGTGCATACTGGACCCGAAAAGGTTCAAAGTTATAATGAAAGTGCAGTAAAATCTGTCAGATGCTTCTTATGCATACAAGGAGTACATACAAGGAATTTTCACCAGAGATATACAAGGTAAAGGCACAGGCAGTTGTATGTATATCACCATTGTATATTCAAACATACAATGCAATATACAAGGAAAAGATGCATTCACTACAGTGCAAGGGGTATATGTACGATTGTATGTTCGCACATACAAGTCGAAGACATGCAAGGCCGGCATACAAAGGGGCACATACAAAAGGGAATGTATATTGGCACATGCAAGGTCAACATACAAGGAAAATGTGAGTCAGGTTTATATGTATCTTTGGTTTGTATATTTGCTTTGTATATTTGAACATACAAAGAAATATACAATGGAAATATGCAAAGCGCCAGACAAGCAGGAGATACAAGATGTGGGGTCCGCAGATGCAAAGGTATTTGTATAGTGGGTGATTGTATCTTACATACAATCGGAGAGGAAAGGATACATACAAGGTGGACCCGACGGCAGAATTAGGCATACCAGATGATCATTTGGAGTCCGCAGCTTGTATCTCAGCATTGTATATGCCGATATGCAAAGGGCATATACAAAGAACAAGATGTAAAGGTGAATGTATGTCCGACATGCATTCGCTACAGTGAAAGGGGTTGTATGTGCGAGATGCAAGTGAAATATACATTTGCCACATACAAGGAAAAAACATACAAAGAAATGCATACAAAAGCCTTTGTATATCGGAGAGCATACGAAGGTCAACATACAAAGCAGTTTGTATATGCAGGGAAAAGGATGCAAAGCAATATACATTAGCAATTTGCAAGCACAGGTACAAAGTTTTGCTTGTATGTCTTTCTTGTATATCTGATATACAAAGCTCACATACAAGACCTATATACAAAGAGGAATATGCATGGCTTAGACCCAATGGCGATTACAACATGCTTCATGATAGTTTGAGGTCTGCAGCTTGCATGTATATGACAATGTATGTCCCGATATACAAGAGATTGAAGATACAAGGCCCGGATTTCAAATTTCTCCAATTTGGTTGATAAAATGGTTCAGGTCCATGGCTTGTATATTGAATGCATTATATCTTGCGATATACAAATGAAATGTACAAGAAACAAATATACAAGGCGGACCCAACTGTAAAGTCAAATTCACCAAATTCAGTGTTGGGGTCCGCGCTTTGTATATACATGTGTTTGTATATTTGCGATTGTATGTTCAAACATGCAACCCAATAGACAAAGTCGATATGCAAGAGGCCATATACAGGGCGCTTTGTACATGCAAAGGCAGACTCAGAGGTAGTTTCAGAGGCTGATATAAGCACAGATGCAAAGCGATATATACACACAGTTGACTGTAGCTTTGACCGCCTGTATCTCCTCCATTTTATTGAATTTCCACATGTTGCAAAAGGCAAAAATACTTGTTTTTGTCTCCTCTTTCATTTGGCGGGGATTTCAGGGGTTTTTTCTCACTTTCAAATTTTGGATCTGGATTTGTATGCTCAGTCGACTGGATGTTTCAGCGACCAGTTTGAGTGATGCAAATGTAGATATTTGTTGCATTCATGGTTGCAGGTAGAGGGAGCTGCTCACATTTAATGACCAAAATATCTCTCCACCGCCTTGTTTTAGATACTTCATATGTACATGTTTGAAGATAGACACGCAAGCTACTCGCATTCAATACAAAAATATCTTCCACCGTTTCAGCAGAGCAGATTGATGATACATCAGCTTGCATTGAAGATTCAAAATATCTCCCACCTACCCCTATTCCAGATATTCTTACACCATAACTTCTGCAAGTGGACGTCCCTTCAGGGAGTTTTTTCTGATACAGCTCTTTGAGCAAATTTTGTAATTGACTTAGGTCAGATTGAAATACTATATATATGCATTCGAGAGATGTAAATAAGGTTGGAAAATTTTTAGCATTGAAGCTTTTCTATTTCCAAACAGAGCTTTCTGCTACTGTAACTATGCCTTCCCACTGAATATATGCAAGTTATTTTACCTCTTTTACTGAGTTTTTTTGTTTAGTGTAAATCTGCATGTGACTGTCTCTGAACATCTTTTGTTCCTCTTAATCATTGTGTTTTCTTACTTCTGCTGGAATCAGTTGAATCTGTGTATGTCTACTTGTTGTATTTGGTTATGCTATGCATTTTCTCAGTACTGTGAGGGTTCTTTTATTAAACTTGGTGCATCACCCCTTTGTTTTCAAGTTTGTCTGTTTAATTTTTCATTTTAAAGCATTCCTTCTCCCTTTTCCTCTGAGCATCCAGTAGTCTTAGGTGATAACCAATTTAGGAATCTAGCCTTCTCCAGAGGTTTGATCTCATTTCACAAGGTCCCACACTTCGAGATCATTCCCATGTTCCTCCAGATTGCTGGAGTTTGATAGTTGCAGCAAGGGTGCAAATCTAGGTGATAACAGTTTTTGGCACGCCTGGTGGGACATAACAATAATTATTGCTAGTTTTGATGTGCAGCCAATGATTTTTAGACCTATAAGAGGTTAAAGTTTGCATATCTGGTGACTCATACTGAGAAAAGACAAGCAGATCAGTGTTGTCGTTACATTTTATGAGAAAAATTCAAATTCAAAGTTTAAGTTCATTTGATTACCTACAGTTGTCTCCACCTAGAAGACAAAGTAGAGCTGTAGTAAGGACTTCAGTTTCAAAGAGAATACAATCAACTCCACCAAATTTTAGACCAGCTGTACCTGTAGTTCCCGCACCAGCTCAAGCAAACCCACCTCTAGTTGTTCCAATGGTGAGAAATCAGCCATTCGTGGCTTTTGATGGAGGTAGCCCATTGAACTTAACAGTGCATGATGTCATACCTATGGCAGCTTTGAAGAGTCTGCCCTATTTCATAGGGGAGAATCAAACTACCCCCATTGAGCACATTAAAGATGTAGCTTGTCTATGTGGAGTGCATCATGTAACCCAAGAGAATGTAGCCATTAGGCTGCTGGCTGCCTCATTCAAAGGAAAAGCATTACAATGGTTTAGGAGTTTACCAATGTAGACCATAGCAATCTAGGATGATCTTGGTGATAAATTAAGCAAGCAATTTCAAGATAAGTCAGACAACCTATCATTGGTTGAACAGATGACTACAATAAAGAGAGCTCCCCAAGAGCAAATGATGGATTTCAACTTCAGATTCCAAAAGACATGGGATAGAATCCCTGCCATGGTAAGGCCTCCACCAGAATATGCATTCTTGTATTTTTGAAAGCCCTAAATAGTGATATTTTAGTGATGATACAATCGTTGGGAGGTACGAGCTTACCTGCTGCATATGACATAGCTATTAGAGCAGAAAATAACTTGATTCAGGCTAGAAAAATAGCGCCTAGACCACCAGTGCCCATTTTCCCTGAGATTCAAGCTTCAATGCCTTTGCCCATCCCATATTTTGCCCCTTTACCTGCTGTAGCAGCATTGCCAAATGCTGTCAATTTTGAACCTGTTGTTTCTAGATCATCTCAAGAGTTGAAAGAGATCAAAAATAGCCAACAAAAGATAGAGAACATCCTGCAAACTTTTGGGAATGAATTGGTAAACATCAAAAAGTAGCAGTCCCAGAGAAGATAGCCTTATCAGCAATCCAGCCAAGGGCAGAATCAACCTTATCAAGGGCAAAACCAGCCATACCAAGCTAATAGGCCACCATATCAAAGAAACTATCCGAGTCCAAGGTAGAATGTCAACCAGAGGCCTTTTCAGCCTTACAATCTAGCACCCATTAATACAGTTAGGGACCTTGTCCCTGTCTAGAATAACCTTGTAGCTAAATATGAATGGTGTTTTCCATGCAATCAGCCACACAGTCAGGCAGCCTGCTCGAATGGGGTGATAAATCAAGCACTAATGGTGCAAAATGTTGCGGCCTCATAGCCAAATACACCTCATGATGGGGCTATGCAACAATAGGAACAACCTTAGAATGATTCATCCTTCATAAATTGGCAAGAAGATGAATTCTATGGCATGAATAGAGATAATACTCCAGTTGTAGCAAATACAAGGGCCAAGAAGAGGGGTTATGAGATTGAGCAAGCAGCAAATAAATGAAAAGGACTGGCTGATGCTTCTGCATACCAAATTCCCCATATTTTTACAAAGAAATACTTCAGCAACAGCAAGGGAAATGCCTCATTTATAGGCTGATACTATTGTTACAAAGTCACAACAAAAGGTAAGTGTCACTCCATCTTTCAATATCATTGAAAATATGAAGAAGATGAATGTGACAATGTCTATGTGGGATTCCCTAGCCATCCTGGGCCAAAAGGGGATGTTACAATTTGCCTTATCTAATTTAAAAGTGTCCAATGATACAACTGTCGACCCAACTAGGGCTATCCTTACCAATTCCTTTCAGGATAACAGCAAATAGCCAAACAAAAGTGCTAAGCCACTCCCATTTTATGTGACATTAATAATTGGAGACAAGTTAGTACACAACTGTATGGTGGATAGTGGTGCAAGTAGTTCTGTGATGCCAAAACAGATTGCAGACCAACTAGGATTGAAATACCAGCCCCTGGAGAAGGGTGTGCTTCAATTAGATGGCACAACCATTAATACTGTAGGTGTGATCAAAGACCTAGGTCTCACTCTACACACTTGCCCAAATGTTTCCATCTTCCAAGAGGTCTTCATCATTGATTTGCCTCCTTATTTTGCCATGTGTTTATCAAGAGAATTCACAGACAAAATAGGAGGATATTTATCCTCAAACTAGTCCCACAGGTTTTTCAGGACCAAATATGGCACCAAAGTGACCCTAAAATCTGAATTGCTTGCCAAACATCATATAGAGCCCTACACACCAAGTGCTGTTAATGCAAATTGCATTATTTCTGATGATCCTGAGTGTGTTGATGCTCAAGAACTGCAAGCTGAGAGTATACCAGAAGTGCTATTGAGGGAGTGGGCCTCATAAAATGTTGTAGATGATCCTAAGGCACACATTCAAGAAACTGGTATGGGGGTTTACATACTACATGAGCCTGAAACAATAGTTCCAAACCTTGTAAAAAGTGCAGAACAACGGATAGAGCAGAAAGAGGAAGTATGGAAAATGTACTTTGATGGCTCTCAGAATAGGAATGGATCTGGTGGTGGTGTAATACTTGTGTCTCCAGAAGGTGAAAGATATTATTCTACTTTCTGTTTTGCCTTTTCATGCACCAATAACACTACCGAATATGAAGGATTAATCCAAGGTTTGCAGTGGGCAAGAAAGAGGAAAATTGGCTATTTGCAAGTGTTTGGGGATAGTGACCTTATTGTAAATCAAGTGAGGGGGATGCATGCTACAAAGAATGATGTCCTGAAGTGCTATAAACATAGGGTATGGGATATGATTGAAGAGTTTGATGCTTTCAATCTAATCTCCATTCCAAGAAATTAGAACCATCATGCTGATAGGTTAGCTACAATTGGGGCTTGGTTTGATATCCCCAGTGATATTCAAAGAGAAAAGGTGTAGCCTCATGTGAAAATAGTTAGTAGGCATTCTATCCCTGACAATCACATTCATTGGCAGGTTTTTGAGAGCGATGAGCAGAATTTGCGGTTCCTGTTAGAAGAGGATGAGTTTTCTGTGATGAATCAAGATAAACTCAAACAACAGTATGGCAATGATCAAATTGTTCAGTTGAGAACAAACAAGCTGCCCAAGGGATTGGTAACCTTGGAATCTATTTTTAGCATTGATGATCAGCTAAAAAAGAGTAAAACCACCATCCAGATAAAAGAACATTATGAGGAGCTTGAAATTTTCAAGGGTAAGCTTCTCAAAATAGGTAAAATTTGTTCGCCTGAGGATAGGAGAGCTTTTATTGCTCTTTGTCAAGAGTTTAAAGATGTGTTTGCTTGGGATTATTCAGACCTGAAGGGATTTGATCCTCATATTGCCCAGCATACCATAGAATTAGAACCAGGTACAAAACCTGTGAGGCAGAAACAAAGACCTCTAAATCTAAAGCTAGAGCCTCTGATGATTAAAGAGTTAACCAAGTTGATCAAGGGAAAGATCATTTTCTCGATCAAGCATACTTCTTGGGTCTCCAACCTTGTCCTTGTGAGGAAGAAGAATGGAGAGATTAGGCTGTGTGTCGACTTTAGGGACCTTAATAGAGCCTCCCTAAAAGACCACTACCCGCTACCCTCAATGGAGCAAATCCTACAAGTAGTGGCTAGTTCAGAAAGATTCTCTTTGCTGGATGGATATTCTGGCTATAATCAAGTGTTAGTCAAGGAGGAGGATTAGTCAAGGAGGCTATAATCTATTCTTAATTATTTTTCTTTCTTCTTGTTAATAGTATATATAGGCTCGGTTAAATTAGTGATTTTATTACTTATTTATTCTTATATTAGTCCTCACCTCTACCTATCTATCTCCTCTGTGCATCTTTTTTGTCCATTAAATATGGTTCTCTTATATTCTTTTCATTATTGGCTTATTTTATTTGCATGTTATTCTAGTTTCCCGGCACTTTTAGATGCATTTGTATGTTTTATTTATTAGCTATTATCTACCCTCCCCCCCCCCTTCCTCATTTTTTTCTCTTGGTGTTTTTTGTCTCTCTCTCATGTTTTTCCTATACTTCGCCTTTGTCTCTACTTACCTTACTATTCCTATTTATTTTCTTTTGCCTTACTCTCTATTATTAAGATTACTTCTATATTTATATTCTTATCGTTCTATATATCTATAACTATTGATCTATTTCTCTTGTATTTTCATCTATTAAATATGATCAAGATGGCAAATCAATTCGTGTTTATAATTGGCACTCTCCTTAACTGACATATTTCCTTATATGCTTCTTGTCTTATCTACTTACCTATTTCCTATCTAATTGCTATACTTACATTTAGTTTTTCTATCTAATTTATCTTTTGTATCTAGTTATAATACTACTCACCTTATTTCTACTCATTGTAGGTTTAATCTATTTATTTATATTCACATCATTTCTCATCTAATTACCATGGCAAACCAACTTTCCTCATCTCACTTATTTATTATTTATTATTTTTACTTATTAATTTTTTCTTTCTTCTTTTTGTTTCTTCTCCCTGCATTGGTCTCTCTCCCCTCATCTTAAACTTCGTGCCCACACTCCCCTCTCTCTTTATAAGTAACCATCTCTGCAATAGCAACTTCAGTATTCTCTTCTCTTCATCCTGATGATGGATCATGGAGTGTGATCCGAAACGTTGATATAAAAAAGCTACACACAGTCGAATCCAGAAGCACACATTCTCACCGCTTTTACTACCAAATGGGGCACTATGGCCTACAAAAGGATGCCCTTTGGTCTGTCAAATGTTGGCTCAACTTTTCAGAGAGCTATGGATATGGCTTTTAAGGGTTTGCTGTATAAACTGGTGTTGGTGTACCTTGATGACATAACGGTCTTTTCCAAGAATGCGTCTGAACATTTATCCCACTTGAGGCAAGTTTTTGAGAGATGCAAAGAGTTTGGGATATCTCTCAATCCTAGGAAATGCATTTTTGCTATGCATGAAGGCAAGCTGTTAGGGCACGTCATGTCAAAGGAGGGCATTACCATTGATGTTGAAAGAGTAAGGGCCATTTTGGAGCTGCCCTTACCCAGCCACAAGAAGGGGGTTCAAAGTTTTATTGGCAGAATTAATTTTCTGCGAAGATTTATACCTAACATTGCAAATCTTTTGAAGCCTTTGACATCCATGTTAAAGAAGAATATAGTTTTCAGTTGGATAAAAGAGGCCAAACTCAGCTTTGAGTCCATAAAAGAAGCATTGTCAGCTGCTCCAACTCTGGTAAATCCTGACTTCTCCAAAGATTTTATTTGTATGCTTATGGCAGTCTAGATACAATCTCTGCGATTCTGGTACAACAGTAGAGTGGCGGCTTTGAACAGCCAATCGCTTTCTTTAGTCAGGGGCTAGAGGAGTACAAGCAGAGGTATAGCTTCATTAAGAAACATGTCCTTGTAGTGGTAAGGAGTCTCAAGAAATTTCGGCATCTTGTTTCTAATAACAAGATACATTTGATGGTTGCTCACCCTAGCATGAAAGAGTTCCTGTTAAGTAAAGATGTTAATGAGAAAAGGGCTGGTTGGATCACCAAACTCATGGAATATGATGTGGAGATCAAGATAACTAAGCTTGTCAGAGGCAGGGGACTCAGCGAACAACTTGCTACCAGTTCTAAGAATGAAATAGAGAAGGAGGATGAGGTGCTTCTGACCATTAAGGATGCACATCAAGATAATGCAGCAGTAGTGGGCACAAGTTGGGTTAATAACATGACTCAATTTTTGCAAACTAGTAAATGTCTAGTAGGTCTAGATAGAACCAAAAGAAGATATTTTAGACTACAGTCCATTCCATATGTTTTAATAAATGGCATCCTTTTCATAAAAGACTTTAATGGTGTGTTGTTAAGATGTATTGATAATGGTCAGACTAACAAAGTGTTGCATGAATTTCATGATGGAACAACAAGGGGTCATTTTGCCCCAAAGACTACTACTTGGAAAATAATGAGAGATGGATACTACTGGCCCAACTTATTTAAGGATGCCCATGCATGGGCTAGAAATTGTATAAAATGTGCCATTTTTGTAGGCAAAGAAAGGCTACTAGCTTTATCTCTGTGGCCAATTCAAGTAGAGCAACCCTTCATGAGATGGGGCATTGACTTCATAGGTCCCATTAACCCACCACCAAGTGTAGGACATAGGTGGATACTTACAGCTACAGACTATTTCACAAGGTGGACTGAAGCAGTGGCTCTAAGGGAATCTAATGAAAATGTTGTCTTGAATTTTTATCATGATTTGGTATCCAGATTTGGAGTACCTGAGTCTATTATCTTAGACAATGCTTTAGCCTTTGTTGGATTGAGGATAACTAACTGGGCTGTTAAGAATGGGATCTATCTGAACACTTCTTCAAACTATTACCCACAGGGTAATGGTTTGGTTGAATCTACAAATAAAAATCTCATAAGGATTATTAAAAGATTAATGGAGGACAACCAGAGGACCTGGCACACTAATCTGAAATCTGCCTTATGGGCAGATATAATAACTCCTAAGAAGTCTATTGGAAACTCTCCATATATGTTAGTCTATGGGAAGGAAGGAAGATTGCCTATCTCTGTGGAGCTACCAACACTAGACATCATGAATCAACTGGAGATGTTTGAAGAAGAAAACCCCATGGCTGTCAGATATGCTTAGCTTATGGAGCTTGAAGAAATCAGAGATAAGGCTATGAAAACTATGGAGTATCATCAGATTCAGACCAAAAGAAGTTTTGATCAAAAGGCCACTCTAGAATCTTTAGGGAGGGTGATATGGTACTCAAATGGGATGAGTTGAAAAGCAGACTAGGAAAGCACTCCAAGTTTGATAGTTTCTGGGGTGGCCCATTTGTCATTACTGAATGCAAGGAGCACAATGCATTTCAGTTATTAAGCATGGATGGAGAAAATTTGCCTATCCTAGTCAATGGGATGCACCTGAAGAGGTGTTTTGAGGTATGAGTGCTTTGTAAATCAGTAGATTAGGTTTCTTGCTTTCAATAAGTGTTGTTGCACAATAGTTTAGATCCCTTTTTGTTTTCCCTAAGTGCTGTCGAGCACAGTTAGAGGTTTGCTTTTAGGCTTTTGGTTCTATTTTGGTCTTTCCAATGTTTTTCACCGCTAATATGTTGAGTTGCTAAACTGAGGATTTTTTGTCAAAGATATATTTTTAGTCTCTGTATGACTCCATGCCCAATGGATGCTTAAGGCCACTGGTCTAATTGTTTAGTAGGCAAACATCCTATAGAAGTCACCAAAATGTTGACCTATTTTCCTTTGCCCAGAGTCAAATATTCACCTTGTATTTTCTTTGAAAATCCTTCACATGATCTTGAAGTCTGAACCCAAATCTCAAGGTCTAAATCCTTCTTCAAGAAGCTTACCATGTGAAAGAGCTTGAAAATATAGGCAAGTTTGCTTTTTACATCACCCCAAAATTTAGCCAAATAAGGAAGTTATGGGCAGTCAAAGTCTGGTCAAACCAGACATTCCAATATTGGGGTCATATTTCTTAACATGATTGATATTCGCAAATATCACCCTACTTAGAAAATCTACTACCTGCATATTTGTATGTGCATGTCAAGTTTATACCCAAGGGTCATCTACCTGTCAAACCAGACATTCCAATATCGGGGTCTTATTCCTTAAGATGACTGATTTTTCCTAACATGATGGTGACGCCATCCTTACCCCCGATATACAAAAGTTCAACATGATCGTGACATCATCTTATTCAAGGGTGATATTCCAATATCAAGGTCATATTTCTTAAGCACCCGGTTTTCATTCGGCATGACCATGATGTCATCCTTTCACATTTCAATAAGGCCCATCCATGATGGTGACATCACCATCATATCCTGATGATTCAAGAAAGTCACCTTTGTTAATATCCCTCATATTGACTTGTGTGCATACCGAACCCAAAAAGGTTCAAAGTTATAATGAAAGTGCAGTAAAATCCACCGGATGCATCTTATGCATACAAGGAGTACATACAAGGAATTTTCGCCAGAGATATACAAGGTAAAGGCATAGGCAGTTGTATGTATATTGCCATTGTATATTCAAACATACAATGCGATATACAAGGAATAGATGCATTCGCTATAGTGCAAGGGGTGTATGTGTGATTGTATGTTCGCACATACAAGTCGAAGACATGCAAGGCTGGCATACAAAGGGGTACATACAAAAGAGAATGTATATCGGCAAATGCAAGGTCGACATACAAGGCAAATGTGAGTCGGGTTTATATGTATCTTTGGTTTGTATATTTGCTTTGTATATTTGAGCATACAAAGAAATATACAATGGAAATATGCAAAGCGCCAGACAAGCAGGAGATACAAGAGGTGGGGTCTGCAGATGCAAAGGTGTTTATATAGTGGGTGATTGTATCTTACATACAATCAGAGAGGAAAGGATACATACAAGGTGGACACGATGGCAGAATTAAGCATAGTGGATGATCATTTGGAGTCCGCGGCTTGTATCTTGGCATTGTATATGCCGATATGCAAAGGGCATATACAAAGAACAAGATGCAAAGGTGAATGTATGTTCGACATGCATTCGCTACTGTGAAAGAGGTTGTATGTGCGAGATGCAAGTGAAATATACATTCGCCACATACAAGGCAAAACATACAAAGAAATGCATACAAAAGCCTTTGTATATCAGAGAGCATACGAAGGTTAATATACAAAGTAGTTTGTATATGCAGGGAAAAGGATGCAAGGCAACATACATTGGCAATTTGCAAGCGCAGGTACAAAGTTTTGCTTGTATGTCTTTCTTGTATATCTAATATACAAAGCTCACATACAAGACCTATATACAAAGAGGAACATGCATGGCTCAGACCCGATGGTGATTACAACATGCTTCATGATGGTTTGAGGTTCGTAGCTTGCATGTATATGACAATGTATGTCCCGATATACAAGAGATTGAAGATACAAGGCTCGGATTTCAAATTTCTCTAATCTGGTTGATAAAATGGTTCAGGTCCGTGGCTTGTATATTGAATGCATTGTATCTTGCGATATACAAATGAAATGTACAAGAAAGAAATATACAAGGTGGACCTAACTGTAAAGTCAAATTCGCCAAATTTAGTGTTGGGGTTCGCGCTTTGTATATACATGTGTTTGTATATTCGCGACTGTATGTTCAAACATGCAACCCGATATATGAAGCCGATATGCAAGAGGCCATATACAAGTCGCTTTGTACATGCAAAGGAAGACTCAGATGTAGTTTCAGAGGTTGATACAAGCACAAATGCAAAGCAATATATACACACAGTTGACTGCAGCTTTGATCGCCTATATCTCCTCCATTTTAGCAAGTTTCTACATGCTACAAAAGGCAAAAATGCTTGTTTTTGTCTCCTCTTTCATTTGGTGGGGATTTCAGGGCCTTTTTCTCACTTTCAAATTTTGGATCTAGATTTGTATGCTCAGTCGACTGGATGTTTCAGTGACCAGTTTGAGTGATGCAAATGTAGATATTTGTTGCATTCATGGCTGCAAGTAGAGGGAGGTGCTCACATTTAATGACCAAAATATCTCTCCACCGCCTTGTTTCAGATACTTCATATGTACATGTTTGAAGATAGACACGCAAGCTGCTCACATTCAATACCAAAATATCTTCCACCGTTTCAGGGGAGCAGATTGATGATGAAGTAGCTTGCATTGAAGTTTTAGAATATCTCCCACCTACCCCTGTTCCAGATATTTTTACACCATAACTTCTATAGGTAGACATCCCTTCAGGGAGTTTTATCTAATACAGCTCTTTGAGTGAATTTTGTAACCGACTTAGGTCGGATTGAAATACTATATATATGCATTCGAGAGATGTAAATAAGGTTGGAAAATTTTTAGCATTGAGGCTTTTCTGTTTCCAAACAGAGCTTTCTACTACTGTAACTATGCCTTCCCACTAAATATATGCAAGTTATTTTACCTCTTTTACTGAGTTTTTCTATTTAGTGTAAATCTGCATGTGACTGTCTATGAACATCTTTTGTTCCTCTCAATCATTGTGTTTTCTTACCTCTGCTGGAATCAGTTGAAACTGTGTATGTCTACTTGTTGTATTTGGTTATGCTGTGCATTTTCTCAGTACTATGAGGGTTCTTTTATTAAACTTGGTGTATCACCCCTTTATTTTCAAGTTTGTCTGTTTAATTTTTCATTTTAAAGCATTCCTTCTCCCTTTTCCTCTGAGCATTCAGTAATCTTAGGTGATAACCAGTTAAGGAAGCTGGCCTTCTCTGGAGGTTTGATCTCATTTCGCAAGGTCCCACACTTCGAGATCATTCCATGTTCCTCCAGATTACTGGAGTTTGACAGTTGCAGTAAGGGTGCAAATTTGGGTGATAACAACTAT
Source organism: Cunninghamia lanceolata (assembly GCA_027924645.1). Taxonomy (NCBI): domain Eukaryota; kingdom Viridiplantae; phylum Streptophyta; class Pinopsida; order Cupressales; family Cupressaceae; genus Cunninghamia; species Cunninghamia lanceolata. The sequence goes on from BSBN01000684.1 coordinate 2,456,520, forward strand.
ATCCACCACTCCATCAAAAAAGCAATTGAAAAACTGATTGGGGTTGGATGCCCACAAAAAGCCTAGAAAATAGGGCCTATATCTCCTCCACAAGAGTTCATAATGAAGGAAAAAGTCCATCATGGACCTAGTCAATCATAATGACTCATGAAAAAAGGACTCTAAAAGCAATAAAATCACTCCTAGATACCCTCCAACAGTCAAATCAATCCATAACCATCTCCAAGACTCAGTGAATCTTTCTCTCCTCCAAGGAAAAATAAATATCTATATTCTTTGCATGTGTCTGCCAACTCCTCCATACTCCAAGCATATACTCTCAAAGCCAATAAAGTCCCACACTATTACTCGCCTTTGCAATAAAAGTAACAATAACTCCTAAATGATACATAAGGTCATCATTTGAGGTTTATTATTTTACATTTCACTTTTATTGCAAGCAAAATAAATACAAAAAATCACAACTAGCATCGAAGTGCTTACCCTAGCATAAAGGAAATAAAAGACTTAACACCAAAAGTCTTAAGATGTATGACCACCTTGTGGCATTCTCCTAGGTATTACATGTTTCAAAGTTATTGACCACGAGCCATTTTAAGGTATACAAAAAAAATATAAAATGCAAAAAGGAAAGAAAGCCATCAGGCTTCTAGGGTTATGAAACCCTAAAGACACAAAAGCAACTTTTTTGCCCTCATTTGCACTTTTGTATTTTTTCACATTCTTAGTGTTTTGCTGCGCCGCAATGGAAGTTTTAACATCTGAGGTTTCTATAGATGATTCTGTTGTGTTCTCGAAGGCATTTTTACTGAGTTCTTCACACACAGCTTCAACAACACTGGTAAGCTCAACAAAAAGAAGTTTCTTAAGCAAAACTTGTAAATTTCTATGATTTTTGTTGCTCTTCTATCACTGTACTTGCTGAATGCTTCATTATCTTTCATGGATGTGATGAAGAACTATTTTTTATGTATATATAACTGTACTTTCAGGTATAAAGCTATAGAAAATAGCAAGATCCATCATTTCTATACAAAACACTCCTCTGTGCATGTGATTTTTCTGTATATGGCTTTATACTGTTGAAAATAGTCAAAAAACAAAAGCTTATTTTCATTAGGGTTTATAAATACCCTCGGTCCTTTTTTGAAAAGCCATGGACAAAGATAGCTCTACCAGATATTGTGGCTTCCTAGCATGATTTGTTGTATTCTGGCACCTTTGCTCTCTTTTCTGTAGCTGAGTCTCTATATTTTTTGTTCATTTTGATCATATGATCTAGTAGCTATTATGAAAGACTCTTGTAGCTAGTTTGAAATGGACAAAACTATATAGATGCTGAGCATGTTCCTTTCTTGTGGCTCAATTCTTCATCAACATTTACTACTTCTATCATTTCTGAGCACTCTGATAGTCATTGTTAGCTATATACTTTGCACTTCTTGTAACTGATTCACTTGGAAGATATTCTGAAGGTCACTGTGCACTAGAAATGTTATCAAGTCTACTGAAACAAAAACCCTAGCTTTCACAATAACCACACCTTTTCCTTTACTGCTCCACTGTATAAGATAAATGCTTTATTCACACAGTTGGCTTTCAAGTGAAAAGAACATCTTCATAACTTCTTGGTGATATCATAGTCATCTGATGGTTTCACCTGTAGCTTTCATGATGCCCACCTACTATAGTCATGGTCTTTTCCAAGCATAATTTTGTATCCCTCTTTTTGCTATCTCTTGGCAAGTCCATTTGTTACTTGGCCAAGTTTTTTGGTGACTGACATAGACTTTCCATAGGATAATTCTACCCTAAACTATCTACACTAGTCACAAAGCTAGGAAGACCCTCCAAAACAAAGGATACAGTGACTTTATCATGAAGATTTTCATAACTTCATAGTCTTTTGACTCCTCTGACATCTGTATAGGGTTACATTCATTTTTGATTGACTATTAAGTGCTTAACAATGCTTATGACTTATAAATGTGTAGACTTTTCATACTTTCTGAGAGAGCACTTTGTTCTTGTACAGGGTATCTTGAGATATATATAATGCATTATATGGATTTGATGGAGCTCCTTCAGTATTATGTTGGCCTCATAGACTGCCTTTTGTAACAACCCTCCATGACTATTCTAAGACAGTATTGACTGTCCCAGCCCTTATTTTTTTAACTTCTATTTGCATTGTTACTGTCTCTTGACTGTTCTCAAGATAAATACATAATGTTCTTTATGACATAAGACAACTATATACTATTACAATACATTGGGATCCCTAGGCATTTGGGTGATTTGACATCTTACCAAGACTTGTACATGCCTTAAGAAACCTTGTCTGGAGCTACCACCTTCTACATTTGTCAGTATTTCCTTTCTAACAGTCATGCTGTTCCAAAACTGATCCTTTAGTCATAATGGTTCTTCTTCTTGTATGACTGATCTAATCATGCATTTCACTAAGCTTGGTACTCCTCAATGGCTTGTATGCTAGTTTTTAAACAAGTCTGTTCTAAACAATCATAACTATTCGTACTCCTTATAGCACTCAAAATACTATTGTTCTTCATTGATTGTTGACTATCATATGTAGCATGCTACCAATGTTGCTCCTTCAAATCATCCTAAAATAGATCTTTGCTGTTTGCAAATTTTGTAAATGAACATGGATGTTATTGTAGCTACGACTGCCCCTAATGACGGTTATGGCAGTCTTCAGACTACATCAATATTCTTAACCTCATGCATAACCTTGTGCAGGTAATAATGAGTTCATGATCTCTAATAGATCCTTAAATGTCTCATGACCATGACTTTGAGGATAGTATCCTTCAAGTTATCTTCATAGCTCTTTTTCCATGTATCACTGTTACATTCAATCTTTGATGACTGCCATAAAATGCAGACTTCAATCAACCATGCTTTCTCATTGTGATAATGGCACAAAATCTATCTAATTTTTTTCATGAATGCTACTCCATGAGGTTGGAGTTGCCATGTATAAGATTCCCATAGGTTTATCACTATTCCACAAAGGTTTAAAACTAAACATTACTCCTTTAAGACTGTAACCATCATGTATTCTCTATCATTTGATAAAAACTCTTCATTTCACCCTCTTTCTAGTAGACCTGCTGCACCAATATGACTGTTACATTGTTTTCTTTGTTTGATGATTGTTTTGATGACTGCTCTCTCAGTCAAAAGCATCATTTATCATTCCAATGATGTCTTTGATGACAAATTTACAAATACATCGCACTTCAAAATGTTTGTGTGACTGTCTCTTGCAATAAATCATGTTGTTCTTATCAAATGTTGTATCTGTAGATTATGTTTGCCATGAGCAGCTACAGGATGGCCTTTTGCACTTCATTTTCTACAACTGTATCTCTTTCTTTTATACTTTTTGAAAGCATTAATGGTTTGCAATTAGACATGCTGGGCTCAACCCTCGTGGGAGCCACATTTTCTCCACATGCTAAAATGAAACGAGTGTTAAATGACACCTGTATCTGCACATGAAATAAACATATTAGGAAAAACATGGGCATGTGATTGATATTCTTGATTATCCTATTGCTTTCTCGAAGGTCCATGTGATATTAACTGGTTTACTGCATCTATAAGTCAAACTGTATATTTGTAGATGTATATCATATGATGTATGATGCCTCGTCATTGTACTAACATCATTTTTTCAAAAAATTTATGTAGGTAAGTAGGGGCATCCAGGAGACAACAGTTGAGTGCATGACAAGTGGACAATGAGGGTTGACATAGGGCACGACAAACAGGACTAGGACTCATCATTCAGGCAATGACAAGTCACCCTACCTCATATGAATATTTATCTTTTGCATTTTCTATAAATATATAGTTTCTCTTTTCATTTGCAATGAAACAGTTAGTCTCATGACTTGTGTGAGACCTTATACATTTATTTTATCAATAAAGATTACTCTTTCTAAAAAGATTTGGAAATCCTTTCCATGTTATCTGCATTTGCATAAATGCAATCTAGTGTAATGTAATCCTTCTGATTCTATTTATGCATGTGCATGTAATGTAGAAGAAGAAATAAAATATACTCTTCCTTTTCCATTTAAGACACAAAAGCTCTACCTGATTGAGCTATATATTTGCCTATTAAACATCAGACCAGTTGCTTGAAGCTTATCCATTAGGCATAGGGTCACTCAGAGACTTCTAAAACACTTGGACAAATGGATTTCTAACTTTTGCAACTCAGAAAGACAAAATAAAAGACACCTGATAACCTAAGCAAAAGCAAAAATGTAGAAAGGCAACTATCTAACTGTGCTAGACAACACCTAGGGAATTGAAAACTGTATCTGGAAACCTATTCTAACCTATCCTAACTAGCAAAGAAGCTAGTTAAAAAAACCATCGATTGGCTTTGCAAAATAACACCGCTTTCTAATCAACAACTGATGCATTACATGATTACACATTGCTGAAAGAACATGAAACATGTGCAAATATTCAATAGACTATTGCAATGTTTCATGAAAGGTGCAAATAAACTCACCTACACCTTGATTTTGATCATGCCTATTACTATCCTGGACTGGACAAGTGAGTTGAATTTGATCACTTTCAGCTGTAACTCCAAAATCAATTTCTTCTTCAATTGCATCCTCATACTTGGGTGCAAGCATGACCTTTGGTACTTTAGTAGTTTCCATACTAGATAAATGTCTGATTGGATAGCCACTAGAACGAATAAAACTTGGACTTCCATTGTTGGCTGCTTCACATTCCTCCTAATTTCCATGGTTGTCCTACTTCGTGGCTAAGCTTGGACTATAGGGAAAATAATTTGGATGCTTAGAAAAAATAGTATTACCTTCACCTTGCATAATAAGTTGCCATGTCAATTCCTCCTCCATGGTCAATTGACAATCTTCTTCCGCTAGGGTGTCCAACAACTCTTCAAAGCTATCAGCTCTTGGAAGGCTCTTAGGGACAACTTGATGCAAACTTTTAATTGATATATCAGCTTCAAGTTCTTCAACACATCAGAAAGGAAGCTCTTCCAACCAGCTAAGACCTTGCAAATCAGATTCATGAGAAGTTTCTTGACTTGAGAGAATTAACTCCTCTCTATTAGGACCATATTCCTCCTATTGCTTTAGCACTTGTTTAAGCTTGCGAACTTGTTGTTCTAGTTCATCATGATTGTCAACTTCTCCTAAAAGATTTGATTCCTTATCAACCAACATCGAACAAAACTGATCAATTATATCTGTGCACATCTCTCCAAAAAGCTCAACATTAGCTTTCTCATGCATAACATGTTCAAATCTATCAAAGATGGTAACTTGGAAAATAGTGTCAAGTTTAGATTTATGTTTTTCTTCATGGTCCAAGGCTCCATTTTCATATTGATTATCGTCAATCAACAACTCTTCAGATTGTTTGATTCCCTCTTGTTGTTCTAAAATTGTTGTTAGAGTGGAAAAACTCACACCTTCTTCATTCCAAACTATAAACTACTCTTCCTGACCAGCCTCTTTCACCATTTGACCTTGCTATCCTATTGGAACATTTTCACCATCTTTTACGAAGCAAGGAAGCTGATAAGTTAGAGCATTCAAAGACACTTCTTGAAAGGTCTTTTCCTATCCAATATTCTTCTGTTCTAATCCATATTCCTCTGTAGGTAAATGCAGCAAGTTTACATTTCTATTTTCCTCCATGTTGAGTGAGCTATACTGGTCAAAATCTGCTCTTCTTTTGCTTTCTGAATGTTAGGAAGAGTTGAACTGAAACTAGGAAAAGAAAGGGCTGCCTAGGTTTCACATCCTTTTTGGCATTGATAATCTGAGTAAGCTCGACTACTTTGCACCTAAGCAGACAAAAACTTCATTTGCTCCTTTTTAGCAGCTTTCTCTCCTTCAAGATCTCTTCCAAACTCTATTTTTTTTGTCATCCATATTTGATCATAAACAACTGATTGCTCAGCCAACTCTTGCTACTACAAGATAATCTTTTTTCTGCTTCTCGATGTCAACCAACATCCAATACTTGTGTGAGAACTCCTTACTAATGGCATTAATCTTCATATGTTCAAGCTTTTGGCTCAAATCCCACAACACATATTCAAACTTTGGGATCAGATCCTACACATTCTGGAAAGGGTGCTCTTGATGCTGATTGTGTGAATAATCATGTTGTTTGGCATCAAAAACCTCTTCTTGGGGTTGAATTTGATCATATATCAGCTGATATTAAGATTAAGCAGGGATGGGAGGGTGGAAAACATGATAGGACTGTTGGTAATCTGTTGTTACAAGATCATTTGGAATAAAACCAGCAAACTGTTCTATGTGATATGGTTGGTAAGGGGGTATATATGCATGATTTTGATGGAATGGAGGTGAAAAACCATCACAGCGCTGATAACTAGACATTGCAAGAGTAAAACATGATACATAGACAAGTCTAGATAACTGATTTGGAATATATATAGACAATGGGGTCTTGAAACACTAAGAAATAAGTTATAACACCAAATAGAGTCACCAGGTGCTAAGAAAATACTTTCAAATGGTAGAAAACTAACAAGTAGCACTAACCTTATTAGTTACTTGTACCTGGACTGCTAAAACCAACTGATTCTTCACTTGTAGAGTCGCTAGGTGTGTGAATATTGCCTCCAAAGGCTGATGTTGTTGACATACACAACAAATATCAACAATGAATAGAGGATTTGTGGACTATGATAGTCCAATCAGTCCCACTGGGCATGCCAAAAACTATTATCTTTGAAAGTTGTACCCTACCAATTTGCAGAAAATTGGTACTCTAGAGGAACTTGGAAACACTCCTAGGTTGTGGGTCACCTGGAAATTGGAGTGAATCTCTAGAGAAGGCCGGCTTCCTAACTTTGTATCACCTAAGACTAACTATTCTATGGCTTTGACAAGGAAAAGGGTAAGAAAGATTTGCACTAAAATTGAAACTTAACTTCTAAAGGGTGATACACCTATCTTAATGATGAACATGAAAATACCAGTTCAAACACTTGTTAGAATGACTGAAAGATTTTCTTGCACAACCTATCACCTATACTTCTACATAAATATGTCACAAGCAGGTTTATAAATGCAGAATTCTTAAGAGGAAAAATAATTTTGTGATAGGTAAAAATCAGGTTAATAAGATCAAGCATAGCCATGAAAACCTAACCCTACCATCATCAAAGAATCTAATCTAAATGAGATCAAAAGCATGCAATCCAAGAACAATATCACCTAGATTGTATGATTCCTTATTTATGATGTGGATTGATTCTTCAATAATGAACAATTATGAAGATCAAAGATGCCATGATAGATGGATAATAATGATAATAGGCTAGATGGATGCTATAGTGCTCAATATGCTCAAGATGATAATGTAGATGTTATATGAATGCTAGATAGGTGTAGTATGGAATGAGAGGGTGTTTATATAGAACTCAACCAAAATCAATCAATGATGGAGATTTGGTGGCTACGTGAATGGCTAAGATTAAAGGATAGTCATAGATGAATGTGTAGATGACAAGTGGAAGGAAGATAGGGCTTATGTGTGATCGTGTACATAAAAAGTACTACATGTGAAAGATATTAAATAAAAGATGTAGTACCAATTATCTTTTTAAATGAAAAAGACACACATGTCGGCTCATTGAGATAAATGATGAGAAGAAATTAATTAAATAAATAAAATTTATTTAATTAATTAGAAAGTGGGTTTGTGAATAGATTTTTAATTAAATAAATAAAATTTATTTAATTAAAATAGATAGAAATATATAATTAAATAATTAAAGATTGTTTAATTATGGCTTAGAGGAAATAGCTAATGAATTAATTAAATAAATATAAATTTATTTAAATAATAGAAGAAATAGATGATAGGGATATTGCTCAAGTGTGTTAGACAAATGCAGATGGTAACTAATGCGATATTTGAATTCTAATGATAAATAGGTAAATTTTGGGTGTCTACATTTTGCCCCTCTTTAATACAATGTTCATTAAAATGTTGTGTCAAAGAAGATACGATGATCACTTGATAAACAAGGTGATGCCCCAGTGTAACTGGCAGGTGATACCCCCTCAAGAGGTAAACCAGGCTGACTAGGAAGGGCTGGGTTGACTCGTAATAAGACAAAAGGCTAGAAAACAAGGTTGACACGGAGAAAATGGGGGTTGGATGGGATAGAATGGGATGGGATAGAAGAATAAGGGTTTGGACAAGGGCTATAAGTAGGGCTCTCAAGGGAAAATAGGCTCATTTGGGCTCATTTGTGCTCATTTGTGTTCAGAAAGCTAGAGTGATCCAGAGCTCCTTAGAGTTGGTGTACGACGAGAGTTGGAGAGCTACCAGGATGGTGATTCCATGCAGAGATCATCGTGCCAAGCAAGTGAGGACACATGGATGACTAGAGGGAGCAGGCGCACCAGTATGTTTTGAAACTTTTGCTAAAAGCGTGATTTAAATAGGCTTGAAGCATCATACATGCACACACGTCACTAGAAGTGACTAGGTTAGGGGGTAGGTCATGCAGGTTGCTTAGGAATGAAAACATGTCACTTAAGGTAGTTGAGGTCACTTATAGGTGCAGCTTAGTCACTTATGGGAAAAGCAGGTCGCTTCTAGTTGGCTAGACAAATAGATAGATAGAATGCACATATAGTTAAAAGCAAGTCACTTCTGGGCTAAAAGTAGGTTCATACATAAGTTTAGATCGCTTAGGAAAAACAAATGCTCACTTATAGAAAATAGATCACTTAAGGGCAAAAGGTATGTGCATATAGACATTTAGCTCGCAGTTAGTTAATAGGAAGTCGCATAAGAAAACTAGGTCGCATGTAGGCAAGAAATAAGTGCATGTCGTAAAATGGGTCGCTTGGGATCAACAGATGGTCGCATATAGAAAAATGAGTCACGTGCAGTAGATAGAAGCAAGGAAAGCAGGAAATAGTCAATTTTTTGTCAGTTGTGTGAAGCGTAAGAGACTGATATGATGAGTGAGATGATGCAGGATGTACTACCACCGTTGTTATCCTGAGAGCCACATCCTAGGGATTTGTGATTGGTTTGATTATTGGATACAGATGAGTGGTTAGTATTAGAGATCCTCAAGTTGGAGCATGTGTCTAGATTGGAGCTGGTGCAGGCACATCAAGGATTGATGACGTCGATGGTGGAGCGATGGAGGAGCGAGCATAGATCATTTTTCTTGCTGACAGGAGAGGCCACAATCATACTAGAGGATGTGTTCCATATTCCACGTGTTCCTATTGATGGGGACCGAGTAGATTATGGTCTTGATATGGGTCTAGCTATGTTCAGATGATTGTTCAGGACACTAGACATTAGGGCGAAGAGCTTAGAGATTCCCGTGGCCAGGATGGAGGAGTTATGTGATAGGCTGCAGTGAGTAGTTGTAGCTATTATCAGATGGCTAGTTGGAGACAAATGAGTGAGAGGATTCCCAGTCAGATGGGGGACAGTGATGGAGGGGATGTTCTCCTATGGGACGAGATATGCATGGGCAGAGTGTGTGCTTGGACAGCTCTATCATTATCTACATGACTGTGCATATATGTTTGGGGCTAGTATGTCTGCTGGAGTATGGGCCTATGAGCATATTCCAGTGATGAGGCTAGATGGTTGGCTGGGTAGAGCAGCAAGAGAGCCTTATGCGAGGATGTATAGAGGAGCTTTGACATATCAGAAGCACAGAGGACTAGTGTACTGGCAGAGGATATTGGATGAGGTAGATAGATTTATATGGAGGCCATGGCTAGGGTGCAAGAGATGGGATGAGGAGGACAGAGAGGTTGTCTATGCTAGGTAGGCGAGATATATTTTTGGATGTGGGATATATATTATAGAGCACCATTTACTAGAGAGAGTTTTGAGACAGTTTAGGTTGCCATAGGCAGTACTAGTTGGTGATACCATTTTTGGGAGAACTCGACATGGGGGTTTTTGATTGGGGGAAAGAGGTAGTGGTTGACATAGCTTTGGCAGAGAGAGAGGGGCTACAACCAGTTGTATGGTAGTGGGGACAGGGTCCTACAGATCCAGGTACGCTATCAGATTATGATGCATATTGGGTGACAGCAAGACCAACTCGGTTGACGAGGGTTGGAGAGATAGGAGAGATAGGGATGGAGAGACCAGTCAGGAGGAGATGACGATGGGCTCCATCAGCATAGGCTGTAGTGTCAGTAGCTCCAGGGATATAGGTACAAGGACAGTCACATGGGTAGTCTCAAATACTTGTATAGCCTTAGGGTTAGATATTAGGAGATGATGATGTCAGGATTCAGCAACTGTGGAGGAGGATTAGGAATGAGAGGAGATGGAGGTAGAAGGGTTAGATGAGGTTGAGGAGAGTGGAGTTAGATAGGCATCAGGCAGTGATAGGCTTGCAGCATGCAAGAGCACAGGCTCAGCTACAGGCTAGAGCACAGGATGATGGTTTTCTTGCTAGAGTGATAGGGGAGAGCTAGGTAGATTGAGTAGATGATAAGATTAGAGTGAGATAATACCATACAGTAGATGTAGGTGATGAGGGCTAAGAGAGATGGTTTACAGATAGAGAGGGATATAGCGGTTCAGTAGTTACAAGCGATGACTGGTGAGCAGGATAGAGTAGTGACTGCATTAGGTACAAATGGAGCTACCATGTATCTAGCCACACAGCTGACACAAGTACATGGAGAGTTGAGGAGGGTGCAGGGTAAGGTTGAGTATTACAGGGGCTTATACTATGGAGCCGTACTAGCAGAGCAGAGGCAACCTAGCTTCAGGAGTAGGTCAGGAGCTTCGGGTTCACAGAGGACAGGTGGATCTTGATCTGTAGAATCAGTGATGGGACCATAGAGAGATAGGGGGATAGGTGTAGGACCCAGTGGTGGTGGTCAAGGTGAGGGAGTTGCCAGTAGTCATTAGGACTACATTGTTTATGTATATTATGTTGTATCATGATGAGGCCTAGAGCTGATTGTACATACATTCTTGATGGCTCAGCTTGTACATTGACACTTGTATATTGACATGTTTTTGTATATATATATATATATGATGGCCTTGGTTCTATGTGATTATGGATGCACTTATGGTATTATGATGGTTATGCATGTTGTATTTTTATTTTCATGGATTATATGGATGTTTATGCAAATGAGTACGAATATGCAAATGGAAATAATGGAAATGTATTATGTCAATGATAATGCAAATAGATAGATGAGAATGATATGATATGGACTGATACTTATATATATAGATGGTAATGATAATAATATGTCTAACACACTCGTTTTGCAAGATAAAGGATGGCAGAAAAGGACGATGGAGGAAAGATTGATCTTGGTTGAGTACTACATAGGCATATGATAGAATGGATAAATGAAATGGAAGCTTTTAAAAGTAATTGCTCATAATTTAAAAGAAATGCAATCCTTATGTTTGATATATCATGTGGATGTTATGCACCAGGGTATAGAAGACCAAGGTGTCAAGATATCCAATGCAAAACTAACATACTACAATCTTGTCTAAACGTATGAGGTCAAGATGTTGCACCAACATACACAAGATATGAATAGCAACTAGTGTTCTGAGATGGACTTTGATGCTACAAGCAATGGTTTGAGCTTATCTTCACTACACATAGTGATACCTTATTGGTTATATGTAGGGAGTTAGTCTTAACATAGAATAGTCTCAAATGCATAAGAGACTATTTAGCTTCTCAGATGCTAGAGATATTGATATGTAAGATGCTAATCCCAACACGTACAAGATAGCAATACACATAGGAAGAGAATAAGATCATCCCACAAAAACAACATTCGAAAGTAATATGACCATGCCCCATTCCTTACTTTATCGCAACATACCAAGATATAGTAGATCAAGGCTGTCTTGATTAGGCCTAGGAAAGGGAAAAAAGATAAATCAAATGATAAAACAAAAGATACTATCATCACATTCTCTTGCCAAATTTAAGTGCTCTTGGATGGGTTTAAGCTGGCGCCTTGTTGAGAGGAAAGCTACATCTTGTTGAAGGCTAAAGATGTTGATAGAATGTTACAGCAAGTGTTGGCTTGAGGCATGCAAACAAATAGCTTCTAGCTTACTCTTGATTGGTTAAAGTGATGGAGCTTTCACTATACAGAGTCTTCTTCTTGCTTGAGCTGATCAAAGAGAAGAAGGTGGAAGATGAAAGAAGATGAAGAAGATGGGGTAGATCATCTGTACTTGAGTACTGGAAACTTCCTTCGTATTCCAGACTGCCTACATACCCTATATCCATGGGATCAAAGCACATTTACGGTGATGATGAGACATGATGAATATGTAGTTCTGGGTTTATTGATGATGTAAGTGATAGAAGAAAAAGAGATGAAAGATTGAAGGATGATTAGAAGAAAGATGAAAGATGGATGATGAAAAGGAGGCTATCATCTTTTCCTGAATTAGAGTGCTTCCTTCACATCTTAGATTGCCTACATACCCTGTATCCATGGGATCAAGGCTTTAATGATAGAGCTGGCGATGTAGTTCTTACTTATTGCATTGATGGTTGATGTCAAAAGATCAACTTTATTGCTTGGATTTTTGCGATGTTTTGATTTTTTTTTTAAAATTTTGAATTATTTTTTTATGTTTTTTTGAGCTTGGATTTATTGCTAAGATGTTGGTCCTAGTTCCAAATGTTGGTCACGTTTGAAGTTGGATGTATGTTGTGTTTTAAGGTTAAAAGTTTGCTATGTTATGAGCTTGGGTGTGTGTTGTGTTGTGAGCTAGAGCCAGAGATATCCACTTCCAAATAAGACCCAACAAGTGCCCACAGTGTGGGATGATGGTTTTATTATGGATGCGATCATGAGAACAAGATGCTAGGGTGCCCAATGATATCATTACCTCAACAAAATCCCAACTGCAAAAGTTAGCAAGACAGAGGGGAGAATGGAAGAGCGTTTATTAAGGATGGATAAGGGATGATGGCTTACAAGACAAGATGTGGATTATGATATGGATTACATAGGATAGATGGTGAAGTATGCTATGAAAAGGCTATTATCAAAACAAACTAAGCAGATGATGGGAGCTAGTCACTACACATAGTGCCTATTTGGCAGGTTTTCACTAGAGGATGGATTATTTATCTTGTACTATTTATTTTTTTTGTTATCCAAAGTGCAACAAAGTGGTTTTCACTATTGGATGGATTTTTTTTTGGATAGCTAAGATTCATTGATAAAACTTCTTGAGATGAATGATGCTGACTGGTTCATCCAAGGGAATGCCTTTAGGTGTTGAGAGAGTGTATGCACCTAATCCATAAACTGATGTTATGACAAAAGGACCAAGCCAATTAGGTTCAAACTTGCCTTGTTTCTCTTGATGGTGCTGATTCTTTTGATTTGCTTTAAGAACAAGGTCCCCAACTTGAAATATGTGTTCTCTGATTTTCTTTTTGTAGCTGCAGCATAAACGGTTTTGATAGACTTGGAGATGGTTGAAAGATGAAAGATGTTGTTCATCTAATAGCTCAAGATCATGGAGTTTGGATACTCGATATTCTTCATCTGAAATAGTATGCTATAAAGATACTTGCAGTGAGGGGATCTCAACCTCAATAGGTAGGATAGCTTTAGTACCATACATAAGAGCATAGGGTCTAGCTCCAATTAGAGTTCTGATACTTGTTCGATAAGCCCATAATGTAGGATTGAGTTGTAAATGCCAATCACGACTAGCTTCATTGACTGTCTTCTTGAGGATCTTGATAATTGTTTTATTAGAAGCCTCAGCTTGGCCATTACTCTAGGGATAATAAGATGTAGAGAATCGATGTTGGATATGGAACTTGTTACAAAGATCTCTGACCTCTTGGTTCTTGAAAGGATGACCATTATCAGTGACAATAGCTTGAGGAACTCCATACCAGAAAATGATGTAGTGTAGGATAAACTTATATATTTGCTTGCCAGTAAAATAGGTCATTGGTATTGCTTCCACCCACTTTGTAAAGTACTCAGTGGTGGTTATAATAAACTCATGACCATTTGATGAAGTTGGATGAATTTTACCTATGAGATCAAGTCCCCACTGCGAGAATGGCCAAGGAGTGGTAATAGGCTGAAGTTCATGTGCTGGTGCATGTATTAAATCTCCATGTTTCTGACATTGTAGACATCTTTTTGCAAATTGCTGTGCATCTTTCTCCATAGTTGGCCAATAATATCCAACTTGTAGACGTTTCTTAACAATGCCAGGACTAGCATAATATGATCCAAAGACACCTTCATGTACTTCACGTAAGGTAACCTTTGCTTCCTCGGAATCAAGACATCTAAGAAGGATGCCATCAAGACTCCAGAGATATAGGGTGTCTCCTAAGATAATATAGCGAGAGGCTCGACAGATGAAGGTTTTGCATTGGGTATTAGATAGTTGTAACGGAGAGGTTTGATGGTGGAGATACTCATATATGTCCTCATACCAAGGTGAATTGGGACCAACAATCTCATAAATAAGCTCAGACTGTGGTACTTCAAATGCTGGAATCAAAATCTGTTCAACCAAAAACTCACATTTATGTGTATTGGACGACATATCTAAAAGAGATCCAATCATAGCCATGGCATCTGTTTCTTTATTCTATATCCTTAGAATCTATTTAAATGTGATAGTATCAAAACATTTCTTGAAATCATCAACCATTAGCTTGTAGGGAAGAAGCTTCTCATCTTTTGTTTGATATTCATCTAAAACCTATCTAATAACCAATTGAGAATCACCAAAGACCTGTAGTTGCTTGATAGCTCATTGTACTACCATGCGTAATCCTGTGATTAAAGATTCATATTTTGCTATGTTGTTTGTACATGGAAATGCAATTCTATATGATTTCAGGATATAATCTCCTTGAGGGGTAATAGACAATATCACCACTCCTGATCCATGTTGTGTGTAAGATCCATCAAAATATAGTTGCCACAATGTTGGTGAAGTTAGGTTGAACAATTCTTCATCAGGAAACTCTGGACGAATTGGTTGAATATCTGTAATGGGTGCTGTGGTTAACTGATCAACAATAACTTGTTCTTTTATGGCCTTTTGATCCACATACTATATGTCAAATTCACTTAAGATCATAGCCCATTTTGCTAGTCTTCCCATAAGCATTGCTTTGGAGAGAAGATATTTGAGTGGATCAACATTAGATATGAGCTTTGTTGTTTGGTTCAACATGTAATGTCGCAACTTTTGGGAAGCGAACACCAATGCCAAACATGATTTTTCCATAGATGAATAATTAAGTTCATATCCCACAAGAGTTCTATTGATGTAATAAATGGCTTGTTCTTTTCTTGAATCATCATGCTGAGCTAGAAGGGCACCCAATGCTATTGTTGTTGAAGATATGTAGAGCAATAGTGGTCGATCAAGTATAGGAGGTACCAACATAGGAGGTGTTGCTAGATATTCTTTTATTCTATCAAAGGCCTATTGACACTTCTCATCCCACTTAAATGGTTCATCCTTACGAAGAAGGTGTTGAAAAGGATGACACTTATCTACTAGTTGTGAGATAAATCTATGAATAGATTGCAATCTTCCTTATAGGCTTCGGAGTTGCTTAAGATTTGTTGGTGGAGGCATCTCTATGATAGCTTTTACTTTGGCTAGATCCACTTCTATCACTCGTCAAGACACAATTTATCCCAATAATTTTCTAGATGTTACACCAAATACACATTTCTTTGGGTTTAGCCTAACTTGATACTTCTCTAGTCAATCAAAGATTTGTGCCAATACCTGTAGTTGTCCTTCTCTTGTCTTGGATTTTCCTAGAATATCATCAACATAATCTTCCATGATAGTATGAAAGAGGTCATGGAAAATCACTGTCATGGCTCATTGATAAGTAGCTCCAGCATTCTTGAGACCAAAAGGCATTACAACCCAGCAGTATGTACCCCATGGACAAATGAATGATGTCTTGTCTTGATCTTCTTCTGCTATTCTGATTTGGTTGTACCCTGAGAATTTATCCATCAAAGATAACATTTCATGTCCAGCTATGAGATCTACAATGTTATCTATGCTTGGTAATGGAAAGTCATCTTTGGGACATGCTTTATTAAGATCTCTGAAGTCTGTGCAACAACAAACTCATCCATAAGGTTTTGCTATCTGCACCAAGTTTGAAACCGACTCTAGGTAATCAATAGGCTTTATAAACTTTGCTTCTAAAAGCTTGTGAATTTCTACCTTAACCAATAGAGCTACTTACAGATGCATTTTGCACAATTTTTGTTTGACAGGTTTTGCATTAGGAGATACTGCTAAATGATGTACCACAACTGAAGGATCTAGACCTAGCATGTCAGCATAGGTCCATGTAAAATTGATAGTTCTTTTTATAAAAAATGTTGTGAAATCTCTTCTTTCTTGCTCTGATAATGATGCTACCAAATATGTGATCTTTGGATTCTTTTCTGTGCCCAAGTTCATGTCTTGTGATTTTTCAACTAGGACTGTTGATTTCTCCTGATAGTCAGTGGCAACAGGAAGATCAAATCCCCCATCCTTGGGTGCCTCAAGGAGGTTTTCACCCTTGGATACATCCTTTATTTTTACTTTTTTATAGTCAAGAGGTGCCTTTCAGTTTTCACCTAATGACCTATCTTTTTTGATTTTATTTATTTCACTTTTGTGACTAAAGGATTTGATACTTCTGCCAAAATATGCTAGTTTAGGGAGATCCATGATGAAACCTGCTTTATTATCACCCAATGGAATGCCTTGTTGTAAGCCCATGAATTCAACAATAGCTTTGTCATTTTCAAATGTGTCCAATATCGGTGCCCCCTATTGGTCCCAATTGACGAGGTCAGGATATACGAGTGAAAGGGTAACAGATGAAGTTGTGGAGATCACGAAGATGGAATTTTCTTGAAAAAGGTCGGTGATCTGAAGGGAGGAATCATCAATGGTATCCATATTAGAAGTCTCTCCTACCAAGGAAGGTCTAGCTTTCATATCAGAAATACACTTAATGTCTTTGAGAAGCGGTACCTCTGACTGATAACCAAGGTCTTTCTTATTAAACTTCTTGGACACAACAATGGGTTCAATAGGTCCTTGTTCCTGTGATCCCAATCCACCATGTCCTTTGTAGCCCATGTTCTTAATGATGTGGAACCCATTGTTATATCGCTCTACTTCAAGTTGTACTTGGTCGTTCTCATCAAAGAATATCCAAGAGTTGATGTCATCAATGTCTTCATCGTCCAAGAATCCACCTTTAATGAATACTATGGGTGGGGTTTTTATGATAGCTATGGATGAAGATGGCTTAGATGTAGCAGGTTTGCCATGAGATTTGGGAGATAAGGGAAGAGTTCCAACACAACAAGATTCTTGCAATGTGTACTCACCCGGGCCATGTTCGGTGTACTTGATACGGAGATTGGAGGTGGCTTTGCTAGATGATGTCTTGAGTAGAAGGGATGGATCTACATATGATGAAGATGGATATGCTTCAATGTTGATAGGAATGTGGTTAGGGCTTTGATATTTAGCTTGCAAAGCATGGAAAAATTCAAATGGATTAGGATCGGCATGGATAGTAATTTCAACACCATTATGTGGAAACTTGAGACATTGATGGTATGTGGAAGGAACTGCTTTGAGAGCATGGATCCATGGACGACCAAGAATGATGTTATAAGGAAGCTCAATATCAAGGACCTGACAATGGGTGTTAATAGTAACCGGCCTAACTTGAATAGGCAAGTGAATAATTTCTTGTGTATCTCTCTTAGCATCATCATATGCTTTGATAGTAATGACCTTGGAAGTGTCAACATCTTTCTCAGAATATCCCAATTATTTTATTAATTTTAGTGAACATATGTTTAGACCAGCTTCACCATCCACTAAGATTCATTTGATATGACATTTTTTCACAAACACTTCTATGTGGAAGGCTTCGTTATGTGATGGATTGATAGAGGGCTGAAGATCTTTATTAGAAAAGGTAAGATGGCAAGGAGCTACAATGCTAGCTATCATAGATTGGAATTGAGTGATATCAATATCATTGGGCACCAATGATTCTTGTAAGGCTTTATCGAGGATAGCTTTGTGGGTAGGGGATATGCGAAGCAACTCGAGAATGAAAATATGCGCAAGTGTTTTGCCAAGGTGATCAAGGATATTGTAGCTAGATGATGGTCAAGGAGGATGGACAGGTGCTCCCTGAATGGTAACATGACCTCTTCGAGTAGTTACAGCGTAGTCAGGTGCTTTGCCTTGGATATTAATAGTGGAAATGCGAGCATGGTCAATGTGGCCAATAGTAGATGATTCATAGTTATATTGAATGGCATTCCCAGCATGAGGGTTACTTGGTTTGTCATGAGATGGAAGTGGATTCTTGAAAGCATCTAGATCATAATTTGATGTCGGTTACTGTGTAGGTTAAGTTGTTGGAGGTGTGATTTTGATTAAGCCTTGATCAATGCAATCTTGAATAACATGCTTTAAGCACATACAACCATTTGTTTTATGTCCCTTGACTCTGTGATAATTGCAATACTCATTTTCTTTGTACCAAAGAGATTTGAAGAGCGGTTCACCGTTGGGTGGTGCATCCAACAACATGATATCGCCCGCTTCAAGAAGCTTTTGAAATACAACTTCCATGGGTTTTGCTAATGGTGTGAATTGTCTTCAAGGATTTGAAGTTTGTTGTTGTTGAGTTCGTTGAAAAGGTTGATTTGTTGTCGATGTAGCTTGGATATTAATAGCAGCTTTCATTGTTTGGATGTTCTTTGCATCTACAACACCATCATTCACAACATTTTTGTTCTTGTTCCAAAAGTGAGACTTGTCATTAGGATTTTGTGGATTGTCTTTGTATCTCTATAGATCTTGATAGTGCCTTTAGCAATTAGTGCGTGCTCAATAATGGTTCCTTTGGAAACAAGTTCATCAAAGGTACTAGCACTTTGCAATTGTAGTTGGAATGAAATCTCAGGATGAAGATTTTAAACAAAGATATCGAGCTATTGTTTCTTAGGTATTTCCCATGACAGTTTGCTAGCCATATTACACCATCATTGAGTAAATGAAGAGAAGACTTCACCATTGCGTTGTTTATTGTTAACAAGATCGTTCATGTTCACTTCATGTTTAATGTTGAAAGCAAAATGTGATCAAAAATTATTTACAAGTTCTGCAAATGACTTAATGCTCAGAGGTAAATGAGAGAACCATTCAAGAGCTTGTCCCTCTAAGCTTCAGGGAAATAGTCTTAGAAGATATGTATCGTCTTGAGCAACATCGAGACATGCAATAAAGAATGCTCTAAGATGGTCATCTGGATTTCCTTTTCCTTTGTACTTGTCAAATTGTGGAATTTCAAAGTGTGGCAGAAAAGGTGTCATATGAAGTGACTTGTCAAATAGATACACGCATGTGTCTTCCAAGGAAAATGTTTTCTTACCTTGGCCTACCGCTTTGTTAATCATTTTTGAACATCCGTTGGAGAAAGGTGTTGTTGGTTCAGAGGTGTAGTGTCATATGATGTATATTGCAGTTGCTATTGCGGGATATATGAAGCCATGACCGTTTGTTGACATTGCATACTCAGAATATATGTCATAGGATTGGTATGTGACACATATGTGTTGGAGGATTGCTGTCCTTGAGACACAAGTGGTGGTTGAGTATATTGTGATGAATTAGCACCAAGGTTTTGCATCACATGGGAAGTAGAGGATGGATTGATGTTGGTCAATGGTTGTGAGTTCAGAGTTAGGTTTGTAACATGGTAAGTGAAAGAAGGATTGGTAGATGTGGAAGAAGGATGGACATTCAGGTTTGTACTTTGGATAACATGAGGATTGGTATATGTCATATATTGAGTGGCGATAGGTAATCCTTGAGTAGTATAAGACAGATTGATGGTTTGCGAAGGGTTGTAAGAGGATGATTAAAGTGATGTAAGTTGATCAACATAAGAGACTGTAGTGCTAGGATTAGCTTGTGAAACAATAGGTGGGTCACTCATGTCAATGAGACTAACATTGGGATTGTATGACGCGTTGGATGGATTCGGGGAGATGGTGGAGACAATATTAGTAGTGGTAGGAATATGGGATGTGGTATCCATATGTGATGCAATGGGGATAGCAGATTGCAAGGGTTGTGAAACTTAGACCGTTGGTGTTGTTTGGATAGCTTGGGAAGCTTGCGAAGTATGGAATATGGGAATAGATTATGATGTTTGAGGGGTTTGCACTTGGGTGACATCGACAGCTTGTGTTACTTGAGGCACAGATACGGTCATGGTAGGAGAAGGAGTATGTTGGGAAACACGGAAAGGTGGAATGTTTAGATTTTGTGAAAGGAAAGGGAGCACATTGGTTGGAGTTATCAAAGGTTCTAAAGTGTACTCTAAGTGTGGTGGGTCAAAGGAAGTAACAATGGGTAATAAAAGAGATGGGTTGGAAGATGGAGTTTGTGGCATGGCATGCAATGGTGTGGCTATAGTGGATGGTCCCTTTGCAACAACAACAGGAGTGCTCGAATCATTCTCTCGAATAGAAGATATGTCAAAGTCTCTAGGTAATTTGGCTCCCATGCGGGCAAGTTCCAAGAAGTAGTGATTAGGATCACATAAAACACGCTTCTCAACTTGGTCCCATACATGTGTGTCTTGATAGTCAGATAAATCCTCTTGGGAATGCTCTTCATAAGTCGCTGTGAAGGGGTGTGATTGCACTTTGTGTGATGACTCACCAATGGTGTACCCATGGGGCACAAACATGTGAGGAGGCATATCGGTCGTAAATTGAGTTGCATCTCTAAGAGGTGTTGATCTAGATTGTTGCATCTTGGCTTCCATCTCAGCTCGCAATTTTGCTTCCATTTCAGCTCTATATTGACTCCTAGTTTGAGGCATGATTGATGTTGAAAGTTAGAATTTGGTTTGCTAAGGTTGAGACCCAAAGGTGATGATTTGCTGATTGTTGCTTGGTTGCTTAGTTGTTGGTTTGCTTTGTTAGTTTGTTGTTTGTTTTGTTGTTGGGTTGCTTGGTTGATTGTTGATGTTGTTTGGTTGTTGGTTGCTAGTTGTTTGATGGTTGGTTGACAAATTTCCCTAGAGGATAGCTAACACACTCAAAGGGAAAAAGCTGGTCGATGTTGTTGTTTGCTGATATTGCTAAGGCTAAGGCCAAAGGATGATGTTTTGCTGATGTTGGATTGATTGTTGGATGATTGGTTTGCTGATTTGAGGTCTCAAGAATATGGAAAGTCCACAAAGTCTAATTGTTTACTATGCTCAAGATAGGAGACAAAGTTTTAGGTGTCTGTAAATGATCAGAAGTAGGTCTAAAAGCTAATGCTAAAGCTAAGCAAGCTGGAAATGTAGCTGGTTTGGCTGAGTTGCTGGGTTTTGCTGATATTTAGCCAGAGGTGATAGATAATAGCTCAGATACGACATAGAAAAAGCCACAGGTGACAAATAATAGCTTAGAAGTGATTTAGTTTTAGTTCAGGTAATAGGTTGCAGTATTAGCCAGAGATGAGCCTATTTGCTAAAGGTGAGCAATTTTGATTCATAAGCAATTTTTTGTAGATTAAAGGTGACTCAGTTTAGGCCAAAGGCAAGTAGATATTGTTCAAAAGCAACTAGATTTAAGCAGAAGGTGACTGACTGTTGTTTAAAAGTGATTTGGATGTCTTTATGCAGGTAGTTAAGGCTCAAAAGTGATCTGTGTCTTTCAAGGAATATGTTTGAATTGTATTTTTGACAAGAAAACAATAATTTCGATCACTCACACTCACAACAATCACAAACTTGTACAACCTAGGCTAGGAAAGGACTATATTTGTTGAGTCCCCTGACCATCCTTATTCAAAGTGGATAGCTTCAGTATATTGGTAGCACCTGCTCCTCTCCATGGCACACACTTCTCATGCATACCAAGATCTAGGTTTCCCAAGGCTTGTCCCCTCACCAAACCTTAGGATTGTCCCTGCTATCTCTACTAAGAACCACGTGAATCAAGGCAGCTTCAAAGGTCCCACCTTTTGCATCAACAAATAGAGGGTTTTTGGCTACTACACAAGGTTGCTAGTGAGGGCATCCATTCGGGTGGCTATACGCATGGCAACGCTACTCTCTGTTATGGAGTCTCCCAGCCTTCAAGGGTTATGCCTTGGAGGGTTTTGGGGGAGGTTGGTTGTCGGTATAACACAACAACACCTGTTGTTTGCCGCTTTCGACACAAACACTTTTCTTATATAGCAGTTCGGAAGGAATTGGCTTTAGCCCATTACCACTTGGTTGTACCCCTTCTCACATTAGAAAGGTAGGCCCTCTAAAGATAATAACAAGTTCTCATACACCCAAGATCCATTTGATAGGAAAGGGGAGAGGATACTTTTGCTATTAAATTTGGGTTACAAACATGCACATTCAAGCAATCAAGAAAGATAAATCAAGCACAGAGAAAACAATGATTCATTTTAAGCACCAAGCCCAAATGTTCCTAAATTAGTAATAAATCACAAGTCTTGGACCGATCAGAGCTGCAACAAAAATGTTAGTAGTTTGATAACCTCCTTTTCTTGGACAATTAATAAAATGTTGCACAAATACCCAATTAGTAACCAAAAAAATTGAACTACAAATGATACAGACTGAAAGCGACACAGTTACTAGAGGCAATCAACTATTGATCAGAAGCAAACTGTATTCTGCTGCAAGCAAAATGTTACAAATCAGAAGCGACACCAGTAATGCCAGATGCGAAAAGATAAAGCTTATAAGCGATGCGAAAAGGCAATAGGTGACTAGTTACACATCATAAGCGATCTAGATCTACAAAAGAAAAAAATAGAATATAATAAAAACCCTAGTTTTGCAGAAGGTGATCCAAATAGCTAAAAGCATTCACTGTTAGGCTAAAGGCAATGTAAATAAGGACATAAGCGAACACTGTTATCTCATAAGTGATGCAAAATGGGCAATAAGCGACCACTATTCACTCAAAAGTGATCCAAGAAATACTGTAAGCATTTGATTTCAGCTTAAAAGTGATGTGGATAATCAGATAGTGACTGGTTTTCGCTCAGAAGCGACTAAAACTTTGCCATAAGTGCTTAGAAAATCTTATCTTCACAAAAACAACTTCAAATAACAAAGTTAATCAAGGGCATGAGTCCCACCGGGCGTGCCAAAATGTGATAGGTAAAAATCAGGTTAATAAGATCAAGCATAGCCATGAAAACCTAACCCTTCCATCATCAAAGAATATAAACTAAATGAGATCAAAAGCATGCAATTTAAGAACAATATCACGTAGATTGTATGATTCATTGTTTATGATGTGGATTGCTTCTTCAACAATGAACAATTATGAAGATCAAAGATGCCATGATCGATGGATAATAATGATAATAAGCTAGATGGATGCTAAAGTGCTCAATATGCTCAAGATGATAATGTAGACATTATATGAATGCTAGATAGGTGTAGTATGGAATGAGAGGGTGTTTATGTAGAACTCAACCAAAATCAATCAACGGTGGAGATTTGGTGGCTACGTGAATGGCTAAGATTAAATGATAGTCATAGATGAATGTGTAGATGACAAGTGGAAGGAAGATAGGGCTTATGGGTGACCATGTACATAAAAAAGTACTACATGTGAAAAATATTAAATAAAAGATGTAGTACCACTTATCTTTTTAAATAAAAAAGACACACATGTCGGCTCATTGAGATAAATGATGAGAAGAAATTAATTAAATAAATAAAACTTATTTAATTAATTAGAAAGTGAGTTTGTGAATGGATTTTTAATTAAATAAATAAAATTTATTTAATTAAAATAGATAGAAATATATAATAAAATAATTAAAAATTATTTAATTATAGATTAGAGGAAATAACTAATGAATTAATTACATAAATATAAATTTATTTAATTAATAGAAGAAATAGATGATAGGGATATTGCTCAAGTGTGTTAGACAAATGCAGATGGTAACTAATGCGATATTTGAATGCTAATGATAAATAGGTAACTAATGCGATATTTCACACTTAATGGCAATGCATACTTAAACACAACTTGCAACCTGCATAAGTATTTTTTGCAAAAAAAGACTCTTAATTCTAAGACAAAAGTTAAGAGGAAATAAACTTACTTCATAGATAACTCTATGAAATCAGTTGATAAGTACAGAGATGCATAATACAAGTAGGTATAAACTCCAATCAATGTCCTCCAAGGTTTCTACTATATTTCTTATCAAGTAAACTGGTAAAATGAGTTACAAATTTTTGCCAAAAAATTGAGCAAGGATCCTAAAAATCACAAGTCTCTCCAAGTAGCATAATCAGAACTGAGTACAAAAGAGTAACATAAGTGACTATATCCACCACTCCATCAAAAAAGCAACTGAAAACTAATTGGGGTCGGATGCCCACAAAAAGCCTAGAAAATAAGGCCTATATCTCCTCCACAAGAGCTCATAATGAAGAAAAAAGTCCATCATGCCCTAGTCAATCATAATGACTCATGAAAACTACTCCAAAAGAACTCTAAAAGCAATCAAATCACTCCTAGATATCCTCCAACAGTCAAGTCAATCCATAACCATCTCCAAAACTTAGTCAATCTTTCTCTCCTCCAAGGCAAAACAAAAAGCTATATTCTTGGCATGTGTCTGCCAACTCCTCCATACTCCAAGCATATACTCTCAAATCCAATAAAGTCCCACTCTATTACTCTCCTTTGCAATAAAAGTAACAATAACTCCTAAGTGATTCATAAGGTCATCATTTGAGGTTTATTGTTTTACATTTCACTTTTATTGCAAGGAAAATAAATACAAAAAATCACAACTAGCACCGAAGTGCTTACCCTAGCATAAAGGAAATAAAAGACTTAACACCAAAAGTCATAAGATATATGGCCACCTCGTGGCATTCTCCTAGGTATTACATGTTTCAAAGTTATTGACCACTGGCCATTTTAAGGTATACAAAAAAATATAAAATGGAAAAAGGAAAGAAAGCCATTGGGCTTCTAGGGTTATGAAACCCTAAAGACACAAAAGCAACTTTTTTACCCTCATTTGCACTTTTGCATTTTTTCACATTCTTAGTGTTTTGCTACGCCGTAATGGAAGTTTTCACATCTGAGGTTTCTGTAGATGATTCTACTATGTTCTTGAAGGAATTTTAACTGAGTTCTTCACACACAGCTTCAACAACACTGGTAAGCTCAACCAAAAAAAGTTTATGAAGAAAAACTTGTAAATTTCTATGATTTCTATTGCTCTTCTATCATTGTACTTGTTGAATGGTTCATTATCTTTCATGGCTATGATGGAGAACTATTTTTTGTGTATATATAACTGTACTTTCAAGTATAAAGCTATAGAAAATAGCAAAATCCATCATTTCTGTACAAAATACTCCTCTGTGCATGTGATTTTTCTATATATGGCTTTATACTGTTGAAAATAGTGAAAAACAAAAGCTTATTTTCACTAGGGTTTATAAATACCCTCGGTCCTTTTTTGAAAAGCCATGGAGAAAGATAGCTCTACTAATTATTATGGCTTCCTAGCATGATTTGCTATATTCTGGCGCCTTTGCTCTCTTTTCTATAGCTGAATCTCTATATTTTTTGTTCATTTTGATCATATGCTCTAGTAGCTGTTATGAAAGACTCCTATAGCTAGTTTAAAATGGACAAAACTATATAGATGCTGAGCATGTTCCTTTCTTGTAGTTCAGTTCTTCATGAACATTTACTACTTCTGCCATTTCTGAGCTCTCTGACAATCACTATTAGCTATATACTTTGCACTTCTTGTAACTGATTCACTTGGAAGATATTCTGAAGGTCACTGTACACTGGAAATTTTATAAAGTCTACTGAAACAAAAACCCTAGATTTCACAATAATAGCACCTTTTCCTTTACTACTCCACTGTATAAGATAAATGCTTTATTCACATAGTTAGCTTTTAGGTGAAAAGAACATCTTCATAACTTCTTGGTGATATCACAGTCATCTAATGGTTTCACCTGTAGCTTTCATGATGCCCACCTACTATAGTCACAGTCTTTTCCAAGCATAATTTTGTATGCCTCTTTTTTCTATCTCTTAGCAAGTCCATTTGTTACTTGGCCAACATTTTTGGTGACTGACATAGACTTTCCATAGCATAATTCTGCCCTAAACTATTTGTACTAGTCACAAAGCTAGGAAGAATCTCCAAAATAAAGGATATAGTGACTTTCTCATGAGGATTTTCATAACTTCACAGTCTTTTGACTCCTCTGACATCTGTATAGGGTTACATTCATTTTTGATAGACAATTAAGTACTTGACAATGCTTATGACTTATAAATGTGCAGACTTTTCATACTTTCTAAGAGAGCACTTTGTTCTTGTACAGGGTATCTTGAGATGTATATAATGCATTATATGGATTTGATAGAGCTCCTTCAATATTATGTTGGCCTCATAGACTACCTTTTGTGATAGTCCTCCATGACTGTTCTAAGACAGTATTGACTGTCCCAGCCCTTATTTTTTTTTACTTCTATTTGCATTGTTACTATCTCTTGACTATTCTCAAGATAAATACACAATGTTCTTTATGACATAAGACAACTACAGACTATTACAATACATTGGGATCCCTAGGAATTTGGATGATTTGACATCTTACCAAGACTTGTACATGCCTTAAGAAACCTAGTCTAGAGCTACCACCTTCTACATTTGTCAGTATTTCCTTTGTGGCAGTCATGCTGTTCCAAAAACTGATCCTTTAGTCATGACGGTTCTGCTTCTTGTATGACTACTCTAATCATCCATTTCACTAAGCTTGGTACTCCTCAATGGCTTGTATGCTAATTTTTAAACAAGGCTATTCCAAACAATCATAACTATTCCTACTCCTTATAGAACTCAAAATACTATTGTTCTTCATTTATTGTTGATTGTCATCTATAGCATGCTACCAATGTTGCTCCTTCAAATCATCCTAAAATAGATCTTTGCTATTTTCAAATTTTGTAAATGAACATGGATGTTACTTTAGCTACTACTGCCCCTAATGACTATTATGGCAGTCTTCAGACTGCATCAATATTCTTAACCTCATGCATAACCTTGTGAAGGTGATAATGAGTTCAAGATCTCTGACAGATCCTTAAATGTCTCATGACCATGACTTTGAGGACAGTCTCCTTCATGTTATATTCATAACTCTTTGTTCATGTATCACTGTTGCATTCAACTTTTGATGACTATCATAAAATACAGACTTCAATCAACCATGCTTTCTCATTGTGATAATGGTACAAAAACTGTTTGATTTCTTTCATGACTGGTACTCCATGAGGTTGGTGATGCCATGTATAAGATTCCTATAGGTTTATCACTGTTCCACAAAGGTTTAAAACTAAACATTGCTCCTTCAAGACTATAACCATCATTCATTCTGTATCATTTGATAAAAACTCTTCATTTCACCCTCTTTCTAGCAAACCAATATGACTGTTACATTGTTTTCTTTGTTTGATGACTATTTTGATGACTGCTCTCTTAGTCAAAATCATCATTTATCATTCCAATGCTATCTTTGATGACAATTTACAAATACATGGCACTTCAAAATGTTCATGTGACTATCTTTGGCAATAAATCATGTTGTTCTTATCAAATGTTGTATATGTAGATTATGTTTGTCATGAGCAACTACAAGATGGCCTTTTGCACTTCATTTTCTGCAACTGTATCTCTTTCTTTTATACTCTTTGAAAGCATTAATGGTTCTCAATTAGACATGCTGGTCTCAACCCTTGTGGGAGCCACATTTTCTCCACATGCTAAAATGAAATGAGTGTTAACTGACACTTGTATCTGCACATGAAACAAACATATTAGGAAAAATATGGGCATGTGATTGATATTGTTGATTATCTTATTGCTTTCTCAAAGGTCCATGTGATATTAACTAGATTACTGCATCTGGAAGTTAAACTGTATATTTGTAGATATATATCATATGATATATGATGCCTCATTATTGCTCTAACATCATTTTTAAAATTTTTTTATAGGGGCAACCAGGAGATAGCAGCTGAGTACATGACAAGTGGACAATGTGGGATGACACAAGGCAAGACAAATAGGACCAGGATTCATCATTCAAGCAATGACAAGTCACCCTACCTCATATGCATATTTATCTCTTTAGTTTTCTATAAATGTATAATTTCTCTTTTCATTTGCAATGAAACAGTTAGTCTCACAGCTTGTGTGAGACCTTATACATTTATTTTATCAATAAAAATTACTCTTTCTGAAAAGATTTGTGAAATCCTTTCCATGTTATCTCTATTTGCATAAATGAAATCTAGTGTAATGTAAGCCTTCTGATTCTATTTATGCATGTGCATGTAATGTAGAAGAAATAAAATGTACCCTTCCTTTTCCATTTAAGAGACAAAAGCTCTACCTGATTGAGCTGTAGTGAAATTAGGTAACATTTTTGGTGACATCTGCTATATGTTTACCTGCTAAACATCAGACCATTGCCTGAAGCTTATCCATCAGGCATAGGGTCACTAAGAGACTTCTAAAACACTTGGACAAACAGATTTCTAACTTTTACAACTCAGCAGGACAAAGTGAAAGACACTTGAAAACCTAAGCAAAAGCAAAAATGCAGAAAGACAACTATCTAACTGTGGTGGAAAACACTTGGGGAATTGAAAACTATATCTGGAAACCTATTCTAACCTATCCTAACTAGTAAAGAAGCTGGTCATACAAAACCATCGACTGGCTTTGCAAAATAACACCCCTTTCTAATCAACAACTGATACATTACATGATTACACATTGCTGAAAGAACATGAAACATGTGCAAATATCAATAGACTATTGCAATGTTTCATGAAAGGTGCAAATAAACTCACCTACACCTTGATTTTGATCATGCCTATTGCTATCCTGGACTGGACAAGTGAGTTGAATTTGATCACTTTCAGCTGCAACTCCAAAATCAGTTTCTTCTTCAATTGCATCCTCATACTTGGGTGAAAGCATGACCTCTGGTAGTTCAGTAGCCTCCATACTAGATAAGTATCTGATTGGACAATCACTAGAATGAATAAAACTTGGACTTCCATTGTTGGCTGCTTCACATTCCTCCTACTTTCCATGGTTGTCCTGCTTCATGGCTAAGCTTGGACTATAGGGAAAATAATCTGGATGCTTAGAAAAAACAACATTACCTTCACCTTGCATAATAAGTTGCCATGATGATTCCTCCTCCATGGTCAATTGACAATCTTCTTCCACCAGGGTGTCTATTAACTCTTCAAAGCTATCAGCTCTTGGAAGGCTCTTAGGGACAACTTGATGCAAACTTTTAATTGATATATTAGCTTCAAGTTCTTCAACACAACATAAAGGAAGCTCCTCCAACCAGCTTAGACCTTGCAAATCAGATTCATGAGAAGTTTCTTGACTTGAGAGAATTAACTCCTCTCTATTAGGACCATATTCCTCCTATTGCTTCAACACTTGTTTAAGCTTGCAAACTTGTTGTTCTAGTTCATCATGATTGTCAACTTCTCCTAAAAGATCCGATTCCTTGTCAACCAACATTGAACAAAACTGATCAAATATATTTGTGCATATCTCTCCAAAAAGATCAACATTAGCTTTCTCATGCATGACATGTTCGAATATATCAAAGATGGTAACTTGGAAAATAGTGTCAGGTTCAGATTTATGTTTTTCTTCATGGTCCAAGGCTCCATTTTCATACTGATTATCATCAATCAGCAACTCCTCAGATTGTTTGATGTCCTCTTGCTATTCTGAAACTATTGTTGGAGAGGAAAAACTTGCACCTTCTTCATTCCAAACTGTAAACTGCTCTTCTCGACTAGCCTCTTTCACCATTTGACCTTGCTATCCTATTGGAACATTTTCACCATCTTTTACGAAACAAGGAAGCTGATAAGTTAGAGCATTCAAAGACACTTCTTGAAAGGTCTTTTCCTATCTAATATTCTTCTATTCTAATCCATATTCCTCCATAGGTAACTGCAGCAAGTTTATATTTCTATTTTCCTCCATGTTGAGTGAGCCATGTTAGTCAAAAATCTGCTCTTCTTTTGCTTTCTAAATGTTAGGAAGAGTTGAGATAAAACTAGGAAAAGGAAGGGCTGCCTGGGTTTCACATCCTTTTTGGCATTGATAATCTGAGTAAGCTTCACTACTTTGCACCTAAGCAGACAAAAACTTCATTAGCTCCTTTTTAGCAGCTATCTCTCCTTCAAGATCTCTTCCAAACTGTATTCTTTTTGTCATCCATTGTTGATCATAAACAACTGGTTGCTCAGCCAACTCTTGCTGCTACAAGATAATCTTTTTCTACTTCTTGATGTCAACCAACATCTAATACATGTGTGAGAACTCCTTACTAATGTCATGAATCTTCATATGTTCAAGCTTTTGGCTCAAATCCCACAACACACAATCAAACTTTCAGATCAGTGCCAACACATTCTGGAAAGGGTGCTCTTAAGGATGATTGTGTGAATAATCGCGTTGTTTGGCATCAAAAACCTCTTCTTGGGGTTGAATTTGATCATATATCAGCTGATATTGAGATTGAGCAGGGATGGGAGGTTGGAAAACATGATAGGACTATTGGTAATCTGCTGTTACAGGATCATTTGGAATAAAACCAACAAGCTATTCTGTGTGATATGGTTGGTGAGGGGGCATATATGCATGATTTTCATGGAATGGAGGTGAAAAACCATCACAGTGTTGATAACTAGACATTGCAATAGTAAAACATGAAACATAGGCAAGTCTAGATAATTGATTTGGAATGTATATAGACAATAGGGTCTTGAAACACTAAGAAATGAGTTAAAACACCAAATAGAGTCACCAGGAGCTAAGAAAATACTTTCAAATGGTAGAAAACTAACAAGTAGCACCAACCTGATTAGTTGCTTGTACCTGGACTACTAAAACTAGTTGATTATTCACTTGTAGAGTTGCCAGGTGTGTGAATATTGCCTTCAAAGGCTGATGTTGTTGACATACACACCAAATATCAACAATGAATAGAGGACTTGTGGACTATGATAGTCCAATCGGTCCTACTGGGTGTGCCAAAAACTATTATCTCTGAAAGTTGCACCCTACCAATTTGCAGAAAATTGGTACTCTAGAGGAACATGGAAACACTCCTATGTTGTGGGTCACTTGGAAATTAGAGTGAATCTCTAGAGAAGGCTAACTTCCTAACTTTGTATCACCTAGGATTAACTATTCTATGGCTCTGACAAGGAAAAGGGTAAGAAAGATTTGCATTGAAACTGAAATTTAACTTCTAAAGGGTGATACACCTATCTTAATGAGGAACATGAAAATACCAGTTCAAGCACTTGTTAGAATGACTGAAAGATTTTCTTGCACAACCTATCACCTATACTTCTACATAAATATTTACTAAGTAGGTTTATAAATGCAAGATTCTTAAGAGGAAAAATAATTTCACACTTAATGGCAATGCGTACTTAAACATAGCTTGCAACCTGCATAAGTATTTTTTGCAAAAAAGGCTCTTAATTTTGAGACAAAAGTATAGAGGAAATAAACTTACTTCACAGACAACTCTATCAAATCAGTTGATAAGCACAGAAATGCATAATACAAGTAGGCATAAACACCAATCAATGTCTTCAAAGGTTTCTACTATATTTCATATCAAGTAAACTGGTAAAATGAGTTACAAATTTTTGCCAAAAAAATGAGCAAGGATCATAAAAATCACAAGTCTCTCCAAGTAGCATAATCAGAACTAAGTACAAAAGAGTCACATAAGTGACTATATCCACCACTCCATAAAAAATTCAACTAAAAACTAATTGGGGTTGGATGCCCACAAAAAGCCTAGAAAATAGGGCCTATATCTCCTCCACAAGAGCTCATAATGAAGAAAAAAGTCCATCATGTTGGCAGTGAGTTACCCCCTTGTTGTGAGGCGTTCAATGCTGACCTTGAGATTCATGACATGGCAGTGAGCCTCCCGTAGATCTGGGTTAAGTCTGGCGTTTGTAGTGAGTGTTGAAAGCTTGAGCTTTTGGTGCAATGGCAAACGATTCCAACAATTGGTATCAAAGCCATGGGTCACGGGTTCGAATCTGTTCAGTTGCGTTGAGGGGGGATTGTTGGCAGTGAGCTGCCCCCTTGTCAGTGAGGCATTCAACGCTGACCTTGAGATTCGTGACATGGCAGTGAGCCTCCCGTGGATCTGGGTTAAGTCTAGCATTTGTAGCGAGTGTTGAAAGCTCGAGCTTTTGGCACAACGACAAACTATGCCAACACATCATGACCTAGTCAATCATAATGACTCATGAAAACTACTCCAAAAGGACTCTAAAAGCAATAAAATCACTCCTAGATACCCTCCAATAGTCAAGTTAATCCATAACCATCTCCAACACTTAGTCAATCTTTCTCTCCTCCAAGGCAAAACAAAAAGCTATATTCTTGACATGTGTCTGCCAACTCCTCCATACTCCAAGCATATACTCTCAAAGCCAATAAAGTCCCACTCTATTACTCTCCTTTGTAATAAAAGTAACAATAACTCCTAAATGATTCATAAGGTCATCATTTGAGGTTTATTGTTTTACATTTGACTTTTATTGCAAGGAAAATAAATACAAAAAATCACAACTAGCATCGAAGTGCTTAGCTAAGCATAAAGGAAATAAAAGACTTAACACCAAAAGTCTTAAGATGCATGCCACCTCGTGGCATTCTCATAGGTATTACATGTTACAAAGTTATTGACCACGGGCCATTTAAGGTATACAAAAAAATATAAAATGCAAAAAGGAAAGAAAGCCATCGGGCTTCTAGGGTTATGAAACCCTAAAGACACAAAAGCAACTTTTTGCCCTCATTTGCACTTTTGCATTTTTTCACATTCTTAGTGTTTTGCTACATTGCCATGCAAGTTTTCACATCTAAGGTTTCTGTAGATTATTCTGCTATGTTCTCGAAGGCATTTTTACTGAGTTCTTCACACAGCTTCAACAACACCGGTAAGTTCAACAAAAAGAAGTTTCTGAAGCAAAACTTGTAAATTTCTATGATTTATGTTGCTCTTCTATCATTCTACTCACTGAATGCTTCATTATCTTTCATGGCTATAATGGAGAACTATTTTTTGTGTATATATAACTATACTTTCGGGTATACAGCTATAGAAAATAGCAAGCTCCATCATTTCTGTACAAAACACTCCTCTGTGCATGTGATTTTTCTGTATATGGCTTTATACTATCGAAAATAGTGAAAACCAAAAGCTTATTTTCATTAGGGTTTATAAATACCCTCAGTCCATTTTTGAAAATCCATAGAGAAAGATAGCTCCACCCATTATTGTGGCTTCCTATCATGATTTGCTATATTCTGGCACCTTTGCTCTCTTTTCTATAGCAAAATCTCTATATTTTTTGTTCATTTTGATCATATGCTCTAGTAGCTGTTATGAAAACTCCTATAGCTAGTTTAAAATGGACAAAACTATATAGATGTTGAGCATGTCCCTTTCTTGTGGCTCAGTTCTTCATGAACATTTACTACTTTTGCCATTTCTGAGCACTCTGACAATCACTGTTAGCTATATACTTTGCAATTCTTGTAACTAATTCCCTTGGAATATATTCTAAAGGTCACTATACACTAGAAATGTTATAAAGTCTACTAAAATAAAAAACCTAGCTTTCACAATAACAACACCTTTTCCTTTACTGCTCCACTGTATATGATAAATGCTTTATTCACATAGTTGGCTTTCAGGTGAAAAGAACATCTTCATAACTTCTTGGTGATATCACAGTCATCTGATGGTTTGACCTATAGCTTTCTTGATGCCCACCTACTATAGTCATGGTCTTTTCCAAGTATAATTTTGTATGCCTCTTTTTTCTATCTCTTGGCAAGTCCATTTGTTACTTGGCCAAGTTTTTTGGTGATTGACATAGACTTTCCATAGGATAATTTTGCCCTAAACTCTCTGCACTAGTCACAAAGCTAGGAAGACTCTCCAAAACAAAGGATACAGTGACTTTCTCATGAAGATTTTCATAACTTCACATTCTTTTGACTCCTCTAACATCTGTATAGGGTTACATTCATTTTTTATGGACTATTAAGTGCTTGACAATGCTTATGACTTATAAATGTGTAGACTTTTCATACTTTCTGAGAGAGCACTTTGTTCTTGTATAGGGTATGTTGAGATATATATAATGCATTTTATGGATTTGATGGAGCTCCTTCAGTGTTATGTTGGCCTCATAGACTGCCTTTTGTGACAATCCTCCATGACTATTCTAAGATAGTATTGACTGTCCGAGCCCTTATTTTTTTGTTACTTCTATTTACATTGTTACCGTCTCTTGACTGTTCTCAAGATAAATACATAGTGTTCTTTATGACATAAGACAACTATAGACTATTACAATACATTGGGATCCTTAGGTATTTGGGTGAGTTGACATCTTACCAAGACTTGTACATGCCTTAAGAAACCTAGTCTAGAGCTACCACCTTCTACATTTGTTAGTATTTCCTTTGTGACAATCATGCTATTCCAAAACTGATCCTTTAGTCATGATGGTTCTGCTTCTTGTATGACTTCTCTAATCATGCATTTCACTGAGCTTGGTAGTCCTCAATGGCTTGTTTGCTAGTTTTTAAACAAGGCTATACTAAACAATCATAACTGTTCCTTCTCCTTATAGCACTCAAAATACTATTGTTCTTTATTGATTGTTGATTGTCATCTGTAGCATGCTACCAATCTTGCTCCTTCAAATCATCCTAAAATAAATCTTTGTTATTTTCAAATTTTGTAAATGAACATGGACGTTACTATAGCTACGACTGCCCCTAATGACTATTATGGAAGTCTTTAGACTACATCAATATTCTTAACCTCATGTGTAACCTTGTGCAGGTGATAATGAGTTCAAGATCTCTGACAAATCCTTAAATTTCTCATGACCATGACTTTGAGGATAGTCTCCTTCATGATATCTTCATAACTCCTTGTTCATGTATCACTTTTGTATTCAACCTTTGATTACTGTCATAAAATGCAGACTTCAATCAACCATGCTTTCTCATTGTGATAATGGCACAAAAACTATCTAATTTCTTTCATGATTGCTACTCCATGAGGTTGGTGTTGCCATGTATAAGATTCCCACAGGTTTATCACTATTCCACAAAGGTTTAAAACTAAACATTGCTCCTTCAAGACTGTAACCATCATGCATTCTCTATCATTTGATAAAAACTCTTCATTTCACCCTCTTTCTAGCAAACCTGCTGCACCAATATGACTGTTACATTGTTTTCTTTGTTTGATGACTATTTTGATGACTACTCTCTCAGTCAAAATCATCATTTATCATTTCAATGCTATCTTTGATGACAATTTACAAATACATGGCACTTCAAAATGTTTGTGTGACTGTCTTTGGCAATAAATCATGTTGTTCTTATCAAATGTTGTATCTGTAGATTATGTTTGTCATGAGCAGCTACAAGATGGCCTTTTGCACTTCCTTTTCTGCAACTATATCTTTTTCTTTTATACTATTTAAGAGCATTAATGGTTCTCAACTAGACATGCTGGGCTCAACCCTCATGGGAGCCAGATTTTCTCCACATGCTAAAATGAAACGAGTGTTAAATGACACCTGTATCTACACATTAAACAAACATATTAGGAAAAACATGGGCATGTGATTGATATTCTTGATTATCCTACTACTTTCTCAAAGGTCCATGTGATATTAATTGGTTTACTACATCTGGAAGTCAAACTGTATATTTGTAGATGTATATCATATGATGTATGATGCCTCATCATTGCTCTAACATCATTTTTTCAAAAAATTTATGCAAGTAACTAGGGGCAGCCAGGAGACAGCAGTTGAGTACATGACAAGTGGGCAACGTGGGATGACACAAGGCATGACAAATAGGACTAGGACTCATCATTCAGGCAATGACAAGTCACCCTACCTCATATGCATATTTATCTCTTTAGTTTTCTATAAATGTATAGTTTCTCTTTTCATTTGCAATGAAACATTTAGTCTCACAGCTTCTGTGAGACCTTATACATTTATTTTATCAATAAAGATTACTCTTTCTAAAAAGATTTGTGAAATCCTTTCCATTTTATCTGCATTTGCATAAATGCAATCTAGTGTAACGTAATCCTTCTGATTCTATTTATGTATGTACATGTAATGTAGAAGCAGAAATAAAATGTGCCCTTCCTTTTCCATTTAAGACACAAAAGCTCTACTTGATTGAGCTGTAGTGAAATTAAGTAACAACTGACTGGAAAGAAAATAAAATGTTTGAGGACTGACAATATTGGTGAATTTTGTTCTAATGATTTTGATAGATTCTGTAAATATTGTGGCATTCAGAGACAAAAGACAACTCCGTATTCTCCACAATGCAATGGAGTTATGTTGTGTGGTTACACAACACGCCCCATTTTGACTTGGCAAAACAGGGACCCAACTTTTGTTTTGGCTTGTGTTGTCTGTTTCTGGCGGTTTGGTAAAAATTAAGTCAGGTGCATCATCATCATGAAGGTCAGGATGGGGTAGGTCATCATCATGAGGTTAGTTTGTCAAAGTTCATATTTTGTTTCTATGACTTCATGGTTAGAAAGAGCTTGAAATTCCATGCAGGTTTGCATTTTACATCACTTGAAAATTCGTCCATATGAGGGAGTTGTAAGCAGTCAAAGTTTTGGTCAAACCTGATAATTGCTGTATGAACATCATCATCATGATATTCGAAAAGCCCCCCGATAATATCCTGAGGTCGAAGCATCCGGACGTCAAGTTTAAGTCGTAATAATCCTTTCCCGTCGGGCGGTCTTTTGTATCGCCAAAGGTCATCATCATGATCTTACTTTATCACCTGATAAAAATCATGCAGTCCCGAAACATCCGGACGTCAATCTTAAGTGCTAGTGTGTTTTACCCGTCGAGTAACCTTGGAAACATTGCGAGCATCATGATTTTCCAACATCACCCGATATTATAATATCATGCTGATATTATAATATCACCTTACTTAGGGAAATCTGCCATCTGCATAATTTGCGCGCGCACGACAGTCTTGGTGATCAACATCATCATGATATTTCAGGACCCGACATTTCCTAATATCCTCCTGACCTCCTTTTGCGTGATCATGATGATCACCTTATCTTTCGAAACGGAGGATGATTTTCCTTTCCCAAACCTTGTTGAACAAGATCATCATGATCTTGTTAGTCTTTCCCGACAGTTCGTAGTATCATCCTGCCGACAAGTATAACCTTTTGCAAATATGATGATGACGATGACGTCACCATCACCTTTCTCCTTCGGCAGGATATTTTCCAAGGCGTGATCCATTTCGCCAATATGATGATGACGATGACGTCATGTTTTAAGACTAACACAAGCCCCGGATATCCTGATGACGTCATCAGGACTTTCAGCAGGATCGTGTTTTAGATCACCTAATGCAAATATGATGATGATGATGTTCATCATCCTGATCTTCCAAGCAGGATAGACTTGGCTGAAATGGGTCATATTGCATTTATCCACGCGATCATCTTCCTTGGGGGGAACCCGATATTCCAGTTATCTCCTGATCTTCACGAAACATGATGATGACGTCATCCCTTTGCATTTTAACCAAGCCTGATGATGACGATGACGTCATCATGATATTCCTCGGCGGCAGGATAATTTTTCCAAGTCCTCCTGTTTGTCTTCATCATGATGATGATGACGATGTCTTTCCTTCCCGAATATGCAAAAACAAAACATCCTGATGTGCTTTTCCTCAGAGCATTCGGAGGCGTGGAGCATCATATTTCACAATATCCTGCGGCCGGACAGAGGGCATGTAGAGTTGGTCATCCTCATGATGTTTGGCGTCGGTATAACTGTTGCCGTCGGCCTAAGGTAAAACTGTCACCCTGATCATATGTAATTTTGCCGATGCAAATATGATGATGATGCAAAGCCGGATTCTAGGGATGGTTGAAAGGAAGTTATTTCCTTGTATAATCTGAGATCATCATCATCATATTCCGAACCCGATATACAAGAAAATGGGCAAAACATGAAGCGATAGAAATTTGAAAGCCCGACTGCCTGAATTTTGGTCAACGAGGGTTGACCTGGTTGTTTTTATGCTGTTTATGCATTTAGTGCATATTGTTCATAGGTAAAGCTTGATTGCCTGTAGCTGCACATGGGGAGGTATGTTTAATAAAGTGTTTACTTCCTGTTGTTTATCCACATGATGACAAACTTAATGTTTGTCTGTTTATTTGCAGGAGGTCATCATGATGCTGCTGAAGCTGAGCGTGGAAATCATGATGATGCTGCTGAAGCTGATAATTACAAAGTTACGTGTGGAGTCAACATGGGCCAGACATGAGGAGGATATTGTCAAATATGCTGTTTGCCAGCTGGAGACCGAATCAAGTCGAAGATGCTGGAATATTCTGTGCCAGCTGTACATTTGCCAACTGATGAAGCATGTGCTTTTCATCTGGACCGTTGTTTGTTATGAGAAGATCCTGATCCTTGGATCATTGTAACCGTTTTCTGGCAGTCGCTCTATATAACATCCAGGGCTTGTCATTTTTAAAAAAAGAGAGGAATACATTAGAATACATAGACGCATCTGGCGCAAAAGTCAATTACTGTAGAATAAGTTAGGAGATCGGATTACTGAGACTAATGAGGATAGAATTGTTGAAATGTCAAGGTTCTTTCTTCAGATCACTGTAAATGTACCTGTTCTTGAGCATACTGAATGAATATGAAGTTCCAGATTACATCCTGATTGTAAATTTTACGTAATCTTCTGTTGATTTCTGGATATGTACTGGTGAATGCTGTGTTCAACTGGAAGCGCTTTCATTTCATTACATGTTGTTGTCAACTTTCCTTTGAAGCTTTGCACTAGATCATGCGGATTTGTGGAATGTCCTGGTGAAGTATGATTTCTAGTTTTTCTTCTTTTCATTGCAAGTATGGGAGCTTGTGTGTGAATCAGTGATCTAAGTCCAGTAATTTTGGGAATCTCACTCTCTAACCCTTTTCCTTTTTTCAATTTCATTAATTCATCACCATAACTGCGAATCATGATAAATAACAAGCAGAAACAGTGAAATATGCTGAAATCCCGTAGGTAACTGAAGATCCTTAGCATATTTGAGTTAAATGCATGTAGTACTGAAAATATCATGCAAAGAATCATAAATAATGATAGAAATCATGCAAATATCAGCCTGTATGTACATTATTTGACTAAATTTACAGTGCAGAAGTAGAATCGTTGGAGACTTGCAGCGCGAACATCCAGAGCAGGATATTTGAAGATGATGATGATGAACAGTGCAGAAACACGTAAGGCCCCTGAATGGAAAACAGCAACACACATCAACCACTGAGTGACGTCAGTAGATTAAGACCTAATCAATGGAGACTTGGGATCATGAATTCTTTGAATTCATCGCATCTTTCAAGATGAGTAAAGGTTGTTGTGTAACTTTTATTCTATGTTTGCGAATGACTAACATCATGACCAACATAAATTGGCGCTAGAAGGAGGGCCTGACTCCGGAAGATCACATTCATCATCAGTACTTTCAGGTTTGATGACGCTCAGAGTAAGGTAACTTCAGATCATTTGTGAATTTCATCAAATTGCGTAAATATTTGCTGCGACAAGTTTGTATTTGCACATTCTGTGTAAAGATTTCCAAATTTCACATAAATATTGCAAGCTTTACAGTAGATTTCTTTAAATTCACTAAATATTGGCCAAAGATGCATAAATTTGTTCAAGCTTTGAGAATTTGAGCCTTAGACACGTGAGATCTGGTGCTCCTGGTCGAAATATCCCAATATCCTGTCATATTTGCAGTATCTTCGCAAATATCGCGTAAATATTCAGTCTGATTTGCAAGTTGACCACAAATATCACCTCGTCCGGTGGAATCCAGCCAATATTTGCAAAGTTTCAGCTAATTGGCCTCCAAATCGAGAAATCCTGGCTCACAGGATAAATACCAGGTCTAGACATAGTGAAATTTTCGAAGAATTGCCTGTCAGAGGTTTTAGACCTAGGACTGTAGACGTTCACCATACTCCAGAGTCTAGTACGTCCAGAGCTTCACCAGGACCTCCTCCTGTAACTCCTGTTGGTTTGCAAATACCTTCCGGTATACCCGTGACACCTCCTGTTCAACCTCAGGGTATACCTTTAGTCCAACCTTAGCCAACTGCACCACCAGTTCAGCCCCCTCAGGTTGCAATGTCGTTCTTTGCAGCAGAATCACCATTGACCTTTACTGCATATCATGAGTTACCAAAGTATCCGGACAAGCTTTGTCCAAAATACCATCCTTATCAGGATGCGGATGATCATATCAGGACGTTTAAAGAAGCTTGCTGCAGAGCCAGAATAGAACATCAGGATGTGGTGTGCAGATTATTCCCTTTTTCCTTAGGGGAAGAGGCTTATAATTGGTTCATCAGTCTTGGTCAATCTTCTGTAGGTTCGTGGGCTGTCTTAGAGAAGGCCTTTCTTGACAGATTCAAGGTCCCTATTGATCCATCCATGAATTACCACCTGTTTGCCACAATCAAGAGATTTGAGCATGAACCTATTGCAAATTTCAATGCTAGGTTCCAGAAAATGTTGTCCAAGCTAGTTACTCCATATGTGGTGGCTGATGATGCTGCCAGAAGTATTTATTATTCAGCCCTGGATCCATTAACCGCCATGTTCATCAGGAGAACACATCCTGCAATCACCACATTGACAGGAGCTTTTCAAGAAGCTATCAAGGTAAATCAACAGCTAATACCTGCTCCTACTCCAAATATAGCATTCCCTGCTTTGCCTGGCATGCAGTCACAATATCCAGCACAGTATCCTGCAGCTTATCCTTCGCAATATCCTGCACAATACCCAAATGGAGCAGTGATGCCCCCAGCAATCATGCCTGCACCTTTGCAAGTACCCCCATTGAGTATCATGCCTCCTCCTAATGGAAATGGCCAATCGCCACAATATCCTGCACATACTCAGACACCTCAGGGTACAGATCTATCCCACAATAACCATGGATCTTCCTTTTTCCAGCCTCAGCCTGAAAATGTAGTGGCCAAAGCTCAAGAGGAGAAAGAGGAAATCAAAGAAATGCTGCTCAGTTGAGAAAGCTCACCACAGAAGTAACACACTTGAGAAATCAAGGGTTTTATTCACAGTCAGGTCAGAATAGGAGTTATTCCAATGACAGACCAAATTACCCTGACAGAGGATACAACAATAACTTCAACAGTAGTGCTACAAATAACAATAATCCTCCTAGGCAGCCCAGAGTGTGGAACTCCAGGCCAAATAATGGTTCATTACCATCACCCCTAGACAATCAGCCTCCTGGTGAAGCCAAACAAACTACTAGAGTCAATCTTGCTGAAGCAGCCCTTACCAATTGGTGCAGGATTCACAATACCAATGCACATGCAGAATTAGACTGTGCACAATTTAGGATTGCTGCCAGCATTTTTTAGACTGAAGTGTCTAATACTTCTGGAAGTCCACCTCAGGCAGAAGGAAATGAAATAGTTCCTTGTGGATATGATTCAGCTTTTGTGCTGGAAACCTACACTAATCAGCCTCATCAGGATTATAATCAGACCTGTGAAGAATCTGCCTTAACCTTTGAAGCAAATTATGTCTTCCCTTTTGAGGATGAAAATGAACCTACAAGAGAGCATGAGGAAGTACATGCATACCAGCAGCAATACCCTGGTAAGCACAATTATAACCTAAGGAGTAATGCCAACAGACCTGCCGGTCCATTGACATCATCTCTACCTCCAAACAACTTCAACACACCTCCTGATCCTAAGGCTAGCAATAACCCTGGGTTCCCTAAGGTGAATGCTCAATACTTGTCTCCTCAAAACATAGTAACAAAAGTCGCAAATGCACCTCATGAGTCTGACAAGTTAGTTAGCTATTTGGCTGATGAAATGAAGAAAATCAAGATCAGCCTGTCCCTATCTGAGTTACTGAAAACTCCTGCCATCAAAAGGGCATTCATGAAGTCGCTAGATGATCCTGCTTCTAAAGAGGATAATCACCTTTCGAGTCAATCCAATAGCAGAGACCATACTGCTAAAGATAGCACTGTCAAGCCCAAAGTGTCAGCCACAGTCCAAGCTGCTGAAACCTCTCACATGACCTTGTACAGAGATAAAACTGAATCACCACCGTTTCTCCTCACCATAAGAATGTTCAGTAAGAATTTGCACAACTGCTTAGTTGATTCAAGAGCCTCAACTAATGTTATGCCTTTGTCAATATGCAACGCATTAGGACTGCATCCTGCTAAATCATTAAAGAAGGTCACTCAACTGGACAAGACAGAAGTAAGTGTCGTCGGAGAACTCACTCATATTCACATGCAGCTAGCGTCTGATCCTAGGATCCAGTATTACATTGACATTCAGGTAGTTGACATACCTGATACATATGGGATGTTGCTTAGCCGGGACTGGTCTAAAACGCTTAACGGATACATGTCCACAGACTTCAGTCACATGTGGTTGCCATGGAAAGGTATACCTAATCAGATCAGGATTGATGCTGAGCCTAGGATGAAACATATGATCACCGAATATAACAGAACAAATGAGATCATGTATGTAAACGTAGAACCTGGAGTTTATCACATCAGGCCGCAAACTGTCCAAATAGAAGAGATCCTGATGCTTGATGCTCATCATCATCATGATGATGATTATCATGAGGATATGCCAGTTGTAGAACTTAATAATGATCCTGATAATGACAACGAAATAGATCACTTCAAGGATTTTCAGATGCATTTATCT
Organism: Cunninghamia lanceolata; assembly: GCA_027924645.1. NCBI lineage: Eukaryota > Viridiplantae > Streptophyta > Pinopsida > Cupressales > Cupressaceae > Cunninghamia > Cunninghamia lanceolata. The sequence continues at coordinate 2,499,701 of BSBN01000684.1, forward strand.
ACTCAGATAAAACGTTGTCAATTATTAAAGATACCTGCTAATGATATCTTGATTGACGGATGGTGCAGATTGCATGGCGAAGCACACTCGGAAAAGACTTGCGAACCATGCTTGGACATGATCATGCTGGAGTAGACGTATAGTGAGGCATCATCATCATATTCTGAGGTGAGTGCTACATCTGATGATGATGATGATACTAATTTTTATTTGTCTTCTGCAGGAACAGAAGAGTCGACGGATCCTGATGAGGATCATATCCAAAAAACAGAAGAGATCCTGGTGTCCAATCAGACGAATGATGCGAGAAAGGAAAAGATCACTCCTGGTAGTGATTGCTTCATGGAACCGGATTACGAGTTGTCTGATGAGGATAAAGGCAGTAACCTGACGAAGTTCGAAGAATTTCTGGTTAAAGAAATAGAAAAAATGACACAACAGTGTAGATCTCCCCAGGAGGTTTTAATCAAAGGTTGGTGTAGGCTGCATGAGGCGCCTCACTCAGAAACCACTTGCTCACTGTGCTTACACATTTTGAAGAAGCATGCAGTTGTATGTGCTGAACATCATCCTCCTGCTAGGATGGAAGAGAAAACAGAAAAGCCATCAGGCTCATCAGATAAAGGAAGGAAGAAGCTTGAAGATGGCACACCTAAGTTAAGGTGGATATCAGGCGGAGCAGCAGCCAGAGCTGCAAAGAAAAAGGAAAGTTCAAATAAATGTCCCGCTGAAGATAAGCCTTGGATCCTGAGGTTTGATGGATCCAAATCTAAGCAAGGTTCTGGAGTAGGGATTGACCTTACTGATCCATCAGGGAAATCCCATTTAGCAGCTTACAGATTACAGTTCCCCTGCACTAATAATGTCACGGAGTATGAAGCTCTGATTCATGGACTGTTGTTTGCCCATAAGAAGAAGGTGAAGATCCTGCATGTCTTTGGAGATTCAGAACTAGTTGTGAGGCAAGTACGAAGAATTTACTCTTGTAACTACATAAAGCTGTCAAATTACAGACATCGTGTGTGGGACCTGATTGAAGACTTTGATGCCTTCAACATCGTTCACGTGCCAAGAGAACAGAACCAAAGGGCAGATGCACTTGCTCAGGCCGCCAGTACGCTGGAACCACTGTCTATATCTGGTCTGAAGAGATTTGCAGTAGAATTGGTGTCAGTACCTTCGGTACCTGACAATGTGACCAATCTCCAAGTGTTTGATGATGATCAACACATCCTGGACTTCATATCAAACAGAGATGTATTTGAAGCTCAGATCATAGATGAAAATGGTATGGAAGATCATGTCTGGGAAGAAGATGAGATTTTAGAGTTGCCTGGCAACACAATTCCCAAAGGTATGATTGAATTAGAAAGAGCCTTTGATCTGGATAATATGCTCAAACATAAGGATCTGCCTAAGGCAGATGGAGGTCAATATTCACAGGTGAATATTGGACAAGCTGATGACAAGAAGAATGTCTTGTTGGGTAAGGTTTGTACACCTGAAGAGTTAGATGGAATAACTCAAGCCCTTAAGGATTATATACATGTAATTGCATGGACTTATGACGAGCTGAAGACGTATGACACTTCTGTCATAACTCATACTATACCCCTCAAGCCAGATGCAAAACCTTTCAGACAGAAGCAGAGGCCAGTCAATGCTCTGCTTGAGCCCATCATCCTTGAGGAGGTCAAGAAATTGTTAAATGCCCGGATAATATTTCCGGTAAGGCACTCCACTTGGGTGGCAAATCTGGTACCAGTCAGGAAGAAGAATGGAGACATCAGATTGTGTGTGGATTTCAGGAACCTGAACAGAGCATCAGAAAAGGATAACTATCCTTTGCCCTCTTTGGATGAAGTTCTGCAGATGGTAAATGGAGCCAAGATGATGTCCTTCTTGGACGGTTTTTCAGGATACAACCAAGTGATGGTTGATAAAATTGACAGATTAAAGACTGCCTTCACCACAAAATGGGGGATATTTGCATATAGACGTATGCCGTTTGGATTGATAAATGCTGGAGCTACATTCCAGCGAGCAATGGACATAGCCTTCAGAGGCTTAATAGGAAAATGTATAGTCATCTACATGGATGACCTGACAGTGTTCTCCAAAGAAAGGGGGAATCATGTTGCTGATCTCAGAAGTGTGCTAAAGAAGTGTGAAGAATATGGAATATCTTTGAATCCCAAGAAGTGCATATTCGGGGTCACAACAGGAAAGTTACTAGGCCACCTGATCACAGAAGATGGGATTATCATTGATCCTGACAGGGTGGAATCTATTATGAAATTACCACTTCCAGGAAGCAAAAAGGAGCTTAAATCTTATTTTGGTAAGATAAATTTTGTGAGGAAGTTCATCACTGGCTTTGCTGAGATTGTCAGACCACTGAATGCCATGTTGAAAAAAGATGCACAAATTGACTGGACACCAGAAGCCAGAGCTGCTTTTGAAGATATAAAGAAGGCCATTTCAGATGCTCCTGTCCTCATTAGTCCAGATTATACAAAAGATTTCTACATCTACTCATTTGCTTCAGAACATACTTCTGCAGCAGTGTTAACTCAAAGAAATGAAGATAAAGAATAGAAACCAATTGCCTTCATGAGCTATCCTTTCAAGGATGCTGAGTTGAGATATGTAGATGTTGAAAGACAGGCACTTGCATTAGTCAGAGCAGTAAAAAAGTTCAGACATTATATACTGAGGAGCAAAGTGATTGCTGTGGTACCAGATGCAGCAGTAAAGATGCTGCTGATGCAGAGTGAACCTGGTGAAAAAAGGGCCAAATGGATTACGGTACTACAAGAATATGACATGGAGATCACACCCATGAAGCTAGTAAGAGGATAGGCTCTGAGCCAGATGATATCTGAAACTGATCCAAGCATCATCAGTCAACAGTATATGATAGATGAGAAAGACAATAAAGAATGGTATTCAGACATCAGGCACATCCTGATCACTGGAAGATGTCCTTTGAGGATGCAGGCTTCACAGAGAAGAGCCTTAAAGATGAGATCCCAGAAATATATGATGAAGGGAGGAGCCCTGTTTAAAAAGAATTATGAAGGGATATACCTGAGGTGCTTAGAGAAACCAGAAGCCAATAAAGTTTTGACAGAGCTACATGACAAGTTTGGAACTGCCCACGGATCAGCGTTGGCCACAACACATGCAATCCTCAGAGCAGGATATTACTGGCCTACAATTTTTAAAGACACAGCTGATCATGTTAAATGTTGTCATGTTTGCCAGGTTGCTGCCAACAGAGAAAAATATGCTGCACAACCATTGCAGCCAGTGATGGAGGAGCGCCCATTTGCACAATGGGGCATGGATTTCATAGGACCAATCAATCCTCCGTCTTCTTCAGGCCAGAGGTATGTCCTAACAATTACTGATTATTGTACCAGATGGACTGAGGCTATCAGCAGCAAAACTTGTACTGCTGATGATGTCATTAAATTTCTGGAAAGCAACATTGTCACCAGGTATGGAACTCCTTATGCATTGGTAAGTGATAATGGTTCTGCCTTCATTTCCACTAAATTGTCAAGTTGGGCTTTTGATCATGGGATCATACTTAAGTTCTCATCCAATTACTATCCCCAGGGAAATGGATTAGCAGAATCCACCAATAAGAATTTACTGAGTATCATAAGAAAATTGATAGAGAAAAATCCCAGGGAATGGAATTCATTTCTGAAATATGCCTTATGGGTAGACAGAACTAGAATGAAAATTGCATTAGGAAACTCACCCTTCCAGCTAGTATATGGGGTAGATCCTATCCTCCCTGTAAACTTGAAAATTCCTACTCTGCAGTTTGCCCAAGACTATCTAGGCATAGATAATAAACAAGAAGTCAGGTTGCTTCAGTTGATGCATCTGGAAGAAAAACGAAGCCAAGCAATTGACCAATTTGCAAAACATCAGGCTGTTGTCAAACGCTGGTTTGACAAGAGAGCCAGAATTAAAGCTTTCAGGATATCCGATTTAGTCCTGATGTGGGATAAAGCCCATGAAAGGAAAGGTGATCATGGTAAGTTTGATAGACTATGGATAGGTCCCTTTCAGATTTCTGAAATTTTAGGAGACAGCACTTATAGGCTTAAGAACCTGACAGGTGAGGATGTCCCGTTGCCAGTCAATGGACAATTCCTCAAACATTATTTCCAGGCCTGAGTGACTTCATGGCAGTCTTGTGTATCATATTGTATATTTGTATAGTTGTTTGTACAGTTTGCTTGTTGTTGTTGTTGTTTGTTGGTTGGGACCTTGTTCTGGTAAGTCAGGATGATGCACTTCATCACCTAAGAAAATAAATAAATTGTTAGGATTCAAGTGATGAGATCAGACTTAGACATAGATTGTAATTCATTCTGATAAATAATCATGATCAGGTTTATGATGTATTTTCATCAGGGTACTTTTTCTTGTCCAAAGTGAATCAAACACAATGAAACACCTAACAGCCTTGGGTTTGTTGAAGATATGAGTATAGGTGTTAAGTGAAAAATCTAAAGGGACTCCCTTGCTACCAATACAATCTCCAACCTAAAGCTGCAAGTGACTACACCTTGTACAAATGAGCATACATGTGATATCAAATTTAAATTTTTAAAGGAAAATCAGAAACGAAATAAAATTAGGCCATCTAAGTAACTCTACCGGGGCTATGGACGCCTGCTGGCAATGGGGCTCTACTTAGGGAGATTGTACAGATAACCTTGCCGGGGTTATAGACACCTGCTGGCAGCAAGGCTCTATCCAGGTTGGCTATGAGGGATGATCTCCAACTATGTAGTTTAACACCAGTTACTTATGTTTTCAACTTGCTTTCAAGATGAGGATAATTAATCATCTGCACACACCTGATCCTTTGTTAGCTTTATCACCATAATGAAATTTTATCATTCAAAGATCATGATGATTTACTTAGACGGAATTAGAACACTATAGATGAATGTGATCACATCACTTGAATCATTTGAATTTTGTTGTTTTCTTTGGTGGCAAGTTGTTGTGTGGTTACACAACACGCCCCATTTTGACTTGGCAAAACAGGGACCCAACTTTTGTTTTGGCTTGTGTTGTCTGTTTCTGGCGGTTTGGTAAAAATTAAGTCAGGTGCATCATCATCATGAAGGTCAGGATGGGGTAGGTCATCATCATGAGGTTAGTTTGTCAAAGTTCATATTTTGTTTCTATGACTTCATGGTTAGAAAGAGCTTGAAATTCCATGCAGGTTTGCATTTTACATCACTTGAAAATTCGTCCATATGAGGGAGTTGTAAGCAGTCAAAGTTTTGGTCAAACCTGATAATTGCTGTATGAACATCATCATCATGATATTCGAAAAGCCCCCCGATAATATCCTGAGGTCGAAGCATCCGGACGTCAAGTTTAAGTCGTAATAATCCTTTCCCGTCGGGCGGTCTTTTGTATCGCCAAAGGTCATCATCATGATCTTACTTTATCACCTGATAAAAATCATGCAGTCCCGAAACATCCGGACGTCAATCTTAAGTGCTAGTGTGTTTTACCCGTCGAGTAACCTTGGAAACATTGCGAGCATCATGATATTCCAACATCACCCGATATTATAATATCATGCTGATATTATAATATCACCTTACTTAGGGAAATCTGCCATCTGCATAATTTGCGCGCGCACGACAGTCTTGGTGATCAACATCATCATGATATTTCAGGACCCGACATTTCCTAATATCCTCCTGACCTCCTTTTGTGTGATCATGATGATCACCTTATCTTTCGAAACGGAGGATGATTTTCCTTTCCCAAACCTTGTTGAACAAGATCATCATGATCTTGTTAGTCTTTCCCGACAGTTCGTAGTATCATCCTGCCGACAAGTATAACCTTTTGCAAATATGATGATGACGATGACGTCACCATCACCTTTCTCCTTCGGCAGGATATTTTCCAAGGCGTGATCCATTTCACCAATATGATGATGACGATGACGTCATGTTTTAAGACTAACACAAGCCCCGGATATCCTGATGACGTCATCAGGACTTTCAGCAGGATCGTGTTTTAGATCACCTAATGCAAATATGATGATGATGATGTTCATCATCCTGATCTTCCAAGCAGGATAGACTTGGCCGAAATGGGTCATATTGCATTTATCCACGCGATCATCTTCCTTGGGGGGAACCCGATATTCCAGTTATCTCCTGATCTTCACGAAACATGATGATGATGTCATCCCTTTGCATTTTAACCAAGCCTGATGATGACGATGACGTCATCATGATATTCCTCGGTGGCAGGATAATTTTTCCAAGTCCTCCTGTTTGTCTTCATCATGATGATGATGACGATGTCTTTCCTTCCCGAATATGCAAAAACAAAACATCCTGATGTGCTTTTCCTCAGAGCATTCGGAGGCGTGGAGCATCATATTTCACAATATCCTGCGGCCGGACAGAGGGCATGTAGAGTTGGTCATCCTCATGATGTTTGGCGTCGGTATAACTGTTGCCGTCGGCCTAAGGTAAAACTGTCACCCTGATCATATGTAATTTCGCCGATGCAAATATGATGATGATGCAAAGCCGGATTCTAGGGATGGTTGAAAGGAAGTTATTTCCTTGTATAATCTGAGATCATCATCATCATATTCCGAACCCGATATACAAGAAAATGGGCAAAACATGAAGCGATAGAAATTTGAAAGCCCGACTGCCTGAATTTTGGTCAACGAGGGTTGACCTGGTTGTTTTTATGCTGTTTATGCATTTAGTGCATATTGTTCACAGGTAAAGCTTGATTGCCTGTAGCTGCACATGGGGAGGTATGTTTAATAAAGTGTTTACTTCCTGTTGTTTATCCACATGATGACAAACTTAATGTTTGTCTGTTTATTTGCAGGAGGTCATCATGATGCTGCTGAAGCTGAGCGTGGAAATCATGATGATGCTGCTGAAGCTGATAATTACAAAGTTACGCATGGAGTCAACATGGGCCAGACATGAGGAGGATATTGTCAAATATGCTGTTTGCCAGCTGGAGACCGAATCAAGTCGAAGATGCTGGAATATTCTGTGCCAGCTGTACATTTGCCAACTGATGAAGCATGTGCTTTTCATCTGGACCGTTGTTTGTTATGAGAAGATCCTGATCCTTGGATCATTGTAACCGTTTTCTGGCAGTCGCTCTATATAACATCCAGGGCTTGTCATTTTTAAAAAAAGAGAGGAATACATTAGAATACATAGACGCATCTGGCGCAAAAGTCAATTACTGTAGAATAAGTTAGGAGATCGGATTACTGAGACTAATGAGGATAGAATTGTTGAAATGTCAAGGTTCTTTCTTCAGATCACTGTAAATGTACCTGTTCTTGAGCATACTGAATGAATATGAAGTTCCAGATTACATCCTGATTGTAAATTTTACGTAATCTTCTGTTGATTTCTGGATATGTACTGGTGAATGCTGTGTTCAACTGGAAGCACTTTCATTTCATTACATGTTGTTGTCAACTTTCCTTTGAAGCTTTGCACTAGATCATGCGGATTTGTGGAATGTCCTGGTGAAGTATGATTTCTAGTTTTTCTTCTTTTCATTGCAAGTATGGGAGCTTGTGTGTGAATCAGTGATCTAAGTCCAGTAATTTTGGGAATCTCACTCTCTAACCCTTTTCCTTTTTTCAATTTCATTAATTCATCACCATAACTGCGAATCATGATAAATAACAAGCAGAAACAGTGAAATATGCTGAAATCCCGTAGGTAACTGAAGATCCTTAGCATATTTGAGTTAAATGCATGTAGTACTGAAAATATCATGCAAAGAATCATAAATAATGATAGAAATCATGCAAATATCGGCCTGTATGTACATTATTTGACTAAATTTACAGTGCAGAAGTAGAATCGTTGGAGACTTGCAGAGCGAACATCCAGAGCAGGATATTTGAAGATGATGATGATGAACAGTGCAGAAACACGTAAGGCCCCTGAATGGAAAACAGCAACACACATCAACCACTGAGTGACGTCAGTAGATTAAGACCTAATCAACGGAGACTTGGGATCATGAATTCTTTGAATTCATCGCATCTTTCAAGATGAGTAAAGGTTGTTGTGTAACTTTTATTCTATGTTTGCGAATGACTAACATCATGACCAACAAGTTACAGAAAGAATGAGTAGGACACTGATGGAGAAGGCTAGGAGTATGCTTAGTGGTGATGGTCTAGAGTAAAGGTTTTGGGCTGAAGCTATTGCCACTGCTTGCTACTTGATTAACATATCTCTTACATCAAGTCTTGTTGATAAAACACTTGTTGAGGCATGGTCGAGGCCCACAAGCCTTCACTAAGACATCTTAGAGTTTTTCATATTGAGGCATATGACATGTGCCAAAGGAGAAGTGAACAAAGTTGGAGAATAAGACTATAAAATGTATCTTCATCGGGTACAGTTATGGTGTGAAAGGATACAAGTTTTGGGACCCTGTTGCACAGAAGGTAATATATAGTAGAAGTGTTATTTTTAGAGAAACTAAGTCTTCTTCTCTTACATTGCATCTAGAACAAAGTGAACAGAAAGATGTGATTCAACTCCCTTCTACACTTGAGAAAGTTGGATCGAGGCCCTTAGATAGAGAAGAAGTTGGGGAGAGCTCATCTAGCTTTGAATCTTCAGAAGAGGAGGAAGAACCTCCAACTTAGCTTGTTCAAAGGTCTACAAGGCATAGACAACCTCCTGAAAGATATTCAATTGATGATTGGAGATGTATTTTTTCTTTCAATACTAACATAGATGAACCTAGATCTATAGAAGAGGCATTAGGTATGAATGATGCAAAGTCCTAGAAGATTTCTATGGATGAAGAATTGACATCTTTGAAAAAGAAAGATACATGGGACTTGGTACCATTGCCTAAAGGATGAAAACCTGTTGGTTGCAAATGGGTGTTCAAGAAAAAGATTGGTTTAGATGGAGGTATTGAGAAGTACAAAGCACAGTTGGTTGTGAAAGGTTACTTTTAGGTTGAGGGTGTTGATTATGGTGGGATATTTTCTCCTGTTACAAAAATGACATCCATTAGATTCTTGCTTTCTATTGCTTCTGCTTATGATCTAGAGTTTGAGCAAATGGATGTGAAAATGACATTCATTCATGGTGATTTGGAGGAGGATATTTATATAACACAACCAAAGCACTACATGGTAAAAGGTAAAAGTAATCTAGTTTGTAAATTGAAGAAATCTTTGTATGGCCTCAAACAAAGTCCTAGGATGTGGTACCATAAATTTGATACATATGTGTTGAGTTTGGGATTTGAGCATTCTAAATCTGATCACTATGTTTATTATAAATCTGATGGTGATTGTTTCCTGTTTATCGCATTATATGTTGATGATATGTTATTTATTGGTAAATGGAAAGGAACAATTTTAGAACTAAAGTCTCAACTTGCAGCTAAATTTGAAATGAAAGATCTTGGTACAGATAAATAAATTCTTGGGATGGAAACAAGAAGAGATAGAGTGAATAGAAAACTATGGCTTGGCCAGAGTAAGTATTTCAATTCAGTTTTACAAAGGTTTAACATGCATGATTGTAGACCATTATGTGTTCCTTTTACTATTGGAATGAAGTTATCTACATCACAATGTCCAACATCCCCATCAAATATGGAAGACATGAGAAAAGTGCCTTACCAGAGTGCAGTTGGAAGTTTGATGTAGGCTATGGTCTATACTAGACTAGACATTGCCCAAGTAGTGGGATTTCTTTCTAGATATATGTCTAATCCTGGTAGAGTTCATTGGAATGTAGTTAAAAGAGTCTTCAGATATTTGCGGGGTACCTTAGAGTATTCCTTGTGTTATCATGGTAATTTGATAGGAGACATTCATTCCCTTCATATTCATGGTTATGTGGATTTAGACTGGGTAGGTGATGTTGATAGTAAACGATCCACCAATGCTTATGTATTTACTTTATTTGGTGGTGCAATTAGTTGGATAAGTAAGTGATAGGATGTGGTTGCTTTGTCAACTAATGAAGATGAGTTTATTATAGCTACTCATGCTTGTAAAGAAGCCATTTGGATAAGAGACTTGTTGATTGCACAAGACAACTGAGAGTGGGGTGAATCAATTGTAACTTATAATTCCAAAATCCTCACACATATTCATATCCACATTAATTCAATTATCCCTTAAACTGTTAAGATGATTAAGCATGGAAATAAATAACAGAAACTGAAACAAATCATCATACACAAGGGAACACCAGATTTATGTGGAAAACCCAAGAAGGGAAAAACCACGGTGAGGATTATCTCACAATATAAAGTAATATCAACACCGAATATAATAAGGCTCACTGCTTAGAAGAAAGGCTCACTACCAAAACATAAAAGAAGATAGAGAATAATGTTATAGTGAGAAAACCATCTCAATGCAAAAGATAAGTCCACCAAAACATCACCAACACCTTCACAATCATACTGAAGAATTGTAGACATCTTCTGCTCACTACATCCAGTAATCTAACACATGAAATCTTGCACTACACTACACACTCTACCATACTATCATTCACATCTCTTACATCATGTGCACACCCATTCACAATCCCTCGACACTTATTTATACTTTCTTCAACCTTGAAAATATTCTCCAAGGTTAGAAAAGCACCTTAACCATGTAAATTCAAATTAGGTCAGCACCAAAACATTCTTGCGATACAAAGGAATGAAGGCAAACCACAACACACCTTAGTTTGGACCCAAATTCATTCATACATGCCATGCTATGCTTCCACAATCTTTGAAGCAAATCCTCAATTAGTGAAAACACCCAAGGTTGACTGAACCTGTGTTAACACCATAAACATTTAAGTACACACTTCCTCAAATCCAAAGATGACTTGTGGACCACACACCATGCTTGAGTGAAATCTAGAATATTCCACAAACATCCTGAAATCCAACAAATTCCTTCACAAACATTTTCACCTGTCAAACAAACTTATCCTGTTTACTCATTATACTCAAACATCTTTGTCATGCACTATAACTCAAGAAATGAGCTTTTAGAGCACCAAACCATGAGAAACTTTAACTAAAGATAGATATGAACCTTAGAAACATACTTCCAAAACCACAAGACCTGAAATCATTCTATAGAGAAATGCAGAGCAAAAACCTTTTTCCCAGACATGTCTGCAATACATAGTTCACAGATTGGTGAACACACCTTCCTCTACAAAATGATCCAACACACCAAACTCTGAATGTAGTACCTCTGAGCATCTCTGATCAACATACCCACACTACATGAGAAGATCTTTAACATAGAAGTAATGCGGAGCAAAACCAGAACACCACTCTGTATGCTAGAACATCTTTACAACACTCTATTTCCTTTATTTTCAAATTTTCTCAAAAGCACTTGGAAACCAAGCACCAGAAATATATCAGCAACATATTCAACACTTTCTCATCATCAACTCATTACCAACTACTCACACTCTTGCATATTCGTTTGCTCATACAGTTGACACCAATGACAACACAAGCTTGTTGACATCAATGAAACACTAACTGCACATACTTGCAACAATCTCCACCTTTGTCATTGATGGCAACACATGATGTGAAAAACCATCAACACAACAACATCCTCAATATCAACTCTTTTTCCTTTCTCTTTCTCTCCCCCTCATCTTACTACCCTCTTCTTGACAACTGAATCTTTCCTTTTTCACATTAATCTCTCTCCCCCTTTGACATCAATAGAAAAGGGTGACACAACTCTCACTCATTCTCCTCTTAAGATGTTACTCATACTTGTACCTTCTCACTAGCACTTGCTCCCCTTGACTGCAACAACCAGTAAAGCTCCTACCTACTCCCCTTAAGAGGCAGCCTCCAACATCAATCTAGAACAAGTAATAAATCTTGGAAACCACTGGACTAATGCATCTCCTTATGCATCTAGTTCAAAGAAGGAGGGACAATAACCCCAACATCTCCTGGAGATACTCAAAAGTTTCCTTAGGAAGAGCCTTAGTGAATATATTAGCAACCTGATCCTTTGTAGGCACATACTCAAGCTTCACTTCATTCTCTGTAACCTTCTCTCTCAAAAAGTGATACCGGATTGAGATATGTTTAGTCCTTGAGTGCATCACCAGATTCTTTGAAATATTAATAGCACTTGTATTATCACAGAAGATAGGAATTGGTTCATCATATACAACTTTGATATCCTTCAAGCTTTGCCTCATCCACAACACCTATGTGTAGCAAGATGCTGCTACAATGTATTCTGCCTCTGCAGTAGATAAAGACATTGAATCTTGTTTCTTGTTTAGCCATGACACCAATCTGCATCAAAGAAAGAATGCACCACCACTTGTACTTTTCCTGTCATCTATACAACCAACCCAATAGACATCTGTGTAAGCACTTGGAGTAAAGTCAGTATCTTTTGCTACACATTTGTCCAAAACTCAAGAGGTTATGTCTTAAACCCTTAACATAAAGGACATCATCTATGTTATGTTTGCCATCAAAACTAATGGAACCTTTTCCACAAATCTTGGCAGATTTATCATCACTAAATCTAACTAGTCCTCCATCATATTTTTCAAGTTTGATAAACTTACTTTTATCACCGGTCATATGATTTGAGCATCCATTGTCAATGATCCAGTAGTTCTTTTCTTGTCTAGCATGAAAAGAAGATATCAAGGTGCCTTTAGCATTAGTACTTACTTCCGGAGCCCTTTCCTTTGCACATCCCTCAGAGTTAGCATAAACAATATCATCTTTTAAAGCTATGAACAAGCATTCACTATCCTCACCATCTTCATAATCAGATTCATCATCAGATATACTTGCATCTTCTCTAACATAATAACTTTTCTTGATCACCTTACTTTTGTTCTCCCTATTTTTTCTTTTCAAAATTTGGTTTGGACATCTTGAAGCATAATGATCTACCTTACCACAACTGAAACACTTGAAAGGCAACTTACCACTGTACTTACCAGTACCCTTTTTCATTCTTCTCACAAAGTTAGCTTCCGTATCATCAAAATCCTCCTAATCTGATTACACAGTGTTCTCTAATTTACCAACCTTAAAAGTAGTCTCAAGTTTTGCATTACTTGTACCAAATTCTCTCATTTCAAAATTAGTTAAAGTACCATACAACTGATCTCTAGTAAATTGATCTAGATTTTGTAATTCTTCAATAGCAAAAACTTTATGACTGTAATCTTTGGGAAGAGTTCTAAGTACCTTCATTACCACTTCTTTTTCTTCCAGTTCTCCACCAAGACCTCTGATGCTATTGACAATTTCATCCACCTTCTATAAGTAGCTTGTGATGTTTTCATCTTCAGACATTTGCATGGTCTCAAACATGATCTTCATATTCTGCATCTTAGCTTGCTTGACCTTGTCATCTCCTTCATAAATGTTTTTTAACTTTTCCCAAATTTTATTAGCACTTTTCAGATTCATAACTTTCACCAATTTAGAATTAGTAAGACCACTTAAAAGAGTATACCTTGCTTTACCATTGTTTTCATAAGCCTTGATCTCATTAGTAGTACTCAGACCATTCTCAAATATAGTGTATGCAGACTCAACCGAATTCTAGATTTCATATCCAAGAGAAATCAGATAACCTTCCATCCTTATTTTGTAGAATGTATAGTCTGATCCATCAAATAGGGGAACATCTTTCTTGTGCGCCATCCCAGATCTACCTCAAGTGGTTAAGCTTTCCTCCAAGGAACCTTTCTACGATTGTTGATTGCGCAAGAAAACTGTGAGGGGGGTGAATCAGTTGTAACTTATAATTCCAAAACCCTCACATATTTAGATCCACATTAATTCAATTATCCCTTAAACTATTAAGATGATTAAGCATGGAAACAAATAATAGAAACTGAAATAAATCAACATCATACACAAGAGAACACTAGATTTACATGGAAAAACCAAGAAGGGAAAAACCATGGTGAGGATTAGCTCACAATATAAAGTAATATCAACACTGAATACAATAAGGTTCACTGTCAGAGGGCTCACTACCCAGAAGAAAGGCTCACTGCTAATGGTTCATTACCAAAATATAAAAGAAGATAGAGAAGAATGCTACAGTGAGAAAACCATCTCAATGTAATAGATAAGTCCACCACAACATCACCAACACCTTCATAGTCATACCGAAGAATTGTAGACACCTTCTTCTCACCGCATCTAGTAATCTAACACATGAAAGCTTGCACTGCACTACATACTCTACCACATTGTCATTCACATCTCTTACATCCTGTGTACACCCATTCATGATCACTTGACACTTATTTATACTATCTTCAACCTTGAAAACACTCTCCAAGGTCAGCAAATCACCTTAGCCATGTAAATTCAAATTAGGTTGGCACCAAAACATTTTTGTGGTGGAAAGGAATGAAGGTGGACCACAACACACCTTAGTTTGGACCTAAATTCATTCATAAACACCACGCTACACTTCCACAATCTTCAAATCAAATCCGTAATTACTGAAAACACCCAAGGTCAGCCGAACTTGTGTTAACACCATAAACATTTAAGTACATGCTTCCTCAAATCCAAAGATGACTCGTAGACCACACACCATGCTTGAGTGCAATCTAGAATATTCCACAAACATCCTAAAATCCAACACATTCCTTCGCAACAACTTTCACCTACCGAACAAACATATCCTATTTACCCAATATACTCAAACATCTTTGTCATGCACTGTAACTCAAGAAATCAGCTTCCAGAGCACCAAACCATGAGAAACTTTAACTAAAGATAGATATCAACCTTAGAAACATACTTCTAGAACTGCATTACCTAAAATCATTCTATAGAGAAATGCGGAGAAAAAACCTTTCTCCCATACATATTCGCAATACACAGTTCATGCACTAGTGAATACACCTTCCTCTGCAAAATGATCCAACACACCAAACTCTAAATGTAGCACCTCTAAACATCTCTGATCAACATACCCAAACTGTATGGGTAGATATTCAACATAGAAGTAATGTAGAGTAAAACCAGAACACCACTCTATATGCCAGAACATCTTTACAACACACTATTTCCTTTATTATTCAAATTTTCTCAAAAGCACTTGGAAACCAAGCACCAAAAATATATCAACAACATCTTCAACACTTTCTCACCATCAAATCATTACCAACTGCTAGCACTCTTGCATATTTCTTTGCTCATACAGTTGACACCAATGATAACACAAGCTTGTTGATATCAATTACAACACTAACTGCACATACTTGCAACAAGAATGTGTTCATATATCAAAATAAAACAAGGTGCAGTGACAATTTATTGTGACAGTCAGAGTGTGATTTACCTAGCTAAGAACCCAACATTTCATTCCAGGACCAAGCACATTGATGTACAATATCATTTTGTTAGAGATATGGTCGAGGATGGCAGGGTGAAGCTAGTTTAGGTAGAGATTTTGATGAATGTTACAGATTCATTAACTAATCTTGTGAGCATAGATAAGTTCAAATGGTGTTTGAAGTCTATAGGCCTCTCGGCTCCTAGAAATTAAAGCATGGTGTTGATAGACTGTTTGCTCTTGCAAGGTGTTCGACAAGTGGGAGAATGCTAGGAAAGGTGTCTCAACCTTGCAACTACAAAAGGTTACTATTCTTCCTAGTTTTGGTCTTTTCAAATACCCTTTATCTTGAAGAATGATTTAGAACTTTCAAAGTTTCCAGAAGGAGCTAAAAATGGAAAGGATTACTATTTTTAGTAACTCTACATTTGAGCTTGGATGGACCCAGAATTTTCCCAAAAGGTGAGGAACTACTAAGTAAACATCTCAGGTGAGTTTCAAGTCAATATCATACCTGGAATACAGGATATTAAAGTTTCCATTTTTTGAAACTACCAGAAAAAGTTTCAAACTTAGATTTGAGGCACTTAGAGGTCCCTAAATGCCTTGAAAGTTATTGTAATTGGTGAAGTGGGTTTATCTCATGATAGATATCTTCACGAGTTTTCCAACGCATCAAACAGTTCATCAATCAGACACCTGGATCAAAAGTTATGGCCTCTGGAAGTTGGACCTCTTGTTTTGGGAAATATGAAAACATGTTGGACACTTAAAAGAGCCGTAAAGGGGAGAGTTAGATATGTTGGTGTGTGATTTGGCACATCACAAGGCATCATTGACTGGAGATAATTTTAGCACCACTTTTGGGTGGTTTTGGCTCATGGTTTTGTAATTACTGTTGGCAGTTTACTATATTGTATCTCCTATATATTAGGAGCTTGAGATGGAGGTTGTGTATAAGAGTCTTATAGATGCTGAGTTGCCTCTGGATCTCTTGTTGGTTATACTCCTGTGAAATCTTGCTCTGCAAGTATATTGTAATCTTCTTGATTCCTAAATAATATATTGGGCATCTTTGGAGTGTGGGATTTTTCTCCTGAAAGGGTTTCTCCATGTAATTATTGTGTTGTGCTATGATTGCTATTTGTGTTTATTTCTATAACTGTTTTAAACATCTGAAAAGTTCTGCATATTTCTCCCCTTAATATTAGTGTAGGAAGTTGTTACACCACCTTAGCTTCCTTACATGTTGGGAGTCCAAAGAGGCATTGTATGATTCTTGATTGTCTTTATTTAATGGGTATTTGTATTTCAATGTTGTATGCATCTATAATATAGAAGCATCATAATATACATAGATGTATAGTTATGAATGCCTTTGTATTATAGTAAACTATGTTTACTCATGGACGATGAGTATTTTATTTCATTGTTTACTCATGACTGATGAGTAATTGTTGGTAATGTATTATTTTTATTTAGTATATGTTGTCACTTGGATTTGCACCCTATGTTGGAGAGGTTTAAAGGTCTTCAACAATCTAATGAAACATTAAGATGGCCTCCAAGTGTGTGACCGTGCAAGGAGGCCAAATCTCCAGAGAGAGGCTGGTTGCTTCGTTGAATAAGGGATTCATCTATTCCTAAGACTAAACCTAATATATCCACCATTGAGGAAAAGAGGAAGAGATATAAAAATGGAAATTAATGGAGGTGATACACCAGGTTTTAATATAAAAGCTCTCACAAAACTAAGAAAATGCACAAAATAAAGAAATACAACTGATCATTTACACAAATCTAACAAATTCTTAGTAGAGGTAAAGAAATCAACAAGATTGAGAGGAAATAAACATTCACAGACAATCAGTTCTGAATTACATAGAGCTAAAACAATAGCAAAAGGTAAAAACACAATGTATTTCATCAAAAGACATAGTTATAGCAGAGGAGGCTCTGCTTGGAGTACAAAAATGTTTTCTTTATCCAACCCTAAATACATCTTTCAAATATGCATATATAACATTTTATTTACATTGACCTTAGTCATCTATCACAATTAATTCACCCCCATGGGCCTGTCAGAAAATATCCTTGCAAAAGGGATGTCTGTCTGAAAAAATTAATTGCAGAAAATATCTTGGATCATGGAGTAGCTGGGAGATTTTTTCCTCTTCAATGCACCAGTTGATTTATCACCTGCAACATTAAATGCAAAAATATCTAAAATGGGGTAGCTAAGCAAATCAGATTTGCATTAATGGTAGATGAGGAAAATAAAAAATATTTTCCCTCCAAAATCCCTTTTTTACAAAGCTTTTACAACACTTCAAATATCTACATTCAGATATTTAAAGTTTACAATATATTACAACTCTATTTTTTCTCATTTCAGTCTTTTCTGGGAATTCTAGCCTAAATTCTACCCTATTGGCAAAAATCTGCATTTTCTAAACCATTCTGTTCTTCTCTCTGCATCTTTTTATTTTCAGTCAGCAACTCTATCATTTTCTAAACTTTGTCTTGTTCTGTCTATTTTTGCCCTTATCGACAAAATGTGTCTTTGGCAAACTTTTCTCTATTCATCGCTTTTTGCCTTGTCAGAAAAATCTCCTTTTACTAAACCATTTGAGCTTGCCTTTATATCAACAAAGTTCTAACTTTTCAAACTTTGCCATTTGCATCCCCTTTATCGGCAATTCTTGTCTCTGTCGAACTTATCTTACTTTTGCCTTATCGGTAAAATCATGACTTCTCGAACCTTGGCCCTAGGCCAACTTTTACCTTTATCAGCAAAAGTTTGCTTTTACAAACTTTGCCTTTGGTCTTACTTCATCATTGCCTTATCAACAAAAGTGTGCTATTGGCGAACTAAATGAATTCCAAACTTTATGACAAGTTCGGCCTTTTCCCGATTTGCTGATAGAAGGGGCCCTTTCTTTTCTTTACTTAGCTGATTTTCCCCTTTTTTATTTTGCCTTATCGGCAAAAGTGGTCTTTTCTGAACCAGGCCCTCCTCGTCGGCAAAGTCCTATTTTGCCGAACCTTTACTTTGCTGATAAATTGCTCTTATTTCACCCTATCAACAAAATGCCCCATCGATGAACTTGAAGAACTTTGAACCATCAATGCCTTATCTGATTTCTTGCTTTGTTGGCCCATTTACCTTTTCTTGAACTCCTCCCTCAGCCTTCTTTGTTGGTGATTTGCTCTGTCAGTGAACCACATAAACTTTAAACTTATGAAAAGGTTGCTCTTTGTTTAACTTAGCCGATTTTCGTAAATCTTCCCCTTCACTTTCCTTCTACCTTCCCTTTATCAGGAAATCACCCAGTCGATGAACCAAAGAAATTTTGAACTTTTGGAAAGTTCATGACTAGAAAATATCACTGATAAAGGCATCTTTTTATTTTCTTTTGCCTTAGACAATTTTGAAGAAGCCCGCCCCTTGCCGCTTTATCGGCAAATCGTTGAATTAGTGAACCTTGAGAAAAAGAGAACTTTCCTTGAGTTCATAAAACCTAAATTTTACTGATAAAGGGAGAAAGAGTCCCTCATGCCATAGTCATTTTTGTTAGTTCAAGAAACTAGAATTTTGCCGATAACTTGGTAAAAAGAGGGGCAAAAATGAGGTAAAAGCCTCAAATTTTCTAGGTTTTTCGCAAGGATTCTCTAGATGAATTTTTAGGGATTTTTACAAGAACACTAAGATTTCAAGGATTTTAGGCTTGTAGAGCTAAGTCTCTCAAGGGATTTCAACAAAATATCAAAGTTGGGCTATTTGACTCTGGGTAGAGGAAAATAGGTCAACAGTATCTAAATGACATGTCTTTCTTTCCAACTACGACTTCATAGCTAATTAAGTAATAGCATATCATTTATGCTACAACTTAAATTAGCTACTTAAATAATTGTTCTTTTTTATATGCCATGGTTTCCATAGCTGTATGAATTTTGGTATTACTTTTAATCAGGGTGATATCCATTAAGTAATTGGTATAACATTTCATTTCTGTGGCTCTTAGCCATGTATTTGTTGTTGCAACATTTTATATGTCACGACATATAGCTGTTTAAATGTTATACATATATGACATTTATATGTGAGGCTTAGCCCCATATTGTAAGATGGAAAATGAGATCTAGCCTAAGTGATGCCTTAACCTAGGTCTTGATCCTTCTCCACATCATATTAGAACATGAACCGATGAAGATGTTGTGCTTGGCTACTATCCTCAAGAGAGCCAAGCTATCTGAGTTTTGTTCCTTTGTTGCAAAGATGAAAGATTGATACCTAATGGATTGATTAAACTAAGGAATGTGAAACCTAATAGACTAAATGAGAAAATGTACATATTGTTGTCACAATTTTTAGAAAATAGGAGCAGAACAAAAAAGGACAGACAAAGAGGAACCTAGCACCGGAAGTAGTGGAAAATTTGGTAGGACACTAGCACTGGGCGATAGTGTCCCTAGGGTTTTGGCCTTAGCTTCTGTGTGGTGATCTCTGTACCTATCTCTTCATCTTTGTGTTGCTCTTCGATGTTGGAAATCACATGTCGTGATCTAGACACATAAAAGTAGGAAAAATGTTTGTGGCTATATAGAACTTACCTCAGTCAAACCCCCATTTTGGTATTCCTACCTCATGAATAGCTAGCTCAACAACATCAAATAGTGTGTGCTAAGAATCTTAAGTGTGTCTAAGTATGTGGTGAGTAGTGATAAAGCAAATCAATAATCAAAACCCTACTCAAGTGTGTTAGAGTGGATTTCTATATGCCTCGATAAATAGAATATGATATTCACCTCAAGAGAGATGTGTTACTCAACGGAAATAAGTGTCAAATCCGCAACTTCACCTCAATGAAGTAGAGAGTGACCAAAGCTTGGAGGTGAGAACAAGCTGGAACCATACCAAATTGTGATGAAGAGGTACAAGCTAATCATCAGCCAGTGATCCCAATTGTCCTTCAATCCTCTTGAAGCTTAAATCAATGTCGCAAGTAGACAAGTAGCTAAAAATCAATTGCAATAGGGCTTTCCAAAATGCAGAGCCAATGTTCATTTTGATAGAGCTTCCCTGTAGAATTCACATCATGCATCATAATGGAAAAACTACTACTTTAAATATGGAATCATAGGAAAGATTTAGGGCATAAGACAACATGTATTTTGAATTTAGGAGCCATCATAGCACGCTCACGAAATGTCAAAAATGAGGTTACATCATCCAAGGCAAGGCCGACCTTGAGAGCATGATGTCATTCCAGAATAAGTGAATAGGACACTAGTGGTGGGCACTAGTGTCCAAGAAGAATCTGCTCAAAAGGTGGTCATTTCTTTGGGACTTAACCAGGACCTAAACACCATTCATGGTTTCGGCATGTGATCATCGGTCAACATGAAGCATATCTCTTGAGTTGAGGGTAAGGCCAAGGCTGGAAATGATCCTAAAATGGACTAGGGGAGTGGACACTAAAGTGAGTGCCAAATAGAGTATGAAATTGTACTTACACCATTAGGGAGCACAATTTACGATGCTACATTTAGCCCCCACTATAGTGGGCATATGACACTACATGCATTTGGAAAAATTTACATAAAAAATGGGCCTCCTAAGGATGACATCATTAAAATATTGAGCTATCAAAAATCAACTAAAAGATGACATCAACTGTTATGGTGACATCATCCAAAATAAAAATAAAATTATTTATTTTATAAAATTAAACTTTCTAAAATCCTATGAATTAACTCATGATGGTTAATTTAATTCTACATATCCTATTCTATCTCAATCATCTTTCTAAATAATAAAGATTCTTTTTTATTTTTTTAGATTTATATTATTAAGTTCTATTATAAAAAATTATTTTGCTTTCTAAAAAAATAATTTCATTCTTTAGGAAAAAAATCTAAAAGCATTTCAAAAATATTTCAACAAATATTTTCTTAGAAAGTGTAGCTTTTAAAAATATAAAGATAAAAGATTTTCAAAGAAAAAACAAATTAAGAAAATAAATAATATAAAAATAAAAGTAAACTTGAGTTTTATAAGGAAATATAATAGGAAGATAAAAAGCTAACAAATATTTATTTATATTTAAGATAAATAAAAATAAAAAAACTACTTAAAATGTTCATTTTTATTTTTTATATATGTTTAAAAAATTTAAACTACTTTTTAGTATACTCCTTAAGTAAAACTTGATTTTAAAACATGGAATTAGAAAGTGTATCTTTTAAAATATAACTTAAAAATAAAATATAAAATATAAAATAAATCAAGGAAAGAAATAATATAAAAAGAAAAGTGAACTTGAGTTTTAAAAGAATTATAATAAAAATATGTGACCCCACATAACTCATGCAGTTAAGTAATTTATGTTTATTTAGTTGCATTATATGAGAAATTTTTTGCTTTTTTAGAGTTTCTTAGGAGGCCCATTTTATATGTAAATTTTCCCTAATGCATATGCAAGCTAAAGTACATGAAAAAAAATACTCAAAGCATAAAAAGGATAGCCAAAAGGATACTGTAGAGGATGTAGAGCATTACCAAGTGAGAGAATGACACCCCTGGTCTAGGAACCTACAAAACCAAAATGTTAGGGACCGCATCCTACAAAACCACTTTGTTAGAAAAATCTTAATCATCCTGCAAGTAAAAAGGGGTATTAGTCCAAAAATTTCTAAGGGGAATAAGATAAGGATAGGATCCAGAGCAAAAATCGTGGTTAAATATATGCCTCTCTGTTTCGGCTTGCTTCTATGGATGTAGAAACAAGGTGGTGATCTTTCCACTACAAGTTTCTCAGAAACTTGATGAATATACATTTGGTCAGGTCATTTAATGAAACTTGTACAAAAAGCATATGAGAGAAAAGAGGGTAGAACCATGATTTCAACACAATGAATAGTACAAAAATTAGAGTTTGCAAGCCCAAGTTATGGACGCTTGAATGGAAAGTGCTTGAGTAAGAGGGTGAAAAGTTTTGAATATTTACTATAAATAGTAAGTAGATTTTCACTTTTTACCATTCATTTGAATTTTTCACTTTCAAAGAATTTGGAGGATTTTGGGTGATCATGAGAGCGAGGATGCCACACAAATGGCCATATCAACCACCTAGGCTAGACACACTGAGGGATCACATAGTGCAGGGACTAGAGGCTCATGAGGTGAGTCTAAATATTGAATTTTACATTTAACATTTTATCAATTTTTGTCATTTTATATCATTTTTCTGCCAAAATGGGCCCTTTGGGGCGCTAGTGTGCCCCAAGGGTGCTAGTGTCCTACAAGGGTGCTAGTGTCCAGGGATTTTGGTCAGAATTTGAGAATTTTGACTTGTTTCTGATTTCTTGATGGCATGAAAGTGACATAATCTGCATTGATGTGATTGCAAGTGCCCTTAGGGATGCGAGAGCATGTAGGCAAGAATTTGTACACATTGTTGCATAGCCGCACAGGGATGCTTACTACCACAAAGGTGGGTCACCTCAGAGATATGGGGCTATGGTGGGTGTAGATGATACCCACTGTGAGATATCATTATATGATGTTGATGGCACTCATGGAGCGCTAGGACATAGACACCTCTACCTTCTGTCTTCCAATGGGAGAGATGATGTTCACATTGGAGGATGTGTACCGTATCCTTCAACTACCTGTGTGAGGAGAGGCTATGAGGATCTATGAGCACTGGTCAGAGAACTATGTCCAAGTGAGCCAAGTGTACTGTTTCGATCGCACCATGCCTTCTAGTACCATTAAGCACATTCACATATCTTGGTTAGAGCAGGGCACTGTAGTCACATCATGATCGTGACCATCGCACTCGTTGTTGTATAGGATGGGTGAGGTACACACCTTCATGGAGGTCTGTTTCATACCATTAGAGTAATGGAGGACTAGGAGACTGTCTATGCCTGAGGACAAAGCATGTAAGCTCATTTGTATCATGATTTGGGGCACTATGTGTACTATGAGATGCATAGCTTCATGGCCTGCACACTTCTCTAGGTGTGAGCATTTGAGAATATTACATGCAAGAGGCCAGTGGGGTTCCTAATAGAGCCTATCTAGTCATGCCCATGAGCGTACGCCAACATGCTGAGGAAGCCATGGTGGTTTGGTGATCTTTTGTAGTGGAGAGACAGATTTGATAGATTAAATCCTATGGACATCTTGTGGACACCATACATGGACCTCAAATGGTGGATGGGTCATGTTGGTTCCCAAAATTACTATAACTCAAAACTCTAAAACATTCCTAAATCACCTAGGCCATGGACTATTGTCAGGGTGATAGGAAGAGGTTTATCAATAAGTTTTGGGCAATTTTGGCCAACTACAGGAGTGGGTAGACTCCTCTACACTTAGAGCTCAACTTAGACTCTGGAGGGATATTCCAAGGGGTATACCTAAGTAGGTATTAATATCAAAACTAGATGAACAACTAAAAATAAATGGACAACCAAACCCAACTGATCATCTTGACTTCAAAAGCTATCACTAAGTCAAGAATGACCGGTTGTTACAAAACCCCTATATGGCTGATTCAACTGTGCGAATGTATGTATGCACAGGAAAGATGGGTTTTTCTCCTAAACCATAGGTGAATGATTTGTTTAATTTAAAATAGTGATTGATCCCTCTCCAATATGGACTGGTGCCTACTCCATTAGGAAACTGAGTCATAAGCATTAAAGAGGGATGAAAGAACTGAACCACCATCAATAGAAAACTAAAATGTATTTACATGCATTTCTCATATTCTACTTCATACATTGGACATACTTAATTATCTAGAACCAAACTACAATGACCCATTTGCAACAAAGAGATGACCCAACACAAAGCATGTATTGACTTAAATGCTGTCACACATTATCAGATCTCTATTACAATCACACCAGCAAATGTGGTGAAGGAAAACATACAACCACAATAATACATTCCTCTGAATCACTAGAGATGATCATGGAGACAAACCACTGCATAAAATATGCATTACAATTCATTCCTACGCTGCATCAAACACATTCTTCAATTTAATACCTTGACTAGCTTGATTTAAAGCCCTGAAACTATCCTGAGGCATTGCAAACCAAACAATTGGCTCAGCGACAAACCTTGAATGCATTTAAAAATTATGCATATATAGAAACCTATTCATATGCAACCCCTGGGCATTGAAACCTAGTCAACACACCAAGCCCATGCTGCAATAAAATCAACCCACTATGCAGTCAGAAACTCTACAAATTTGGAAGGAAATCCCACACCTTGACAACTCTAAAGCTTGTAGGTGCCCACACATTGGCATCCTTCAATAATGAAAGTACTTGTAGAAAGATTTTCTTGCTGAAATACTTTATCCCTACATTTAATTCTGGTCCTTTTGCATTGAAGATTTCTATTGTTTCATCTACATGCAATCATGGCACATTTTTAGGCAGATAGGAGCTTCAAATATGATCTGCCAAAAATGCCCGTGTAAAGCTCTTTACACTATTCTAAATATTTTAAACTATGTTTAAAATATTTCAAACTATTTTCTTTACAAAACATTTGATCTTCCTTTTAATTTTCTACCTTTGATCTCTATTTTTCCCTTTATTGGTGAATTTTTATTTTCAGGAACCTCTGCACCTTTTTCATTTTCCTTCCTTGATCTCTCTGTGTCATCCTGGGCATTATTTTGCCTTATCAGAAAAATATTGATTTTTTGAACCATGCCACTTTGCCATTTCATTCTTCTTTTTTCTTCTTTCCCATTGACAACATTTCCCTTTTGCAAACTTCTATTGTTTCCTTTTTCTGCTTTGTTGGCAAAATCACCCCATGGTGAACTACTTTGATTTTTGCCTTTATCAGCAAATCTTGAATTTGCCAAACTTTCCTTGTTTACTGGCTTCCTTCTCTATTTGGCCTCTATTAGTAAATCTTTAATTTGTCGAACCCTTTTTGCTCTTTCCTTTTTGACCTTGTTGGCCAATTTGCCCTATCGAAAAACTTTGACAACTTCAAATTGTTTGCATATTTCGGCTTTCCGTCAATTCGTTGATGGAGTCCATCTTTCTCTTTTCTTTGTTTACCTTAGCCATTCTTCGCACATGTGTTTGCCTTATTGGCAAATTTATTCTTTGCAAACTTTTCCCTTTTTCCACATTTGGCTCCCTTTATTAGCAAAGTTGGCGAAACTTGAACCTTCCGTAGCTCTGCTATTTTTCTTCTTTGTCGGGGAATCCTTTTTTTTTTTAACCTGGCCCTTTGTTGGCAAATTTTTCCATTCACAAACCAACCATGTCTTGCCTTTTGTCAAAAAATTCAACTTTTCTTGAACTAGTTGACACCTGCATCCTTTTCCTTTTTCTTTTCCATCTATTTTCCCCTTTCATTGGCCTATCAGAAAAATCTTGAAAAGGCTAGCTATTATTGGTGAAATTGGTGATTTGCAAACTAGATGATTCGCCGACAAGACTTGGTTTTTCTTTTGCCTCTACCTTTTCCTTTGCCTTTATCTCTTCTTCTTTGTCTTGTGGATCTCCCCCTGTCACCTTCAGTCGATGAATTCACTGTCGGGAAAACCTCCAGTCAACGAACTTGGAGGTTCACAAACCTCCACATTCGTTGACCAAGCCTTCATTTCTTTTCTTCATCATCCCTTTTCTGTGCCTTGGAAGGTTGTCTACGCACTGCGACTGCTTCCTTCTGATGTCCTCTGCCGGTGAAGTTTACCATTGGTGAACCCTCGAGTTCGTGGACTTGAGAAATTGCCGACAAAGGCATATTAGTGCATCTTTTTGCCACCGTGGATATCACTGATCACCCACCCAACCGCTATATCAATGAATTGGAAAAAGGGCTAACCTCTGAACTAATTTGGAAGTTAGGGAAATCGTTGATTCGCTGATAAAGGGCAGAAAAGGCCAGGTTTTTTGAGGGAAGGAAAACACAAGGAACAAGGGGGATTTTACTCAGAGATTTTCACAAGGAAACCCATGTAAAATATCTCAGATTGGGTATAAATGATAGGTTTTTTAAATGCAAAGGTAAAGGTGGGAATTTTAATTGATTTTGATGGATTTTTTGGGGTAAAATAAGGCATTTTGAGAGCTGATTTTCTCGACACCAACACTGGCTTTGGTTGGGGATGTGTGACAAGAAGTGTCACAGTAAGGATCTCAAAACATCTCTAAGAAAACCAAAAATAAAAAATGAATAGAGGAAACAACAGAAACATATTTACAAAGCATATATACAGGAAAACACATAGTCATGAGCATGAAAGCACAAAAGAAAGTTGACTGTGGTCAAAGTTTTGGGACACTGTAGGCTAACCCTATAGAAAAATGATGCAACCACTTGCCTCTATCAAAGATAAGTTGAATGAAGGAGTTGATCTCCCTCAAATGAAATTTGCATATTTCACCCATCTACAATAACTGAAAACTGTCCCCAACATGTGCTGATATGAAACATATGCTTGCAGAGCCAAGGTCATCTTTATTAATGAAATTATTACTACATGTTAACCATAAAAAATAGGTGCCTAGCCTATTCATATTCATATCATGCTTGTTCCCAACAACAAGGGGTGCAAAACTAACATTTAGGTTAGCATCAAAAGAAACAAATGAAGGTAAACCTTCATTATCATGTGCCAGGCTATCATACCTGCTGACCTCTTCATGCAAATTGAGGGAAAAAGAAAATACCTCCAATTCACATGGCAAAGTAAACTGTTCCTAAATGCTTTATTGATCCATAAGAGAAGGCACTTCATCTTGTAGAGAAAATTGGAAAGACTCCAGCTCTGTCATATCCTCAAGTTGGGCTACAACATGTTGAAACTGAGGCATGTAAATATGCCTTGCTGCTCATTCACATCAATGTCCCATACAAAGGACTCAACCTCTACTGCAGCACCAACACATTCAAGAGATAACACATTTTCCACATCAAAATGGAAGCATTCATATTCATTTATAACTCCATCAAGCTCTTGAACAAAATTTTCACATGTGTTGCTACAAATTTCAATTTTTGAATCATAATCATGACTTAGGTTGCAATTAAAAACATTAGCACATAAATCAATATCATGAGACATCTCAAATGAAGAACCAAGTTCTTTCAATTATCTCTCTATTTCACTTTCACTTGGGCAACTTGTTGTGTCATATTCACTGTTGCAAACAAATTGATGACACATATCTTCTTCCACACACATTCTTATTTTATTTCCTTGTGGCTGAGATGAAGCACACTTTGCATGAGGAAGACAACATACCTTGCACCACAAAAATAGGTTCTCATATATGCGTCCACATGATCACCATCTTCACATTCTAGGGCAAGCTGTTCACACTAAAACTCCATGGTTGCATTAATGACTATCTCTAATCAGGTATCATCAAGTGCAACCACCTCTTCATCATCTTCATGCAAACAAACACTGACTGCCTCATCACATAAAGGAATAAAGGAAGGAAAAACATAAAACAAGAAACAAGTTCCTTGCTCACCGTCCATTTCATTTACTTGTGCACAGTCTTCATAATCAACTTTACAAGATGGTTCAACTTGCTGCTCACTTATGTACACAACATCCTCATTGTTCACTGGGCCACATACCTCAACACTAGGCTAGAAGTCACCATTGTTTTCATCATTTTCTCTTTCACTTCATGAACTATCTAGCCGAAGGTAGGTGCAAATACTACTTTCATCATTAACATCATTGTCATATGGTGCACCACCTTCCACTTCTACCCTCCTACACACACAATCATCACTTAATATTGTGTCTAAATCACATGACACATTCACTTCCCTACTGCCTACAACAACCTATTCACTACCAACCATCTTTGCATTTGAGGATAGAGATTTTGCAATCATATCCCTCTTAACTCTGTCAACATAATCAATGAGCATGTATGCCTGTTGTATACTCATTAGACTAAACTTTTCCTGTTACAAACTGGGCGTAAGGTACAATCATAAGCACCTAAATACATGCCAATACAAATAGGAAGATCAGGTCTGAAATTCTTTGGGATGTGAGATAGGGAAACCACAAATCTATGGTTGAGCTCCATGCTAGACTCTCCTTCTTTCCTTCTAATATTTTATAGTTCTTGGACAAGAAATATAGGGTCTAAACTATTTGCAAAATCTTCAAATGCAGCCACCAATTGATCCTAGGAAGTAAAATGCTAGTCAGGGAAACTAACCCTCCACTTCCATACTACTGTACATAGAGATCTAACAAAAAATCTCATCCACGTATCTTCATCTTCAAACTGGAACTTGTCCATGAAGTCTAAAAATGCCTCAATGTGTACCTTCCCACCATAAACCTCATACCCATCAAATAAAGGCATCTGATAGTAAATTTTGTTGGGCATGGACTGCTTCTCATAATTGACCCATGAAAGGTCCAATTGCTTGTATGTGTTTTTAGTGGCAATGGGAGGAGGTTGAGGAAGAGAGAAAATAGGAACAACAGGAGAGGGACTGGACTATGGCCTAGACTCTAGAAGCCTAATCTAATGTTTTATTTCTTCCTCTTGTTGTAATAATGACTCCAACAGTTGTTTGGTCTTTTTAATTTTATACTACTGAACTGCTAAGTCATTATGATTTTGCATGGGTGCATATAGGTTTTGGTTTGCCTAACATGTAGACCCATGACTGGAATATGTATTTCTAGGATGGTCATGTGAATCCACTCCAATGTAATTCCTAGGGTCTGAGACATAGGAAGACTCAGATGAAAGGGCAGCCCTAGAATAGTCATATTCGTACCAACCATCCACGACTAAAACATCCTATAATACTGGGCATAAAGTTGAGGCATACAAATTTGTTCCTTTCGCATGACAAGAACAACAAACTTTAAAGGTTAGGAGGAAAACCATTTACCTATATTTCACCAGTTGCTGCATATTGAGATGGAGCATTTGAATCACCAACAACAACTAGGGTACAATAGTAACAAATTTCTATTCTTTGACAACATATTCGCCACCTCTTCCAAAGAGGAATTACTTGAAGTGTGATCAATATTCAAGGCCAAAAAATGGTTCTGGGTTCATAGTTCACCAGTAGAGTCTTCAGTTTCTTCTCAACCCAGCAATAATTTAGTCCCTGGTAATGGCACCAAAATGTTGGCATAAGTTGACGGGCTGCCAGACTTACACACAACAACAACAAACTGCACCCGGCAATGGTTGTTATAGGGGTCTTCAAATTCTTCATCCTTTCAAATC
Source organism: Cunninghamia lanceolata (assembly GCA_027924645.1). Lineage (NCBI taxonomy): Eukaryota > Viridiplantae > Streptophyta > Pinopsida > Cupressales > Cupressaceae > Cunninghamia > Cunninghamia lanceolata. Next base: position 2,529,423 of record BSBN01000684.1, read on the forward strand.
CCCCTTGTTAATGGTGCCAAAAAGTTGGCGTAAGTTGATGGACTACCAACTTACCCAAACACATGCAAAATGGTAAACTGACTACTGTAGGGGTCTAAAAAATGCTCAAGCTACCTAAAACCCAACAATGGCTAAAGTAACTTTATCCTTGGCAATGGCGCCTAAAATGTTGGTTCCCAAAATTACTACAACTCAAAACACTAAAACATTCCTAAATCACCTAGGCTAGGGACTGTCGTCAGGGTGATAGGAAGAGGTTTATCAACAAGTTTTGGGCAATTTTGGCCAACTACAGGAGTGGGTAGACTCCTCTACACTTGGAGCTCATCTTAGACTCTAGAGGGACATTCCAAGGGGTATACCTAAGTAGGTATTAATATAAAAATTAGATGAACAATTAAGAATAACCAGACAACCAAACCCAACTCATCATCTTGACTCCAAAAGATGTCACTAAGTCAAGAATGATTGGCTATCACAAAACCCCTATATAGCTAATTCAACTATGCGAATGTACATGCACATGAAAGATAGTTTTTTCTACTAAACCACAGGTGAATGATTTTTTAATTTAAAATAGTGATTGATCCCTTTCCAATATGGACCGGTGCCTACTCCATTGGGCAACTGAGTCATAAGCATTAAAGAGGGATGAAAGAACTGAACCAACATCAACAAAAAACTAAAATGTATTTACATACATTTCTTAGATTATACTTCATACATTGGACATACTTAATTATCTAGAACCAAACTACAATGACCCATTTGAAACAAAGAGATGACCCAACACAAAGCATGTATTGACTTAAATATTGTCACACATTATCAAATCTCTATTACAATCACACCAAGAAATTTGGTGAAGGAAAACATACAACTGTGATTATACATTTCCTTGAATCACTATAAATGGCCATGGAGACATACCACTGCATAAAATATGCATTACAATTTCTTTCCTACACTACATCAAACACATTCTTCCATTTAATACCTTGACTAGAGCTTGATTTGAAGCCCTAAAATTATCCTGAGGCACTGCAGACTAGACAATTAGCTCAGCAACCAACCCTAAATGCATCTAAAAATTATGCATATATAGCAATCTGTTCCTATGTAGCCCTTGGGTGTTGAAACTCAGTCAACACACCAAGCCCACGCTGCAATAAAATTGGTCCACTATGTAGTCAGAAAATCTACACATTTGGAAGGAAATCCCACACCCTAACAACTCTGAAAGCTTGCAGGTGCCCACACCTTGGCATCCTTCAAGAATGAAATTACTTACAAAAAGACTTGCCTGCTGACATACTTTATCCCTACATTTAATTTTGGTCCTTTTGTATTGAAGATTTCTACTATTTCAACTACCTGCAACTGACTGATTACTTGCAATCATTGCGCATTTTTAGGCAGATAGGCGCTTGAAATATCATCCACCAAAAATACCCGTGTAAATCTCTTTACACTATTCTAAAATATTTTATACTATGTTTAAAATATTTCAAACTATTTTCTTTACAAAACATTTGATCTTCCTTTTAATTTTCTGCCTCTGATCTCTATTTTTCCCTTTATCGGTGAATTTTCATTTTCAGGAACCTTTGTGCCTTCTTCATTTTCCTTCCTTTATCTCTCTATGTCATCTTGGGCATTATTTTGCCTTATCAACAAACTATTAATTTTTTGAACCATGCCACTTTTCCATTTCCTTCTTCTTTTTTCTTCTCTCTCATTGACAACTTTTGCGAACTTCTCCTATTGTTGCCTTTTTCCGCTTTGTCGGCAAAATCACCCCATGGTGAACTACTTTGAATTTTTCCTTTATTAGCAAATCTTCAATTTGCCAAACTTTCCTTGTCTACTGGCTTCCTTCTCTATTTGGCCTCTATCAGCAAATCTTTAATATGTTGAACCCTTTTTGCTCTTTCCTTTTTGACCTTGTCAGCCAATTTGCCCTATTGGCAAACTTCAACAACTTCAAACTGTTTGCATATTTCAGCTTTCCGTGGATTCCCTGATGGAGTCCATCTTTCTCTTTTCTTTGTTTGCCTTAACCATTCTTCGCACTTGTGTTTGCCTTATCAACAAATTTGATTCTTTGCAAAGTTTGCCTTTTTCCATATTTGGCCTCCTTTATTGGAAAAGTTGGTGAAAATCGAACCTTCCCCAGCTCTACCATTTTTCTTCTTTGTTGGGGAATCCTTTTCTTTTTGAACCTGGCCCTTTGTCAGCAATTTTTTCCATTCACAAACCAACCATGTCTTGCCTTTTGTTGGTAAATTCAACTTTTCTTGAACTAGCTGACACCTGCATCCTTTTCCTTTTTCTTTTCAATCTATTTTCCCCTTTCATCAGCCTATCGACAAAATCTTGAAAAGGCTAACTATTATCGGTGAAATTGGTGGTTCACAAACTAGTTGATTCGCTGATAAGGCTTGGTTTTTCTTTTGCCTCCACCCTTTCCTTTGTCTTTAACTCTGCTTCTTTGTCTGGTGGATCTCCCCCCATCGCCTTCAATTGGTGAATTCACCATCATGAACACCTATAGTCAATGAACCTAAAGGTTCATGAACCTCCACATTCGCCGACCAAGCCTTCATTTCTTTTCTTCATCATCCCTTTTCTATGCCTTATAAACTTTTGTACTCACTGCGACCGCTTCCTTTTGATGCCCTCCATCCGTGAAGTTCGCCATTAGCGAACCCTCGAGTTCGTGAACTCGAGAAATCATTGACAAAGGTGTATTAGTGCATATTTTTTCCACCTATGATATCATTGATCGCCTGCCCAACCACTATATCGGTGAATAAAAAAAGTGATAACTTCCAAACTAGTTTAGAAGTTAGAGAATTCACTGATTCGTTGATAAAGGGTAGAAAAGGCCAAATTTTCCGAAGGAAGGAAAACACAAGGAACAAGGGGGATTTCACTTAGAAAATTTTCATAAGGAAACCCATGTAAAATATCTCAGATCAGGTATAAATGATAGGTTTTTGAAATACAAAGGCAATGGTGGGAATTTTAATGGATTTTTTGGGGTAAAATAAGGCATTTTGGGAGCTAGGTTTTTGGGCACCAATAGGTTAGGCATGGTAGCTAGTGAGGATGCAGAGGGATTAACTCTTAGCCGGTTGCCTAGATCACATCATCGTGTCATTCTATTATGATCAGGTGATGAGGATGTTCAATCATGTGTAGGGAGTTCCTTCCGCTTGTTTGACCTATGTGCTCTCATCTCATTGTAGGGTTAGGCCTGATGATAAGGCTTGTCCTACCATTGTAGATGTCACTTTGAGTGACCCAGATGATGAAGAGGAGGATGTAGGATGTAGCTCCCATATTCCCACTAATGATGTGGGTGTGATCCCAACATACATGACCTGGTGGAGCATGACTCGTCCTGTGCTTGTGTTTTGGGTAGACCGTTCCACTGACAAACTTAGGTCTTGGATGGATTGAGGGGATAAGTCAAAGGGGGAGGAGGGAGATTATGATGATTATTATGGTGATGAGGAGGATTAGCTAGCATTAGTAGGAGGAGGGAGACAACGCTAGGAAGAGAATGATGATGATGCTACTGAGGATATATCTAGGGCTTGACCTCGTGCATCATGGTCTCTATCATCGACCAGTGGAAGGCAGAGTCAGTATGAGCATAGGGAGATGAGTGGGGCTGGCACTGTAGTACCCCTAGCTATAGAATTATTCACAATCATCCCTCTAGTCGATACCAACTAGAAGGCTGGTGATCCAGGTGAGAAGCTTATATTCATGTGTTTATTTGATATTGAGTAGGATACTAGATGTTGTACTTGATTTTGATTTATACATGATGAGAGTGTTGATATCATTTTTTTTCTATTTTATAGTTGGCACATGAGCATGGCTCAACTGTGTGGCTCAGGTCATAGTAGAGATGGTTCCCACTGTGTAGACCCAGTGGCTGGTGCAGGCTAGCTACAGGTCACAATAGATTGTAGGGTGAAATGTGGACATATTTGAGCCCATTGTATAGCTAAGAGATGCCTACAAGGAGGGGTTGGTGGAGATAGGCTAGATCACATCCAAGAGAGACTAGGCTCTAGTGGGCCTTTAGGTAGCTAGGCCAGGACCAACACCCACAATGGATCATCCTCATGTGATAGCTCTATGGGTAGAGGTGGACCAGCTACGAACCGAGAGAGATCGACTATAGCAGTGATATGCAGATGCTAGGGTGGAGGTGGTAGGGCTCAGGGGTGAGATCAGGGGCATGTAGATAGAGTGGATCTAGGAGTCACTCATGATCTGTAGCCTACCATTGACAACCATCTGTCATATAGCCACCACCAGGGCTTGAGGGATCTGGTAGCCATGATCCTTGATGAGACTTGTTGTATATTTTGTATCATTATGATGCACCATGTTTTGTTGTAGTGGTGATTTTATACATCATGTGTCAAAACTCTTATATATCTATATGATCATTTTGGTTGATATTATTGTGTTATGTGTACATGATGTTATGGATGATTTAATTAAATGCTTTTGTGATTTAATTTAAACAACTTAATTACATTGTTTAATTAAATGCTACAAAGATCTAATTAAATGTGGTTAATTGTCATGTATGTGATAACTAAATACAATTGTGATTTAAGTAAACAACCAAATGAGATTGTTTACTAAATACAACAATGATCTTATTAGTACATGTATTTATGAGATGTTGTTTTCTAGATGAATCATGTGATCTAATTAAACAACTTGTTAAATTTTTTTAATTAACTACAACAATGATTGTTTGGTGTACACACATGTTGAATTAAATACAATTGTGATTTGACAACAATGCGGTAACATTGTTTAATCAAATGTGACAATGATCTAATTAACATGGTGTGAATTAGTTAAATGTATGCTAATAACAAGTAATTCCTAATACTAAGAGAACTACTTTAGGAATTCAAGACAACTACAGTTTGTCAGGAATGAAGCCACATTTACTAAATAGATAAACATATTAACTATCTGGCATAGTGTGCTTTAAATAAATTCTAGCATAACACTAAGGACTGAAATGAAATAATGTAATTCTAAAGCTAAGAAAGAAAACTAAGCATAGTATCTACATAAGTGTATAGAAAATTAATAGGTTCCTTGAGAGGCGTATAGTTCATTGTCAACAATCTATATGTACGTGATCTATAGACTTCAATGATGATGTATTTAGTCCCAACCAGTTTGGGTTGAACTTCCCATTTTCCCTAGAGGAGCATTTACATTGTGTTGATTTTTGTAGAGCACCAAATCACCAACCATGAATGAGCAATGAATGACACTCTCATTGTAGTTGCATTGGATGTTCTTTTGATAGGCTTGGAGATGTTTGAGAGTGTGTATTGTTCATCAAGAACCTAAAGCTATTGAAGTCTATGTTCTCTATTAGAATTTTCATCAAGAATGCCATTGAGAGAAATTTATAATGAAGGAATTTCTAACCCCAAGGGCATGATCGCATCGACACCATACATGAGATTGTATGGGTTGGTATCCGTAGTTGTACGAACACTTGTTTGGTAAGCCCATAATGCATAAGAAAGTTGAGTGTGCCAATCCTTGTGATGTTTGCTAACAAATTTTCAAAGGATTTGCTTGATTGGTTTATTGGAAGCTTCTCCTTGGCCATTTGATTGTGGATAATATGGCATAGAGAAGCGATGTTGAATGTGAAATTTCTCAAGGAACTTCTTCACTTCTTTAACTTAAATGATGAACCATTACCAGAGACCAAAGTAGAAGGAAGACCAAATCAAGAAATGATGTTATCTTGAGGAGAAAGTGATAGATTACTTCAGTAGTCATGGATCAGAGTGGAACTGCTTCAACCCATTTCATGAAGTAGTCAGTAGCTATGAGGATTAAAGTATACTGTTGAGAAGAAGGAGGAGAGATTTTTCCAATAAGATTCAATCCCCACACAGAAAATGGCCAAGGTGATACTTGTTGAGTAATTTTGCACAAAATATCAAGGATTCTTCTAATTGTAGTTTGAGAGATTCAAGGGAGTCTTAGTTTCAGTGGAAAATAGATTCAATGAAGTTTCAATGAAGATTTAAGGCATGAAGCTAGTAGGATTTAGGGCAGAGTCATGAATGTGTCACAAACATATAGAAAAAGTTGTAGGCCTAGGAGTCTTAATTGCACAACAATATTAAGTTTCAATCCAAACTTGAATGAGAGGCACTACCATAAAATAGAGGCCCATCTTCTCAAGTGCACAATGCAAGCAAAGTCTCACACAAGCTAAGAAAAAATAGTTTCAGTGATGATATGGGCATTTAAATAAGTCATAACCATATTCTCAATGGTGCAGCTTACCAAATATGATGGCACAACTTTTATGAAGATACAACATACATTTAGGAATGGCACTTAGCCAAAGGATGATAGCATCAAGCCACTCAACAATGATATCAAATGGTGTGCAGATATTCTCAGGTGCCTATCAAAATCAAGGAGCATCTATTAAAGATGTCATAGGTGCGAATCCATAGCATGAAATAAAGGAGTCATTGCCCATTCGAATCAAAGAAGTAGTGAGCATACAGAAAGAAAGGCGGCCTATCAAAGGTAAGCCTTGATATTTAAAGAGGAACACAAGCATCATATTTGATAATGGCACACAAGATTCAAATCTAAATCAAAAGCACATCGTAGCATAAAGAGGTGCTGTTATAAACTCATGGCTCACACATTGATGGCACTATCAATATAAATCAAGGTGGGCAGATATATCATAGTGTAGTCCTTAAAATAAAACAAGACATTCTCTATAACAGTGGGACACACTTTGTAAGCCGAAGCTTGGCCTATATAAGGCAAGTCCAATGCAAAGAAAAACCGGCTATCAAAAGTAAGTCTCAAGCCATATAGAAAGTTGGTGCATGATATCAAATTATGGCGTTGCCAATTTGAGGATGGCACATATCATAATGCTGCCAATATGGAGATAGGCAGCCATAATAATATAGTACAAGCCATAATTAAGGCACCTACATATCAATATATAGCAACCCATATGCAGTTCAAAGTGTCACCATTCAAAATGCAACCAACATCTACAAACAAAGCACAAGTATTTAAATGAAGCATGGGCATTATCAAATGGAGACATTAGCATTAGAAATAAGGTGCATACATGATAACTGAGGCACAGTCCCTAAGTATAGGATGAACCACTTCTAATCAGGCTAGCATTACAGTCATAATGCACCATTTCAAATGATGCATCAACATTGAGAGATCACGAGCTCAACAAGCCATACATCATGGCGCAGTTCATAACCCAATCTCAATCATAACCTCACATAAGATGTTACATCCCTAATTTTGTTTTGTTATTACTTTTTACTTTTACTTGGACATAAGTAAATCTATTTTGCTATTTAGATTAATGACAAGGAAAGATATGGATTATATTGAATGTCATTTATGAAATTATGGACATGATTATATTATTATCGATTTAATATTTGCAATATGAGATTTGGTTTATTTGAATAATGATGCACTGATCATAATTTGTTTGGTAACAAGTTTGATACAGGATTATAGATTTTTAGATGACTCTCAAAGAAGAGAGAGATAGTATCTTTCGAGGAGAGAGATATAGACCTCAGGTTACGAGTGGTTTATTTGCCAAATCAAGTATAAGTGTTTAACAAAAACGTGAACCAATGTGTCATAAGAGGTAAGCCTTGTCTTGTCAATTTACTTTTGAACCTAATTGACAAGTAGTCGATATTATTTTCAAATCGTTCTAAGTCGTAGTAAGTCATCTTAGTTGTTAATAATGTTAAGGACGTTGTTTGTGTAAGAATTACGACCATTTATGTTTAAAGTAAAAGTTACGACATAGTTGTCGTAAAGTGGTTGTGTTATCATTATTAAGTCACTTAGTGTTTAATGGTCTACCCTTAAATGTCAAAGACAATTACGTCAAGTTAGATTGATGATATTTTAATGAAAGATTGTGATGGGGAGGTGAACTCAACCCATTCGCAAAATTTGTAAATCGTTATTTTATTGCTATTATTCTTATTTGATTAAATCATAACTATCGAATGAGATTGATGTTATGTAGGCCTTATTTGATATAAACAAATAGATTTATTTATAAACCAAATGAGGATAATACCTCATATTATTTAATAAGACTTATCCATTTAAGTAGCCTTGAGCATGTAAATTATAAGGCCTTTATTAATTCAAGTGATGGAGTTGAGATCACTTAAAAATGATCAATAAATGAGCATCAACGGTTATACTTGTGTCAACCTCTTTTAAGAAGGGAACATAGTATTATCATTATACTTGATGAACTTTTCCACATTCTGTGCCTTCCTGAAGCATGTGTTAGTCATTGTTGATAAAATGGATTCAGTTGAAACCGAATGAGTAGTGGTATGCAACGACTCCTATTCTTTTCCAACTGAGTGAGTGGTAGAGAGTATGGATAGATGTCTCATTATGAGCTGATTAGAAGTCTTTAAATGACATGACTCATTAAGAGTCAGGGAGATAGGAAATCGGTGGGAGAAAAAAAGAAAGATCACTGTGCTTAAAGAGTGGAACTTTATTACCCATGAATCCCTTAAGTATGCATGCGAAAGCAAAGAGTAAATTCAGTTATGTATATGGAGATATTCGCAGCTTTAAGGAGGTGGGTTTATTGTTTAAGAGGAGGATATTAATGTTAGAGAGGGGTGATCATGGTAGGTAGCAACAATTTTTGATTATGAGGCTTATGTGTTAATAGAATCAGGGGGTAGATAGAAAAAAAGCTTCGGGGAGAGGATAGAAGGGAGGAGTTTTGACTATTAGCAGAGGTGAGAGAGTACCAGCATAGCCTAGATAAGGTAAATCAGGGGCTAGTATAGAGGGATATCTGCAATATTAGTAGAGGGAGGATGAGTTTGACGAGAAAGAGATAACGACTTATTTGTTGAGTCTAAGAATATCGTTGGTGAGGATTTCTTCTATATAGAAGATAGCATTGTATCATGGATAGAGATTATTTTATGGAAAGAATAGAGTAGTGTTGAGGATTTATCATAAGGACTCGATAAGAGAAACACAGTTGTTATCGGGGAAAGTAGACATCCACGAGTGACATCAAACTTATATTACATGGATTTTCTAGGTATGAGTTGACCTTATTTCTTTGTGTTATCATGTTAAACTCTCGTTGCATGAGACTCATTCGATGATAGTAATTTCTGAGAGTTTAGAAGATTTATAGCCAAATATGAAGACTTTAAATAAATGTCAATCAATAGATATTGTTTATAGATTTGTACAACGATGAACTCATGTAGTAGATCGTTGCACTATCCAAAATTACTGTTTGTAGTTATTGAGATGTTTTTATGGTATTATGATATTGCATTCGTATGATCTTTTAAGAATCTCGAGAAATTTTATACTCGATATGTGTCATAGATTTCACGTTGTTTTGAGTAGCATAATATGATTAATTTTGTCAGGCTAGAGGTTCAACATTTACTTTAAACTCAGATTCTTTCTAGCATTAGAATACTCAATATCCCGATACTATGGCATTAGGGGAATAAGACCCTAGCCTTTTGGTTATTTCAATACTTATGTTAATTGCAATTGGTATAAGACTTTTCACAACCTTGAAGTCATTAAGAACTTTAGACAACAACCTTACGGTTGTTATAATTAAGTTTTCTTAAGGAAGATTAATCAAGTTGATTAAGGTTGAGAAAGTCCTTAGTGGACAGATCAACGAGAATTAATCTTCTTTCTAGTCAATAATTGTGAAACCTAGAAATGACCTTGGAGATTGAACAATACTTAGGGTGAATATTTTTTTGTGTATTATATTACTATCTTATGGGAATTTATGTTAGTTATTTCATTATGATGGAATAGGATAGATCAAAACCATAGTATTCTTAACCTTGGTTGAGTTAAACCAAAGGTCATTTATAAACCTCAGTCTTGGAGTTATGAGATAGGGTTATTGTGATATAATGGATTATTCAAGGGTAAAGTAAAACCCTAGCTTAACCTAGAAGGGTTAAAGATTTTTTGATGACACCTTTATGGTTATAATCCATTTTAGTTATTTTACGGGGGTGGACATTAAAGGGCCAAGAACCCCAAATAATAAATGTTCATATTTATCTTATTAAAAAGAGATTTGTTATTAGTCGATAATGTTTAACCTTAGGTAGAGGAACCTATTTGTTTGGATACAAGTCAACTTGAGATATAAGTCATAAGCCTCGGGTGTTGCAAGTATGCAGGAGGTACTATTAAATGGCTAGTCAAATATAAAGTTTATTATACCTTTTTAGTCACAACTTCTCTAAACTATTACTTGTCGATAAGTGATGAATCTCAAATGTTGCAAAGATGCAAAGAGATACCCAAGAATAGATAGACATTCCATAAGGTTTATGTAGCGATGACAGTGTCTTGTGAATCCACCTAAGTCAGAAAGACTAGGTTTGAGTTAGACAAAACTCTTTCGTTAAACCTTAACTTGACCTAGATATGGTAATTATTTATATTAAATCATTGTGATCAGTATATAGATTGTGATTGAAGGGCCAAGTACCCTAACTATGTATATTTATTCTTACTTATAGGAAAGGAAATAATTTCCTAGACTATGATGCTTAACCTAGGTAAGGTAATTATCTTAGTCATTATAAATTGATTTAAAATTCTTATGAGTCAATAAGTCATGGACCTCAGGTATTGCAATGATGCAATAAGAATCCTCGTGAAGAAAGGTAGTCGATAAGGTCTATGGAATATAGACAGTGAAGGAAAACTTGTCTAGGTTGAGAAGACTAAAATACTGAAGTTGTCAAGACTTTATAGCTATGTATAATTGACCAAGTCAAACTGTAGGAATATGATAGTATCCAAGTTGAGTAGGGGTGGGTGAACATTATGACAACGTTCATTGAAAACATCAATTTATATTGAAACTATGGCCATAGTAATGCATATGTCTCTGCATGCATTGTCAGTTCACTGTATCTGGATTGCACAACCTATCAGAAATCATACTTAGCTAGAGGGTATCTAGGGTTGTATGATTGATAGAGTTGTGTAGGATACAACACTATGTACTTGGGAAGGCAAATTACCACTGGTCACCTTTGGTCTATATTCATCGTGAAGGGTAGGGCCACTTCCTATGAAGAAGATGTGTGGGAGACCACCGGTCTGTGGATGGAGGTAAATCACTGTAAAGGTACTCTCTCTATAGCAGAAGACATGCTAAGGCTTGTGATAAAGATGTCAGATTTTTGGATGCAGTATATCTTTGAGACTAGTGTTTATTGAGACTATGTAAAACATTATCTAATGCATATATTTGTAATTGATTTACTTTTGTAAACATTGTACTTGAGAAAGACAATAATGAGAAATTTTGTAATTGTAGTTACTTGATTATATGTTGAATAAAAGAAAAATTTTCTCTACCTCATTTTTACCTTGTTAAATTACTTTATGGTAAATTTTCCAGTTTCACTATGTTTTTAGAATGTGGATGTTACATATGGTATCAGAGCTACCAAGTTTGACACTAGGGCTTATGAGTCCACTGTGCTAACCTTTAGTTAACATTATGCGATTAGCTAATGTTTGAATTTTCTTGTGCCAGAATGGCATGGAGAAAAATGAAGAAAACTGCTAGAAAGTTTATTCCCTAGAATTTGCCTAATTAGTGGTTAAGAAGAAACCTATTGAGGAAGTGAAACTTAAAGAGCATATTATTTACTCTGAGGGTGCATGGATGGAGGATTCAAAGACTTTTGCTAATGTGCTTATGCATTTTTGGCTAGAAAGAAAACAACATTTTGAACTGGTCATGAATGCTACTATTTCTACTTGTATAGTTAAACCTAGTAAACTATAGTCAATCATGACATGCCACTTGGAGGTTGATGTGATACTTTTGTCTTAGGAAAAGAGGAGTTGGAGGAGTACTTGTGTGTACATCCATTCTCTAAGGTTATGTAACTGGAAGATTGTTAAATCGACAGTGACATGTAGTCTTGCCATATCAACTATATAAATAAGGATATGGTTATTCCTAAATAAATTATAATAAAGATGAGAATTTTTTGTATCAATCTATTGATAGTTATGAGATAAATATGTTTGATGTTTTGATTCACTTTAGATTCAGAAAACTATTAGATAACTTATTTATCTAGCATGAGAAAAATGACATGTATCATACAAGAACCAAACAAGGGTGAGAGTCTAGAAGAGAATAAACCATCAGTTAATCTCTTGAACAAATTGGAGCAATCCTAAACAAGTTTGTAAAAACCAAAGAGAGACTTGGTATTATGGAAAAGAAAGTAAGAGATCAAGGAAACCCTAAAGGGGGAAAATGAGATTTCTCATGGGATGAGAAAGGAAAATCACCAAGAATATAGTGTGAGTAATAAAAATCCTCAAACCATAGACCCTAAAAGGAAGCAAAGGATAAGGCTTGCCTTAGAACTATATTAGATATGAAGAAAGTCATTCCACCAAAGTTGATGGGACAGGTGATTGAAGCAACTGAAAATTTTATTTCTCCTAGAGTTTCAGAGAAGTTAGGTCTAGAAAAGTACCTTACCTTATGCCAACTATAGAATTAATGGAATCAAAAGGCCCCATTATAAGAATTATTGGCTAAAGGTTGATTAGATCTGATATTTCACCATGGAGTGCACTAGTCATCTTTGTCAAGAAAAAGGATATAACTCTACAATTGTGTATTTAGTATCATATGTTCATTAAAGCAATGATAAAGAACAAATATCTTTCACCACATATTGATGACCCCTTTGATTAGATGCGTTAAGCTGCAGTGTTTTTAAAGATTGATTGGTGATCAATATATCATGAATCATGATTGAAGGATGAGGATACCCTTAAAACAACTTTTAGGACAAAAAATGGGTACTATGAGTTTGCACTGTTGCCGTTTAGAGTTACAAATTGCCTCTGTCATATTTATAAATATCATGAATAGTTTGTATAGAGACTGTTTTAGACAAGTTTGTTCTAGCCTTTCTAGAAGATATTAATTATTTATTTTAAGAATGAAGGAAAAATTTACCAACATGTGCAAGTGGTTTTGCAATAGTTAAGGGAAGTGGTTTTTAGTGAACATATAAAAGTCAAGAGACAAATGATCTATTAAGAGAGAATAGAATAGTTGAAGCTCTGAGTCGGAGGGGATATATTTCTTCAATTATCATTATTCATGCAAACTTAATAAGAATACAACCTAACATCCTGAGAACAGATGGTTAAACTGAGAGAGTTAACCAGGTTTTAGAAGATTTGTTACAAACGTATTACATGGATCAGTAATATAAGTAGGGAGACTACTTATCACTTGTGAATTTTTTTTAACAATACCTAGCTTTTGCTATTAAGATGGCTTGCATTCAAACAATGGATATAAAAGATGCCAAACTCCTATAAGCTCGGTAAGCTAGAAGATAGGATTAGCATTAGTCTAGAAACGTTATAAGAAATGGATGAAAAGATTTAGCTGATAAAAAAAGATCAGTGGAAATTCATAATAAATAGAAAAGTTACATTGATGATAAGTGTACACTAACACAATTCTTGGTCAGAGAAGGAAAGTTCTTGTGAGGGTCAAACCCTAGAAATTTTTTCATAAAGTATGGAATGTATTCCAAACTAGTTACTAAGTATAAAGGACTCTTCCAAACTTTTAAGGTTAGATTACAAGAATCAATCTATTACCAGTTATTGCCAGGAGGCATAATGCTTTTGTGATTCTGATGCAGAGTGGTCAGCAGAATACCCTCAAAATAGTTATCTTTGTCAATATCTATAAGAGCTCTCCTATGGCTCACCAAAAATTATTCCCCTCTTCCTTGTCGGCCTGACTTACTTTGTTAGCCTCACTATCTTTTGTCTCCCCAATAGTTTCCTTTGCACCGAAACCTTTATGTACATCGTCCAAACATTTTATCATTAGCCTCTTTTTGAAATGTTACCTCGAAATGTATTATCTTTCCAAAGTCCCCTCTATACATTCAACTTGCATATACATTTCATGACCTCCTATAGATGGTAAACCATTGTATCTCCTCCCATTCCACCAGATATAGCCAGTCATTGCTTGCATCTAACTTAATGCACATTCACAATGCATATTCGAAACATACATTCATAACATACAAACCCGACATGCGTTTGCATAATATACATAAACTGACCTTGCATACAAATGTGATATACACACAGAATGCTCCCTCATACAAATATAGTATATACACAAACTATTCTTCAACATACAAATGTAGGATATACATGAAATGCTCTCACATACATTTGTGATATATACACAGAATGCTTTCGACAAACATTTGTAGTATACTCACAAAATGCATATTTGCTTGATCTTTCACCACGACCACCCCGATGTACCAATACTTCTAAACTACCCTCTATAACACCGAATCACTCTTCTCCAACACAGGCACATAGATATGCCTCTCACGCAGACTCACTCCTCTGCTTCACGCTTGAACCATCCTTCCCGTCGTCTCAATTTTTCATTTTAGTGGCGATCACCATTCAAACCTGCACTCCTCCTACACTGTTAGGGTTAGCATCATAATGTACAGTATGTCTAGGACCATTCCATGAGAATTAGAGTCATACATTCATGGAAGGGTCCAATAAAACATTTTCACCCACAAACCAAAACAACAACAATTCGCAGTTCTTTGTGCCAGTCAGAGGAAAGACTATCAAAATAGAAAGAAAATGCAAGAAATAAATGAACTCCTTTATTGCAGTCACTTCGTGCTATCTAGATCTCCAATTACTCCACCATATCTCCCCATTCTCATAGGACTAGTTTTATATTTCACTGCGTGGGTGGTAGTTGCACTGGTGGGAATGCCAACCGCTCTGCAACTGTCCACCACACAGTTACATACAATATCTTGCCTATTACAACCTTCTTCGACTACTAGACATGACTAATTTGAATTCACACATGGCCCTAAGGCCTTACAATTGGTCTCTTGGATCTTATGCAAAACTGAAATATGCCCCTGCCCCTGAGGCACTATTGGCCCAATTTACATTATTTTTGGTCCTAGGGTCCTTACCAGGACCCTCAAGACATTTGACCCTTATATCACCTTGACCATTACTGCATGCCATAATTGGTTTTAAAATGCTCCAATTGACTTGACTAGATCCATAGGATCCTCTCTTGGTCTTAGGTGTCTTTTTATTCCAAGGTGTTTCTTTAGGTGCTTTTGCACCATACTCCCCAACATGAAGAAAACTCTTGTCCCAAGAGTTTTATGGACTGCTCCAAACATCCTGCAGTCTTTTTAAAGGGTTCCTCTAATTTGTAACAGGGAACATGAACTCTCCAAGGGTTATCCTCCTCCTTCTCCAACCTGCATGGCTCTTACAAAAAGTGTTCGTATCAAAAACCATATTTTGATGTCCTTGCCTAGGACCTTGCTGCTGTAATGTTTTTGCTCTATCCATCTCAAAATTTTGATTTGTTCTTCTCTGTAATGGCTTTTGTCTCCTTTCCTTTTGCTGCCTCCTTATATGGCAATCAATGTCCCCAATCTTGATTTGATTTAAGTCCTGAACTTGTTGTTCCTTAGGATTGTCATCCACCTTGCTCTGCTGCAACTGTCCATGTTGCTTCCAACCATCCTTAACCTGCACATTTAATTGCAATTTCTCCCCAAAGTAGACAATAGCATGCTCTTTCTTATCTTCACAAGGTAAAGGTAGTAGTTTAAATTTTTTACCATCTTTGTGTACCGAATAACTATTAGTATAGCCATCATGAATTGTCCTTCTTAAATGTAGATATGGTCTACACAAAATTATATGCCCACATGTCATTGAAATGACATCACACAAAACATAATCATGATATGGACCAATTGAAAAATCAACATATGCCCTCTTACTAACCCTTACTTGCTGCTCTTGACTTACCCAAGTGACATTGTAAGGACTAGGATGATCAAATGCCTTCAATCCCAATTTATGTGCCATATCCTAGGAAACTAAATTATCATGTGAAACCTGAATCTATGATCAACTTACACATTTTTCCATGGCTAAAACAATTAGTTTTAAAAATGGATACCTGTGGTGCTTGCTGTACTTTTCCTTTTTCCACCATGAGAAGTTCTCCATTTGTTTCTGGATAGGCTAATGATATTTCCTGGTCTTCTTTCTTCTCCTCTTCTTGTACCAAGTGAACTCTTCTATCCTTGCTTTTATCAGCATCATCCCACTTAGGACATTTGAAAAATGGGTGTCCAACTTCATTGCAATGATAACATCTGCCTGTGAATGCTCCTCTACCTGATCCAAACCTACATCCACCTCTATATCCACCTCTCTGATCTGCAGAAAACTCTTTGCCTTTCTCATTGCTACTTTGTCCTTCATTAGTAGGTCTGCCCCTGCCTCTATATCCTCTACCACTACTTCCTTGTCTTTCTTGCTTCCTCTTAACCCTCTCTTCAGCCCTTATGGCCAATTGAAAACATTCTCCAAGTGATTTTGGTATGGTCAAACCAATTTCATCTTGTATGTTATACCTAAGCCCATTAAGGTACCTTGCCACTTTCTCCTCTTCATCTTCCAATCCCCCTCTAATACTAAACTTATGAAATTGCTCAGTATAGGACATAACATCCATGTCCTTTTGCTTCAAATTCTACCTCATTTTCTTTGTTTGAATACCATAGTCAGATGGAAGAAACTGATCCTTCATCATATCCTTCATCCTACCCCAAGAAGTGATTTTTGTTCCACCTCTAGCCACTCTTTCTGTTTGTACACTACTCCACCATGTAAGTACTGTCCCTCTCAATTTTGTTTTTGCAACTTTAACCTTCTTCTCATCACTCATTTCCTCATACTCAAAGAAATTTTCAAGGGCATCAATCCACCCTAATAGCTCTTCACTATCCATCTTTCCTTCATAGATAGGCAACTTGATCTTTGCTCCACTACGTTGAACTACCTTAAGCAATTTCAAAAATCTTCTTTCTTTAGGCTCCAATTCATCCTCAGGAGGGTTCTCATCTACCCTCTCATGTCCTCCATCATCTCCTTCTTGATGATCTTGTTCATCCCTTCTAGGATTCTTCTCCAATACTTCCAACCTTGCCAAGATTGATGCATTCTCTCTTCTCACTTGTCTTAACTCTCTTTCTCTTGTAGCATCCTGTTCTCTTCTCTCCCTCAACTCCCTTTCTTTTGCCTCTAAAGCTTCACTCAATTCATTATTCTCCCTAGCCATATAATTTTTAGGTGGCATCTTCACAACTATCACCAACCCTTAATTCTTTCACAAGATCCTACTACTTCCTCAAGGATCTGCATGTTGTTGCTCTGATACCACTATGATGCAGAGTGGTCAGTAGAATACCCACAAAATAGTTATCTTTGTCAATATCGGTAAGAGATCTACTGTGTCTCACCAAAAATTATTCCCCTCTTCCTTGTCGGCCTGACTTACCTTATCGGCCTCACTATCTTTTGTCTCCTCAACGGTTTCCTTCTCACCGAAACCTTTTTTTACATCAGCCAAACATTTTATCATTGGCCTCTTTTTGAAATGTTACCCCGAAATGTATTATCTTTCTGAAGTCCCCTCTATACATTCAACTTGCATATACATTTCATGACCTCCTACAACCAGTAAACCATTGTATCTCTTACCATTCCACCTGATACAGCCGGTCATCGCTTGCATCTAACTTAATGCACATTCACAATGCATAGTCGAAACATACATTCATAACATACAAACACAACATGCGTTTATAGGATATACACAAACTGACGTCATATATAAATGTGATATAAACATAGAATGCTCCCTCATACAAATATAGTATATACACAAACTATTCTTCAACATACAAATGTAGGATATACACTAAATGCTCTCACATACATTTGTGATATATACACAAAATGTTTTCGACATACACTAGTAGTATACTCACAAAATGCATGTTTGCCCGATCTTTCGCCACGACCACCCCGATGTACCAATACTTCTAAACTACCCTCTGTAACACCGAATCGTTCTTCTCCAACACAGGCACACAGATATGCCTCTCACGTAGACTCACTCCTCTGCTTCACGCTTGAACAATCCTTCCCGTCATCTCAATTTTTCATTTTAATGGTGATCACCATTCAAGCCTGCACTTCTCCTGCACTGTTAGGGTTAGTGTCATAATCTACAGTTTGTCCAAGACCATTCCATGAGAATAAGAGTCATACATTCATGGAAGGGTCCAATAAAACATTATCACCCACAAACCAAAACAAGAACAGTCGCGGTTCTTTGTGCCAATCAGAGGAAAGACTATCAAAACAGAAAGAAAATGCAAGAAATAAATGAACTCCTTTATTGCAGTCACTTTGTGCTATCTAGATCTCCAATTACTCCACCATATCTCCCCATTCTCATAGGACTGGTTTTATATTTCACTACGTGTGTGGTAGTTGCACCAGTGGGAATGCCAATCGCTCTGCAACTGTCCACCACATGGTTACATACAATATCTTGCCAGTTACAACCTTCTTTGACTACTAGACATGACTAATTCAAATTCACACATGGCCCTAAGGCCTTACAATTGGTCTCTTGGACATAATGCAACATTGAAATATCAAAATGAACATAAACAAGAAATTAACTAAATTATCTAGGTGCCCCTACCCTTGAGGCACTATTGGCCCAATTTACATTATTTTTGGTCCTAGGGTCTTTACCAGGACCCTCAGGACATTTGACCCTTATATCACCTTGACCATTACCACATGCCATAACTAGTTTTAAAATGCTTCAATTGACTTGACTAGCTCCATAGGATCCTCTCCTAGTCTTAGGTGTCTTTTTATTCCAAGGTGTTTCTTTAGGTGCTCTTGCACCATACTCCCCAACATGAAGAAAACTCTTGTCCCAAGAGTTTTGTGGACTACTCCAAACATCCTATAGTCTTTTTGAAGGGTTCCTCTAATTTTTAATAGGGAACATGAACTCGCCAAGGGTTATCCTCCTCCTCCTCCAACCTGCATGGCTCTTACAAAAAGTGTTAGTATCACAAACCATATTTTGATGTCCTTGCCTAGGACCTTGCTGATGTAATGGTTTTACTCTCTCCATCTCTAAATTTTGATTTGTTCTTCTTTGTAATGTCTGCTGTCTGCTTTCCTTTTCCTGCCTCCTTATATGGCAATCAATGTCCCCAATATTGATTTGATTTAAGTCCCAAACTTGCTATTCCTTAGGACTGTCATCCACCTTCCTCTGTTGCAACTGTCCATGTTGCTTCCAACCATCCTTAACCTGCACATTCAACTACAATTTCTCTCCAAAGCAGACAATCTCATGCTCTTTCTTATCTTCACAAGGTAAAGGTAGTAGTTTAAACTTTTTACCATCTTTGTGTACCAAATAACTATTAGTATAGCCATCATGAATTGTCCTTCTTAAATGTTGCCATGGTCTACCTAAAATTATATGCCCAAATGTCATTGAAATGACACCACACAAAACATAATCATGAAATGGACCAATTGAAAAATCAACATATGCCCTCTTACTAACCCTTACTTGCTGCTCTTGACTTACCCAAGTGACATTGTAAGGACTAGGATGATCAAACGCCTTCAATCCCAATTTATGTACCATATCCCAAGAAACTAAATTATCATGTGAACCTGAATCTATGATCAACTTACACATTTTTCCATGGCTGAAACAATTAGTTTTAAAAATGGATACCTGTGGTGCTTGCTGTACTTTTCCTTTTTCCACCATGAGAAGTTCTCCATTTGTTTCTGGATAGGCGAATGATATTTCCTGGTCTTCTTTCTTCTCCTCTTCTTGTACCAAGTGAACTCTTCTATCCTTGCTCTTATCAGCATCATCCCACTTAGAACATTTGAAAAATGGGTGTCCAACTTCATTGCAATGATAACATCTGCCTGTGAATGCTCCTCTACCTAATCCAAACCTACCTCCACCTCTATATCCACCTCTCTGATCTGCAGAAAACTCTTTCCCTTTCTCATTGCTACTCTGTCCTTCATTAGTAGGTCTGCCCCTACCTCTATATGCTCTACCACTACCTCCTTGTCTTTCTTGCTTCCTCTTAACCCTCTCTTTAGCCCTTATGGCCAATTGAAAACATTCTCCAAGTGATTTTGGTATGGTCAAACCAATTTCATCTTGTAGGTTGTACCTAAGCCCATTAAGGTACCTTGCCACTTTCTCCTCTTCATCTTCCAATCCCCCTCTAATACTAAGCTTATGAAATTGCTCAATATAGGATGTAACATCCATGTCCTTTTACTTCAAATTCTACCTCATTTTCTTTGTTTGAATACCATAGTCAGATGGAAGAAACTGATCCTTCAGCATATCCTTCATCTTACCCCAAGAAGTGATTTTTGTTCCACCTCTAGGCCCTCTTTCTATTTGTACACTACTCCACCGTGTAAGTGTTGTCCCTCTCAATTTTGTTTTTGTAAATTTAACCTTCTTCTCATCACTCATTTCCTCATATTCAAAGAAATTTTCAAGGGCATCTATCCACCCTAATACCTCTTCACTATCCATCTTCCCTTGATAGTTAGGCAACTCGATATTTGCTCCACTATCTTGAACTGCCTTAAGCAATTTCAAAAATCTTCTTTCTTCAGGCTCCAATTCATCCTCAGGATGGTTCTCATCTA
The DNA here is from genome assembly GCA_027924645.1 of Cunninghamia lanceolata. Taxonomy (NCBI): domain Eukaryota; kingdom Viridiplantae; phylum Streptophyta; class Pinopsida; order Cupressales; family Cupressaceae; genus Cunninghamia; species Cunninghamia lanceolata. Next base: position 2,550,258 of record BSBN01000684.1, read on the forward strand.
CCCTCGCATGTCCTCTATCATCTCCTTCTTGATCATCTTGTTCATCCCTTCTAGGATTCTTCTGCAATACTTCCAACCTTGCCAAGATTGATGCGTTGTCTCTTCTCACTTGGCTTAACTCTCTTTCTCTTGCAGCATCCTGTTCTCTTCTCTCCCTCAACTCTCTTTCTTTTGCCTCTAAATCTTCTCTCAATTCATTATTCTCCCTAGCCATCTGATTTTTAGGCAGCATCTTCACAACTATCACCAACCCTTAATTCTTTCACCAGATCCTACTACTTCCTAAAGGATCTACTTGCTGTTGCTTTGATACCACTATGATGCAGAGTGGTCAGCAGAATACCCTCAAAATAGTTATCTCTGTTAATATCGGTAAGAGATCTCCTGTGTCTCACCAAAAATTATTCCCCTCTTCCTTGTCGGCCTGACTTACCTTGTCGGCCTCACTATCATTTGTCTCCCTGACGGTTTCCTTCACACTGAAATCTTTATGTACATTGTCGAAACATTTTATCGTTGGCCTCTTTTTGAAATGTTACCCTGAAATGTATTATCTTTTCGAAGTCCCCTCTATACATTCAACTTGCATATACATTTCATGACCTCCTATAGCTGGTAAACCATTGTATCTCCTCCCATTCCACCCGATACAACCAGTCATCACTTGCATCTAACTTAATGCACATTCACAATGCATATTCCAAACATACATTCATAACATACAAACTCAAGATGCATTTGCAAGATATACACAAATTGACCTCGCATACAAATGCGATATACACACAGAATGCTCCCTCATACAAATACAGTATATACACAAACTATTCTTCAACATACAAATGTAGGATATACATGAAATGCTCTCACATACATTTGTGATATATACATAGAATTTTTTTGACATACATTTGTAGTATACTCAGAAAATGCATATTTGCCTGATCATTCGCCACGACCACCCTGATGTACCAATACTTCTAAACTACCCTTTGTAACACTGAATCATTCTTCTCCAACACATGCACACATATATGCCTCTCATGTAGACTCACTCCTTTGCTTCACGCTTGAACCATCCTTCCCGTCGTCTCAATTTTTCATTTTAATGGTGATCACCATTTGAACCTGCACTCCTCCTACACTGTTAGGGTTAGCGTCATAATGTACAGTTTGTCCAAGACCATTCAATGAGAATCAGAGTCACACATTCATGGAAGGGTCCAATAAAACATTATCACCCACAAACCAAAACAAGAACAGTTCATGGTTCTTTGTGCCAGTCAGAGGAAAGACTATCAAAACAGAAAGAAAATGTAAGAAATAAATGAACTCCTTTATTGCAGTCACTTCGTGCTATCTAGATCTCCAATTACTCCACCATATCTCCCCATTCTCATAGGACTGGTTTTATATTTCACTGTGTGGGTGGTAGTTGCACTGGTGGGAATGCCAACCGCTCTGCAACTGTCCACCACACGGTTACACACAATGTATTGCCAGTTACAACCTTCTTCAACTACTAGACATGACTAATTCAAATTCACACATGGCCCTAAGGCCTTACAATTGGTCTCTTGGACCTTATGCAACACTAAAATATCAAAATGAACATAAACAAGAAATTAACTAAATTATCTAGGTGCCCCTACCCCTGAGGCACTATTGGCCCAATTTACATTATTTTTGGTCCTAGGGTCCTTACCAAGACCCTCAGAACATTTGACCCTTATATCACCTTGACAATTACCACATGCCATAACTAGTTTTAAAATGCTCCAATTGACTTGACTAGCTCCATAGGATCCTCTCCTGGTCTTAGATGTCTTTTTATTCCAAGGTGTTTATTTGGGTGCTCTTGCACCATACTCCCTAGCATGAAGAAAACTCTTGTCCCAAGAGTTTTGTGGACTGCTCCAAACATCCTGCAGTCTTTTTGAAGGGTTCCTCTAATTTGTAACAAGGAACATGAACTCTCCAAGGATTATCCTCCTCCTTCTCCAACCTGCATGGCTCTTATAAAAAGTGTTAGTATCACAAACCATATTTTGATGTCCTTGCCTAGGACCTTGCTGCTGTAATGTTTTTTCTCTCTCCATCTCAAAATTCTGATTTGTTCTTCTCTGTAATGTCTGCTGTCTACTTTCCTTTTGTTGCCTCCTTATATAGCAATCAATGTCCCCAATCTTGATTTGATTTAAGTCCCAAACTTGTTGTTCTTTAGGACTGTCATCCACCTCCCTCTACTGCAACTGTCCATGTTGCTTCTAACCATCCTTAACCTACACATTCAACTGCAATTTCTCTCCAAAGCAGACAATAGCATGCTCTTTCTTATCTTCACAAGGTAAAGGTAGTAGTTTAAACTTTTTACCATCTTTGTGTACCAAATAACTATTAGTATAGCCATCATGAATTGTCCTTCTTAAATGTTACCATGGTCTACCCAAAATTATATGCCCACATGTCATTGAAATGACATCACACAAAACATAATCATGATATGGACCAATTGAAAAATCAACATATGCCCTCTTGCTAACCCTTACTTGCTGATCTTGACTTACCCAAGTGACATTGTAAGGACTACGATGATCAAATGCCTTCAATCCCAATTTATGTACCATATCCCAAGAAACTAAATTATCATGTGAACCTGAATCTATGATCAACTTACACATTTTTCCATGGCTGAAACAATTAGTTTTAAAAATGGATACCTGTGGTGCTTGATGTACTTTTCCTTTTTCCACCATGAGAAGTTCTCCATTTGTTTCTAGATAGGTGAATGATATTTCTTGGTCTTCTTTCTTCTCCTCTTCTTATACCAAGTGAACTCTTCTATCCTTGCTCTTATCAACATCATCCCACTTAGGACATTTGAAAAATGGGTGTCCAAATTCATTGCAATGATAACATCTGCCTGTGAATGCTCCTCTACCTGATCCAAACCTACCTCCACCTCTATATCCACCTCTTTGATCTGTAGAAAACTCTTTGCCTTTCTCATTGCTACTCTATCCTTCATTAGTAGGTCTGCCCCTACCTCTATATCCTCTACCACTACCTCCTTGTCTTTCTTGTTTCTTCTTAACCCTCTCTTCAGCCCTTATGGCCAAATGAAAACATTCTCCAAGTGATTTTGGTATGGTCAAACCAATTTCATCTTGTAGGTTGTACCTAAGCCCATTAAGGTACCTTGCCACTTTCTCCTTTTCATCTTCCAATCCCCCTCTAATAATAAGCTTATGAAATTGCTCAGTATAGGACATAACATCCATGTCCTTTTGCTTGAAATTCTTCCTCATTTTCTTTGTTTGAATACCATAGTCAGATGGAAGAAACTGGTCCTTCATCATATCCTTCATCGTACCCCAAGAAGTGATTTTTGTTCCACCTCTAGGCACTCTTTCTATTTGTACACTACTCCACCATGTAAGTGTTATCCTTCTCAATTTTGTTTTTGCAAATTTAACTTTCTTCTCAACACTCCTTTCCTCATACTCAAAGAAATTTTCAAGGGCATCTATCCACCCTAATACCTCTTCACTATCCATCTTTCCTTCATAGATAGGCAACTCGATCTTTGCTCCACTACCTTTAACTACCTTAAGCAATTTAAAAAATCTTCTTTCTTCAGGCTCTAATTCATCCTCAAGAGGGTTCTCATCTACCCTCTTATGTCCTCAATCATCTCCTTCTTGATCATCTTGTTCATCCCTTCTAGGATTCTTCTCCAATACTTCCAACCTTGCCAAGATTGATGCATTCTCTCTTCTCACTTGTCTTAGCTCTCTTTCTCTTGTAGCATCCTGTTCTCTTCTCTCCCTCAACTCTCTTTCTTTTGCCTCTAAATCTTCTCTGAATTCATTATTCTCCCTAGCCATCTGATTTTTTGGCGGCATCTTCACAACTATCAACAACCCTTAATTCTTTCACCAGATCCTACTACTTCCTCAAGGATCTACACGCTATTGCTCTAATACCACTATGATGTAGAGTGGTTAGCAGAATACCCACAGAATAGTTATCTTTGTCAATATCGGTAAGAGATCTCTTGTGTCTCACCAAAAAATTATTCCCCTCTTCCTTGTCGGCCTCACTATCTTTTGTCTCCTCGATAGTTTCCTTCGCACCGAAATCTTTTTCTACGTCGGCCAAACATTTTATCATCGGCCTCTTTTTGAAATGTTACCCAAAATGTATTATCTTTCTGAAGTCCCCTCTATACATTCAACTTGCATATACATTTCATGACCTCCTATAGCTGGTAAACCATTGTATCTCTTCCCATTCCACCCGATACAGCTGGTCATCGCTTGCATCTAACTTAATGCACATTCACAATGCATAGTCAAAACATACATTCATAACATACAAACTTGACATGTGTTTGTAGGATATACACAAACTGACCTCGCATATAAATGCGATATACACATAGAATGCTCCCTCATACAAATATAATATACACACAAACTATTCTTCAACATACAAATGTAGGATATACACTAAATGCTCTCACATACATTTGTGATATATACACAGAATGATTTCGACATACATTTGTAGTATACTCACAAAATGCATATTTGCCCGATCTTTCGCCACGACCACCCCAATGTACCAATACTTCTAAGCTACCCTCTGTAATACTGAATTGTTCTTCTCCAACACAGGCACATAGATATGCCTCTCATGCAGAATCACTCCTCTGCTTAACGCTTGAACCATCCTTCCCGTCATCTCAATTTTTCATTTTAATTGTGATCACCATTCGAACTTGCACTCCTCCTACATTGTTAGGGTTAGCATCATAATGTACACTTTGTCTAGGACCATTCCATGAGAATAAGAGTCATACATTCATGAAAGGGTCCAATAAAACATTGTCACCCACAAACCAAAACAAGAACAATTCACGGTTCTTTGTGCCAGTCAGAGGAAAGACTATCAAAACAGAAAGAAAATGCAAGAAATAAATGAACTCCTTTATTACAATCACTTTGTGCTATCTAGATCTCTAATTACTCCACCATATATCCCCATTCTCATAGGACTAGTTTTATATTTCACTGCTTGGGTAGTAGTTGCACTGGTGGGAATGCCATTCACTCTGCAACTGTCCACCACACGGTTACATACAATATCTTGCCCGTTACAACCTTCTTCGACTACTAGAAATGACTAATTCAAATTCACACATGGCCCTAAGGCCTTACAATTGGTCTCTTGGACCTAATGCAACACTGAGATATCAAAATGGACATAAACAAGAAATTAACTAAATTATCTATGTGCCCCTGCCCCTGAGGCACTATTGGCCCAATTTACATTATTTTTGGTCCTAGGGTCCTTACCAAGACCCTCAGGACATTTGACCCTTATATCACCTTGACCATTACCACATGCCATAACTGGTTTTAAAATGCTCCAATTGACTTGAGTAGCTCCATAGGATCCTCTCCTGGTCTTAGGTGTCTTTTTATTCCAAGGTGTTTCTTTAGGTGCTCTTGCACCATACTCCCCAGCATGAAGAAAACTCTTGTCCCAAGAGTTTTGTGGACTGCTCCAAACATCTTGCATTCTTTTTGAAGGGTTCCTCTGATTTGTAATAGGGAACATGAACTCGCCAAGGGTTATCCTCCTCCTTTTCCAACCTACATGGCTCTTACAAAAAGTGTTAGTATCACAAACCATATTTTGATGTCCTTGCCTAGGACCTTGATGCTGTAATGTTTTTGCTCTCTCCATCTCAAAATTTTGATTTGTTCTTCTCTGTAATGTTTGCTATCTGCTTTCCTTTTCCTGCCTCCTTATATGGCAATCAATGTCCCCAATCTTGATTTGATTTACGTCCCAAACTTGCTATTCCTTAGGACTGTCATCCACCTTCCTCTACTGCAACTGTCCATGTTGCTTCCAACCATCCTTAACCTACACATTCAACTGCAATTTCTCTCCAAAGCAGACAATAGCATGCTCTTTCTTATCTTCACAAGGTAAAGGTAGTAGTTTAAACTTTTTACCATCTTTGTGTTCCAAATAACTATTAGTATAGCCATCATGAATTGTCCTTCTTAAATGTTGCCATGGTCTACCCAAAATTATATGCCCACATGTCATTGAAATGACATCACACAAAACATAATCATGATATGGACCAATTGAAAAATCAACATATGCCCTCTTACTAACCCTTACTTGCTATTCTTGACTTACTCAAGTGACATTGTAAGGACTAGGATGATCAAATGCCTTCAATCCCAATTTATGTACCATATCCTAGGAAACTAAATTATCATATGAACCTGAATCTATGATCAACTTACACATTTTTCCATGGCTGAAACAATTACTTTTAAAAATGGATACCTGTGGTGCTTGCTGTACTTTTCCTTTTTCCACCATGAGAAGTTCTCCATTTGTTTCTAGATAGGCTAATGATATTTCCTGGTCTTCTTTCTTCTCCTCTTCTTGTACCAAGTGAACTCTTCTGTCCTTGCTCTTATCAACATCATCCCACTTAGGACATTTGAAAAATGGGTGTCCAACTTCATTACAATGATAACATCTGCCTGTGAATGCTCCTCTACCTGATCTAAACCTACCTCCACCTCATATCCACCTCTCTGATCTTGAGAAAACTCTTTGCCTTTCTCATTTTTGCTCTGTCCTTCATTAGTAGGTCTGCCCCTACCTCCATATCCTCTACCACTACCTCCTTATCTTTCTTGCTTCCTCTTAACCCTCTCTTCAGCCCTTATGGCCAATTGAAAACATTCTCCAAGTGATTTTGGTATGGTCAAACCAATTTCATCTTGTAGGTTGTACCTAAGCTCGTTAAGGTACCTTGCCACTTTCTCCTCTTCATCTTCCAATCCCCCTCTAATACTAAGCTTATGAAATTGCTTAGTATAGGACATAACATCCATGTCCTTTTGCTTCAAATTCTACCTCATTTTCTTTGTTTGAATACCATAGTCAGATGGAAGAAACTGATCCTTCATCATATCCTTCATCCTACCCCAAGAAGTGATTTTTGTTCCACCTCTAGCCACTCTTTCTATTTGTACACTACTCCACCATGTAAGTGCTGTCCCTCTCAATTTTGTTTTTGTAAATTTAACCTTCTTCTCATCACTCATTTCCTCATACTCAAAGAAATTTTCAAGGGCATCTATCCACCCTAATACCTCTTCACTATCCATATTCCCTTGATAGATAGGCAACTCGATCTTTACTCCACTACGTTGAACTGCCTTAAGCAATTTCAAAAATCTTCTTTCTTCAGGCTCCAATTCATCCTTAGGAGGGTTCTCATCTACCCTCTCATGTCCTCCATCATCTCCTTCTTGATCATCTTGTTCATCCCTTCTAGGATTCTTCTCCAATACTTCCAACCTTGCCAAGATTGATGCATTCTCTCTTCTCACTTGTCTTAACTCTCTTTCTCTTGCAGCATCTTGTTCTCTTCTCTCCGTCAACTCTCTTTCTTTTGCCTCTAAAGCTTCTCTCAATTCATTATTCTCCCTAGCCATCTAATTTTTAGGTGGCATCTTCACAACTATCACCAACCCTTAATTCTTTCACCAAATCCTACTACTTCCTCAAGGATCTACTTGCTATTGCTCTAATCCCACTATGATGCAGAGTGGTCAGCAGAATACCCACAAAATAGTTATCTTTGTCAATATCGGTAAGAGATCTCCTGTTTCACATCGAAAATTATTCCCCTCTTCCTTGTCGGTGTGACTTACCTTGTCGGCCTCACTGTCTTTTGTCTCCCCGATGGTTTCCTTCGCACCGAAACCTTTATGTACATCAGCCAAACATTTTATCATCAGCCTTTTTTTGAAATGTTACCCTAAAATGTATTATCTTTCTGAAGTCCCCTCTATACATTCAACTTGCATATACATTTCATGTCCTCCTATAGATGGTAAACAATTGTATCTCCTCCCATTCCACCCGATACAGCCGGTCATCACTTGCATCTAACTTAATGCACATTCACAATGCATATTCGAAACATACATTCATAATATACAAACTCGACATGTGTTTATAGGATATACACAAACTGACCTCGCATACAAATGTGATACACACACAGAATGCTCCCTCATACAAATACAATATACACACAAACTATTCTTCAACATACAAATGTAGGATATACATGAAATGCTCTCACATACATTTGTGATATATACACAGAATGTTTTTGACAAACATTTGTAGTATACTCACAAAATGCATATTTGCTCGATCTTTCGCCACGACCACCCCGATGTACCAATACTTCTAAACTACCCTCTGTAACATTGAATCGTTCTTCTCCAACACAGGCACATAGATATGCCTCTCACGCAGACTCACTCCTCTGCTTCACGCTTGAACGATCCTTCCCATCGTCTCAATTTTTCATTTTAATGGTGATCGCCATTCGAGCCTGCACTCCTCCTGCACTATTAGGGTTAGTGTCATAATGTATAGTTTGTCTAGGACCATTGCATGAGAATTAGAGTCATACATTCATGGAAGGGTCCAATAAAACATTGTTACCCACAAACCAAAACAAGAATAGTTCACAGTTCTTTGTGCTAGTCAGAGGAAAGACTATCAAAACAGAAATAAAATGCAAGAAATAAATGAACTCCTTTATTGCAGTCACTTCGTGCTATCTAGATCTCTAATTACTCCACCATATCTCCCCATTCTCATAGGACTGGTTTTATATTTCATTGCATGGGTGGTAGTTGCACCGGTGGGAATGCCAACCGCTCTACAACTATCCACCACACGGTTACATACAATATCTTGCCAGTTACAACCTTCTTTGACTACTAGACATGACTAATTCAAATTCACACATGGCCCTAAGGCCTTACAATTGGTCTCTTGGACCTTATACAACACTAAAATATCAAAATGAACATAAACAAGAAATTAACTAAATTATCTAGGTACCCTTTCCCCTGAGGCATTATTGGCCCAATTTACATTATTTTTGGTCCTAGGGTCCTTACCAGGACCCTCAGGACATTTGACCCTTATACCACCTTGACCATTACCACATGCCATAACTAGTTTTAAAATGCTCCAATTGACTTGACTAGGTCCATAGGATCCTCTCTTGGTCTTAGGTGTCTTTTTATTCCAAGGTGTTTCTTTAGGTGCTCCTGCACCAGATTCATATATGAAATATATATTTATGTAAGATATGAATATTATATTCTTAGAATGTTTTACAAGTATAGAACCTAGGAATGGTTATGATCAAGCATCTAAAATGCTTAAGGTTTGCAAACACTGTTTGTGTAACATAGAGATCTTGCAGTGCAAGGTCCAATAAGATCAATATGCTGAGGAAAATGCAACATGGGAGGATTACCATGAATTTTATCAGAAATTTTCTCATTTATTTTATGTTGTTACTAGTTGAAAACAATGAACTTGCTTTTTAGTTGTATTTTGATACTTTATATCATCGAGGACGATGAATCTTTAGGGGAAGGATATGTTACATTCCTAATTTTGTCATGTTATTACTTTTTACTTTTACTTGGACATAAGTAAATCTATTTTGATGTTTATATTAATGACAAGGAAAGATATGGATTATATTGAATGTCATTTATGAAATTATGGACATGATTATATTATTATCGATTTAATATTTGCAATATGAGATTTGGTTTATTTGAATAATGATGCACTGATCATAATTTGTTTGGTAACAAGTTTGATACAAGATGACATATTTTTAGATGACTCTCGGAGAAGAGAGAGAGAGTATCTTCTAAGCAGAGAGATATAGACCTCGGGTTACGAGTGGTTTATTTGCCAATTCAAGTATAAGTGTTTAATGAAAACATGAACCAATGTGTTGTAAGAGGTAAGTCTTGTCTTGTCAGTTTACTTCTGAACCTAATCGATAGGTAGTCGATATTATTTTCAAATCATTCTAAGTCATAGTAAGTTGTCTTAGTTGTTAATAATGTTAACGACGTTGTTTGAGTAAGAATTATGACCATTTATATTTAACGTAAAAGATACGACGTAGTTGTCGTAAAGTGGTTGTGTTATCATTATTAAGTCACTTAGTGTTTATTGGTCAACCCTTAAATGTCAAAGACAATTCTGTCAAGTTAGATTGATAAGATTTTAATGAAAGATTGCGATGGGGAGGTGAACTTGACCCATTCACAAAATTCGTAACTCGTTATTTTATTGCTATTATTCTTATTTGATTAAATCATAACTATCGAATGAGATCGATGTTATGAAGGCCTTATTTGATATAAATAAATAGATTTATTTATAAACCAAATGAGGATAATACCTCATATTATTTAATAAGACTTGTCCATTTAAGTAGCCTTGAGCATGCAAATTATAACGCCTTCATTAATTCAAGTGATGGAGTTGAGATCACTTAAAAGTGATCAATAAATAACTATTGACGGTTATACTTGTGTCGACCTCTTTAAAGAAGGGAACGTGGTATTATCGTTATACTTGATGAACTTTTCCACATTATGTGCCTTCCTGAAGCATGTTTTAGTCATTACTGATAAAATGGATTCGGTTGAAACTGGATGAGTAGTTGTCTGCAATGACTGCTATTCTTTTCCAACTGAGTGAGTGGTAGAGAGTATGGATAGATGACTCATTATGAGCCAATTAGAAGTATTTAAATGGCATGAGTCATTAAGAGTCAGGGAGATAGGAAATCAGTAGGAGAAAAAAAGAAAGATCGCTATGTTTAAAGAGTAGAACTTTATTACCCACGAATCCCATAAGCGTGCATGCGAAAGAAAAGAGTAAATTTAGTTATGTATATGGAGATATTCATGGCTTTAAGGAGGTGGGGTTACTATTTAAGATGAGGATATTAATGTTAGAGAGGGGAGATTATAGTAGGCAGAAATAATTTTTGATTATGAGGGTTATCTGTTAATAGAATCAGGGGGGAGATAGAAAAAAAGATTCGGGGAGAGGATAGAAGGGAGGAGTTTTGGCTATTAGCAGAGGTGAGAGAGCACCAACATAGCATAGATAAGGTAAATCAGGGGCTAGTATAGAGGGATATCTGCAATATTAGCAGATGGAGGATGAGTTTGACAAGAAAGAGATAACGACTTATTTGTTGAGTCTAAGAATATCATTGGTGAGGGTTTCTTCTATATAGAAGACAACATTGTATCGTGGATAGAGATCATTTTATGGAAATAATAGAGTAGTGTTGAGGATTTATCGTAAGGAGTCGACAAGAGAAACACAGTTGTTACCAGGGAAAGTAGACATCCACGAGTAACATCAGACTTATATTGCGTAGATTTTCTAGGTATGAGTTGACCTTATTTCTTTGTGTTATCATCTTAAACTCTCATTGCATGAGACTCATTCGACGATAGTAATTTCTGAGAGTTTAGAAGATTTATAGCCAAATATAAAGACTTTAAATAAATGTCAATCCATAGATATCATGTATAGATGTGTACAATGATGAACTCATGTAGTAGATCGTTGCACTATCCAAAATTACTGTTTGTAGTTATTGAGATGTTTTTATGGTATTGTGATATTGCATTCGTATGATCTTTTAAGAACCTCCAGAAATTTTTATACTCGATATGTGTCATAGATTTCACGTTGCTTTGAGTAGCATAATGTGATTAATGTTGTTAGGATAGAGGTTCAACATTTACCTTAAACTCAGATTCTTTCTAGCATTAGAATACTCAATATCCTGATACTATGGAATTAGGGGAATAAGAACCTAGCCTTTTGGTTTTTTGACTACTTAGGTTGATTGCAATTGGTATAAGACTTTTTACAACCTTGGAGTCATTTAGGACTTTAGACAACAACCTTATAATTATTATAATTAATTTTTCTTAAGGAAGATTAATCGAGTTGATTAAGGTTGAGCAAGTCCTTAGTGGATAGATCAATGAGAATTAATCTTCTTTCTAGTCAATAATTGTGAAACCTAGAAATGACCTTGGAGATTGAACAATACTTAGGGTGAATCTTTTTTTGTGTATTATATTACTATCTTTTGAGAATTTATGTTAGTTATTTCATTATAACGGAATATGATAGATCAAAACCATAGTATTCTTAACCTTGGTTGAGTTAAACCAAAGGTCATTTATAAACCTCAGTCTTGGAGTAATGAGAGGGTTATTGTGATATAATGGATTATTCAAGGGTAAAGTAAAACCCTAGCTTAACCTAGAAGGGTTAAAGATTTTTTGATGACACCTTTATGGTTATAACCCGTTTTAGTTATTTTACAGGGGTGGAGATTAAAGGGCCAAGAACCCCAAATAATAAATGTTCATATTTATCTTATTAAAAAGAGATTTGTTATTAGTCGATAATGTTTAACCTTAGGTAGATGAAACTATTTGTTTGGATACAAGTTGACTTGAGATATAAGTAATAAGCCTCGGGTTTTGCAAGTATGTAGGAGGTACTATTAAATGGCTAGTCAAACATAAAGTTTATTATAACTTTTTAGTCACAACTTCTCTAAACTATTACTTGTCGATAAGTGATGAATCTCAAATGCTGCAAAGATGCAAAGAGATACCCAAGAATAGATAGGTATTCCATAAGGTTTATGTAGCGATGACAGTGTCTTGTGAATCCACCTAAGTCAGAAAGACTAGGTTTGAGTTAGACAAAACTCTTTAGTTAAACATTAACTTGACCCAAATATGGTAATTATTTATATTAAATCATTGTGATCAGTATATAGATCGTGATTGAAGGGACAAGTACCCTAACTATGTATATTTATTCTTACTTGTAGGAAAAGAAATAATTTCCTAGACTATGATGCTTAACCTAGGTAAGGTAATTATCTTAGTCGTTATAAATCGATTTAAAATTCTTATGAGTCAACAAGTCATGGATATTGGGTATTGCAATGATGCAATATGAATCCTCATGAAGAAAGGTAGTCGATAAGGTCTATGGAATATAGACAGTGAAGGAAAACTTGTCTAGGTCGGGAAGACTAAAATGCTAAAGTTGTCAAGACTTTATAGTTATATATAATTGGCCAAGTCGAACTGTAGGAATACGATACTATCCAAGGTGAGTACGGGTGGGTGAACATTATGACAACGTTCATTATGAATGTTAATTTATATTGAAACTATGGCCATAGTAATGCATATGTCTCTACATACATTGTCGGTTCCTTGTATCTGGATTGCACAACCTATCAGAAATCATACTTAGCTAGAGGGTATCTAGGGTTGTATGATTGATAGAGTTGTATAGGATACAACACTATGTACTCGAGAAGGCAAATTACCACTGGTCACCTTTGGTCTATATTCCTCATGAAGGGTAGGGCCACTTCCTATGTGGAAGATGTGTGGGAGACCACCAGTCTGTAGATGGAGGTAAATCACTGGAAAGATACTCTCTCTCTAGCAGAAGACATGCCGAGGCTTGTGATAAAGATGTAGATTTCCGGATGCAGTATATCTTTGAGACTAGTGTTTATTGAGACTATGTAAAACATTATCTAATGTAGATATTTGTAATTGATTTACTTTTGTAAACATTGTACTTGAGAAAGACAATATGGTTTATTGTATTTTTTAATGAGAAATCTTGTAATTGTAGTTACTTGATTATATGTTGAATAAAAGAAAAATTTTCTCTATCTCATTTTTACCTTGTTAAATTACTTTATGGTAAATTTTCCAGTTTCACTATGTTTTTAAAACATGGATGTTACATAAGAAGTAGAGCACAGGAGTCTATGCTAAGAGCCATGGCCTAAAAAAGGGTAAGGCAATGTATTTAACAATAGTGCGAGGCCACACATGAATCAAAGATATAGTATATAGAGAGGTTCAACAAACAAAGTTAGCTTTATGCATTACCGAATAGAAACTTAGCATTATGAAACATAGAAACACATAGCCACTGTTAAATTGGAAAAAGATCAACGACTCATGCAATTAGAAAGGGGCAAATAGGGATGTCAGAGGAAATGGAGTGCTTGCACTCCATGTGTCCCAGTGAACCAATGGTGCAACAGAGGAGGGTTGGCAAAGAAATTTTACTCCTGGAGGAGCGCTTGCACTCCATGTGTCCTAGCAAACCAATCGTGCAACTTGAAGGGGTTTTGAGAGAAGGCTTGCTCAAGAATGAGCACCAATCTTCCATGTGTTTGGGAGAAAGCACGAGGTGTTTTTCATTTTAATGTTTAATTTAAATCTTTCAAAATTGTAAAGATTACAATGAGTCACGTGGGTCAAATGAGTCTTCATTAAAATAGAGATAAAGATAAGACTTTAATCAAAGGTGGGCCCCATATCAAAATAAAGCTAAGGCTTTATTGGTAATGAATCTTTTTAGCTTTAAAGCTATGGGAGGATAAAAGCATTAATAAAGGAAACTTTATTAATTTATTACATGTAACCTATAGGCAAAGGAAAATAAAGCATTACTTTATTTTATTTCTCACGCCTCACAAAGACATGTAGCCACAAAGTTATTTTTAGCAGCGATAGAGAGGATTTTTTTCATTTTTTTTAAGCCATGAAATAGAGAGTCAATATTATCAAAAAGATCTGCAACATGGGAGTCGAAACAAAAAAGAGTCAGTTAACTAGAGCAATCAGTTATCAAGCTGATATTTATGGAGGTTACAGTTAGAAGATTTTGTTAGTTACAGAGGATCTTCACAAGGGTTTTACGCTTTAAATAGCATAGATTAGAGATACAGAGATACACATTATCAGAGAGTTTTATCGACAACTAGAATAGAAGAATTTTACTACCTTAATAGGTGCCTCTCCTGAGGGATCAAATATTGTATTTTTGTGCAAATCTTTGCCTCATGTACTTTGTTCTCCTATCAATCAATGAAGAGAGAGTGGTGTTCTGTGAAAATTCTAATCTATTTCTGATTCTTGTTTCTTACTTTCTATTATGAGCCTTTGATTGATCTAATATATATATGATCTGAAAATATTAATCATGATTTAAGCTCTTTAACTTTACTAGTAGATTTCGTTATGTTTAATCATTGTGCTGATTGGAGTTAAATAATGATTTTGGTGCATCGCCTTAGTAGTTTTAAGCATTTCTTTTATAATCTTTTTTTTCTTTGCTTTACCTCAAAACAATGGAGAAGAACCAGCTTCTTTAAAATCTAAACATCATTTCAAGAATCAAGTCCCAAATTCTTAGAATTTCCCATTGTTGGGTGATTTCTTGCAAAACTAAACATCAACAATTTTTTGGCATGCCCAGTGGGACCTGAATTAGAGGTTTAGATCTTTGTTTCATTGAATCTTGTTTTACATTTTGTAATTTGGGCGGAGAATCACAAAAATATTTGCTCGTAGGAGCATACATCTTCTATCTGGTGACCATAGTGGTGACTTTATCTCAGATCTTCAACTTTGTAGATCATGGCAGACCATAATATTTATGTACACCTCAATATTCTAGCTAGAAACTTGCCTTTTGTGACTTGGGATTCAAGTCCTCTTCTACTTTAGCATCAAGGTTAGGTTCCTGAAGTAGCGTGGAAATCATTACCTCATTTTTATAGAGATGGCTCTGTTTGTCTTGCGGATCATATTCAAGATGTTGCAAGTTTGTGCACTATACACAATGTCACAGATGAGAATGAAGCTCTCCTATTACTTGCATCTTCTCTCAGAGGCAAAGCATGGGAATGGTACAGAGGTTTGCAACCCAGTTCAGTCACAGGATGGGATCATCTTGGAGAGCTCATTTACAATCAATTTTGAGAAAGGGCGAATGTTAGCTCTCTCACTCAAAATCTCATCACAATCAAAAGGTATCCTACAGAGTGCATATGTGATTTCAATGTACTATTTGATAAGGTATGGAAGCTTTTTTTAGTAGGTATGAGCCCTCCTCTAGATTTTGCATTTCTATATTATTTGAAGGCATTATATTCTAAAATTTCTATTATGATACAAGCCTTAGGAGGTGAAACCCTGCCTCAATCGTATGATCTTTCCATTAGAGATGAAATGAACCTCATAGAATATGGTAAATTATCTCCTTTTCTTTTAAAACTACTGATGCTTCATGCAAATATCCCATCCCAAGCTCTTGCTTATAGCCAAATGCATAGTTGTTCTAATCCACTCACCCTTCCTACTAATTTGTCAAATCATAAGGAGATGTTTGAAGTAAAACAACTTATAAAATCCTTCACCCATGAGCTCAGTGAGCTAAGATATCAAAGCATGTATCAAGCTGATCCAAATTTCATGCCACAAATCCCTTATGGACAGCCATATGCACGCAATCAATTTGTAAAATAGAGCCTTCCTCATGCACAGAAGATACCCAATTATTTTGAACATTACACTTTGCAAGCTTCTGTGGTTTTAGATCCAAAATTTTAGCCCATGAAAGTCATAGATCAAGTACTTTATCACTTTGAGGTAAAAAATGCAATCCACATACAAGAAAAGAGGTAGCCCCTATTTATTTAGTGCGTTCTTTTGATTCTGAGCATCATGCACATGTGGTAAAATGTGATTCATAAATTTAGTCAAGTAATGAAGAGGATTCAGATGATGAAGATGACTTGGTTTCTCTTGAAGCTGAAAGTACTTGCAGAAGAATCTAGAAACTGAAAAGTACTGGGTGAAGAATGGTGCATAGTCTATACCTCATCTTGAGGAAGAAGTTGTAAAGGAAATTTCTGTAGAATCTACAAGGAGTGAGCTCTTTTATTTTTGTAAAGAGTTTTCACATCTTGTAGGGGATAGTACATCTAGATGCATGAACATGATGAGAAACAAATTGATGATTTATTCTCAGTGATCCAACAAGGATATTAGATTTTGGATGAAGGAGATCTCATCATTGAGCAAGTGAATGGCTCATTTGCAAAGCCTCTTTTAGGTGATCATGGAGAAAATTTTGAAGAAGAGGTAGGTGCAAGTGTTGATCTATTTTCTATTTTTTGAAAATGGGTATTCTCTTTTTCTTGATGAGGATCCACAGATGCATGTAAAGCTACATAATAATGAGGCATCAAGAGACATTTGTAATTGTGAAGAGTTGCATGAATCATTGAATCATACGCCATTCTTCTTGCAAAAAGAAATTTCAATCAGATTCAAGACAGCTATGGGCAGCTCCATCATATTCAAGCCTAATTTTGATGCTATCTTAGGTCATGATCCTATAAAAAAAATAGGCAAAAG